>OY740798.1:47113511-47713511 GCA_963514005.1 Raja brachyura | reverse complement strand
TTTTCAGAATTAACATAATAAGGATAATGCATTTACATCAAGGATAGCACGGCAAGTCGACCTACACCACTGCACTGTAGTTCGTGGGCAGGTTAAAACAGAAGCATCAAGACAGCAGTGCGTTTTCACATTACCAGTAAAAAAATCCACAAGATGATGAAAATTGATCCAATTTATTTATACACTTGAAAGAGTACTACATGAAGGTTACTGGCCAACAGCTACACAGGGAAGTTGAAGTTTCTTATATCATACATGAATGTGAACACGGTACATTCAGGGCCAACACCAAGATGAGCAAAGGGTCCCTGTTAGAATAGCAGGCAGTGGCGAGTGGAGCGTCGCAAGGCTTGGTGCTGGGGCCGCAACTATTTACAATAAATATTAACGATTTAAATGATGGAATTAAAAGTAACACTAGCAAATTTGCAGATGACACAAAGCTGGGTGGCAGTGTGAACTGCGAAGAGGATGCTAGGAGGTTGCAGGGTGACTTGGACAGGTTGAGTGAGTGGGCAGATGCAGTATAATGTAGATAAATGTGAGGTTATCCACTTTGGTGGCAAGAACAAGGAGGAAGATTATTAACCCAATGGTGTCAGATTAGGAAAAAAGAAAGTGCAACGAGACCAGGGTGTCCTTGTACACCAGCCACTGAAAGTAAACATGCAGGTACAGCAGGCAGTAAAGAAAGCTAATGGCATGTTGGCCTTCATAACGAGAGGATTTGAGTATAGGAGTAAAGAGGCCCTTCTGCAGTTGTACAGTTACGTGGTGAGACCACATCTGGTGCATTGTGTGTAGTTTTGGTCTCCTAATTTGTGGAAGGACATTTTTGCTATTGAGGCAGTGCAGTGTAGGTCATGAGGTTAATCCCCGGGATGGCAGGACTGTCATATGGGGAAAGATTGGAAAAACTGGGCTTGTATTCACTGGAATTTAGAAGGATGAGAGGAGATCTTATTGAAACGTATAAAATAATAAAAGGACTGGACAAGCTAGATGCAGGAAAAATGTTCCCAATGTTGGAGGAGTCCAGAACCAGGGGCCACAGTCTAAGAATAAAGGGGAGGCCATTTAAAACTGAGTTGGGAAAAAACATTTTCAGCTGTTAATTTGTGGAATTCTCTGACACAGAAGACAGTTGAGGCCAATTCAATTTAAAAGAGAGCTTGATAGAGCTCTAGGGGCTAGCGGAATCAAGGGATATGGGGAGAAGGCAGGCACGGGTTACTGATTGTGGATGATCGGCCATGATCACAAGGAATGTCGGTGCTGGCCCAAATTGCCCCCTCCTGCACCTATTTTATATGTTTCTGTGTCTGCACAGATCCCATCCTGAACAGGAATCAGGGAGGTCCCAAACTCGCATTCAATTAGGCCACTGTAACAATCTGCAGTGCATCAATCAAAATACAATCCCACATAGCTAGTTTCTGTGACTTTGATGCGATCCAACCAGAATTTTCCTAATCTGAGAGATGCACATATTCCATAAGCAAAATCCTCCAGTTTGAAAGATCACTAGATTTAAAGGTGCTATCATTAACCAACCACACCAATAGCAAATGATATTAAAACCACCATTTATCCAAACAACTCCTAACTACATACACCCAGTAATTACATTTGTACCTTCACATCCAAATATTACCTGGACAGGAAACAAGCCCATAGCTCAGAGTATTGACAAATTAATATTTCCCCCTTAACCTCTATGCACCGCTATCAATTCCCATTCCACCGTTTCACTATCCTCCCAACGGTGAAGAACCAGGTCGAAGCAAACATTACTTACTGACAACTTACTCTAAAAAGCTCAGTCAGAGTAGGAAAGCAGTTTTGCATAGAGTTAAAAATCAACCAGGTCCATACCCGTCACACACCGTTGCCACAATTCCTCAGCATTTAATAGTGCTCTGGCATTATAATCTGAAGAGCAGCTGTGCACAATCTACACCTGCGTGTGCCCATGTTCACTATTCCTGACCAAGCGCAGGCACTTCATTGGCCTCGATGCCAATCCAAATTTGTGGGAACTCATAGGGAAAAACAGCATATTGAATTCAGATTATATAATGCAAATTCAGCGATGTACCGATGAACCTAGTTCTACAAAGATCATCTCCAAGGATTTAGGTATTTAAGATATTATGATCTATTGGAAAAATTAAACTTTGTTCAAAATGGATCTTTGACCAAGTTTGTGAAGCGATAACAAAAAAACCATTTAGGCATTTTGACCTTTAACAACCAAAATCCTTCTTTGTGACATTATACGGTGTTACTTGTATGGTGATGTGGGAGATAGCAATAATTTATCCAGTACAATCATCCATCCGTTGGCATCCGTTTCCAAGGAATGGTGAAATTGGCAAATATTCAAATGAGCAACCGCAAGCCAATGACAACTGGAAACACTTTAACATTTTGGGGCAAGGGGAGGAGGGAAGAGGAATGGCCGTTAGAATTCCAAACTACAGATCGATCCATACCAGGATTTTTAAACAAACTAGGAGCTCTGGTATAATTGACAAGAACATCGCTGACTACTTTACTAGCAGTGGTGCGTGAACGGACAAACCACGATAAGGCAAAAAACACAATTCGTCAAAATTTCTAAATACACAAAATGTTGAAGCCCTTTTTTGCTGCAACAGCAGACTAGTATATTAATATTTGCAAATGTTGCAGGTAGGTTACTTTATGAACATCACTAAACAACTCATAGCTAGCTCTCGGAACAAGTGCATATCGTGTTTAAACTTTCCAAAGGCAATGTTCAGAAACAATCTGGTAATCTGGAAAAAGTGAAGCTTATGACAGACTGGGTAAAATGAAAAAGGTCTTCAAGTTTAAAGGTGACTATTATTTCATCAGTACTGAACTGAGATCAATTAAAGCTACCCGATGGTACCAAATAACATCTTGACCGAATAAGACAAATTGTGAAAATTCGTGCAGATTTTTATTTGGAAGTCAACAGAGCGGAACAGTCAAAGAGCTACACCACTCGACAGTCCCAACTTCAAAACCCAATTGAAGGAGAAAGGCTACACACAAGGACCAGCGGAACATTGATGCACGGGATGCAGCTGCAGTTTGTGGAATCAGATGTGAAATCCATATCACCCTCAACTGTGTGGCAATGTACCCGATACATCAACCCGAACATAGACCACAACTATTCACCTTACTCGTTCTTTTAATAAAAATCAGCATTAATGTCAGAATTCCACCATACACTACCAGCTGCGTGCGACAGAACAATGCTGTCAGAGACAGCACCCATCACACTATATAACGGGAGCTCCCCATGTTAAAGAGATCGCCTGCAACATCATCTCACTTTAGGACTTCGAACTAGTGCAACACATCCAAAAAAAACTCCTGCTTCAATAAACCAAGGATCATTTTCTGGTTCTAGGTACAAGTACAGTTGGAAGATGCAGGAACATGTACTTTAAAGTAACATACACACCAACTGTTTATTCAATTGCTGAACCAAGTGGGGAAAGATACAACAGAACTACAGCCAGACAACACTCGCCCATGTCCTCAGCTTGACAAATCACAGAATCAAAATACTCACCCCGCACATTATAGAAACAGAACATCCCTCACATTTCCCCATCTATAAATTGCCATTGTCAAAACTAGTGAAGTGCAAACATTCCTTCAACTCTTCCCCGCAATCATTCATGCAGTCGTTCATTTCAATCCAGGCTCAAATCCAATAAGGACTGAGGTACATTTTAAAATACAATATTTGTATCAGTTACTTTTCAACCTTGTGGAATGCTCACTGTCCAAATGTCACCGTAACACAGATTCATTAAATTCTACTTGTTTTCACCAACTCATCCATGAAAGGAGGCAGATTGTGGCAAATTAGTCGGAGGGCACTTTCACAGCTACAATTTCTCCTCTACAGTAGATGCTGTGTCTGGCCAGTTAAAATCAGATTATACAAATGCAGCATATTACAGACAAAAGAAGCATCAGGAGCAGAGTCCAAATGTGGAGATGGAAATTTCAATAAAGCTTGCAAGTATAGATTGGCGTGCAAAAAAATGAAACCTAGGCTATCTGGTGCTGGGGTTCGAGAGGAATAAGGCAAGTTATACTGAGCGACCAGACCAGCACACAAAGGGTGAAGCTTTTAGGCAATAAACAGCAGGTGATCACACTCTCCTGGAAGTCCTAATGCTACTAAAAGCCACTCTGGTGCAGTGTAATTGGGCTTCAGTAGTTAATGTGGTATTGACTGCATTATATGGCCCTGTCTCTCCTCTTTTACTAATGCCATTTGTATCGCCTTTGTACATTTACCATATTGCTTAGCCAATATCTGTTAAAAGCAATCCAAATCATGAATCATACAGAAAACTTTTAGCAAGAGACATGCCGAGCAAGGCATTCACAGTTGACTTGGTCCACGGCCCATTTAGAGAAACCGGGTTTAATGTTACCGACTCAACTTGTCATGTGTTATGGTTTTCATTAATTACCACTTACCTAGACAAAGCACTCGCCCTCTACTCCCACCGACACACTGCAAGGCACCCAGCTTGTCACCAGTATGTCACCAATAGCCCGCTCTATGCCTCCTCTCTGCTCCTTCACATTCAGAGGAAAGGTGGCTTGAGAGAGGGTGGGTAATAATCCAAAACATTACCCAACACCCCTCCAATCTACAAATTGTTACGGGTGGCGTTTAATTTCCCCTGGATTCAGTTGGAAAACAGACACCGCGGATCAAACCCTGCCATATCGTGTAGTTTATAATACATCCATTCAGCAATTCCGAGAGATTGCGGGCTAAATCGTGGCAGGTCGCGGCGTGTTGTGCGGACGGGAAGGCTACGTGTGGAGAGGAGCGTCAGGGACGGGTTGAAGTAATCGTCTTAATTGTCAGCTCCATCTCCGTAGCAACAGGGCAAGCGGCGTGGGCTGTGGGAGAGACAAGGGCACCTCGGGCTCAGCCGTGAGAGGTGGGCAAAAAGCGCCGGCCCCCGGCCCTCGGCAGCCCAGACAATGTTTCACATCTCACAGCAACAGCCCGGCAGTCGGCTGCCAACTTTTGCAGGGGGCGAGCGGGCGGGACAAGCCGCGATGTTGAACCAGCCCGCAGCTCACCGACACGAAAGTCTGCAGTCGCGTCCTTGTTGGGGGAGCGGGCGGGCGGGCGGCATCGGTTCGGGCGGCGGCGGGGAGAGGGAGCTCGGGCGGCGGGGAGAGGGAGCTCGGGCGGCGGGGAGAGGGAGCCCGGGCGGCGGGGAGAGGGAGCCCGGGCGGCGGGGAGAGGGAGCCCGGGCGGCGGGGAGAGGGAGCCCGGGCGGCGGGGAGAGGGAGCCCGGGCGGCGGGGAGAGGGAGCGGCAAGGACGGGGCGCTTGCACGGACGGAGCCGGAGCCGGGGCCCGCGGTGCCGGTGGCCGGAGCGATGCCCCCGGCTTCCCCCACTCACCTTCCTCCTTGTCCAACACCATGGTCTAGCGGAGACCCGGGCTCGGCGCTGCCTCCTCGGCGGCCAGCGAGAGTCGGTGCGGATCCGCGATCTCTCTCTCTCTCTCTCGCCTCCCGAAGACGGGGGGGAAACGGCGACAACCGACCTCTCGGCGTTGCGGGCTTCTACAATGATCGCCCACCTTCCGCGGTTGCTAGCTCAAAAATCGCACGAAGCCGCTGTGAGAAGCCGGCAAACGGCGAGGCTCAGCTTTCCCTTCCAATTTATGTGGTTCTCTCCCCTTTAGGGTCCCTGGCTGGTGAATAAATGCACACATTTCCCAGTATTCCTCAGCTTCCCTGGTTAATTAAATCAATTCATTATGCTCATATCTGATTAGCAGTCCCCGAATCAATTATTCAATACACAAACATAATTGCTTGTGCCAGAGGTGTCTAAGTTTTAGCTTATTTAACTCCAAGGACACTAATTACCCCTAGGGCAAGGGAACTTTTCTCATTAATTCTGACAAATACAAAAGCCCATTTAAGGAGTGTGCGTGGTCGGTTCACAAAGGGAACATTCTGTAACACACGTGCATTCAGCAATGGAGATCGAGAGGGGGGAGGGAGGAGGCAGGGAGTGAGAGAAAGAAAAAAAGGGGGAGTGAGAGGCGGGGGGAGGAGGTGATGAAGAGGGGATGTGATGAGGAGGGGGGATGAGTGAGGAAGGGGGATGTGATGAGGGTGGGAGTGAGAGAGGGGGTGAAGGGAAGAAGTGGGCGGGGGTCGACGTGATGTTAATTCATAAATAGTTAACCTAATTTCATATACGACGCAAGAACAACCCCCCCCCCCACCCACCCAAAAAATCATTTATTAAACCTTGAGGATAAGTGAGATTTGTTTTTTTTTGGAGGGGACATTGGATTCAAAGCCGATCTTCTCATGAAATGATAACATACTAATCAGATTCCTTCCTCCCCACCCTCCCACTCCCCCAGCCCCAGCACACAAACCAACACACAGCCACTTTCCCCCTTTTCAACATTGAGCCCAACTTTAATCCCAACCATTAGGAACCGGGCATGCAAAACCGGCCAACCACAGTTCTAAATTACAATCAAACGGTTACCAATTACACAAATTATTGACGGCAGATTCTCTTTTCAACTGCAAATTAAGGCTATTAAGAAAGCCTTTTTTAATGCAAAAGTGACTAATTAACCAACGGATGGGAAATCTGCGGCCCAGATATCAAAAAGTGCTCTGTGCACATTGCGGAAACACAGGGGAACCAATTAGTTTAATTATCAAAACAGCTAATTAAAATTGCACAGTTCCTAATTAGTTCTTTGCTTTTTCCTCTAATTGACAGGATGGAGATAAATGGGCAGCCGATGGAAAAAAAAAGAGTGAAGGAAAGAGAGAAACTCTGGCAGAATATTTATCCTGACTTTATCTTGGTCAGTGTGGCAGCCTTGAAACGAGGAAATTAATGGCCTTAATTCGCAAACTCTTTTACTCTTAACTACGCTCCCTTCTCCTGTGTTCCCTGAGCATTCTGATCTTTATGGGTCGAGCCACCCCGCCAACAATTTACACGGGAAATGAAAGCTCTTGGAGACGAGGAGGATCCAGCAATTCACCGCCTAATGTGACAGCTCGCAGTTCGAGATACAGGGGCCTCTTTGTGCCTCGGTCTAATAGATGCCAGCAACCCGATCTGTACGCGTCGTGGCAAGCTTCGGCCCACTTCCAAACGGGATCATTAAACCAGATTCCAGCTCTCTGGCCGGGGAGGGGAGGGGAGGAGAGGGGTGGCCAGTAACGGGTGTGTGATGAGATGATTACCCTTCATTTGCGACCTGGTGTATATTTGATGCGAAATCGCACAGCGGCGGCGCGGCGTGACCAAAACATAAATAATAACAACAGGCGCTTGTGAACGTAAACTGACAACCCGGATAGACTTTGCCATCCACCCCAGGAGATATCACTGATTATAACAACATTTAAGCCACTTTGACAGGTACACGGATCGCAACGGTTTAGAGGGATATGGGCCAAACGTGGGTCTAGTGCAGATAGGGCATCTTGGTTGGAACGTGCAAGTAGGGCCGAAGGGCCTGTTTCCCTGTTGTGTCACTATCCGAGGGGACTTGCTGTGCGAATGTTTTTAAAAAAAGTCTAGCGGTATTTACTCGAGTGCAGACCCAAATGGGTCCCTGTATTAAGGAGATTCTGTTTAAATAGGCCCAGGGCTCGCCTCAACTGTGAATGCTCCTGTCTGCCTCTCCCCACCTTCTCCCAGTGAAATGGTGCGACCTTGGACCTTGTGTGGGATCTCCCAGGACCACCATCTCCCAACAGAATGGGTTGGACCGTGAATAGCTTATAGTTCAAATGTCTCCCCGAAAAAAGCACAAAGTGCTGGAGTAACTCAGCGGGTCAGTCAGCACCTGTGGAGTACATGTCCTCGAGAGATGCTGCCTGACCCGCTGAGATACTCTAGCACATTTGTGTCTTTTTCTCTTGTAGACCAGCACCTGCAGTTAGTTCCTCGCGTCTAAACATCTTGACCAGCACACAGTGCCGTTTTCAATCAGTGTCCACACTGCCCGCTTGGTTGGGAGATGCACGGGTTCTCGTTTCTCTCGCATGGAGATAGAGAGATGGTCTGCAAGTCAAATCCTGGTGAACCCTCCTCAGCCCAGAAACCAGCAAAATACCCAGCTGGCCTGCCGAAGATACTGCAAGCACAGCCCTGCTAATAATTAACTGACAACGACCTCGTAATAAATGTCCCTCGTACCCCCGGTGTTTTGTTAACGTCCTATTTTGATAACAATATGTATTATTAATTAGCTTGATTAAAAGCATTATCTTTACAGAACAGGTACATCGCGAGTGTTATATCGCTCAGTGTCCAGATGGAATTGGGAGAGCAAAGCACTTGCACTGCAGATCTTGCAGAGTTTGCAATGCATTCACCAATTCCCCCTTGCATGGTATGGTCCACCAGTAAATACGTCTCCACAACTCACTCATGAAATTACCAATAGTTCAGCTTGAATTAATCCTGTACATTTTAAGTTTATTTCGGAGAGCAGTGATTTCAGGAAAATAATTAGGCTCCTCGGGATAGTGACTGTAAATGTGTTTTATATGGTCGCTTAAAATATTCCATCGAAAGGAAAAGTAAATACAAATTGTGGGCAAAATAATCACATCAGATGATAAATGGGGGATGTGGAAAGACACAAAGTGCTGGTGTAACTCAGCAGTTCAGGTGGCATCCCTGGAGAACATGGATGGGGAATGTTTTGGTTTGGGAACCTTCATCAGAACCTTTGGTAACCAGCATCTGCGGTCCTTTGGTTTAGAGTTTAGGGAATCAGCACTGAAACAGGCCCTTTGGCCCACGCAGTCCGCGCCGACCAGCGATCCCAGCACACTAACACCATCCTACACACACTCGGGCCAAATTACATTTTATACCAAGCTGATTAACTTACAAACCTGTACATCGTTGTTTCAACAATGGGAAATGTGGAACTGGTTTTTTTCTGACCTCACCAATGAAACCTGGCATGTCATCTTTGCTTACAGGTCCTCATTCCTTTCTATTTAATCCATTGCCCTGAAATCTGAGTAAATGTGAATTTCACCACACCCTGCATATCAAAATGGGCAGGGGTGGAAGATTGCAACCTTCACGTGGTCCGCCCTGTTTCGACTAATGCAATTAACTCGCGTGCACAAACGCTAGATCAAATAGAACAAGTTGTCCTACAACGTTAGGCTGTGCACGCCACACAAAAGATGAACATGGGCAGATTTTGGCAGATAAATGGCATTTGCAAAACATGAATGTTTCATGTTATAACTGAATATACTTGCTCCAATTGCTCCAATGAGGCCTTGACATAAACTATCCAAGAGGCCACTCAGTTTGGTTTGATTGATGACAGATTTGCCATTGAGACAGCTGGTTGGCGGTTTGAGCCTTATCCAATCCAAGACTTAGCTGTCCATCGTATGAGACTGTCATGGAGGGACATGTCCAGTGCATCATGTGAGTCTGTGATGGAGGTACATGTATTGTCCATTGTATGATGCTCATGGGGGTACATGTCCTGTCCATTGCATGATGCTCACAGAGTTACATGTCCTGTCCCAATAGCTCACTGGGTGTGATAAAGATTCACAGCATGGTTTGAAGCTGGTCAAGTTGCATTGGTCGACATCCCTTCCTCACAAGGCAAGATGAATACTGACTAATTGGTCATTCGCGTTGTTAGCGATTTTGGCAGCAGAAATGATAAATACAGTTTCTGTCTATTGAACAGCTGAGAATAACCTGACAATGGTGTTTGTAAGTAATTCATTATTGGGAAGGAACTGAATTGCTTGAACAGTGAATGAAGATAATGACACTTCCTGGTGGCATTTTACTGTATATATAATGAATAAAGCATTTTTGAAAGAACGTTAAGTTATTCATTATTTTATGAAGTGCTGAGAGAGATGATCACATGTTATATAAATTCAAAGCTATGATTTAATTGGAAGAACTTATCTCTGACTGATATATTCATGAATCATATACTGGTTGGTTATATATAATTTAATTTTTACATAGATTTCAATGACAAATATTGAAATGTTTTTGGTCATCATATTAAGTCATAGATTTAAATATTTCCATCTCCTCATGATGAAAGTATAGATTGTGCCCATGCCTAACGAGGTGCATTTTCAATATAAAAGCCTGTCATGTCAACATAATGGTAAAATAATGGTTAGTCTACATTTATCATCTTTTAAGTGAAACACAACAAAACGCACATGAGTTGTCGCGATCTGAGCAGGTTTCACAATGTGACCCTGGTGTAAGTTATTCTGAACAAATACTTCTATGTGAATGATTGTAACTGCTGGACACGTCGAATAAACTACCTGTTGTAGGAATGAAATGCAGATGCTGGTTTAAACCGAAGATTGACACAAATAGCTGGTGATCGAGACCTTTCTTCAGACTGGGTCAGGGAAGAGGGGGATACAGAGATCAGGAAGTGTAAGGTGTGAAAACGAGACAAAGGGGATGGAGATCAAGGAAAATGTAGCATAGATCATTGTGAGCGTCCTCCATTGTCAGAGTGAGGAGCAGCGCAAATTGGCGGAACAACGCCTCATATTTCTCTTGGGTAGCATTCATCCCAGTGGTATGAATATTGACTTTTCTAACTTTATAACCCTTGCCTTCCCTCTCTCTCCATCCCTCCCCCCCTTCCCAGTTGTCCGACTAGTCTGATTGCCCTCGTTTACATTTTGTCTCTGTTTGCTTTGTTGTTACCTTCGCCTCGCCACCAATGATCTATTCTCCATTTTCCTTGATCTCCATCCCCCTTGTCGCAATTTCACACCTTACACTTCCCGACCTATGCATCTCCCTCTCCCCTGAGTCAGTCCCGAAACATCACCCATTCCTTCTATCCAGAGGTGCTGCCTGTCCCGCTGAGTTACTCCAGCTTTTTGTGAATACACTACTTGTTTCAGATCACACTGTTTGTCCTTTAGCTCCTTACCATCCATTTTCTAAGTTGAGTGAAGACAGAAGCACTTTTACCTTTCACTCTCGGCAACTTCTCAACTGTGGACCACTGCCTTAATTTAACAGTTGGCAAATTGTTGAGGTGACACTACTCACAAAGACACTTGTGGTTTGAAGACACGGTGGACCATTTGAAGATGTATATCATCCACAAATGGTACATCGCCAGTGTCAGAGCATTGCCATGTAAGTATGGAAAGTACCGCAATGAGGCATGTTTGAACTCCAAGCTCTTCAGTGAACACTTCTTAGTGTGATTTATATTAAGCTCAAGTAAAACCCCAATCTTCACATGAAGCAAATGAAAGCAAAATAAGTTGGTGAATCAGTTGAAATGACTGTAGGAAAGTAATTGGCTGAACCTTTATGGAGTCACTAGACCAAGCGGGGGGAGGAGAGGGGGAGAGGGGGGAGAGGAGAGGGTGAGGGAGAGAGGAGGGTGAGGGAGAAAGGAGGGGGAGGGAGAGACGAAGGGGAGAGGAGGGGGGAGAGGAGGAGGGAGAGGAGGGGGGAGTCACACACACACTAACCACCTCCCTTGATATTATATCAATATTATTCATTCGCGCCTTTTACACTATCCCCCACCCTATCCACTCACGCACAGCCCCTAACTCGCAGACGCGGCTAGAGAGGGCAGGGGCAGCGAGAGGGCAGGGCCAGAGGGGGCGGGGGAGATAGCGAGGGAGTGAGGGGGAGGCAGAGCGGGGGGCAGAGAGGGAGGGGGGGTAGAGTGTGAGGGGTGGGGGAGGGGATGCACGGTGTCACAGGGGAGGGCTGGTTCCCGAATGCAATACTCCCTCACTCCGGATCCAGCAACCTCCCCACCATGCGCCGACCCGGGGCAAGTACAGGGCCCGACTTGCTTGTTCTTCCTGCATCTTTCTGCGCCCCCAGGGGGGCGGGGGGGGCGAGTGTTTGGGGGAGGGGGGGGGGGGTGCCGTCACTCACAGCATGAAGAAGACGGCTCGCGACGCAGACCCATTGTGATGTCATCAGCGAAAGACAGTCGTTTTAAAATTCAATGTTTTGTCATATTTTTGAACATTTTCAGATAAGGCAATTTTGGATTCCAGGGGGAAAATCTCTACTGGAATATGTACAAAAATGTTACTGTTACCATGTCGTTTTTTCACGAAGATTATACACAAACAAACACACTCACACTAATACAGTTACACATCCAAGATCAGACTTTCAAGTATATAGATAAATATGAGAGTGTCATAGAGTGATACAGTGTGGAAACTGGCCCTTCGGCCCAATATGCCAACATGTCCCACCTGCCTGCATTTGGTCCATATCCCTCCAAAACGGTCCTGTCCATGTACCTGTCTAACGGTTTCTTAAATGTTAGGATAGTCCCAGCCTCAACAACCTCCTCCGGCAGCTTGTTCCATACACCCACCACCCTTTGTGTGAGAAAGTTACCCCTCCAATTCCTATTAAATCTTTTCCCCTTCACCTTAAACCCATGTCTTCTGCTCCTGGATTCACCTACTCTGGGCAAGAGACACTGTGCATCCACCCAATCTATTCCTCTCATGATCTTGTGCAATAACTCAATTATTTGTTGCTTATTTTCCACAATGCCGAAGAGTATCAGAACCATCTGGTTGTGTATTTTTCATGCCTGCAGTTATTGAATTAGAAAGTATTCAAGAAAGCATCACATGGTGAACAGGATCTGTTTTATTCTCTGTGCAAAGACCTGTTCAATCAGCTAACTTGGAATTCTCTGCAGCAAATACAAAAATAATTAGAGACGTTGGCCAGAGATTGCCATTTATCTGTCAGGAACCTCAAAAACAAGGAAGAATAAAGTGGTAATTAAACAGGACAATTGGAGTGATTTCATCATCTTAAAGCATATAACTACTTCTTTCGTTCATTTGTTCAATGGGCTGCAAGCAGAAGCCTCCTTGTGGCGCATCCCGGGCAATGCTGACGACAGGAACTGTACCACAGTGACTGACTGAAGTAGCCAATTCTGCAACCACCGACCGTCAACCGTCACTGACCGACCGGAAAGACGTGATATAGAGGAAGACGAAGTTGTACAATATTTCCCTATCACCGTCTAGAACTCTAATTTCCCTCTCCCCTGACTCTAAGCCTGAAGAAGGGGCTCAACCCGAAACGTCACCTATTCCTGTACTCCGCAGATGCTGCCTGACCCGCTGAGCTACTCCAGCTTGTTACATCAAACTACCAATGAATATATTTTCGTTCATACAGTCGCCAGAGAGAGCACACGATGGATTGTTAGATTCACTGAAATATTTTGTGTTATTCTGACCACATAATTGCATCTCAGTCACAGAACAGCAGCTAATTCTTTTAACCCCATTAATTAATTTTAGTGATGTGTTATATTGGACAGCTGGAGTGAAAGAGCCAAAACTCTTTACATAGGACAGTAAGCTTTGAAAGAAAGACTATAATTTCATCGGTCTGGTCCGAATTTGCACACAGGTCTCAGAAAGGAATGGACATACCTTGACCAGCTGTGAAAACTGCTTATCCAGGATACAATACTTCATTACACTGTAACGATAGGATATATATATATAGGATAGGTGACCCTTGTTTTGACTGAATGTATGGGTGGGTGGTTGGGGAGGTAGAGAAGAAGGCTGGAAAAGGGGAGAGGCAGAAGTTCCCCAGGTAAACCATTTCAATCTGTTTGTTGCTTTAGCAATTGCCAGAAACAATATTGCAATGGTTTATTACTTAAGGTTTAGGTTTGTTATTGTAACATGTACATGTACAGCGAAAAGCTATGTTTTGTACACTTTCCAAACAGATCAGATAATACTAGTGGCCCTCCCGCAGTCTTTGATCAGCCCAATGTCTGAACCCCTCCTCAGGTCTGTACCTCTGTACCTCTTCTCCTCCCCTTCCCCCCCCCCCCCCCCTCTCAAACCTCCAATCACAGATCAGGGTACACACCCTGCTACATATAAGGCGGGTTTCTGTTTAAGCAGAGGTTTCCCATCTGTAGCACCATCTGGGTAATCTCACCTCCCCCATCGCTTGGCCATGGAAATGACATTTCAGATTGGGACTCTTGTTCACACTCTGAAGAATGGTCCTGACCCAAAACATCACGTATCCATGTTCTCCAGAGATATGTGCCTGCCCTGCTGCGTTACTCCAGCACTTCTTTTAAAAAATAAAATGGCATCTGCAGTTCCTTGTGTCTCCATTGCTTGGCGAATGGTAGTTTGATGGAATAGATGGATTGATTTTAAATGTCCACAGGTTTGCCCAGAGGATTCAAGTGGCAAGGACTGAAGGAAGATTTCCTACCCTATTTAATCACCATGCCATCACTGTGGAAGGTCCCCAGAAACGGTAGCGTGCCAGCATTTGGCCTGAGAGGATGCTTTAACCGTACGAAACCGGACACTTGTGTCATCAGCCCGTTAAGCAAGGTTGTTGTTTCTGCTGC
Organism: Raja brachyura; assembly: GCA_963514005.1. The sequence goes on along the minus strand of OY740798.1, from coordinate 47,698,994 downwards.
CTCTTTGATCCTCTTTTCTAGTTTTGCTCATTCTCAGCAAAAGAAAATTTATGGATCAGGAGAGGGGCCGACTTTTTCCTTTCATTCACATGAGAACTGGAAGCAGCCGCAGTCATAGACTGGCACAGGTCGGGCACAGCTTAGAAAGGGTTGCTAACCTGACACGGCTTGATCTGAATGACACATTCCCCAGTGGATGTAGCATCTACTCACATAGCCATTAAGGATGTCTTGAGGGAGAATTATGAAGGAAACTATGAATCCTGAAAGATACATCCATTTTGGCTCAGATTGGTGTATCTGAAACCAGTTGTATTGGTTGTAGTTAAGTGATAGCTTTCTAAAATTGCTCGGACAAAATGTTTCAATTCAAGGATCAAATTATTAAAAAAACATTCTTAATAAAGCTCTTAGCCAATTTATTATCTTAATATAATTTTATGAAGTTGAGAACTTGAATAGATGTTTTCATGCAATAAATGCCTTTAAGTAAGTAAGTTTATTGGCCAAGTATTAACATACAAGGAATTTGCCTTGGTGCTCCGCCCACAAGTAACAACATGACATACAGTGACAGTTACAAATGACTTAGAAAACACTAAACATTAATAATAATAATAAGACATTAATGGTAAAACAGCATTAATCAAGCATGTGAACCAACAAAATACCAGATCAAAGGTATTTCATATTATCATATTATCTTAATGACAAAGTAAGATATAGTTGCTCATAAACTGCAAGAAACTGTTCACAGTTAGGTTTGAGGACCACCCCCTTATCTGACGTGCCACGGGATGGAACTTGTTTGAGTTTTATGTCTGAAGAAGGGTTTTGGCCCGAAACGTTGCCTATCTCCTTCGCTCCTTAGATGCTGCTGCACCCGCTGAGTTTCTCCAGCCTTTTGTGTACCCTTGAGTTTTATGTAACTTGAGGCGACAAGGCTTTCATTTTAAACGCCTTAAACTCTGCCCTGCAAGGGCCAAGTGATCAGTGAACTTCACCCACTGACACTGAATGAGTTTGTATGGCACAAGGGTTGACGTGTGCAAATTAATTTGAGATGGATGGAGTTCAATAACTAGCCCACCCATGTAATGGGGAGCTTCTAGAGTTCAAGGAATAGCCCTGATGACTAACAGATTATATTCATTGAAGGTAATGCACAGGCCTCGCTGTCAATCACAAAACCACTTCAGTTGAGAGAGCTGGGCGGGATGTTTAGACAGTTGTTATTGGCATCTGTCCTGAGAACAACCACTGCTGGAGGTGCAGAGCAAACAGCAGCAGTGTCTGCAAACTCAGTGTTGTTTCTCCATTTACTAATGAATACGGTGGCTTTATCATCCATATTGACTCCAGTCAGAAACCAGCAAAACTGCATTCACATTTCTCAAATTATGAAAGTGGATGCATGACAGGCAATGCGATCATCCTAACAGTGTGGGGCCATGAATCCCCCTGGCCACACATCTCCGGACACTGCACCTAGTCCTCATTGGATGTACCATGACTTGCCAGATTGGCAGACAACACTTCCCCAATTGGCACGTGCAACTCAGTGCAGTCTTGTCACTCCATGGCATGACATTGAAAGGAGGGCGTTATGAGGAGGATGGATCAATGTACCTCACGAGCGGAGGTTGGAGAAATGTCACCCACCAGCTTCGCAAAGAATGGACAGACAAAACATAGAAGGCATACAATGAGTGAAAAACATAGAAACATAGAAATTAGGTGCAGGAGTAGGCCATTCGGCCCTTCGAGCCTGCACCGCCATTCAATATGATCATGGCTGATCATCCACAATCAGTATCCTAGATTAAACAAGATAAAACAAGAGTAGAATATTAGAATAGTTGCCATTTCATGTCAGGGGAATTTAGTAGCAATGTGTAAAGGTTTGGTAATGGATGCATTGCAAGTTAAAAAACTATGCAAGGGATTTTGTAATGTTTTACAGTCTGTATTTATTAGTGTACATGACATATTATTGTGTTCCTGAGGGCACAGTGCTGATGAACTACCAAAGACATGTTGCCAGACTTTATCACGAGCCCTTCACTGGTAGTAACGGTTGATTGCAGAGTAAACTAACTTGCGGTGCTAACTCAGAAGCACGTTGCAATGTGCTCTGCAAATGCTACCTCTAACACAAGCTCAAGATATCAGTGTACAAGTGGGTCATTTGAAAGAGTTTATTGAAAATATGACTGGCGTTTCAATGAGTTAATTGGTTTGCAGACTCTTCACTTCAAATGTGAAGCCAATCCTCCATGGAACGAAAGGACAATTTGAATTATGTAAAATCATCCACTTTAAGTTTTGATGATTAAAAAATAATGCAGGCCAGCCTAAGGTGTGCTCGGTTTGTAGAAAGTGGGCTTTATAACATTTATACACCAGCTGTTGCTACAGTTATCTCTGTATGTTTTCTAGGCCATTTCTTTACAGACAGCCTCTGATGAAATTCTGTTGTGAGAGCATTGACTGGGGAAGGGGCAGGGGTGAGCCGAGGGTTTTAATCCCACTGATGTTTCTGAATGGACAGGCATACTGGTGGGAACTTTTAATGGAAGGTCTGTAATCAGAATATGCTTGTATTCAGCTCCTACAATAATGAATCTCATCAAATGTTAAAGCACAGGCATGTGTGGAAGGATAGAATTTCAAGGTTTTAGACTGTCCCCATTTCAGGCACTCCTCTGGGAGTGTGTGATTACTCAGCTTTAGCAGGTTATTGCCTCATCTTTCAATATCCAGTGAAGCACAAAATTCTAATCTAAGTTGTTCTTTCTACTTAAAGAAAAGGGCTCGATATGCTCAGAGACTTTTGTTAACATTGTGGAGAGCTATTTCTTGCTCTGATTCAAAATGATGTGGGCAAAATGATTTTCTGATGTGAACAGGCAGTCCATTATTGGTGCAGTTAACATTATTTAAAAAGAATATCAGAAAGAACAGGCTGTGCAATCTGAGAATAAATCAGGTCTTTTACAGTTTAAAAAGATATGTGCATCTGATCAAAAGCTGAGTATCATTATTGGGTTTTCATTACAGGGGAGACCGGTTAATCTGATTTTACATTAAAGAGGTAATAACACTTTTGTTTGCACTGAAAGGATTAAAAATTGAATGTACACAACACTGCCTTGTAGTCAGGTTTTTACAGCGAGGAATTTCAAATCAACAGGGATATAACCAAAGGATATAATGTTAAATGTTCTGAGTCCAGACCGAAGATAGACACGAAATGTTGGAGTAAGTCAACGGGAGCATGCAGCATCTCTGGAGAGAAGGAATGGGTGACGTTTCAGGTCAACCCCCATCTTCAGACAGAGTCCAGACCAGCAGAATGGCTTTTCTTGGGTATTCTTTCAATGGTTCCAGGCAAACATTGGATCCCCCATCACAATGTTTTTAAATACAGGATGCTCATGCTGTGAAACACTTCAACCAGTTTATCAAATGATGAGCATCAACATCCAGTGGTTGAGTGAAACACAGAGTGCTGGAGGAACTCAGCGGGTCAGGCAGCATCTGTGGAGCGAATGGACAGGCGCCGTGTCTGAGTTGAGTCTGAAGAAGAGTCCTGACCAGAAACATCCCCTGTCCATTCCCTCCACAGATGCTGCCTGAGCTGCCGGCTTCCTCCAGCACTTTGTATTTTGCTCAATTGCAGCATCTGCAGTTCCTCATGCAGATACTGTCTGCAGTCTTTCCAGTATTTCCCTTTTCTATTTTAAATAGTACAATTGGCAGGCAAGGCACACTTACCTGCAAACTAGCATAGCTTGCAATATGATGCCCAGAAATAAATTAAAATCCACAGAGGAATGTTCAACCTTTAAAGATTTCTTTTAAGTGGATGACTAAGTCTACCAGAAGATAATATTTTTTATATACAACAGTCTCCCACTACTTTTTTTTTCCAATTGTGCAATTATCTGTGAAATTTAAATTTAATTATCCAATTCCTGTGGTTGGCCACAGTGTCCATTTATTATTCAGCCTTTATCGTTACAGAACACCACAAAGAACACACTGATCACAAGTTGACCACTGGAGAACTGTAACAAATGGAAAATCACAAAAGACCATCTCTGGCAAAAGTCAGAGTTTAAAAAATACAATAAATATGAAACATTTCTAACCCGTAACATCCTTCTGTGGTAACTTTTTATGCATCAATAATGAGTTATAGATTAGCATTTACAGAAATGGGGGCTTGGGAGAAGTTACTGGTGGAAGTAGCAAGTTGATGGATGGATTACTGGAGAGGCAGTTTCAATGAGATGCATTATTTCAGATGTTGACCAGGACCTCCAAGTCAGTTACCTCACCGCTGTCATCCGATATAAATTCAAGATAAACTATAACAGAATATTGATTACAATTATGTGTGATTTTAACGTACAGCAAGTTAAGTTTTATAACTTGGGCAGCACGGTGGTGCAGCGGTAGAGTTGTTTCCTTACAGTGCTTGCAGCACCAGAGATCCGTGTTCGATCCTGACTACAGGTGCTGTCTGTACGGAGTTTGCACGTTTCCCCTGTGACCGTGGGGGTTTCCTCCCACACTCCAAAGACGTACAGGTTTGTAGGTTAATTGGCTTGGTACAAGTGTAAATTGTCCCTAGTGTGTGTAGGATAGTGTTAATGCGTGGGTATTGTTGGTCGGTGCAGACTCGGTGGGCCGAAGGGCCTGTTTCCGCGCTGTTTCTCTAAAACTAAAAATCTTCTAAAACAATCCGTTTTGCTACATTTGATCTTTTTCCACAGTATTTCTCTTTGAGGCAGAAGGGAAATGAAGGCAAAAGTGGTTGCAACTCTACAAGGCCATCCCTTCCACAATCAGATACAATCAGAAAGGCAATTCTTCCTCGAGGAAATGCTGCGAGATGCACTAATCTTCAAAGATAGTTTATTGTCACGTGTACCAAGGTACATGAAAAACATTTTTTTGCTTGCTATCCAGTCAACAGAAAGACTATGGTTACAATCAAGGCATCCACACTGTACAGATACAGGATAAAGGGAATAACATTCAGAGTTAGATAAAGTCCAGTGAAGTCTGATTAAAGATAGTCCGCGGGCCTCTGTGGAGGATTATTGTAGAGGTCAACTTGTCCAGTTGCAGAGATGAATGCTGACTCCATGTTCCACGAGTTTGGAGATGAGCTTGGATGGGATAATGGTATTGAAAGCTGTAGTTTATGAATAGAAGGCCAATGTCGGTGTCTCTCTTCTCCAGGTGTTCCAGGGAGGAGTGTAGGCTCAGGGTGATGGCATCAGTCGTGGACCTGTTGTAGAGGTAGGCGAACTGCAGTGGGTCTAGGTTGCTCTGGATACTGGATTTAATGCGTTCCATAACCATCCTCTTAAAGCACTTCATGATGGTAGACGTTAGGGCCACTGGATGGTAGTCATTAAGGCACGAGTTCTTGCTTTTCTTTCGCACCAGGATGAAAGTGGTCTTTTTGAAGCAGGCGAGTACCTCAGAATGGAGAAGGGAGAGATTAAGGATGTCCATGAACATTTAAGCTAGTTGGTCCATGCAGTTCCTAAAGATGCTGCCAGGGATTGCGTCCGGACCAGTTGCTGTCCTTGGCATTAACTCTCAGGAAGGCCGATCTAACTGCAACGGTGAATCTGGGATGAGGCGCACTTGAGTCTGATGGGACGGATGACATGGCCCCGTTGGCCTTCTGCTTAAAGTGAGTGTAGAAAATATTCAGTGCATCAGGTAGGGCAGCAATCACCAGTACGAGCAAACCCAAAGTAATTAATACCAGGTTGAGGAACTGCCACTTTCTTACATCCATCAGGCTCTTCAACTGACCTACAAAACCCTAATCCTACCTTGACAATGCAACTGGCTTATTGCATTACTATGGAGACACAGGGAACTGCAGATGTTGGAATCTTGAGTCAAAGACAAGGAAGGAATGGACGGACAACGTTTCAGGTATGAGGCTGAAGAAGGGTCATGACCCAAAATGCCACCTGTCCATTTCCCTCTACAGATGCCGTCTAACCCAGTGAATTCCTCCAAGTTGAGTGATTTGCTTATCTCTAGCCGATCAGCTTTCAACGCTTTAAGAACCCAGGTCATGTCCTTGCTTATTTTCTTTTAAAAGGAAGTTGTGCACCATTCTTCTCATTTTACATGAAGTGTTTCTTACATTATGACAATGGCCACATTGCAAAGTGCTTTCGAATGTACCGAGAGGAATGTAGAAGGTGCAATGTAAATGCTGGACGTTTGCTTCGAAGTTGCCTGAATACTCTGCAGAACATCAATGTAATCAATTACTAAAAAAAAACCAAGCAGTGAGAGTTGTGTCTAAGTATGAAGCCTAACAAGGGAAATAATTTGGTGAAAATTGTTCCTACAAACAGATGTTTTAGTACAAATGTAAAATATATTCTACTGTGACGGGCAGGAATTAAGCAACTGTTCCCTTTAGCACTGCTTTCATGAGCTGGTTGGCTAATGTTTCCCAGAACCAAGTTCACTTTCCACCAAATAATGTGCCTCCAAATAATGGTGTGAGCAAATGAATAATGTTGAGTATTTTAGGCAATAACATGAACAAGTGTATGGATTTTAACAGAGTCTAAAATGAAAAGGACATTTTAATCTTCTATTAGTGTTGGGCATTCTAGCAACAATGATAGGTTAGTTCATTCCACAGCCTACAGTCTTCAGTGGCCGAAAGGCAACGGTAACAAATGGCTTCAAGGCTCTGCTGCAAATTGAAGGTCAACAAGGGGTGGAAGATTGCAACCTTCACAGTGGTTGACTAATGCAATCAACTTGACGTGCACAAATGGAAGATCAAATAGAACAAGTTGTCCTACAACTTTAGGCTGTGCACACCACACAATAGAAGAAGGTCCACAAGTGGTTTGGTTGTCCTCCATGTGCTCAGCTCACCCCTCACATTTTTCAATTATCGTCCATGCTGGTATCTGCTATTTTCTTCACTGCACCAACATTCTGTCATCATTCTACCAGTCCCTAATTGCCAATCACATTAGCTCGTCAACCCGTTAACCCTCCGATCAGTCCAGTCCGTCTGCCCCTTCCTTCTTTGTTGTTTCATAGTATGTGTTAATTGTATGATTTAGTGTTCTTTAGATTGTTTTATGTTGGGGTGATACTTAAAAAAAAAAATCTCTTACCTCGTATATTTTAGGCTATCACAGGAACAATAAAAGGAGATGCGTATTTTAGGCAATAAAAGGAACAGGAACATTTTCCTTATCGTACCTCTGTCTGCACTGCTGCCTAACATCGAGGAGTTGGTGGCCTCTGCTTGAGACCAACCGGGAACTCCAATCGTGGGAACCTGCAGGACTTATCATCGTGGCGCTCGCGTTTCCTGGTTAGAAACCGACTTCGGGAGCTCCAAGTTGCGGGAGCTTCGACCACCCTGGTCGCGGGAGCTTCGATCGCCGGCTGTGGGAGCTTTGAATGCCCCGACAGATGGTTCGACTGCCCCAACCACGGGCGAATAAACATGAAGGAGATTGGACTTTATTGCCTTCCATCACAGTGAGGAATGTGGGGAATCCACTGTGGTGGATGTTTATGCCAACTCTTATGTAGTTGTGTGTCTTGTTGCTTATTTTTTTTAGTATGGCTGTGTGGTAATTCAAATATCACTGTACCTTAATTGGTACACGTGACAATAAAAGACCCTTGAAACCTTTAGTTAAACTATTCCCCAGGTGATCAACTAATCCCGACTATTTTTTCTTTTTTTTTCAACCAGTCAGTCTTTAAATTATGGCTGCAATCACCATTTAAACCATTCAAAACTATATTATAAAGTGATCAACCAATGTTGAATTATTTTGGAACATTGCAGATAGTAGTCGTCTCCTGATAACTTGGTTGTCAACCGGATCATCTTCAATCACATACCATCATCCCACTCTCAATTACTGTCAAAGTAACCCATCAAAATTCTCCATCTCTCAACCCATCTTCCATTACAATTATTCATCTATCAATCAGCTTATTTTTTCAATTACCATATATCACCCAAATCTCCATCCCTGGCTCTCGTCTCCAGAAACAGCCTAACCTCTAAACTTCTCAGGTTAATGTGTAGGAAGGAACTGCAGATGCTGGTTTAAACCGGATAGACACAAAATGCTGGAGTAACTCAGCAGGACAGGCAGCATCTCTGGAGAGAAGGAATGGCTGACGTTTCAGGACGAGACACATCTTCAGACGAATGAATCTTCTTCTCAGGTTATTGATCCTCTTCACATCCTCTGTGGTTGTCCTTTAATTAGTCCACCTTCAGTTACAGACGTGTCCTCCAATTACCTTACCCTAATTAATAGAAATGTCCTCCAGGTCATCTATCTCTAGTTTTTGATTAAATTCTCCAATCTGTTGCTCAATTTATTCCTTACCTGGCCCACCTCCATGCTCCACTGTGGAGGATTTGGTAACATGATTCAGACACTCTTCAGACCTCTCAGTGAGCCGGAAGTTTGATTTACCCATTTTGGCTGCATATCGCCAATTCTAGAAGCAGCAGAAATCCGTTGATCTTAGATTTAAAATCAAAACTTGATTGACTGTGGAGGACAGTTTCTGACGTCAGCATCTTTGGTGTGAATAAATGCCTCTTCACCTCTCCCCTGAAGCGGAAGACTCCTAGATGATGGGAATATGATCTCTCTTACTTTTCCTCCACCAGATACTTACCCCATCCATTCCTTACAATCTCCTTAAAACCTAAACTAAAGCACTTCATAAGTCCCCTAAATACAATCCAGGTTATTTATTAGTTCTTTAATCCATGGAACCTTTCTGATGATGCTTCACTACTCTACCTACTGTACCCCAAGATACAATGCCCATGGATTCCTTGAAAAACAATGACCAATCCCTTGTACTGAAACATTTTCTCTACATTTGGTTTAGTTTAGTTTAGTTTAGAAATACAGTGTGGAAACAGGCCCTTCGGCCCATCGAGTCCACACCGACCATCAATCACCCTATCCCATTCACGAGTTCTATCCTACACAATAGGGAGAGTTTACAGAAGGCAATTAACCTACAAACCTGTACGTCTTTGGAATATGGGAGGAAACTGAATCTTGAAACCCATGTGGTCATGGGGAGAACGTATAAACTCTCTGCAGACAGCACCCATGATCAGGATCGAACCCAGGTCTCTGGTGCGGAGGCAGCGGGTCTACCGCTGCGCCACCGTGCCACATTCGTCATTTGATCAGTACCTAAATATTTGAAATGCAATCTTTTGAATGGATGGAGCCTGTATTTTCACACGTATGAAACTACTTTCATGCAATGATGTTAATGTGGTAACATTCTAAGCAGCTATGACAACAATGTTAGACACAAACTGAACTGTCAGAATTTTCACAGTGCAGCATCTGCAATTCAAAGGTAAAACATCAGAGTTCCTCAGGCGCTCAGAATGGACAGATAGACACTAGAATGTAACACGAGAAAGTGAAGAGGCGGAAGGGATGAGGGTTGATCTTATAGAGATGTACAAGATAGGAATAGATAGGGTGAATGCGCAGTCTTCTGCTCCGAGTAGGGAAATCAGGAATCAGAGGACAAGTGAGAAGGGCAAGTTTTAATGGGAACCCAATGGGAACCCTTTTCCATACAGAGGGTGGTGGGTACGTGGAACAAGCTGCCAGAGGAGGTAATTGAGGCAGGTACAACAATGACATTTAAAAGACACTTGGATATGTACGCATATAGGAAAGGTCTAGAGGGATATGGGCCAAACATGGGCAAAGACTAGCTAAGATGATGCATCTTGGTCAGCATCGATGAGTTGGGCTGAAGAACCCATTTCCTAACTCTATGACTGCTTGAGGATAACTGAAGACTTGCTGTGTGGAGAAAACTGACTTTTAATGACACTGTATTGAAGCTGGGCTGATTGATTTTTAAATATATCTGATAATTAAAGGCAGACTAATTGGTGAATATGGTCAACAATTCAGGAAAGGCCGATTGACTTGACAATGCACCTGGCAATTTCGGGTTGGCTAATTGCAGAATAGAGTGATGATTGAGAGTAGGCTAATTGGAGCATGTAGCCAGTAATTGTGCAGAAGCTAATTGGAGAATGCAGTGATAATTGAGAGTAGGCTAATTGGAAAATTCATTTTTGTTCATCTTCAGGGTTTGGGCATTGCAGACAAGATTTATGGGCTATTTAGTGGCTTTTCAGAGTTTATGAAGAGGCAGTATTAGTGGCTTGAGACTGGAGTCACATCTAAAGTTTGCTTTCTAAAAGACATTAGTAATATAGTTGGGACCATAGAACCAGTCATCAAGGTCATTTTTACTAATTCTGTCTCAGCTAAAAATTGCCATGATGGGACTTGAACTTGTGTTCTCAAGGGCATTAGTCTTGGCCTTCTGAATTACTTGCCTGGAGCAGGACCATCATGTTATTCCCCAAGAGCTTGTTTTCAAAACCAACCTCCACTTATACCAGGGTTACACAAAAAGCTGAAGAAACTCAGCGGGTGCAGCAGCATCTAAGGAGCGACGGAGATAGGCGACGTTTCGGGTCGAGACCCTTCTTCAGGGTCGACCCGAAATGTCACCTATCTCCGTCGCTCCTTAGATGCTGCTGCACCCGCTGAGTTTCTCCAGCTTTTTGTGCAACCCTCGATTCTCCAGCATCTGCAGTTCCTTCTTTAACACTCCACTTATACCATCTTGGTGCATTACGATATAGAAGGTTATTTTTATACCCATCCCATGCCATTCACTGTGCCTAGGTACACAGATGCATATGACAATAAAATCATCATCATCATCATCATCATTCTTCAGCTAGAAATATTCACAATTACTTGCGACACTTACTCGGATAATGACTGTGGCCAAGTGGAGCGTTGAACCATTTTCTACACATCACGCTGTATGTGACCAGGACCTACTGAAAGCTGAACGCCACCAGTCAGAATCTCAAACTTCCTTCAGTCTCTCATCAGAAGTGTTTAATAGCCCTGCCCCATGGTACGAGTTCATTCCAAGAGCTCTGCCGAGTTAAAAAAAATGGTGAGCACGGAGAATGAACGTAGTGGGTAGGTTGGAGCTTGTGGACGTCTCTTAGCGCTAACGGCAGGTACTCGGGAAGACTCGCTAACGGCAGGTAAGCACGGGAAGACTCGTGAAGATTTTTCAACACGATTAAAAAATGTCCACGAGAGCCCCGAGTACCGACGAGTGGCCATTACCGTAAACCTCCGAGTTCGAATCAGGGCAAACTTGGGAGAGCTCTTGGAATGGACTCGTACCGTGGGACAGGGGTTTTAGGAGACATTCCTGGCGGGTGATGTTGTTCCAGTGTTCTTCCTGGGTCTCAGAGCAAAGGGAGAGACTTGCACCAATCAAGCTCTCGGAGATTCAGAGACCAAGAAGCGGGGGATTGCGTGAGTTGGTCTCTCTCTACATAATGCCATAAACATGATGTAATCCAAACCCAAGGTTTTACAATCGCTCACACAGAAATGCAGCTGAAGATGTCAGCAATAAAATGTAGCAATTTTCATTTTTTTCCTTATGACAAAATGAGAGGGTATTCAGCCCATCAAGTCAATGCTGTCCCTCAGGGCAATCCCATCCATCCCATTCCCCCACATTTCTGATTGAACTTTCCAGCAGCCAGTGCATCTTTGGAAGATTCCTGGGATGATTCCTCAGAGGGAGAAGGTGCATGGGTGATGCGTCCAGCTGTGGAGGGCAGGATGGATTGTGGACGGCGGGAATTGTGAGGCAGCAGCTGTAACTGTTGCACCACTGCACCACAGTGCATTAGGAGTAATTTAAATCTCAGGCAGCTAGTCATCTCCATAAATAGATCATTTAACTGCACTGAAGCTTTTAATGGATATAATTGGACATCTCAATTAAAGTACTGCTTTATTACTCACTTCCATTCTTAGGTTATTCAATTTGAAAAGAATAGGGAGATTAATGCGAAGAAGAGCATTAACATTAAGAATTGGGCAACACTTTGACACAAAGGAGTCACTGAGACCAAGCTGTTGCAGTGGCTGCATCAAAGATCCATTGATCCGGCTTTGAAACTGACCTCGGGTGCTGTCTGTGTGGAGTTTGCACGACCTCCCTGTGACCACATGGGGTTCCTGTGGTTTCCCCCTTGACGAGCTGGTTAACTGACCACTGTAGGTTCACCCTGGGAAGTGGATGAATGGTAGAATCCCAGCAGTAAAGGAAGGGAATGTGGGGCGGATAAATTGGGATATGGTCGTAGTGTAAAACCACGTGATTAACAGTTGGTGCAGCCTCGGTGAGTCAATGGGCCTGTTTATGTGCTGTACCCCTCCATAACTTTATAACAATAAGACCATTCCTCAAACAGCAGAATACAAACCGAGAGATCTAGAAACAGGGAACCTGCAGATGCTGGTTAACAAAGGAGGCCATAGAGGGTTACACAAAAAGCTGGAGAAACTCAGCGGGTGCAGCAGCATCTAAGGAGCGAAGGAGATAGGCGACGTTTCGGGTCGAAACCCTTCTTCAGACTCCTTCCATAGAGTGCTGGAGTAGCTCAGTGCTTCAGACAGCCACTAAACGATCTTAATACATCTTAGAGCAAATAAATGGATGGAGTTTTAAGTTAAAATCCAATCGTAATCTCTGTCCACACTACCCTCAGCTTTTAAACAATAGACAATAGACAATAGGTGCAGGAGTAGGCCATTTGGCCATTCGAGCCAGTACTGCCATTCAATGGCTGATCATCCCCAATCAGTACCCCGTTCCTGCCTTCTCCCCATATCCCCTCCGTTATTTTTAAGAGCCCTATCTAGCTCTCTCTTGAAAGCATCCAGGGAACCTGCCTCCACCGCCCTCTGAGGCAGAGAATTCCACAGACTCACCACTCTCTGTGAGAAAAAGTGTTTCCTCGTCTGTATTCTAAATGGCTTACTCCTTATTCTTAAGCTGTGGACCCTGGTTTTGGACTCCCCCAACATCGGGAACATGTTTCCTGCCTCTAGTGTGCCCAAGCCCTTAACAATCTTATATGTTTCAATGAGATACCCTCCCATCCTTCTAACCTCCAGAGTGTACAGGCCGAGCGGCTCCATTCTCTCAGCATATGACAGTCCCGCCATCCCGGGAATTAACCTTGTAAACCTACGTAGAAACATAGAACATAGAAATTAGGTGCAGGAATAGGCCATTCGGCCCTTCGAGCCTGCACCGCCATTCAATATGATCATGGCTGATCATCCAACTCAGTATCCCGTACCTGCCTTCTCTCCATACCCTCTTATCCCCTTAGCCACAAGGGCCACATCTAACTCCCTCTTAAATATATCCAATGAACTGGCCTCAACTACCCTCTGTGGCAGAGAATTCCAGAGACCCACCACTCTCTGTGTGAAAAACACTGCACTCCCTCAATAGCAAGAATGTCCTTCCTCAAATTAGGGGTACAAAACTGCACACAATACTTTTTTTTTTTAATTTCAAAATAGACTTTATTCAAGTAATAAATATTTACAATACATCAACCGTGCGAAAAATCCATCCGACATTTTCGGAGGCTATACAAATTCTTCCATGCAGTCTATATACATTTTTCAAATTTTACTAATTAATCCCCCACCCGTGCCACTCATGTGGCCCCCCGGCATGGGATACCTTCCCTTATTTTGAGGGGCGTCTCCACCATACAGTGCCCCCATGTCCAGCAGCGGAAGGACCTTAGACTGTGGCCCTCCCCCACCGAGCCTTGGCGTTGGCTGCACCGAGCTTCAGTGCGTCCCTTAGTACGTACTCCTGCAGTCTGCAGTGGGCCAGTCGGCAACATTCCCCGATGGACATCTCGCTCTGCTGGGTGGTGAACAAAGCTCGGGCAGACCAGAGAGCGTCTTTCACCGAGTTGATAACCTTCCAGCAGCACTTGATGTCAGTCTCTGAATGTGTCCCTGGGAACAGTCCGTAAATCACAGAGTCCTCTGTGACAGAGCTGTTTGGAATAAAGCGTACCAGGGACCCTTGCATTTTTCTCCAGACTCTTTGGGCAAATCCACACTCTGCAAAGAGGTGGGCAACCGTCTCCACTCCATAGCAGCCATCCCGAGGGCAGCGTGCGCTGGTAGTGAGGTTCCGATGGTGCAGGAAGGATCTGACTGGGAGGGCTCCCCTCACCGCCAGCCAAGCCAGGTCTTGGTGCTTGTTGGTGAGTTCTGGCGATGAGGCATTTTGCCAGACAAGCTGGGCAGTCTGCTCAGGGAACCACGCCACCGGGTCCATCGAGTCCTTTCCCTGCAGTACCTGCAGGACATTCTGTGCTGACCACTGCCCAATGGACATGTGGTCAAAGGTGTTGGTCCGGAAGAACCTTTCCACAGACGACAGATGGGGCGGCAGTGACCAGCTGACTGGCACATTGCGTGGCATCTGCGCCAGGCCCATCCTTCGCAACACCGGGGACAGGTAGAACCTCAGCAGGTAGTGACACTTGGTGCCCACGTGCCTTGGCTCTACACTCCGCCTGATGCAGCCACACACGAAGGTGGCCATCAGGATGAGGGCGACGTTGGGCACGCTTTTACCCCCGTTGTCTGCCGACTTGTACATTGTGGCCCGTCGCACCCGGTCCATCCTCGACCCCCAGATGAACTGGAAGACGGCCCGGGTGATCCCTGTGGCGTAGGAAGGAGGGACAGGCCACACCTGTGCCAAGTACAGCAGGCCCGAGAGCACCTCACACCTGATGACCAAATTCTTTCCCGTTATGGAGAGGGAGCGTTGCCTCCACAGCTCCAGCTTCTTCCCCACCCTGGCTATCCGCTCCAGCCAATTCTTGTTACACGCCTCAGCCCCCCCGAACCAGATCCCCAGCACCTTCAAGAAGTCAGGCTTGATGGTGAAGGGGACGGAAGATCTGTCGGGCCAGTTGCCAAAGAGCATGGCCTCGCTCTTCCTGCGGTTCACCCTGGCTCCCGTGGCCGACTCAAACTGGTCGCAGATACTAATCAATCTGCGGACCGACCCTGGATCCGAGCAGAAGACAGCGACATCGTCCATGTACAGGGAGGTCTTTACTTGAATGCCCCCACTGCCGGGCAGTGTCACTCCTCTAATGCTCGCATCCTTCCTGATGGATTCGGCAAAAGGTTCAATACAGCAGACAAACAAGAGAGGAGAGAGAGGGCAACCCTGCCTGACTCCAGACCTTACAGGGAAACTGTCTGATTCCCACCCATTTATGTGGACTGCACTACGGATGTCGGTGTAGAGCAGATTGATCCAATTCCTGATTCCCTCCCCAAAACCCATTTTGGAGAGCACGTCCCTCATGTACGTGTGCGAAATCCTGTCAAAGGCCTTCTCCTGGTCCAAGCTGACTAGGCAGGCATCCACCCGTCTGTCCTGCACGTAGGCGATGGTATCTCTCAGCAGCACTAGGCTGTCTGAGATTTTCCTGCCAGGTACAGCACAAGTTTGGTCCGGGTGGATCACCTGTCCCAGAGCAGACTTGACCCGGTTGGCGATGGCCTTAGACAGGATCTTGTAGTCTACATTCAAGAGCGTTATGGGTCTCCAATTCCTTATGTCCTTCATCTCCCCCTTCTGCTTGTAGATTAGGATGATGTTGCCCTTCCTCATGGAGTCTGACATGCTACCAGCTAGAAGCATGTCGTTGTACACTTCTAGCAGGTCCGGGCCCATCCAGTCCCACAGAGCCGAATACAACTCGGCCGGTAAGCCATCGCTTCCGGGAGTTTTACCCGAGTCAAAGGAACGGATGGAGCCAGTCAGCTCCTCTAGGGTCAGTGGTTGGTCCAGACTCTCCCGCTTGCTGTCCTCCAAGACCTCCGTGATCGAGGACAGGAAGTTCTGGGAGGAGGTGCTGTCTATGGCCTTTTGGTCATACAAATCTGTGTAAAAGGATTTGCAGATCCTCAGCATGTCTGTGTGTGAGGATGCTACCGAGCCGTCCTCCTCCCTAAGGCTGTTCATCACAGAGCTCCCCCTGTGAACCTTATGGAAGAAGAAACGTGAGCACGTCTCATCCTGCTCCACATGGCGGACCCTGGATCGGAAGATGATCTTGGAGGATTCAGAGGTAAAGAGCCGAGCTTGCCGGTCCTTCACGTCTCTAAGTTCCTCCTTCACATCCACCCCTCTCGACTGCAGAAGGAGCAGTTGCTGCAAATCTGTCTGGAGTTGGCACAATTCCCTCTGACTCTGTCTTGCTCTCTGAACCCCTTTACTTATGAAGAACCTCTTAATGTTCTCCTTGGTTGCTTCCCACCAGAGTGTGGGGGAGTCAAAGAGGGGCCTCACCGTTCTCCAACATGCGTAGTCCCTCCTTAGCTCCTCGATGTTCTCTGGGGTCAACAGCTTCATGTTTAACTTCCACGTCCCTCTGCCTGCCTTCCGGTCCTCCTGTAGGTGACAGGAAGCCTGAAGGAGGCAGTGGTCGGAGAAGAACACCGGCGTGAGGTCAGTGTGTCTCACCGTGACGGCCTTCGTCGTGAAGACAAAGTCTATCCGAGATCGGGCTAAACCGTCCGATCTTGACCAGGTGAACCGTGGCTGGGACCCGCCTGCAGGGTCGCTGAAGGCATCGCGCAGCTTTGCATCTTTTACCATATCCCTCAGGAACTTGGACGTGCTGTCCAGTCTGCTGTCGGCACTGCCGGATCGTCCAGCCGCATCAATGATGCAGTTGAAGTCACCGGCCAGAACGAGCTGCCGGGACGTGGCCAGCAGCACTGGGAGCTGCTGGAGAACGGCCAGCCTCTCGCTCTGCGTGGGTGAGGCATACACATTAATCAGCCGGAGCGGAGAGCCACGGTACATAACATCCACCACAAGGAGCCGCCCCCCAACCACCTCCCTAACCTCATTGATGGCGAAGTTCCCTCCCCGCAGCAAAATCCCCAGGCCGGAAGCACGACAGTCATTGCCCCCCGACCACACCGACAGTCCGTGGGGCCACCATCGCGACCACCTCCGATAGCAGCGGAGGTGTGGCAGCCCGCACTCCTGAAGAAATGTCACATCTGCCTTGACCTTGGCCAGGTACTGTAAGGCGTTCACACATCGCGCAGTGCTCTTTATACTGCGCACGTTTAAAGATGCCAGTTTGAGCTCCATTGTCTTTAGAGTCACTGACCGTTTTCGTGTCCCCTCATTCCCACCGTTTCGGTGAATTGCCTCAGCTTTCCTGGGCTCAGGAATCCAGTGATGAGGTGGGTTTCTGGTGGCGCAACCAGTGGTGTCGTTGAGGGGGGCCTTCTCGTTCCACCCCCTTTCGGGCACACGGCTTCCTCCGTCTCCTGTAGCTGGGTCACGGTGGCTGGTTCACTGCTCCCGGTCGCCCGGAGCTGGGGCCCAACGGCCTTTGTGCTGCTCCCGGTCACCCGGAGCTGGGGCCCATTGGCCGCTGCAATGCTCCCGGTCGCCCGGAGCTGGGGCCCATCGGCCGTTGCGCTGCTCCCGGTTGCCCGGAGCTGGGGCCCATTTGCTGCTGTGATGATCCCTGCCTCCAGGGGCTGGAGCCCCTCGACCGTTGCACTGCTCCCGATGTCCTGGGCCTGGGGCCCCTCGACCGCTGCACTGCTCCTGGTGTCCTGGGGTTGGGGCCCTTCCGCCGCTTCTCTGTTCTCGGTCTCCTGGGGCCGGGAGGTGATCGTCGTGGCCTCTCTCTTCTCTTCCCCCGTTTTCCTCCTCTGTCTCCCTCGTTGGGACTTCCCGGTCGCCTCATCCTCCGACGAAGAGGAGAGATTGCTGCCTTCTGTAATAGAAAGACATCTTTTTTGTTGTTTGCTTTTAGACTTACCAGTCCTTTGCAGCCTCGGCTCCTTGGGCTGAACCCTCGGCTTCTTATACGACACTGTAGTCCACTTCTCCTTCGGTTCCTCCTCCTCCATCGACTCTCCCTCCTGGGCGAGATGCTGGGCGTCTCCTTCTGGCACTTGGGGCTTCAAGGTGGTTGGGCTGTCCTCATCTGCGTTTCCTTTCTCGGCTGGGGCCTTGGTAGTGGTGGGGGGTGCTTCGCCCACCTTGGGGGCGCTGGCAGCAGCCCCTCTTGTCGCCTGTGCATAAGTGCAGGCTCTTTTAGGGCAAGCCCTGTAAAGGTGGCCTGCCTCCCCGCACAGGTTGCAGTTCTTACTGGCCTGACAGTCCTTTGTCTCGTGGCCCTCCATCTTGCAGTTTTTGCAGACAACTGCAGTGCATTGGGCCATCACATGCCCAGGCTTGTTGCATTTCCTGCACAGCCTGGGTTGCCCTACGTAGCTGAGGTAGCCTCGGTTCCCTCCAATGGCGAAAACCGAGGGGGGGTGGACAATTTCTCCGTCCTTGTCCACCCTCAGCTTGACCTTGATTTGCCTCTTGCTCGTCCAGATTCCATGCAAGTCCTTCACGTCCACACAGTTCCCTGTTCCCTCAACGTAGCGAGCAAGGAATGTGAGGACATCGACTACCGGCACATGTGGGTTGAACATATGCACGGTGATCAACCTTTCCTTCTGGGTGGGGAGGGTGAAAAGCGGCTGCACTTTGAGCAGCGACAGCGGAGCTTCATTCCCCCTCTCCCGAAAATCCTCCATCACCTTCTGCCATCCCGTCGGATACTTGAAGGTAACGTCAAAATATCCGTTACCCGGGAAATCCTGGAGGCAGTAGATCTCCTTAGCCTCAAATTTGAGGGCCCCTAGCAAGACCTTCTTGACGAACAGGTCTCGTGAGAAGAGGGTCCCCTCGCTGATGTCCTTCACGCTTATTCGCAGGGTATTGCGAATACCCTGTACTCCTGCTCCTGCTGACATAGTGGCTAAAAGGTGTTAGGTTGGTTACCCAACCAGCATGGATCCACCTCTAAGCCTGCAGCCACAACTCCTCGTCTCCAAGTTCGCTCCGCAATCCACGGCCCTTGTCCCCAAGGGACCGCCAGAACCGTTCTAATAAGAACAGATAGTCTCTTTCACTTCTTCAAGTGGGAGAACCTCCTTGGTGATCAAGGTTTCTCCCCTGCCAGGTAAGTATCCATTTGTGACTTCCACCACAGTGATGAATGCTGTGGTGGATGTTTTATTGTGTAGTACTGCACACAATACTCCAGGTGTGGTCTCACTGGGGCTCTGTACAACTGCAGAAGGACCTCTTTGCTCCTATATTAGTTTCCTCTATGTTGGCCTCATTATAAAGGCCAACATGCTTTTAACAGAGGGTGGGGGTGTGGGAGGTGCCCAGAGAAGCTTGGTCACTTACTGTATGTTTTCTGATGACCTTCCATGCCTCATCTTTTCTGATGTGATGTTGATGGAATGCCAGTCCTGTGCCCGCTGTGAATCGGCAGCAGCAAGAGTGTGATATCTATGGCCTCCTTGTACATTGTTAACAACTTCACCAATCACACAATTCACCAATAGCTCACTGCCCCACCCTCCCAATCTGAATCGCTCCACTCTCCCTGGCCACTCACTGCCCCACTCTTCCCCGAGATCATTCTCCTCCCTCCTACTCCACCGCTCTCCAATAACAACGCTAAAGTACTTAAAATACTCAGCAAAGCTTGGAATAACTATGCAGAGAGAAACAAGGGTAATTGGTCGCCCAATTATAGGAAGGATGTCAACAAAATAGAGAGGGTACAGAGGAGATTTACTAGAATGTTGCCTGGGTTTCAACAGCTAAGTTACAGAGATAGGTTGAATAAGTTAGGTCTTTATTCTCTGGAGTGCAGAAGGTTAAGGGGGGACTTGATAGAGGTCTTTAAAATGATGAGAGGGATAGACAGAGTTGATGTGGACAATCTTTTCCCTTTGAGAATAGGGAAGATTCAAACAAGAGGACATGACTTTAGAATTAAGGGACAGAAGTTTAGGGGTAACATGAGGGGGAACTTCTTTACTCAGAGAGTGGTAGCAGTGTGGAATGAGCTTCCAGTGGAAGTGGTGGCGGCAGGTTCGTTGGTATCATTTAAAAATAAATTGGATAGGCATATGGATGAGAAGGGTATGGAGGGTTATGGTATGAGTGCAGGCAGGTGGGACAAAGGGAAAAAAGTTGTTCGGCACGGACTTGAAGGGCCGAGATGGCCTGTTTCCGTGCTGTAATTGTTATATGGTTATATGGTTAAGGGTAGCATTGATGATCCATGAGCTAACACCATAGTTGTCAACACCAATTTTAGTTTAGTTCAGAGATACTATTTCCCATTGCTTCCAGGCAAACCTGGATTCTAGGGTGACTTCCTGGATTCCGATTGAACAGCAAATGCCATTGAACCTCAGAGAACTGGAGCCTGTGAAACATTGAAGAAGTGTCTCGACCCGAAACGTCACCCATTCCTTCTACCCAGAGATGCTGCCTGAGCCGCTGAGTTACTCCTGCATTTTGTGCTATTCACCTTTGTAGATCCACGCAGTATCTACACACACTCCCCATGGAAGGAGTGAACTGTCGTTGCAAGTGGCAACCTCGGCTGATAAATACTTGTCCCAGGGATACTGAGAGATTTGTTCTGAGATCAGTAACCTGGCCTCAGGTTAGAGAATTAAATGCTTGCTCACCTGGCCGGGTAGACAACTTCAACCCCTAATCGCCAAGAGATAGCATTTCACTTTGAACAGAAAGCTGTGGAAGTGTAATTTATTTCTTGCCAACCTATGGAACTTTACAATAAAAGTAAGGTTTTTGGAAACAAAAAAAAACTACAGCCAGAGGATTAAAGTGTGCTTGCCGCCCCCTGAAGGTTATATCTAACAACATTACGTTTATAATTATCTTTAGTATCGGCCATCCTACCAGTGAAAAAAAATCTTTATGGTTTCCTTGTTCAATTTAGTGGCCTCCCTCCAGTGGTCCTGTGTTCATTTCAGAATCTCTCATCTATGTTATAAAGTTAATCATACTTTTTTAAATTACATGTTATTAAACTCCATGGGCATCTTGTGCAAAAGGGGCACCTGAGGAAGAGACTTTAGTGGCAAAATTGCAATAGAATTCTTCGTATATTACTGTGGAAATTGAAATAATATTATGACATTAGCAATTTCACCTGATTCAGCAGAGCCTATGCCAGTTTCAAAAGTAATCTCACAAAATATACTTTCCTCATAATTTTTACTTACATCTCAGTATTGTCTCCGTGCCTCCCTGAAGCTAATGGTGTCACACCATTAACAGTGTCACAATTATGGTCAGTGCCTCTTGAGGTTGAGGTTAGGAGTAGTGGTTCGTTGTGGCATCTCCCCTTCTTCCACCACCACCAGACTCACTCCTCAACCCTGGGGTGAAGCCATAATCAAGTGATTGGACATTGGGCACTGTGAACGCAGTTCTTGCACCTTTCAGCTCCCATTTACTTTTACCTGTGCCGTGAACTGATGTCATAAATAAACAAAGACATTGTTGAAACAAAATGTTCGTGGATTTGAGGTTCTCAACTGAACTGGAGAGGCACGGAGGCGCAGCGGTAGAATTGCTGCCTAATGCCCCTGTCCCACTTAGGAAACCTGAACAGAAACCTCTGGAGACTTTGCGCCACACCCAAGGTTTCCGTGCGGTTCCCGGAGGTTCCCAGAGGTTCCTGGAGGTTTTTGTCAGTCTCCCTAATGGTCGAAAGTGGTTTCCATTTTAAAAATTCAGTATTTTTTAGTCAAAGCCGGTTGCGATGCTAGTTGAAGGTGGTTGCCGGACGACAAACACCTCCGGGATTCGCACAGAAACCTTGGGTGGGGCGCAAAGACTCCAGAGGTTTCCGTTCAGGTTTCCTAAATGGGACAGGGGCATTACAGCGCTTGCAGCACCAGAGACCTGGGCTCAATCACGACTATGGGTGCTGTCTGTGCGGAGTTTGTGTGTTCTCCCCGTGACCGCGTAGGTTTTCTCCAGGATCTTCGGTTTCCTCCCACGCTCCAAATACATACAGGTTTGTAGTTTAACTGGCTTGGTGCATATGTAAATTGTCCCTAGTGTGAGTAGGATAGTGTTAAAGTGCGGAGGTCGGTTAATGTGTGTGGATTCGGTGGACCGAAGGGCCGGATACCGCACTGTATCTCTAAAAGTAAACTTGTTCACAAAACTAGAGCTTGAATTTCAATAGCCACATATTTCCGTATAGAAGGCAGCCCCCATTCTACAGACTGTGGTATCTGGAAAACAGGCAAACTAGTGTAAAAGGCAAGCACATGTAGACATCACAAATGTTCTTAACTGGAAGTAAACTAAATCTGTGCAAAAAATATCTTCATGTAGCGTTACAGGTGACTGGGAATGAAGATTGGATCTGTGATTAGTACGGGGAGTACAGATGGCCATATACACTACAAAGGAAGTTTGGATAGTTTACAAATCTCATCGGAGCCCATGATATGAAATCGTACCTTTACATGCTACAATATCTACAATAAATAATGCGACCTTGATCAGCTGGGCAAGTGGGTCAAGGAATGGATAATGGGGTTTAATTCAGATAAGTGTGAGGGATTGCATTTGGGGACATCACACCAGGGCAGGACTTTACAATGAATGGCAGGAATCTGGGGAGTGTTGTAGAGCAGAGGGATCTAGGAGTGCAGGTACACAGTTCCCTGAAAGTACTGTCACAGGTAGATAGGGTGGGGAAGAAGGAATTTGGCAGGCTAGGTTTCAATAGTCAGGGTACTGAGTATAGGGGTTAGGGAGGTTATGTTTCAGGGCCTTATTTTACAAGACGCCTGTGAGGCTGCATTTGGAGTATTTAATTCAGTTTTGGTCACACTCTTATAGGAATTATGCCATTAAGCTGGAAAGAGTGCAAAGAAGATTTACAAGGATGTTGCAAGAACCCCGAGAGCCTGAGCTATAGTGCAGGCGGGGAGTTTATTCCTTGGAGTGCCAGAGGCTGAGGGGTGATGTTATAGAGGCAGATAAAATCAAGAGGGGAATAGATAGGGTGAATACACAGGATAAGGGAATCAAGAACGAGAGGGCATAGGTTTAAGGTGAGTGGGGAAATATTTCAAAGGAACCTGAGGGGAAACATTTTCACTCAGAGGGTACACTTAGAGAAGTTTGGACAGGTATATGGATAGGAAAGCTTCAGAGGGATAAAGGCCAAACATGGTACAAATGGAACTAGCATCGGTGGGGCGTCTTGGTCAACATAGACGAGTTGGCCCATAGCGCCTGTTTCAGTGCTGTATGATTACATGAGGTTAAATAATAATGTCTGTATAAAATGCAAGGAGTAGCAATGACAATTGGAAACATCTCTAAAATGACATTGATTGAAAACTATGAGGTTGTTGTGAAGACGATGAGGTTAATAGCATCATTGCAGAGTATTGTCACTGACTCACAAGCAGGGGCGACCGGGAAATGATTGAAAAGCTGTGAAACTGCAACTATATCGAGACTTGTCATGTAGGCATCGCATCTTCCATTCATCGCACTTGCAGTGAGTTTTAACTCTGAAGATGGATTGATATTGTGTGGTTGTAGTGATTTTGTCTCGGCCTGTTATTGCCATGTATTGTAGCAGAAATCTTTTACTATTACGTCCGCTGATAGTTTTTGTAGGAGAACATTTGTAGGGGAAATGAAATACTTTGGGTTGATATTGCTCTAACGTTGCAGTTTAATTCCAGATGACTTTTGTGTTTTCACCTGTATGAGAATTCAGTATCGTGGCAAAGACACTTGCTCAGTGCTCAGTTGTTAGAATGGTGATAACGTTATAATATTTTAATCATTACTGAAACCTACAAACACACACCAATGAGGCATATCTGTACGCAACTCAAGGTCCACATGGCATTCTGAATGCATGACATTTTCAAGGTTCCTAATTCAATGGAAAGTTGACATTAAAATGTAGATTTATTTCCTGATCTTAAAATGCATTGTGAATTTATTATTAGATTCAGATGCAGCAATTGGAAATATGAAAAGTGTGTACACATCTAGATTTTGATTTCATAAATTGATAAACACAAAATATATTTCCCGTATGCCTCCTATAGTTCCACTGGATTGGTTGTCAAAATTCTTAATCTTCACAAATCTAAAGGTTCCCAGCCAGCAACCATGGTCAAAGGCTACCATCATTTGTGCCGTTATTTAAAAAAAAACTCATTTATGTAGTCTGACATCCTGACATAACAAAGAACAATAAATCAGAAATACTCCCCTCCAGATTACATTGTAAATGTCAAACTAGACAGCAAATTGCAATTAAAGAAAGAAAATTGCTTGAAAGAAGCACTTGATTCCAAATGAACAATGAAGGATCTCTAAAGCATTTAATGACAGTTACATTTACTTGGCTATTTTTAGCTTGCAGGATGATATAATTTTAACGTGCTTTCTAACTATGTTTAGGTCCAAAATAATCATTTCAGAAGCTAACTATCGACTACCTGGGAAAACATCGCACCACATCAACAGCTGTTGGAGCTGACTTGAAGGTTAAATATTAGGAACAAATCCAATTTTTCTTGTCTGTTCAGCCCAGCAGTGTGTTACAGTATATTACACTTGGATTGTGCTTATGGAGTGTGGGATATGAAGTGGGCTAATCAATCTGCTCTGCCTCTGTTCTCAGATTGTTCTCATATCAGGTCTCTGCCCTCAGGCTCTCTTGTGGGTTCCAAAAGCTAATTCCATAAAAATCAAAATTGCCACCTGCAGCCAAAGGGGGAAGTTACGTTTTTTTTTCCCCCTCATGATTAATCTCCTCTTGGGTGGCTTTCAAAATAAAACTACGCAAGCTGCATTCTCATGGATAAGAGCCGTCCTTTTCCAGCCAACCTTGATCTTTGGAGCCAGATGATCAGAGCAAGAACTTGATTCTGCGGATGCCTCTCCTTGACATTGAAAACATTAACTCGACACTGACATGAAGCAACTCCCGCTGCCCTTAAAGTCAGGTTAATGACATCCCTCTTTGCAGCTACAAATTAGCAATGTTTCCAAATAAACCCCAACATCAAAAGGAAACCTTGATGGGAATAATCATGGGAATTGGTGGGGGAAAAAAAGCTTATCACTGTACCTCGGTGCACGTGACAATAAACTAAACTAGCTAACTTCAAGCGAGTATCTTCCTTGCAAGAGGATTTTATCCTCAGGCGATCTTCACAGAATTACATTCAGATACAGTGTCTAAAAGATAAATAAAAGATCCATGTTATTGCTGTAACTGTTCACTGACCGATTTCAAGCATACATTGTCAACTTGTAATCAGGTTTACAATTTTATTATTGTAATATTCCAACGCAGACTTCAGATATTTAATTGATTAACCATGCACTAAAAGGGAATTTTTCGTGATCAGGGATTACCTGATCTTTAGGGATTAGTTGCAAATCTTTCTTTAAGTGTGAGTCCCCAGTGAACATTTGCAGAATTGAGTTATAGCCACTGTGATATGGTTAGTGATGTAAGTGGGAATCTAAACTGTCCATTCAGGACAACACTCAGTGAGACATTCCTTCTCCGTCCTGGTCATCAGATGGCCATGGCAGGTTGCAACTCGTCTCAGGAACTGCATTGAGATTTCCAAAATAAATCAGATTAAATATTTATAAAAGCACAAGTGTATATCTTTGCACGGAACCTCTTGCTAATTTGCAATTACAGAAAGATGGAAAATGTGCATGTTTGCAAAGATAAATCGGGTTGAATGAATACACATCATGTCTGTTCATATGCAGATGTATGTCAAAGTTTGCAGAGTTAACGTTCTATGAGTGGGGTCATGTTTTGGACTGCCAAATGTTTTTCACTTAGCGCTGTGCTCATCATCAGTTTCCAGTGAAACTAAATGGGACTCACTTGAACATGGGTAACCTTAGTGACTTATACTGAAATCTACCCGGACTGGTTTTTCTCTGTAAAACTCAACTAACTTTGCACAAACTTACAGTATAATCCAAATTTTCACACAAAAATCCCTGTTCCTAGATATGAGCTGAATGTTAAATGCAAGTCAAACTCCACCCATGTCCAAATCTAATAACATAGAATAAAATGACCAGTGCCAGATTGTCACATCTGATGTGAACTCAATACAGGAAAAAATAACAATCACTCTGAGAACAAAACATCAGTGTTCTGGTGAACCTCACACAACAATGCATGGTTCAATCTCCAACGCATAAAGGTTGACAATAGTTTAAGAAGGAACTGCAGATGCTGGAAAAATCGAAGGGAGATAAAAATGCTGGAGAAACTCAGCGGGTGAGGCAGCATCTATGGAGCGAAGGAATAGGTGACGTTTCAGGTCGAGACCCTTCTTCAGACAATAGAGTATTTGAAGCATCTTTGGATAGAAATAAGAACTGAAAAGGTAGTAAACAGCAGCAGAGGAAGAATGTAATATTATTGGATCAGCGGGAGGACGGAAGACGAGAGGTAACAGAAAGAATTCAAGGTGCAGAATACTTATCTCACCGTCCGACAATGCTCAAAGGATCAATGAGATAGGTGACTGAGATCACACAAGAAGTACAGTTTAAACAAGACCTGAGAACGGAAGCCTTTCTATTACTAACTCAAAATCCCCCCAGAAACACTTAGAAAGTGACAAGTAAATACCATGCAATCTCTCACAGGAAGAAAAAGGTCAATAGTATTAATATTGCCTGGCCAGCTGGACAAAACATTACAAAAATCATTTTTGCAGCAAAGCAGAAAGATGACATGGATTATGAACCTCGCCACACCAGGAGCAGGATGGAGAAGCAGAGGTATTTGCAAGAGAATCACCGACCATTCATCACACTGCCAGAAACCTCCCAGTGTGGACGAAAATAAAGAGAAGGAACACATGCATTTCAGTGACAATCATGAATAACAAAGCTGAAGAATTGTGTAAGAATTATGTTGTGGGTGGCACCGTGGCGTTGCTGCCTCACAGCGCCAGAGGCCCAGTTCGATCCAGACTACGGGTGCCGTTTGTACCGAGTTTGTACGTTCTCCCCGTGACCATGTGGCCTTTCTCTGGGTGCTCTGGTTTCCTCCCACACTCCAAGGACATGCAGGTTTATAGGTTAGAAACATAGAAACATAGAATTGGCTTCTGTAAATTGCCTTCAGACTCCAGGACTAGCGAACCAACCCTGCATGTTCATTGCCAGGGTTTATTTTGTCTGAAGAAGGAACTCAAACCAAAATGCCACCCATCATTTTTCTCTAGAGATCCTGCCTGACCCGCTGAGTCACTCCAGCATTGTTTGTGTCTTTTCAGTAGATACCCATCAGATTTGAGGCTGGAAGAAACGCTCAAAGCAACAGCAGCAGACAACAGCATATCCAGGTGGAACACGTAATATTGGTTTCACCTACACCAAGGTGTTGCTGTATTGACAACCTGTGACCTTTCACCTTGACCCCGGGGGCAGGGAGGCTGGATCCACACCAAACCCCAAATCAGACAGGTCATGAGGGAAAGGGGCAGCACTTATTGAGGAACAAGGAAGACGACAAGGCCACAGGGTGACGATACCACAGCTGAACAAGTGGCCCAGGGACAGCAATTGACCCACGTTCCTGGAACACTTTGTGCCAAGGGATAGAGTTATTTTAGTGTTTTGTTCACATTAATTAAAGGAGCTATATAAGGTCAGAAGTGAAAGGAGCCGAATTCAATCATGGCTGATCTATATTTCCCTCCTAACCCCATTCTCCTGCCTTCTCCCCATAACCCCTGACAATGGTACTAATCAAGAATCTATCTGTCTCTGCCTCCACAATTTCTGTGGCGAAGAATTCCGCAGATTCACCACCCTCTGATGAAAGAAATTCCTCCTCATCTCCTTCCTAAAGAAACATCCTTTAATTCTGAGGCTATAACCTCTAGTCCTAGACTCTCCCACTGGTGGAAACAGCCTTTCCACGTCCACTTTATCCAAGCATTTCACTATTAGGACACCATGTGCTGTATGTGTAGTGGTTGGGACGAATCAGTTTTTAAAGGTTGGACAATTTGAAGGAGTTTTAACAGGTGTGGGTCCTGTTGCAGTTCTGCTCAGTGTCCGGGAGCTTCGACACAGAGCCAAGGGAAGGAATTCTGTCCAGACACTGTGACATCTTATTTTATAATAGAATGCTGTTGATAGTAGTAGAAAGTATCTCAGAGAGAGATAGTGAGGCAGTAACAGGGAGAATGTCAGGGTCATGCAGGAATACACCACAGTATGATGTGGTCCACGGCTACTGAGAGGTGATGAGCAAGGGTTGTCACCAATGGAGTCTTTCAGCAACACTTCTTCAGGCAGAGAACCCACTGAGATATGAATCTTTTCAATGCCTTGCCCTACCGTGGAATATTCCACGTTAACTTCTGCAAAGAGTATGGACAATAGACAAGGAACAGATGAAAACTCCATGAGAGAATATGTACTAAGGTATAGATTCATCCAGGCCCTGAAACCCCTTCCAGCATCTAAAAGTTACACAGATAAACGAGGGGCAGGACGGCAGCACATGGGCACGTCAATCAAAGTACAAAACCAGGCTGAATCCGGCAGGAGACCTGGGGAGCAACATGAGGAAGGACGGGTCACAAGAGGAGCACAGATCAGTGGGGACATCACCGCTCTTGCAAACATCAAAGTGGATGGCAGGTAGAACTATGCGGCACAGTGGCGCAGCAGTAGAGTTGCTTCTTTACAGCGCCAGAGACCCAGGTTCGATCCTGACTCTGGGTGCTGTCTGTGTGACGAATACATTTGACTTTGACTTTATGGAGTTTATACGTTTTGCCCATGGCTGCGTGGGCTTTCTCTGGGTGCTCTGGTTTCCTCCCACACTCCAAAGACGTACAGGTTTGGAGGTAAGATTTTAATATTGTCCCTGGTGTGTAGGATAGTGCCAGTATAGGGGGATCATTGGCCGGCACAGTTCCCAGCGGGCCAAAGGGCCTGTTTCTGCGCTGTATCTCTAATCTAAACGAAAGGTGCGACTACCAGATTCTTGACATAATTGAAATACTTGAAATAATCTAAACCATGAACATTCGGCAAAAAAAAATCCGAAACAAACTCTAAAATATTCTCTACCTCTCAAGCATCCACATTAAGAATTCTTGCTGCCAGAACAGAGTGCTGTGGCCAACTGTCTGAATAACATGAGGCCAGGAGTTGTTGGGATTACAGGAATATGAAGGATACCACACAAATTCACCAACAGAATAAGTGATCAATTTCCCATGGATGAAATAATGGTTCAATGTTGGTTCAGCGTACGTTGAGAGATCTCCTTTTACCTTCAATGGGACAGTTGCGCAAATTGCCCCGGGTACCAGCAGGGGTTCTGGACTCAGGCACAAAGACGTGTGCAGATGGGCAGTTGTTGCTCCTGAGTTGAACAGATATGCTTGGCGTAAACACCAGCATCTTGCAAAGTTCATCAGCAAGAAATCTTTTATCTTCCATGGCGTGGCACCTAGAACGGCAATCATCTATCACCATGCAGGGTATCACTTGCAGAATACTGGGCTGGAAATATCTCCACACAACTCCAGCAAGCAGTACAGATACAAGCAACTGCGGACGCCAGTTTACCAATAAAAGGACACAAAGTGCTGGAATAGTACATTCTCCCTGTGACCTGCGTGGGTTTTCTCCGAGATCTTCGGTTTCCTCCCACACTCCAAAGATGTACAGGTTTGTAGGTTGATTGGCTTGGTGTGAATGTATATTGTCCCCAATGTGTGTAGGATAGTGTTAGTGTGCAGGGATCGCTGGTCGATGCGGACTCGATGGGCCGAAGGGCCTGTTCCCATGGTGTATCTCGAAACCAAACTGAACTAAGCTCAGCGGATCAGGCAGTATCTCTGGAGAACATGGATGGGTGATGTTTGAGATCGGGACCCTCTTCAGACTGTGGTTGGGCTGCTGAAAGTTGGCATGACCAGGAGTGGACCACTTTCCACATTCTTCAGGCATCAAACAAACTACAAACCATGAACCATCCTGTCGCATCAGCGACTTTTTGCACCAATATTGTTTTTAAAAAATGTATTGAACATTTATTTTTGTTTATTATTATTTGACTCTTATTTTGCTTATTATGTTATTATCTAAATGGTGGCCGATTAGGAAAAGGGGAGATGCAGCGCGACCTGGGTGTCATGGTACACCAGTCATTGAAAGTGGGCATGCAGGTGCAGCAGGCAGTGAAGAAAGCGAATGGTATATTAACTTTCATAGCAAAAGGATTTGAGTATAGGAGCGGGGAGGTTCTACTTCAGTTGTATAGGGTCTTGGTGAGGCCGCACCTGGAGTATTGCGTACAGTTCTGGTCTCCAAATCTGAGGAAGGACATTATTGCCATAGAGGGAGTGCAGAGAAAGTTCACCAGACTGATTCCTGGGATGTCAGGACTGTCTTATGAAGAAAGACTGGATAGACTCGGTTTATACTCTCTAGAATTTAGGAGATTGAGAGGGGATCTTATAGAAACTTACAAAATTCTTAAGGGGTTGGACAGGCTAGATGCAGGAAGATTGTTGCCGATGTTGGGGAGGTCCAGGACAAGGGGTCACAGCTTAAGGATAAGGGGGAAATCCTTTAGGACCGAGATGAGAAGGACTTTTTTCACACAGAGAGTGGTGGGTCTCTGGAACTCTCTGCCACAGAGGGTAGTTGAGGCCAGTTCATTGGCTATATTTAAGAGGGAGTTAGATGTGGCCTTTGTGGCTAAGGGGATCAGAGGGTATGGAGAGAAGGCAGGTACGGGATACTGAGTTGGATGATCAACCATGATCATATTGAATGGCGGTGCAGGCTCGAAGGGCCGAATGGCCTACTCCTGCACCTAATTTCTATGTTTCTATGTTTCTATGTTATATGACTGAAGAAGGGTCCCGACCCAAAAGGTCACCTACCCATGTTCTCCAGGAATGCTGCCTGACCTGCTGAGTTCTCCAGCACTTTGTGTCCTTTTTTGATGCAGCGGTTCTGCTGCGTCTCACGTCCAACACCAGAACAAAATTCTTAAGGGGTTGGACAGGCTAGATGCAGGAAGATTGCTCCCGATGTTGGGGAAGTTCAGAACACGGGGTCACAGTTTAAGGAAAAGGGGGACGTCTTTTAGGACCAAGATGAGAATAATCATTTTTCACACAGAGAGTGGTGAATCTGTGGAATTCTCTGCCACAGAAGGTAGTTGAGGCCAGTTCATTGGTTATATTTAAGAGGGAGTTAGATGTGGCCCTTGTGGCTAAAGGGATCAGGGGGTATGGAGAGTAGGAAGGTACAGGATACTGAGTTGGATGATCAGCCATGATCATATTGAACGGCGGTGCAGGCTCAAAGGGCCGAATGGCCTACTCCAGCACCTATTTTCTATGTTTCTATGTTTCTATGTAGAACTCAACCTTGCATTTGAGCATCAGTGTGAAATTTGTACATTCTCCCTGTGACCCAAAGGGTCTCTGGTACCTTTCCACATCCCGCAAACGTGCTGATAAACTAACTGTAAATTTTACCTAGAGTGAAGGTAAGTCAAACAATTAAAGGAGAAATGATGAGCATTTTAGAGAGGTCTGTGCAGAAATAAAGGGGAGCCTGGTAGGGAAGCACAAACAGGATTGCACTTGGGAGCTGGCATGGATCTAATGGGCAGAATGGCCTCCTCCTTTGCCAAAACAAAATCATAAATTTCTAAATCAGTGGTGAGAACAAAAGTATATAAACCTGGCCGATACAAGCTCCAGACCGACTCTTCTGACAAATTCTTACACTGCCTGAAAATTAAATAAATATTTAAAAAAATCCACCAGGATGATTAAATCACTTTCAACTGAACCGATTCTGCACCTGCCATTCGAGCCATGATGAAGTGACATTAGAAGTGCAGCAATAGAATGGGCAATGTGAAAATGGAAGAATTGGCTCAGCTCCACACCAGCATATCTGTATCACATTAGCAGCGAGTATTGTCTTCCCGAGGGTCTTATAGAACAGTGTAAAGTGGTGTCACCAAATCGCACTGTAGCTCCATTTTAAGTACTGTTTTACAATTGAAAATGAAAACACAGTGCAGTAATCCACCTTCTCAGGGTGGGCTCGTGCGTGTTCTTCCATCATCTGCAGCGAGATCTGTCCTCGGGGGCTGTGAAAATTCAGAGGCTCGCAGCTAATTTTATACCCACTTTAGTTTAGTTTAGTTTAGAGATGCTGCGTGGCAACGAGCCCTTCAGACCACCAAATCCGCGCCGCACATTAACACTATCCTACACACATTAGGGACATTTCACGTTTATACCAAGCCAATCAACCTACAAGCCTGTACGCCTTTGGAGTGTGGGAGGAAATCAAAGATCTCGGAGAAAACCCACGCAGGACACGGGGAGAACGTACAAACTCTGTACAGGAAGCACCCGTAGTCAGGATCGAACCCGGGACTCTGGCGCTGAAAGCAATGTATGGCAGCAACTCTGCTGCTGCTGCCACTGTGCCGTCCCTAAATCAGTTATCATGCCTTTCTGTGGAAGCACAACTTCAAGTGTAGTAACATTTTTGTAAATTAAATTGGCTGCGCATTCTTTGTATGTTCCAACTGTTGCTGATGTTTTTAACAACTTGATGGGAAGAAATTACTTTTTAAATGAAGGAAGGAATTGTGAAACAGTTCTTCCGATACGGGTTTCCATGAGGGTGTAGGACCACCTGGTGGGAATCCAGTGTACATTTCAGAATCACTCACCATGGTCCACTGTGGGTCAGGGTTTACCAATCCGTATCACAGCCACTGGTCTCCAGTGAGACTGGTTCATAGGTCTATATCACAGATACTGGTCTACTGTGTGGCAAGGTTCAGACCTCTGTACTATAGACACTGGACTATACTGGGGCATGGTTTACAGCTTTGTACCACTACCTGTGCTGTACAGTGCAACTGGTTCATGGCTCTGTATTCCATATTCCAGAGGTTTATTCCAGAACTCCAGAGGTTCATAGCTCCTTTTTCCAGCCACTGGCTGGATGTTGAATGGGACTGTCCCCTGGTGTGCAGCTAGCGTTTAACGTGCTTTTGCACCTAAGCACATTGATCCAGGGGCAGTTTATCCAGTGTCGCTCATTAGCATTTAATGTTGGGACAGTGCTGGGACAATGTTGGGACAATGCTGGGATCAGTCAGCTTTTCTCACAAAGTGTGAATTTGTCAGCGCAGAGCAACTGAGAAGCGACTGGAGTGTATTTTACTGATTCTCAACCAAATCACTGCTTCACTGCCGCACTTCTGCAGCTAATTAACTTTCAGGTTAGTGCTAAAAATGAGCTCTTTGGGTCTAGTTTGCTGATTGCAGCATGGAACTCATTGGAATAAGAAATCTGGATGTGAGTCTTTGAAAGATTTCATGCCATGACTTACATAGAATATAGAAAGCATAGAAGAGTACATGGTAAATGGTAGGGAATTGAGGAATGCTGTGGAACAGAGGGATCTAGGAATAACTGTGCATAGTTCCCTGAAGGTGGAATCACATGTAGATAGGGTGGTAAAGAAAGCTTTTGGTGTGCTGGCCTTTATAAATCAGTGCATTGAATATAGGAGTAGGGAAGTAATGTTAAAATTGTACAAGGCATTGGTGAGACCAATTCTGGAGTATGGTGTACAATTTTGCTCGCCTAATTATAGGAAGGATGTCAACAAAATAGAGGGAGTACAGAGGAGATTTACTAGAATGTTGCCTGGGTTCCAGCAACTAAGTTACAGAGAAAAGTTGAACAAGTTAGGTTTTTATTCTTTGGAGCGCAGAAGGTTAAGGGGGGACTTGATTGAGGTCTTTAAAATGATGAAAGGGATAGACAGAGTTGACGTGGATAAGCTTTTCTCATTGAGGGTAGGGAAGATTCAAACAAGAGGGCATGACATGAGAATTAAGGGACAGAAGTTTAGGGGTAACATGAGGGGGAACTTCTTTACTCAGAGAGTGGTGGCTGTGTGGAACGATCTTCCAGCAGAAGTGGTGGAGGCAGGATCGATTTTAACATTTAAAAGTAAAGTGGATAGGTATATGGACGGGAAGGGAATGGAGGGGTATGGTCTGAGTGCAGGTAGATGGGACTAGGGGAAAATAAATGGTCGGCACGGACTGGAAGGGCCGAGAGGGCCTGTTTCCATGCTGTAATTGTTACATGGTTATATGGTTAGTACAGCACAGGAACAGGCCCTTTGGTCCACAATGGCTGTACCGAACATGATTCCAAGAGATCATTTATCTGCCTGCGCCTTAACAAGGTTTAGGTTAAAAACAGAAAATGCTGGAAATATGCAGCAGGTCAGGCTGCATCTGTGGAAAGAGAAACACAGTTTATTATTCAACTCAAAGAGCCTTGGTCACACGTAAGAAGGGAAGTGTTTCCCTTCCCACAGACCCGGCCTGGCTTGTGAGGGTTGCCAGCTTTTTCTCTCCTGTTGAAATACTCCGAGAATTTCTGGAGAAATGTTGATTGAATGTCAGTGCAGTCAGACATAGTGTCCCTGAAATTCTCCTTGTGATCCAGCTCCATGGTTTGTTCGATTGTTCTCATGTATTCATTAAAAGCACAAGAAATGGATTTATTCTCATCATTATTATCGTTCTTAAAATGCTATCACCGATCAACAACACTAAAGTCTGTGGAGATTCCTCTCATGATAGTCTCCAATGTCACCTCTCCCCCCCCCCCCCCCCCCGCCCCCCGAACGTACAGCCCTCCGCTCACTCTGCAACAACCCCGAATGGGTGATCAAACCTGCCGACAAGGGAGGTGCCGTGGTAGTCTGGCGCGTCTGAGGCCAGGCACCAACTCTCAGACACCTCCTCCTACTTATCCTTGGACCAAGACCGCACGGACGAGCACCAGGCCATTATCTCAAGCACCATCACTGGATTCATTGCTTCCAGCTCCCTGCCCTCCCAAGCCTCCAACCTCGTCATTCCCCAGCTCCGCACGGCCCCATTTTATCTTCTCCCCAAAATCCACAAACCTGACTGTCCTGGCAGACCCATTGTTTCTGCTTGTTCATATCCCACCAAACATATTTCCACCTTCCTCGACTTCCCCCGCCCGGTCAAATCCCTCCCCATCTGCGTCCAAGACACCTCACACCCTCTTTGTCTCCTTCATCTTCCGTTTTTCCAGGCCCCCGCTCCCTCAGTTCGGCAACTTGAACGTCCTGGAACGGGCAAGACAGCAGAAAGTCTATTAGTATTACTGCACTCTATCTGTTTATTTATTGTGCATCTATGGTCTATGGTCTACAGACGCACTGAACTTTTATCTTCCGTTCTGTACTATGTTTACATATTCTGTTGTGCTGCAGCAAGCAAGAATGTCATTGTCCTATCTGGGACACATGACAATAAACCTCTCTTGACTCTCGACTCATCTTCACTATGGATTGTGCACATCACTGAAGACCTCTTCTGGTCCGAGGACACGGATGCAATTATAAAGAAAGCACATCAGCGCCTCCACTTCCTGAGAAGATTACGGAGAGTCGGTATGGCAAGGAGGACTCTTTCGAACTTCTACAGGTGCACAGTAGAGAGCTTGCTGACCGGTTGCATCCTGGCTTGGTTCGGAAACTTGAGCGCCCAGGAGCGTAAAAGTTGTAAACACTGCCCAGTCCATCATCGGCTCTGACCTCCCCACCATCGAGGGGATCTATCACAGTCGCTGCCTCAAAAAGGCTGCCAGCATCATCAAAGACCCACACCATCCTGGCCACACACTCATCTCCCCGCTGCCTTCAGGTAGAAGGTACAGGAGCCTGAAATCTGCAACATCCAGGTTCAGGAATAGTTGCTTCCCCACAGTCATCAGGCTACTAAACTCAACTGAAACAAAACTCTGATTGTTAAATAGCCCTTGCACTTTATCTGTTTATTTATGTGTGTGTGTGTATATATATATTCAACGGTATATGATCACACTGATCTGTTCTGTATGTATTCATGCCTTCTATGTTCTGTTGTGCTGAAGCAAAGCAAGAATTTCATTGTCCTGTCAGGGACACATGACGATAAACTCTCTTGAATCTTGGATGTCCAGTCACTCTACACCTCCATCCCCCACCAGGAGGGTCCTAAAGCCCTCCGTTTCTTCCTCGACCGCAGAACCAACCAACCCCCATCTACCGATACTCTCCTCTGCCTAGCGGAGCTGGTGCTTACCCTCAACAACTTCTCCTTGACTATACAACATATAATCCTCCAACATTTTCGCCACCTATCACAGGCCACATCTTCCCATCTCCTCCCCTTTCTGCTTTCTGCAGAGACCGTTCCCTCCATAACTCCCTGGTCAATTCGACCCTTCCCACCCAAACCACCCCCTCCCCTGGTACTTTCCCTTGCAACCACTGGAAATGCTACATTGTCCCATCACCTCCCCCCTTGACTCCATCCAAGGACCCAAGCAGTCCTTCCAGGTGGGTCAGAGGTTCACCTGCACCTCCTCCAACCTCATCTACTGCATCCGCTGTTCCAGGTGTCAACTTCTCTATAATGGTGAGACCAAGCGTAGGCTTGTCGATTGCTTCGCCCAACACCTCCGCTCAGTTCGCAATAACCATCCTGATCTCCCGGGGGCTCGGCACTTCAACTCCCCTTCCCATTCTGAATCCGACCTTTCTGTCCTGGGCCTCCTCCATGGCCAGAGTGAGGCCCAGCGCAAATTGGAGGAACAGCACCTCATATTTCACTTGGGTAATTTACACCCCAGCGGTATGAACATTGACTTCTCCTATGTCAGGTAGTCCCTGCTTTCTCCCTCCTTCCCCTCCCCTTCCCAGCTCTTCCACAAGCCTACTGTCTCCGCCTCTTCCTTTCATTTTCCCGCCCCCCTCCCCCCCCGACATCACTGAAGAAGGGTTTCGACCCAAAACATCACCTATTCCTTCTCTCCATTGATGCTGAAATTCTCCCGCTGAGTTTCTCCACCATTTTTGTCTACCTTAGCCTTCTGTATCATGTCCTTTGCATTGTGTAGGAAGGAACTGCAGATGCTGGTTCACACCGAAGATAGAGACCTTTGCTTTAATCTCTTCATAAGGTTTTGGTAAAGTTGTCCACTTGGACGGAGCCAACACCAGACATGGTGGTCATTCATGGTCTCCATCATGTCCTATACGTGCCGCAACATTCACTGTTGCTGAGCAGGATTAGTTTAAGAGATAAATTATTCCCAGGAACTTTAAAGTATTGGGAGGTAGTTCCCGTAGCACATTGAGACTGCATGTTCCAATCGATACTGTACGATCCCTCCAGAGTCATTTAATGCCAAGATATTCCAATGGTAGCTCCAAGTACCAGAATCCCCTCTTGTTAGCTCACTGCCAGAGATTGGCAAGGTTTCGACCCATTTTCATCTGTTGAGAATGAGCATCACCATCATTGCAAAGATGCCCAGAAGCTTTTCACTACAGAGTCAACCAATGCGTCCGTGATGGAGATACACAAAGCACCAGGCACTAACAGACAATCTCACCACACCAGGACATTTGTTTCGTTCCTGCAACCTCCCACCTTTTGGTTAAGGCTGAATGTTGTATCAGGCTGATACAACACCAGACAAAATACCCCATTCACATGAATAACCCAATGAAAAATTTGGGCTAATTTAAATAAAAGTTAAAGGAGTTGGTTGCAGTCATTTTAAGACCAATTACAAGCACAATCTACATAGGGAATGATGTAAACATCTCATGTCTAACACAGCGTAGGTAAGTCTTGTGTACTTTGATTCATGGAGATGCCTGAAGTTATCCAACTGAATGAAAGTTCACAGAATTAGAACACAGTACAGAAGTGTACTGTAAACAGTTGCTAACCCCTACAGCAAAATAAAATGCAGTGTCCATTTGATTTAAGTCTCCAATCTTGTTTTGAAAGTTTATAACTTTTCATTGTAGTAATCTATTTCCCGCTGCCATTGCTCCTGAACTAGCTGTGAGCACAGAAATAATGATCTGGTTACAGGCAAACAGAAAAACAGAAATAGATTGGTTGCAAAACCATAAAGTTGCATTAACAACAAACTGATGCAAACACACTCAGTGCTTGCCTCTAACACCGAGACCCATGCCTTTTAGCCACACTTCCACAAGCAGCCTCTGTCTTGACAAACCGTTTATTTTTTGTATTAGAGATACAGCGCGGAAACAGGCCCTTCGGCCCACCGAGTCTGTGCTGGCCAGTGATTCCCGCACATTAACACTATCCTACACACACTAGGGACAAATTGTCACTCATTCCAAGCCAATTAAACCTGCACGCCTTTGGAGTGTGGAAGGAAACCGCGAAGATCCCACGTGGTCACGGGGAGAACGTACAAACTCTGTACAGACAGCACCCGCAGTCAGGATCGAACCCGGGCCTCTGGCGCTGCAAACGCTTTAAGGCAGCAACTCTCCGGCTGCGCCACCATACCGATCGATGGGTAAGAGCAAGGATCCTCGTTTCAACATTGTCCGGCAAAGTCACTATCCCTGTGCACAGATTAATTGAACATAGAAGGGTACAGCACAGGAACTGGCCCTTTGGCCCATAATGTCTGTGCTGAACATGATGCTGATCTCCTTTGTCTGCACATGGTCCATATCCTTGTATTCCATGATCTATATCCCGCCATTCCCTGCAAATTTACATGCCTATCCAAAAGCCTCTTTAACACCAGATACAAGTTAAACATGCACGCACAACTTAAGATTTCTTTAACCCTTTCAATTTTAACTGTGAACTTATATTTTAGTATCATTGACGGAACAACAATAAAAAAAAATTATTTCAAATACCTGAGTGAAGATTTTAACAAATATCTGAACTATTTTTGCATGAACTTAATGCATATTTTAAAAATTAAATGCATTGATTGGAGTTGTATTTTGGTTTGGCGATGTGTGCTCTCTGCAAATTCTGATTCAGTCGGGTAAGAGTTTCTATCCAATTGATATACTTTCATATTCGATGAATTTTTACAAATACACCTTACTCTTTGCAGTAATGCTGACAAAGAAATGTGTTCCCTATCTCAGGGTAATTCACGGATATACTCTACGAGATCATTTCACTGAAGTCAAACCTTCTCAAAACTTTATGTGTAGGAAAGAACTGCAGTTGCTGGTTTAAATTGAAGGTAGACACAAAATGCTTCAGTCTGAAGAAGGGTCTCGACCCGAAACATCACCCATTCCTTCTCTCCAGAGATGCTGCCTGTCCCATTGAGTTACTCCAGCATTTTGTGTCTATCTTCTCAAAACTTTGTCTGGAGATCAATAAATTGATGATATCCTGTCTAAGGCACTTGAGATAACTGATTTAAACTAGGAGCGGTTCGGTGATATTAAGCAGCTATTAAATTTCCACCAAACATGATATTTTGAAGTACATATTTATTCTTCTGTTGATGTAGGTGTTAGTAATTGTGTAATATAATTGCAGCAATAAGCTCACAGTGAGTGTTCTCTCGAGGTTTGGTGCATAATATCAACAGGAATGAATTAATTTGCTTTTTCTGTCATTAACAGACTCTTTATTAGGGAGAAAGCTATCAAATTCTATTGACATATTGTGGGTGTGGAAATACATTGTTGTAGGCATGATTGCTTGAAAACTGTTCTAAATGAAATAATTCACCACTCATTTCACACACCAAATACAGGAATTGCAAAGTTCTGGAATGCCTCCATGAAAACCCCATCATTGTGATGATGATGTCTGAAGAAGGGT
Source organism: Raja brachyura (assembly GCA_963514005.1). Next base: position 47,659,257 of record OY740798.1, on the reverse strand, counting down.
TTTGGCCCAAAACGTTGCCCATTTCCTTCGCTCCATAGATGCTGCCGCACCTGCTGAGTTTCTCCAGCACCTTTGTCTACCATTGTTATGATGATGAAGTTGAATCCGCCAAAGTTGAACACCATGTTAAGTAATTGTGATTGTGTGAAAATGTAACTAAACGGGAAAAAAATGTAAATAAAGGAGTAACGTCCAAATAATTATTGTATAAAGAGATTTATTTGTCAAATAGCTATAAGTATTTTGTCCCAGCACGATTAATAATTCTGTTTTATACTGTGACCTTCAACAGGTTTATAGCATAAAACAATTTTATACACAATTTCAAACAGATTTGAAGGAGATTTTCTCAGCTTAAAAAAAAATCAAAGATCTACAAAATAACATTGGTTGCAGAAGTGTCTTCTGACATTTTCCTTACAGATAGTAATGAGGGTAAATCATTGTGAAACACGAGCTGCCCAAAGGTCCAGCCTTCAGGTAAATGAGACGAGTGGCTGTGAATTGTTCAAATCCATGGCCTCATGCCTCCTAAACTTCCAATCGGAAATATCTTATAGCCTCCCAGTAAAATAACGAGTAAAGTAATTGGACAGCAATTACTGAGCTTAATGGAGGCCTGCGCTCATGGAACAAAGAGGCCACTTGTGCGGTGGCCAGAGGACGTGGTTTCTGGGTGTCCGGCAAGGACCGGCCGACAAGAACCGTGAGCAGCAAGTTCACAACTGATGAAGGTACTTTAATGAGCAGTAAATACCTTGTTTCAGCACTGCGGCTTGCTCCTGGTTACATATTTTTTCAGCACTGATTGCCTTATATTTTATTCCACAGCCTGCAAATGTAAGGGAAGAGAAATCTGTTTAGCTGCTGGGAAGAGAGGCACTGAGGTGAGAGAAGATTGTGTTTGCAGAGGCCAGCTTTAATTGAACTCAATTGATTGAAGTGGAGTGAGCATGAATGAATTCGTCTCATCAACACCAAATATTGATTAGCGATTTTTAATCTTTTAATGAAATCGTTTTAACACTAAATTTTCGCTATAAGTCTTGCCAACAAAATAAGAGCACTCATTTTAATTTAAAGTGTGTCAATGCCTATAGCAACACAGTGGCACAATGTGGGTATTTCATCGGATCAATGACCCCCCTGCTGCCGTGCTGAGCTCCCTTCACATGTGGGGTGTGTTGGGACAGTTCCCGGAACAGCCAGAGATTACCGGGAGTCTCCCGGAATGAGGTCCGATACTTCAGCCATGATCACAATGAATGGCGGTGCTGGCTCGAAGGGCCGAAGGGCCTCCTCCTGCACCTATTTCCTATGTTCCTGGGAATCTGGTTCCAACTGCAGCCAATGTCCGTATCAATACAGCACGGAAACAGGCCCTTCGGCCCAGCATACTAATGCCAGCCAAGATGGTCCATCTAAGCTAGTCTCACCTGCCCACGTTTGGCCCATATCCCTCTGAACCTTTCCGATCCATGTACCTGAACAAATGTCTTTTAAATATCTGTTATAGTACCTCAAAGTCAAAGTCAAAAGAGTTTATGGTCATGTGTCCCTGACAGGACAATGAAAATCTTTCTTTGCATAGCACAACAGAACATAGAAGGCATTGACTACAATTATATATGTAAATACACACATGAATTAATAAATTAATAAAGTGCAAATAACAGATGGAGGGACATTAATGTTCAGAGTTCCGAGCCAAGTTTAATAGCCTGATGGCTGTGGGGAAGTAGCTATTCCTAAACTGGGTTGTTGCAGTCTTCAGGCTCCTGTACCTTCTACCTGAAGGTAGCAGGGAGATGAGTGTGTGGCCAGGGTGGTGTGGGTCCTTGATGATGCTGCCAGCCTTTTTGAGGCAGCGACTGCGATAAATCCCCTCGATGGAAGGAAGGTCAGAGCCGATGATGGACTGGGCAGTGTTTACTACTTTTTGTAGTCTTTTCCTCTCCAGGGCACTCAAGTTGCCGAACCAAGCCACGATGCAACCGGTCAGCAAGTTCTCTACTGTGCACCTGTAGAAGTTCGAGAGAGTCCTCCTTGACAGACCAACTCTCCTTAATCTTCTCAGGAAGTAGAGGCGCTGATGAGCTTTCTTAATAATTGCATCAGTGTTCTCGGACCAGGAAAGATCTTCACAGATGTGCACGCCCAGGAATTTGAAGCTCTTCACCCTTTCAACCATCGACCCGTTGATATAAACAGGACTGTGGGTCCCCATCCTACTCCTCTATTACTCCTGCCTCTATTAACTATTCTGGCTGCTTATTTCCTATACCTACTCCACTCTGTGTGAAAAAAGCTGCCCCTCAGGTTCCTATTAATTTTTCCCCTCTCACGTTAAACCTGTGGCCTCTGGTTTTTGATTTCCCTATGGGAAGAAAAGAGTGTGCATTTACCCTGTCTATTCACATCATGGTTTTATACACTTAAGATCAACTTTCAGCCTCCTGCACTCCAAGGAATACGTTCCTAGCCTGTCCAACCTCCCCCTATGACTCAGGCCTTTGGGGCCTAGCAACATCCTTGTCAATTTTCCCTGCACTCTTTTTAGCTTCATGGTATCTTTCCTATAGAAGGGTGACCAAAACTGAACACAATATCCAAATTGCAGACTCAGCACCAATGTCCTGTACAACTGCAAGCTAAATCCCAACTTCTATACTCAATACCCTGGCTGATGTAGACCAGCGTGACAAAATCCTTTATTTTCAGTAAAAGAGAGAGAGGGGGAGAGGGAGAGGAAGAGAGAGAAGAAGAGAGAGAGAAGAAGAGAGAGAGAAGAAGAGAGAGAGGGAAGAAGAGAGAGAGAGAAGAGGGAGAGAAGAGGAGAGAGAGAAGAAGAGAGAGAGAAGAAGAGAGAGAGGGAAGAAGAGAGAGAGAGAAGAGGGAGAGAAGAGGAGAGAGAGAGAAGAGGAGGGAGGGAGAGGGGGGGAGAGGGGGAGGGAGAGGGGGAGGGAGAGGGGGAGGGAGAGGGGGAGGGAGAGGGGGAGGGGGAGGGGGAGGGGGAGGGAGAGGGGAGGGGGAGGGGGAGAGGGAGGGGAGAGGGAGAGAGGAGAGATAGAGAGAGAAGAGAGAGAGAGAGAGGAGAGAGAGAGGGAGAGAGAGGGAGGGAGAGACACGATAGAGAGACGAGAGAGAGAGAAGAGAGATAGAGAGAAGAGAGAGAGAGAGAGAGAGAGAGAGAGAGGGGGGGAGAGAGAGAGAGAGAGAGAGGGGGGGGAGAGAGAGAGGGGGGGAGAGAGAGAGAGAGAGAGAGAGAGAGAGAGAGAGAGAAAGAGAGAGAGAGGAATATGATCATGGGTCAAGGGTGAAGAATGGCTGGGGGAAGTTAATGAGGCTCATGGTGGAGCAAGAGATTAATAAAGAATTGCACTTTTCCATCTTCTATGTTGACCGCATACTGAACGTTGCTGGCCAACTACACTGGGTGAGAGACCAAACTATTAGAGGCCTAAACAAGTCCGATTTTAAGCCATGCTGATGAACAGCCGAGTTCTGCATGACAAGAATGGTCCAATGGTCCAATGGCTTGTTATTGCCATGAAGCCCTGGTAATGTTGCCTGTCCAACCACACACATCCTCTCTCCTCTTGCACCCTGCCCTTGGCCGGCGTTTGTTGGATGTTGGATTGGTGCAGTGGAGTTTGTGGTGGCCTCACCATGGTGAGATGGCAGGTGACCCCTAACCCATCAGGTGACATCACTAGACCAGGGGTCCCACCTCAGCTGAAAAACCTTCTCTCCGCTCTGAGAGAATGAATGTTACAAGTTGTCAAACAGCCCAACTAACAATGAGATCCTTCCTCCCCACAGCCTACCAGATTCATTGATACGGTGTGGAAACAGGCCCTTCAGACCAACTTGCCCACACCGGTTAACATGTCCCAGCTACACTAGTCCCACCTGCCTGTGTTTGGTCCATATCCCCCCAAACCTGTCCTATCCACATGCCTGTCTGTTTCTTAAACATTAGGATAATCCCAGTCTCAACTACCTCCTCTGGCAGCTAGTTCCATACACCCATCACCCTTTGTGTAAAAAAGTTACCCCTCAGATTCCCATTGAATCTTTTCCCCTTCACCTTAAACCTATGTCGTCTGGTCCTGGATTCTCCTATGGGCAAGAGGCTCTGTGCATCTATCCAATCTTTTCCTCTTGTGATTTTATACGCTTCTATAAGATGACTATGCATCCTCCTGCACTCCAAGGATTAGAGTCCCAGCCTACTCAACCTCTCCCTATAGCTCAGATCATTGTAAATTTTCTCTGTACCATTTCCAACTTGACAACATCTTTCCTAGAACATGGTGCTCAGAACTGAACACAATGCTCTAAATGCGGTCTCACCAACTGTTAGGCACTCCCCCCCCCCCCCCCCCCGGTGAATGCTAAGCTGCGTCAGGTGACGGGTGACTCATCGGAAGCTTAAATACCAGGAGTCTCCCAGAGCTCTCTCTCTTCGTCGTTGATCCTGACTCGTGAACAGGCTGCTGGTGTGAGCTGCAGGAGGCCTGTCCACATGGCATAGAACTTTGTGTATTGTTACTTATATTTGTCATTTAATGTTGAATTGGGACGGATAAGGGCTGACCTGAGGGTTTTCGTCTATTTTCTTTCAGGGTTATCTCCATTTAGGGAGGTTAGAGACTCTGGTTCTACGGTCCATTGCGAGGCTGGCTGGAGCACTGTTTACTTTGTTTGTTAGTCTATTCTTGTCCCTGACTGTGTTGTTTAAATCAGGTTTGGGTTTTTGTCTTCTCTTAACTAAATTAAAGACTATTTCCTTGAACTTGAACCTGGTTTTTGACTATGTTACGCGGTTCTGAGGTACCTGCCTTCGGGAGTCGTAACACCAACGTCTAATACATGACCACGCAGCTTCTGACCTTCTACATGGTAAGGGTTCCAGTGGTCTCGTTCACCGCAGGGATCAAATGTCCAGGAAATAGGAGCCTTCCTGCTCCAGGTCTTTGAGCATCCTGGTCAGTTCCTGACAGATGGCAGACCAATATAGTTGCCCTGGACTGTAGGACATCGCTGACCAGTATGAATTAGAAACACAGAAACATAGAAAATAGGTGCAGGAGTAGACAATTCAGTCCTTCGAACCCGCACCGCCATTCAAAATGATCATCAAAAATCAGTACCCCGTTCCGGCTTTTTCCCCATATCCCTTGATTCCCTTAGCCCTAAGAGCTAAGTCTAACTGTTCAGAGAAGCACTGAATGAGGGGGAGGGGGGGTGGTTGCAGAAGGTGACTTTGGGCAGAAGTGCCAGTACTGTGATGGACACCGGTTCCCACATTAAAGTGAGGTGTTTGGACTATGGAGGAGTCTCGTTATCCCGTAGGAGTGAGGTGTTGCACCCTCATTGCCGCCCGTCTCATTGTACCTTATTGTATCTCACTCCTGCCATCTCCTAGCTGACTAGACACAGGCACAGTGTCTACCACCATGCCTGGGTTTGATGCATCTGGCAATGTCTGATATGCAGCAGGAACCGACCACACTAATGTGTCCCTGCAGACTACAAAATGGCTGATTCTGATCTGCTTGAACGATATGATTTATATATAATTTCCACTTCACTGTGGGATAAGAAGCTCCAGCTGTTACCATCAAATCTCTGAAAGTATTCACTTATCATTCACTGCTGAAGGAATGCCGGTCACATTCAAGGTCACTTCAAAAGCAGCATGTGGAAGATATTAAAAACGCCTTCTTGTTTTACCTGCTCTTTAAAGGGGACATCTGAGAGACAATGATTATGAAATAAAGAGCCAGAGTCCCAGCGATACTTGGTTCAGTTTGTTCCGAAGGGGCAGGAATATTTGGAACGGCCACTTGTTGTGAGGTTTACTCTCACCTCCCTGTTTCCAGTGATTTAAACAGCTGCACAAAGCTCGGAACATAGCAAGGTCCTGGTTCAGAGTCCGCATCCTGACTTTTCATTCCTTCATATCAAAATAATAAAAAACTACTATAGCAATAAGTAGCAATAAGAATGGTTCTGATTTTCTATTCATTTTTGGTCCCCGAATTTAAGAAATGCTCATTTGGGAAGGTTCTCTTATCAAGAGGATTAAATCATCGTCAACATCCAGTGAAGGTCTCAGCAAATTGGGGCTGTGAACGTGTAATTTATTTTATTGATGGAGGGCAAAACCAGCGATTCTCTGATGCTTGCAGACTTGGGAAAGATTCCATTTTGCTCTGATCGTGAGTGCAGACGGAATAGTGAATCCGTCGCCAAGATATCCACTATCAGCCCACCTTCCGGATGCCCACTCCTCTGCTAAGCGATGATGGAGACAGCAGCATAAATCCAGCACGTTGATTGTCACAATGACCTTTCGTGTGTTTGTAGATGATAGCCAGAGAGTCCGTAACCCTGTGCTTGTCCCACCAAGCTTCTGGCTGGCTGCTCCTTTATATTCTTCCCCACTTTGGCTTTGGACAATGCTCTCGCTGTTCCTGCAGCTTGCAACTCCAAAGTTTTTTTTTCTAACTTCACTGAGGTTCATGCCTTTTAGTAACTCACCGGGGAAAAGCAGGTACATAACTTTTCAATAAGCAGCGCAGCAATCTGCAATATCCGAGGGGAATTTATAAATCTTGTTTTGTTTTGTCTACTCTGCCATGCCCTAAAGATTTACGCTTGTAGGTTAAAGCTTTAAATGCATCGAACATGATTCAAATGGAACTATGAATTCCATTTGTCCATTGTTCTGTGACTTCCCTCAGAGGGACCAAAGGGAGGGGGTTATCGAAAATTCCCCAACCAATTGATGTAGACTAATGCACGAGACATCGAATGGTTGGAGATTACTTCCATATCACTTCAAGGGCACACAAAGGAACGGCCTTCTTTCATTGCCCTTTCACTTATACAAAAACATCAGACCTCAAGAAGATCATGCTTCATGTATCTGTAGTTGTAGAAGGTGCATTGTATGTCAATTAGATGGATGAATTTGACGATGGAGTGAATTGAAGGCAGAGACAGTGGCTTGGTTCGTTCACAAGACAGCATCTAAATAATGTTTTCCACACTTCTAGTTCAACGCTAACATCCATTTATCCATGGTGAGCAAGATAATAAACAACTCCTGTGATGATGAAGTATCGCGACCACAGAGCAGTGTGTGTATCAGGCACACGAGCCATTCACTGACAATTGTGGCTGCTTGCGTTTATACTACATTCTACCTGGCTCCCCGTAAGATTCCTATTTATGAAGAGTAGCTACATGCAATTACTTGATATGGTTAAGTGCTTGCAATCTAAAATACTGCCAGAGGCAATTTGTCATAAATTTATGTAATTTGATGCAGTGTTAAGTAATAGGTAGAAGTAAATTAGGATTTGATCTTTAAATTTATGGTGCCATACTCAGGAACAGCTTCTTCCCCTCCATTATCAGATTTCCTTCCACAAGATAGGATACTGTTCGACTCACCTCTAAAAGTGGGGTCAAGGAAAGAGCATCCACGTCGTGGCCCTGTTTCCACCAATCTTTCCACCACCACGCACAAGAAGCACTAGAAGTGACAAGACAGACACCATTGTATGCAGATGCAGAGAAGTGTGTTCAGCTCTGGCTGGACAACTTCTAATCTTGTGTGTGGACTCGATAAGAAGAAGAAGATGAGGACATTGGAGTTTGTCGAAGGAATTGATGCACAACAATGCTGATCTATATCTTCCCCTCTGCTCTATCTACTCCACTTGAGTTTCAAGTCAAGTCAAGAGAGTTTCTTGTCATGTGTCCCAGATAGGACAATAACATTCTTGCATTGCTGCAGCACAACAGGATTATAGTCATAAATACAGATCAGATCAATGTGACCATATAGCATAGAATATATATATATATATATATATATATATATATATATATATATATATATATATACACACACACATCAATAAACAGATAAAGTACAATAGGCTGTTATAGTTAAGAGTGTGTTTGAAGTTTTGTGTTAAATAGCCTGATGGCTCTGGGGAAGAAGCTGTTCCTGAACCTGGATGTTGCAGATTTCAGGCTCCTGTGCCTTTTAACTGATAGCAGCGGAGAGATGAGTGTGTGGCCAGGATGGTGTGGGTCCTTCATGATGCCGGCAGCGTTTTTGAAGTAGTTACTGCGATAGATCCCCTCGATGGTAGGGAGGTCAGAGCCGATGATGGACTGGGCAGTGGTTACAACTTTTTGCAGCATTTTCTGCTCCTGGACACTCAGGTTGCCGAACCAAGCCATGATGCAACCGGTCAGCATGCTGTATACATGTAGAAGTTCGAGAGAGTCCTCCTTGACATACTGACTCTCCGTGATCTTCTCAGGAAGTAGAGGCGCTGATGTGCTTTCTTTATGATTGCATCAGTGTTCTGGGACCAGGAGAGGTCTTCGGAAATATGCACGTCCAGAAATTTGAAGTTCTTGACCCTTTCCACCATCGACCCGTTGATATAAACGGGATTGTGGGTCCCCATCCTACCCCTTCCGAAGTCCACAATCAGTTCCTTGGTTTTGCTGGTGTTGAGAGCCAGGTTATTGTGCTGGCACCATTTGGTCAATTGGTCGATCTCACTTCTCTACTCTGACTCGTCCCCATCAGTGATACGTCCCACAGCAGTGGTGTCGTCGGTGAACTTGATGATGGAGTTCGCACTATGTCTGGCTACGCAGTCATGAGTATAGAGTGAGTACAGCAGGGGGATGAGCACGCAGCCTTGAGGTGCTCCCATTCTGATTGTTATCGAGGATGACACATTTCCACCTATACGGACAGACTGTGGTCTGTCGATGAGGAAGTCGAGGATTCAATTGCAGAGGGATGCGCAGAGACCCAGATCTGAGAGCCTGCAGGGATTAATGGTATTAAATGCCGAGCTGCAGTCAATGAATAACAGCCTGACATATGTGTTTTTGTTGTCCAGAGCAGAGTGGAGAGCCAGTGCGATCGCATCTGTTGTGGTGGTAAGCAAACTGCAGTGGGTCCAGGTTTTGTTGAGGTAGGAGTTGATTTGCGACATGATCAGCCTCTCAAAGCACTTCATCACCACAGACGTTAGTGCCACTGGTCGATAGTCATTGAGGCACATCACCTTGCTGTTCTTGGGCACTGGTATAATTGATGCCCTCTTTGATTGATTGTATGGATTGATCTGATATTGTAGCATGCAAAACTAAACTTTACATTGTACCTTGGTACACATGACAAAAATAAACCTAAACGTATTACATTGGGTGGCACAGTGGTGCAGTTGGTGGAGCGCCAGAGACCCGCATTCAATCCTGACCTCAGGTGCTTCTATGTGGAGTTTGCACGTTCTCCCTGTGACGGCGTGGGTTTCCTCTGGGTGCTCCAGTCTCCTCTCACATCCCAAACAGTTGCAGGTGTGTAGGTTAATTGGCCCTCTGTAAATTGCCCCCTAGTGTGCAAATAGTGGAATAACATAGAACTAGCATGAGCCAGTGATCGATGGTTGGCATGGACCTGGTGGACCAAGGGATGTATTTTCAATTCAATTCAATTCAATTCAACACTAATTTTACACCGGAGGCCTGAGTTGAACAATGAGTGGAGGCATCTCTAGGCTTTGTCGACCCACTGTACACTCGTACTGGAGGACATAATACACAGGGAAAGTGGCACAAAGCAATAGGGTCACAACTATACATTGTAACCGCCACACCACTAAATCTTCTCAGCACAGAGCCACATACTGTACCTTCGATGTACCACGATATAACTTCAACTCTCCAATTACTCCCCTGCTGCACTCTCTAACCATTACAACACCACACCCTCTCACTATTAATGAGGAGCTCCGTACTAGAAACACAGATATCAGCTCTGTTTGCAGTTTGCCAGAACAAGAATCAGGACTGCATGGGTTCTGAGGCATTGACATGGGACTGAAGGTAAATTACAACCTTTGGTGAACAGCTTTATCCCTCTTCCTCCTAATAAATGCTACTGTGTTGGTATTTTATTGGGATAGGCACAGTAACTCAGGAACAAATTCCTGAATCCCCTGCCAGCTCTTTCCATTAAAAAATAAACCTATGCAGAGGGAGCAAACGAAAAAGAAAGGTAAGTTAAGAGTATGAATTAATATTTGGTAAATTACCATTAAAGACCGTGCCCATGCGAGCAAAGGAAAAAAAACTTCTGTACAAATTACTAGAGTGCTGCCACGTATAATTGCTTTTCTGTTTCATTTGGTAGAATGTGTTTTATTGTTATTATTGAACAGAGTTTTAAAGTAATTGAAACAATCTAAAATTGCCTGTAATTGTGAGCGATTGGGGAATAGATTATTGTGCCTTTGAAAGGCAAGAAGATATCATGCTAGACAGAAGAGTGTTATGCATGTCATTGACGCACCTTCTACCCATTTATATCTTGTTGATGATTTAAGTAGCACTTCAGGGTTAATAATCCATCAAGAATGAAATAATATCCAATCATTAGATTGCTGCATTAACAGAGGAGAAAGTTTCACACTCTAACTTTAATAAGAGTGCCCTTGGCATTTGTATTTCACAATCTTGCTGCATGTTTAACGCAGTATTTCATTAGTGTTTCAATGTGTGCACAGCGGCTCAGGGAGTATCTTTATTTACAGACCGTTACTCACTTATCAAAAGTATTCTTTTAACAAGAATGCTGATGGTTTAATTAGTTCTTAGCAACAATACTTACACCAATTCTAATAAACGCTAGCCATTTTCACTCCCCTTCCCACTCCCAGTCTGGCCTCCCTGTCCAGGGCCTCCTCCATTGTCAGAGTGAGGCCGCACGCAAACTGGAGGAACAGCTTGTGTAGTGTAGCTTGCAACCCAAAGGGATGGATGTTGAATTCGCCAATTTTGGGTAGCTAACCCACAAACAGCCCCCCTTTCTCCCCCAAGACCCCCCCTTTACCCCCCCCCCTCCCCCCAACTCCCCGCTGCTGAACCCAAGCTAACTTTGCACCCATTTTTCTTTTTGCCCCCTCCCTCCATTCATAAATCTTTATCTTTTGGGGCTCACACCTGTTTTTTTAAATGTCTGGTCTTTGTCCAACAATCTGTTCCTTGCCTGTGTTCACCCTATTACCTTCTGCCCCTCCTCTCCCAGCTTGTTTTCCCCCATGCCCCCCCCTGCAATCAGCCTGAAGAAGGGCCTCGAGGTGAACCATCACCCATCCATGTTCCCAACAGATGCTGCCTGAACCGTTACTCCAGCACTTTGTGTCCTTCTTACGGAAATACAGTTTAGTGTGGTTGTTGAAACTCTAAATGCAACGTATATTTACAGATCTGTCCATGAAACAGGCTTCGTGTTTAAAACACAATTTAAATAATCTGCACGTCAGCTGAGTCCACAATTTGCATCGTGCTTCCAAGGACATGTGACAAAAACGTTTGCTGGAATGTTTGTTGCTCCGTTTTCGGATTTTAAATTATTACTCTGCAAAAGAAACGAGGAGTTCATGAGGCCAAAACCAGCTGCTGCCACTGATACTGACCCCCAGATTACACAGGGTTGCCAAACGTCGACCAATGCTCAGTGTTGGTCATGACAAAGGAAATTCAATTCTAATTTTGATTCTTCAGCTCAGAGACAATATGGTCTCCAAGCAATTCACGTTGAGTGCACAAATGAAATGTTTTTAAAAGATAGCTTGCTGTGGAATGTGAAAACACTGTTTCCAACTCAAAGTTCCCGCTGGTTTCCCCCTTCCCGCCTCCCTTCCCTCTTCAGACAATGGTCCGCTGGCTGTTGAAGATCGATCCCACTGCTGTGGTCTGGGCACACGTTAAAAACTTGAACATCAGATAATGCAACTGTCAGGGCGAAACTCCTAAAGCTGAACTTTATCTGACATGCACAAATAGTTCCGTTTAGTTTATTATTGTCACGTGTACTGAGGTACGGTGCAAGGCTTTTGTCTGCATGCTCTCCACTCAAAGACTATTTACATGAATACCATCAAGCCACCCACAGTGTACAGATACAGGACAAAGGGTGCAACATTTAATGCCCGATAAAGTCTGGTAAAGACCGATTAAAGATAGTTTAAAGGTCTCCAATGAGGTAGAAAGTACTGTAGCTCTCTAGTTGGTGATAGGATGAAACTGACCCTGAATCTGGAGGTGTGCATTGTCACACTTCTGTGGGTCTTATCTGATGGGAGAGGGGAGAAGATGGAATGGCAGGCGTGGGAGTGGTCCTTGATTATGCTGGTGGCCTTGCCAAATAACAGATTCTGATCGGAAATAGGGGCTCTGGTCAACATTCCTTTCCTACTTTGGATGGAAGTAACTGTGACAGGTATGTTGCCATCTCCCAATACCCAACATAGACCATGGACATGGGTGGAATGTTTCTCCGCACCACAGCTTACGTACTCACTCATTAGGGTCCAACAAATCTTTAGCCAAGAATGTAAGATTTGAAATGCATTTCCACCTTTTCATTGAATGAAACAAGTGGTGTATTTAAGATGGCAATATTATTGTTTGTAAATGAGAATAAAATGTCTGCGTAAGAATTAAAAAAGCAGTATAGATTAGTTCTTAGCCAGCTTCTCACATTGGCCTGTACGTGTATGATTTCCCAGGAGTGTGTTGCAGTGTTAAACTGTGCTTTTACCAGATATATAAAACACAGGCTCAGTGATCTTTTACCCAAATCCCATGGAGATCATCACACTAATGGCTTTCTTTTAATTTTCAAGGGACGTATGTAAAACCCAAAACAAATAGATGAATGACTTTATTACCTAAACTCAACTCAGAAATTGATAAGAATTATTCTCCTGACATTTAGGGCAAGTTATTCAAAATGTAACAACTTTCAGTTTTTCTTAGGGTTTTCGCTTCAAAAGAAATCCTCAAATGCTTCAAGAAAGTGGGTCAGATGAACCATGGAAGGAGACAATGGGAGGGTGTGACAATGGAAGCAGGTGTGATAATCGAGACAGTTGTGGCAATTGTGAGCAATTATGGGCACCATCTCTGAGGAAGGATGTGCTGGCCCTGGAGAGGGTCCAGAGCAGGTTTGCAAGAATAATCTCAGGAATGAGTGGGTTAATTTATGATGGGCGTTTGACGGCACTGGGCCTGTACTCGCTGGAGTGTCGAAGAATGAGGGTGGACCTCATTGAAATGTACCGGACAGTGAATGGCCTGGATAGAGTGGATGTGGAGAGGATGTTTCCACTAGTGGGAGAGTCTTGGACTAGAGGTCATGGCCTCAGAATTAAAGGGCGTTCCTTTAGGAAGGAGGTCTATAGTATACATACTGAAGATTGACACATAATGTTGGAGTAAGTCAGCGGGACATGCAGCATCTTATGGACAGTTTGTGCTACAAAGTCCAGTTCATATATACATAGACATGTGTGTATGTATGTGTGTACAGCATATGTATGTATATATATAAACATACACACACTCACCTTTTTGTTTATAATAGGTTATATAATAGACTGTGACAGGTCTGTAAATGTGAGGGTCATGGCCCTTAGTGCCAGAGTGATCTGTGCAAACTGATTTATGACGGAGGGTAGAATACAAGACCGGACGGCAGAGGAATAGTTTGGCAGAGATCACTGCTCCTGCTGCCGGTCCACATCAGCAGACTCATTGATAATGTCAGCATGGAGAATGGAAAGTCTCTCCTCAGTGTCTTTGACCCAACGTATTGCAGTGTTTTGTCAGGAGAGCATAGAGGGATCTGCAATCTTCACTGCACCGTGGTGTAGCTTACAACTGAGTTTAACATTGGATGGGAAACACCCATATCCTCTCCCTGCCACAAGAAAGGCACAATCATAAAGGAAAATAATGGAAGTGACACACAGTTTTTACAGACAACGGAGAAACAAAACATTCAATTTGCATGATTTCACGGCCAAAAACGCAAGGAAAGACAAAGAGAAACGTTGAGGTGACATCGCACACTCTAGTATAATGTACCAAAGGAGAAATGGTTGAGCTCTCAGTGGATTTCTGTTCTTCTGTGGCTTATTGCAGAAATAGAGGAGTTATGTACAAAATTGGCCATTCTGCCATATTCTGGTGGTTGTTTGCATTTCAGTCCAGACTAGACACGGTCTCCACATACAATGAAGGCCACGTTTGTTTTCCAAGTTCCATTCCTTTCACTGCTATCTGATACTAATTTAGAACCACATTACGGACAGTGTGTGCTACAAAGTCTGGTTCATGTGGATCCGAAGCAAAGCTAGCCAAGTCAATAATACTTTGGGGGGCGAGAACTGGGGTGTCCAACAAGTGAGCTTTATACCCGACTGACATAGGGAAAGGATGTTGCTACCAACCTGCTTTTGACAATATAAAACCAAAAACTTCAAAAGACTTGAAGGTCACTGGTATATACCCCTTATCTGCCTACACAGAATTATATGTTCACATTTACTGAAACATATATATATGGAATAATGCATTTTTTAATAACCTGATACCAACGTCTACAGGCTGCAATTATTGCCTTGCAAAAATCCATTACAATGTAGTTGCTACAACAATCTGGAATGTATAATCGAATTGCCTTGCCTTAACAGGAAATGATCAATAATCTCCCAATGAGCACATTATTATACGTTGTGATGGGGGAGAGCTGCCTTGGTGCCATTAATTTTATCGTAACTCATTTCTTTGCTTGAACATATCAGGATTTAATGTTTCCATTCCCGTTCCTGTTCTGCATGACAAATTGTTTTAATAAACATATACCAGGTAATAATAATGTAATAACAATCCAACCATGTCACCTTATATCAATGCTGTTTAATCTCCCATGAGCCAACTGTTTACCGTGACTATTATAGTCCGGCAACATTTTAACACACTAAACACAACAGACAGTTTTAATATTGTTTTTGCAAATGTGATTAGTGACCTGTCATGTTATTGTCCTCCTGTGTTTACATTTCTCTCAAGGGTGTGTGGAATGTCTACAGCAGCCTTCCACACCTATCTTCCGCACAAAAAGCCACCGAATAAAATAAGGAGCAGACCCTGATTGTTAATATTCCGGGAATC
The DNA here is from genome assembly GCA_963514005.1 of Raja brachyura. The sequence goes on along the minus strand of OY740798.1, from coordinate 47,644,185 downwards.
TATCAACTATTTTAATTTTGAAAACGAATGTTGTATTCGTGCAATCCTCCATCCCCTCCCTTCCGAACCGCGCATATAAAAGTCTTGAACCTAATGAGAGTCTGTTGTTTACAGCAGTAATTTCATCCTGCATTTCAATTATTGCTTATATTTATTTAAGCTGCTCCATTTCCCAAGCCTACTACAGTTGACGGAAAAGAATAGGATCAATTTTCACAGCGGCCTTTGATGGGAATCACTGTTCATTCTGATGAACAGTAAAGCCCCCTGATGTTCCAATGGCTTAAGTTTATGAAACTTTTATCCTTTGCAAACATGCAATAAAACCCGCGATTAAAAAAATCCGTCATACTTTGCAACATAAGTTGAATTACTGAATTACCCATAAATAAACTCAGAGTGTAAGATGTTTATGGACTGCTAAACTATAAAACTCTGGCAATAATAAACTCAAAAGATGTGCATTTTGTAGGTTCAGACAATTACTGTACTTGCTGTTATAACTCCCAGCAAAGCTGAAATGAGAGGTATTAGAATAAAATCTAAAATAAATAAATAAATGGAATGATAAATAAAATAGAGGCACACACTTCACAGTTCCTTATATAAACTCACATTTAAAATACAATGATTAATAAAATACTTATTGCCATGATATAACCACACATTTTTATACAGCATTAGGAACATTATTTGAAACACTGGACTTTTTCCTTCTGATTCTGTGCAATTCAAGAAATTGGTTTTGGCTGTATTGTATAACGTGTGATGAACTGGCAGCCCAGTTATATCTGATCCTGCTACCCTTCCACTGAGGTTCAATGGTCACCACATGTCAAATGCCCCTTTAGATGGACACAAAAAGCTGGAGTAACTCAGCGGGTCTGGAGAAACGGAATAGGTGACGTTTCAGGTCTGAAGAAGGGTCTCGACCCAAAACGCCACGTATTCCTTTTTCTCCAGAGATGCTGTCTAACTCGCTGAGTTACTCCAGCATTTTTGTGCCAATCTTTGGTTTAAACCAGTATCTGCAGTTCCTTCCTACACATATGCCACTTTAGCACTGATGGCCTGAACCTAACTCATCAGCATTGCTAACTCTTCACTGGCTCTGGTGGGCGAGGAAGTAGAGTTGAGGGGCACCTGGTCCCTTTTACCTTCCTTCCCTGATCCATCTTCCATGGGTTTGTAAACATCGAAGTTTAGACGATGCGCTGAGTGCAAAGGGCAAATGGCAAAGGGAAGGGTAGATTTCCTTCTTGTGTCATTTGTGGCGGAAAAGGCAAAATCCGTGTAATGAGAAACTCGCTTATAAAATTGCTGCCGCAGAAGTGCAAGAAAATCCTTCCTCATCGTTCCGCAATTCTAGACTTGATTGAGAGTTTATTACAGTGCCGACTGGCCTGTGGGCAGGTTGTGACAGAGCCAGGGTGTATCAACAAAGTGGGTGTGTATCAACAGTGAGCTGCAGAGTCTCATATCCCAGCCACACCTGGCCCGTGGGCAGGTTATGACAGTTATGACAGAGCTAGAGTGGACCTTGTACAAAGAGTGAGCAGTGGCGTTTCAGACATCCCACAATCGAGCCACACCCGGCCCGTGGCACAAATAGTCCTGGCTTCAAACCCTCGTCCAACGCGAAGGCCTCGAATCCTGGCCGGTTGACCAGAGTCCAGCATAAACTCTGCCGGGAGGGTGAGAGGGGAGCTGTGTGGATGGCGGATTCCGGCTGGTGATGCTCATTCTCTGAGCTTCTGCCATCAAGCTCAGTGGAAACTCAATCATATCCCCAAGGAAGTTAACGGCCTAATTTTAATTGTTTATAGAATTTGGCAAAATGTTAAAATTCCAAGCTCAATGTGCAGGCAATACATATTTATTTTAACCTATGCTATAAAGACTAGTTAATAATTTCCAAGTTTAAATGCAATTCTTTCTACCCACCAGTCCCACATTCGGGTACAGTTGGAAGGGTGATCTACAATCCTGTTTAGTCAATTCCACATCTGCCGCCAACGCTTTGATGTTAGCTGGTGTGCCGTGATCACTGCAATTATCATCTTGACTCCAATGAACCCTCTGTGACCTCACTGAGCCACCGTATTTGGCTGCTAAGAAGATGGGAAGCTGACAATGTCGCCCCTGGCAACTCCACCCCCAGCAACGCCACCCCCGGCAAAGCCACTCCCCCGCCAATGCCATCCCCACCCCCACCCAGGGTACCGAATGGTTCAAACAGACTGGGCCGAGCAGTGGTTGCAGCTTTCTCTTCCCTTGGCAACAGAAGACCAGCAGCCCATGGTCACATTATATGGAACTGCACCGCACAGGAACAGGCCCTTCCGCCCACAACGCTTGCGCCGGACACAATGCCAAGTTAAATTGTTCTCATCTGCAGCCCATTTTCCATTTTATTGCAGCTAAAAGAGTTAATGACAAGGTTGCAGAATTCATGACCAGTGAATCAATGGTGATTGATTTGAATAGATTGTGTCTAATAGTTTAGTTTAGTTTATTGTCATGTGCACAGAGGTACAGTGAAAAGCTTTTGTTTTGTGCTATCCAGTCAGCGGAAAGACAATACATGATTACAATTGAGCCGTTTACAGTGTATAGATACATGATAAGGCAATAAAATAAGAAAGGTTGCTGTGGGAATAGCGAATTAAGAGTGTGGAGCGATTTCAACACAGGATTGTAGATCTGCTTCCGTGGTTAGCGGCTGGTATATAAGTTCCCTTCACAGTTATAGGAGTAGAATTAGGCCATTCGGCCCATCGAGTCCACGCCACCATTCAATCATGGCTGATCTCTGCCTCCTAATCCTATTTTCCTGCCTTCTCCCCATAAAACTTGACACCCTTTCTAGTCAAGAATTTGTCTATCTCTGCCTTATTAAAAAAATCTACTGACTTGGCTCAACTAACCCCTGACTAAATAAGTTCCTCCTCACCTCCTTTTTAAAAGAGTGCCCATTAATTCTGAGGCTATGAACTCTGGTCCTCAGGACCGGATTTAGATGAAGAGGGGCTCTAAGCTATTTCACTTGGGGCATTTGACATGTGGTGACCATTGAACCTCAGTGGAGGTCCCCACACCTCCTAAGGCCGGCGCTGGGTGAGGCCTCTGCTAAGGCAGACCGTTCGGTATCTGAGAGGGGGAGGTCAGGGGGGATGGTGAACACACAGTAAGAATGGGGGTTGGGGCCGGAGGAAGGCAGGTGAGTGGACTGAGGACGAGGCGATGTCTGGTGGAGGGGTGGTGGTTGATCAGGGGGTAGGGGGGTATGAGGACGGTAGTGTGGGTGGGGAAGAGCTGGGGTCACATGGTTTGAGTGGAATGGGGAAGACCCAGTGGAACAGCCACTGAGGTTACCAGGGTTGGCTGACTAGCACTAGGACCCAGCGCAGTCAAACCCGGGGGAGTGGGAGTCTACAGCGTGGAAGCTTCAGGCCAGGCTGCAGGTAAGGCGATGGCTGTGGGCTGCTGGACGACGGTGGAATGGCCAGGGTCAGCGGGCAAAGAGTAGGAGGTCCCGGTGGGCGATGGTCAGTGGGGCGGCGTGGTTTGACGGGTCCGGTGAGGCAGCGAGGTGAGCAGGCCCCCCTAGATCTCAGGGCCCTAAGCTTAAGCTTGTCTAGCTTATACGTAAATCCAGCCCTGCTGGTCCTGGACTCTCCCACCAGTGGAAACATCCTCTCCACATCCACTCTATCGATGCCTTTCATTATTCTGTAAGTTTCAATGAGGTCCCCCTCAACCTTCTAAACTCCAGCGAGTAGAGGCCCAGTGCTGTCAAACGCTGATCAAATGCTGACCCACTCATTCCCGGAATCATTCTTGTAAATCTCCTCTGGACCCTCTCCCGAGCCAGCAGATCCTTCCTCAGACATGGGGCCCAAATATGCTCACAGTACTCCAAATGCGGCCTGACCAGCGCCTTATAGATCCTCCGTATTACATCTCTGTTTTTGTATTCCAGTCCTCTTGATATAAATGCTAGCATTTAATTTGAATATTCTTGCCCTGATTTTTATCTCCTCTGACTGTGAGGAATATTTGGACACAAGGCAGTAGCACCCAGTGGAACCCCACACACATCACTTCGTGCCTTCATTAAACACTGCTTTACTGGAGACAGCTACGACTGATAGATTAAGTGTGACTTATTTTTACAAATTGCAGAATGCCTGAATTTCTACCACAGTGGAAGTTCAATAACAAAATAAACTCGTCAAATTAAACTAAATAGATCCCTATAAAAGGAGGGGAAGGGCTTGGGAAAATTGGCCAGAAGCCAAGGGAAGCATTCTACAAGCTGGTGAGTTGTTACAACTGAGTTTGAGTTTGGGTTTAGTTTATTGTCACGTGTACCGAGGGACAGTGAAAAGCTCTTGTTGCTTGCTACTCAGACAGTCAGACAATCGAACCATCCCCTGTGAAATGGAGAAATTTTTCAGCGAATATTCAACGCAAGCTGAAGAAAGGAAGGAAAACAGTCAACTGCAAGAACTACCAGTTGGTCGAGAGCAATTTAATAGATCTTTTAGACTTTGGCTCATGCCTGAAGTCAGCTGGAGTCCATGCGCCGTTCGCACCTTCACAGAAGTTTGAAGGAAATAGCAACAGAGAGGTGGAGTGTGTGGGTGGATGCCTGCGTTAGATCTACCCCTTGAGAAAAGATGCAAAGACCTCACTCCCCACACACACAGATGGAAAGGGAGAACAGCACGCAGTGATAAGTGAGCTTACTCGAAGGGGATGCCCCACTGATCCACTGCTTGATCATCATTATCTTTTTGCATATCTTTCATTCATTTATTCCATATCTCTCGATATCACCGTCTATAACTTGCGTTTCCCTCTCCCCTGACTCTCAGTCGGACCTGCCAGACCTGCTGAGTTACTCCAGATTTCTGTGCCTATCTGCCCTTTAAACCAGCATCGGCTGTCCCTTCCAACAAATAAAGTGCTTGCTGGCCACATCAAGTACTCTGGACTCAATGCGCTGTGTCGCCGGTTGCTGTGATAAAGAGATAACTTGCTTCCAAATTACATTGATAGTACAGTAAACATGTAAGAGCTGAGTTCTGAGGCACTCCATGTTGGAGGAGGTGTTTATCACAAATCCTGCTGCATACGGAGGTCTGGATTTGACAGAAGCACTGAAGCAATATGCCAGAGCAATGATTTAGTGGAGCACAGTAACAGGCCACACAGTCCACAATGTGAACTGAACATGATGCCAAGTTAAACTAATGTCCGCTGCCTGCACATGATCTATATCCCTCCTTATCCATGTGCCTATAAATGCCACGATCGTATCTGCCTTCACCTATAAAGGATCAAAGCCATCCATTTGGCTCTTGCCATAAACCTATTGCCTGTAATTGTGTGAACAACTTTTGAAAGTTTAGTTTTCCAGTGTTCGTACAATTGACAACGCAGACACAGCGTTAAGAATAGTGTGATGTCTGTCTGGTCAGAGTTTGGCAGGTCCGTGTCAAACACGAAATGGAAAAAGTATTTGCCTTCACATCAAAGACTACTAATTAAAGCAAGGAAACGACACCATTTGATCTTCTGATCAAAGAACATATTCTGATTGTTAAGTAAATCTAACAATCAATTAAAACTTAATTAAACATCTCTACAGGGTGATCGTTTGGCCACCAAAATTCATCTGTGCTTGATAACAGCAGGCTGTGGGACACCGATTTCACAAACCTGTCTTTGTGAATCTACAATAGACAGGTTCATGAAAGACAGGCACATTCACACGTGTAGGAAGGAAATGCAGATGCTGGTTTACCCCAAGGATAGACACAAGAGTTACTCAGTGGGGCAGGCAGCATCTCTGGAGAGAAGGAATGGGTGACGTTTCGGGTGGAGATGTCTGAAGAAGGGTCTCGACACGAAACGTCACCCATACTTCTATCCAGAGATGCTGCCTGTCCTGCTGAGTTATTCCAGCATTTTGTGTCTATCCTGAGCACATTGACATGGTGAGTTGTGTGGGAGAGGCAAGATGTAACTGTAACTATATGCTGCTTGTGGGATGAAATATTCAATAACAGAGTTCTACTCTTTCTATCAAAACCTCCAGAAAAGAAATTCAGATGCAACATAAGCCAGAATGATGTCTGGATTCGGGGGCATTGGCTACAGGGAGAGGCTTTGATTGGTTTCTTTGGGATGCTGGAGGTTGCACAGAGGCCTGATAGCAGTATATAAAATAATGAGAGGCATAGATGGGGTAGACAGTCAGAACCTTTTCCCCAGGGTGGAAGAATAGTAAGATTGAACGAGAACTTACCAGTTTGAAGGTTGATCTTTATTTCATGAGGAGTTGCGGTGAGGGATTTCGTGAAGAACACGCCAGCACGGATGCGCGACATTCTTCAAAGTAGCGGTGTGGAATCACAGAAACCAACAACAGAAATGACTTGGCATAGTAAGATTGAAGAGACTCTAATTACCAGTTGATTATGATCGAGGGTTGGGAGCGGAGGGCACGAAATCCCTCACCGCAACTCCTCATGAAATAAAGATCAACCTTCGAACTGGTAAGTTCTCGTTCAATCTTACTATTTCATTTCGGAGTCACGTGAGTGACTTCGTGAAGACTTCAAAGCTTCTGTGATTGCACGCCCTGGACCACGTCCATGCTGACACACCACTAGCAAGGGTGGATGGGAGTAAACAATTCTGTCAAACAGGTTATACTGAAAAACAAGAAGAATATTTATTAATAACAAAGCAAAAAAACCCTCATTCGGGGACATCCCCACGTTCTTGACCTGCGTTCAGCACGGCCTCCGCGAACTGTAGGGGAGCAGCAACAGGCTTGTTGTAGAATCGCTGAAACACAGCTTCATTCGCCCATCCTGCTGTAGCGAGAATATGGTCCATGGGCACCTCCATGACCCTCGCCGCCGACGTTGATGCAGCCCTGGTGGAATGGGATTTGAACACATTAGTGTCGATACCTGACTTACCCAAGACGATCCTGAGCCACCTGGATATCGTCTGGACTGTCACTCGATGGTGAGGTTTCTTGTGAGTGACAAGCAGGTATTTCTCCATTCCCCTGATGTGTCTCGTCACCTCGACATAGTGACGGATATGGGCGGCTAAACATAGCCTAGCATCTGCGGGGTATGCCGGGAACTTCAGCTGCAGCCCTGTGCACCCAGGTCTATGCTGCTTTAGTAGCTCATCGATAAAGAAGACTACTTCTGCAGGGGTAGAGATCATCCTGTCGATACGGATTTTATGTACCCTCTGTGCTGAAGTCAGCGCTAGTAACATCACCAGTTTCATGGTGAGTTTGTCCAGCTCTAGCCCCTCCATGGGCGACCACGTCCTGAGCAGGGTTAGTACTTTCCTGACAATCCCAGGTGATATTATAGCGTGGTGTAGGCGGATTCATATTGAATATACCCCGCATGAGTCTGGACACTAGCCTGTTGGATCCTACCTCAATATTGAGGTAGAATGACAGCAAGCTTCTGGCGCTGTTGATGGCACTGTAGCTCAAGTGTTCATCATGGTGCAACCCCGCGAGGAATTCCAATACGTCAGCTATGGATGCATCGTCATATGTGATGTGAGAGCGGCTGCAGTAGGCTTCCCATTTTCGGATGTGGGAAAGGTATCGCCGCCTGGTCGACTCTCGGCACGACACCCCAATGGTATCCATAGTTCTAGGTGATAGGCCATACTGCAGTAATGGCCGGATTAGAATCTGCAAGCCAACAAATTTAGATAGCGATGGCAGGGATGTGGCTCCCCTGACACGGGGTTAGTGACCAATTGTGGGCAACCCTCTAAGAGGACCCAAGGCTGACTGATCATGTCAAAGACCACCGGATACCATGGCTGCGTAGGCCAGTCGAGTATAATAAGAATGCCCTTAGCAGCATCCATCTGGATTTTTCGCAATACCCGACTGATGAGGCAAAACGGGGGGAATGCATAGAAAAACCACTTCCCCAGTCCAGCGAGAATGCATCCATCGCCATTGCCCCAGGATCTGGTTCCCACGAAACGTATGTTGGTACCTGATGGTTCAACCGTGATGCAAAGAGGTCGATATCCGGTTTACCAAATTTGGCTGTAATTTTAGCAAAAATTTGAGGATGCAACATCCACTCGATGTTGTCATTAAACTTGCGTGACCTGGTGTCCGCCACAGTATTGAGCTCACATGGTAAATAGGTAGCTGAAATCCAAATATTCCTGTTAATACACCAGAGCCAAATTGTATTAGCCAATTCATCACATGAAATTGACCTGGTACCGCCCATATGGTTTAAATATGCCACCGCAGTAGTATTGTCTATTTGGATACGGACATGAGCGTCAATAAGATTGGAACAATAAGCTCGAAGTCCGTGAAATGCTGCAAGCATCTCCAAATAGTTTATCCCTTGTGACAACAACATGGTGGATTCAAGGGTGTCCCATCTGCACTCGCAACTAGAATAGTTGTCCGTAGCTCCCCAGCCATAGGAGCTTGCCTCTGTTTGCAAGTTTACCATCGGATTGGGCACAATAATGGGTTTAAATGAGCTACTAATATGGCGCACCCACCATTGTAACTCAATCTTAGCTTTAGGAGGCAGCTGCATTGGTCTGTCGAAATGACCGGCGTTCTGCTTTAATGTGGAGATCTTGGCTCTTTGCAAATTTTGATAATGCAAAGGCCCGTATTGAGCTGCTGGAAACAATGCTACGATCTTGCCAATCACCTTAGCTGTTTGTCTAATTGATGGTATACTGGCGCAGGCTAAATCTTGACATGCTTGGGTGACATCCCCAACCTTATTAGTCGGTATGGTGGCCCTCATGCGATTGGAATCCATCGTGAACCCCAGATAATCCATAACCTGGGAAGGGCAGAACTTAGACTTGTCTGGATGGACAATAAACCCCAGCTGCTGAAAAATTGCCACAGTGGCTGAGACTGCCTGTTCAGCCGACTCCAGGGTATTGCCAACAATCAATATATCATCCAAATAGGCCATCACGATATGATGCTGCTTCCGTAGCTGGGCCATGATGGGTTTCAGTAATTTAGTAAACAATCTAGGGGCTGTAGTAAGCCCATTTGGCAAAGCCCTGTATTGCCAGAGCGGACCCATCCAGACAAATTTTAAGAACTTCCTGTGGTGTTTCCGAATGGATACAGAATAGTATGCATCTTTTAAATCAATGCATGCCATAAAGCAGCCATGAGAAATCAATGACTTGGCTGTCTCAAAAGTGTCCATTTTGAAATGGGTGTATGTTACAAAAGTATTCAAATGGGTCAGATCAATAATCACTCGACAGCCTCCATCCTTCTTAGGCCTAGTAAATATATTTGATACAAATTCAATTGGTTCGTGGATAGCTTTTTCTATCACGCCTTTTTCTTCTAACCTTAAGATCTCAGAATAGCCTGCTGCCTGTTCAACGGCAGACAGCGTAAACGTCCGATTGGGCATATGCTGGGATGGAGGAATGTCGCCGTTAATAAACTCAATCTCATGACCTTGAATACTTTGCAAAACAAATTCATCGGAAGTGATAGTTTCCCACGCCCCCAAAAAGAACCGAAGGCGCCCACCAACATGTGAAGTTAAACGCACAGATAAGTGAAAACCAGACCGCCTTACCTCCCTGGTTATCGGCGGTCCCTGACATGTTTGGGTGGTCGTGGAGGTGCTGGGTTGGGCTGGTGCTGCGGTGTCCGCATCTTCCACTGGGGCCGCTGCGGGCCTTGCCCTAAAAAAGGCCGCGGCTGCTGGGGCTGCTGGTAGCGAGGCGGAGCTGGAGCATAGGTTCTTGTCGATCTGGACACAGGGCCTCGCGGCCGAACAAATGGAGCTTTCGGGGCCGGCGGTCTGGGGGCGATCTGAGACCGCATAAGTCCCACCGTTTTGGCATGTTCATCGAGCTCCTTGACCCTCTTCGTGAGGTCTTCCCCGAAGAGCTGTCTGGGCGGCGGTGGAGGCGACGCCTTGCACAACCCAGCAAATTTTGGGTTGAGCGTGGGGCGGATGCTGCTTTTTCTGAAAGCATTGATTTCGTGCTGCGTGGCACATAGCAGCGCCAGAGCAGCCTCCTGCTCCAGATTGAGGTCTTCGCCATCTACCGACCGCACAAACGCGGTAATTCCGGCCGTGAGCAGCCTCAGGATTCGTTGGAGCTTTAACTCCTGGGTTCTGATGGCCGTACCGATGTTGCCCCAGATCGGCGTATTGGCCACAGGCACGTTGAGGGAGTTGCAGTTGGAAGGGGCCTTATGCCGATTGATGGCCTGAGAGAGAACTTCCTCCTGGAGCTGGTGGTTGGTGAGGAAGTCCACGGTGGCAGCCAGTTTGGGGTTGAGGGGAAGCCCTGCTGTCTCTGGAGCAGCAAATTTTGCCGCCACATCCAGGAGTTCTTCCGGCGGCACTTCCGAGGGAACCGGTGTAGGGTCTGCAAATTCTTCCTCCTCTGGCTGCCCCAGGCTGGCTATGGGGACCGGTGACACCTCCCTGTGCCGTTTGATGCTGGATGCCTCCTGCCGTTGGTTATGCAACAGGAGCTCCAGTAGCCGCTCCATACGGTCAATACGCCCTTCGCCCTGAACACTCGGGCGGTCGGAGTCCTCAGGCTCTGAAATACTGCCGAGGCTCCTTTCATCGGCCCGCACCTCGTTGAGGTGAACCCGGTGCCGGAATTTGTCGCTGCCAGCCGCCGCAGCGAAGCTGAGCGATTCCCGTGCGGGAGGTGTGTTCAACCGCCTTCGTTTGGCGGGACCTGATGCCGCTGCCACGGAGGGCAAATGCGGCGGGGAGTCGGCACCCAATGCCTCAGCATGGCGACCCGACGCCCGCGCGGGCTTGCCGGCTGCCCACATCGTGGACCTTGCCGACGCATGGTCTCGTCCTCCCATCCATGGGGGACTCGGCGACCGTGGCGGGACCCCACCCAAATGACCCGTCCCGGCGTCGGTGGTTGGGGAGTCGACACTGGACCTCACAGTGGACCTGAGTCCCGCCTTTACACCAGTCCGCTGCTTGGCGGCAGGTGATGCCTTTGCCCCTGAAGGGTGAGGCTTCCGGGCTCCATCCCTCCCCCTGCTCGGAGGGCTGAGGGAGAAGGGCCGTGCAGCCGCACGCGAGCCCTTGCCCGGGGCCGCCAACGGGCCCGTTGGCGACCTGAATGCCGAAGCAGGGTCTACCTGCTCCGGCGGCACACCGCAGTCCTGCTCCTCGAACTCCTCCCCGGAGCTGTGGTGTATCAGCGGTTCCGGCCCTGCAGCAACAGGGCTCCCCGGTTTCCCCGCCTTCCTCCCGGCCTGTTTCACAGGTGTAGCTGATGATGAGGGCTCCGGGACAGATGGCCGGCGACTCCGGACGGACGTCTTTCGGCCTCTCAAACTCCCGTCCATGTCCTTGCTGAAAGACAAAAGCACTACCAGCAAGGACCAACCAACTTAAGGTTAGTATAACTTACCTTAGCGGTCCCTTATGAAGGACTGGCGGGGAGCGCACCCCACCGCCAGCCGTCGGCAGCAACGCGTTGCGACGATATGTCGCGCATGCGTGCTGGCGGGTTCTTCACGAAGTCACTCACGTGACTCCGAAATGAAATCAAATACTAGATTGCATGTAGGTGAGAGGGGCAAAGTTTAAAGATGTGCCACTCACACACAGAAAGCGGCGAGTGCCTGGAATGTGCTGCTGGGGGTGTTGGTGGAAGCAGATATAACAGAGGCATTTTAAAAAAAAAATGGATGATGTATTATGGATAAGCAGGGAATGGAGGAATATGAATCACATGCAGGTGGATAAGTTTTGGTCTTGGCATTATGTTCGACACAGACATTGTGGGCTGAAGGGCCTGTTTTGTGCTGTGCTGTTCTATGCATTAAGCCTGCGATTCCATTTTGGTTGTTTCACAGAGACGTCCAGTGTCACCATCGCGGGTGGGCTGGGAGCAGGCAGATTGCAGAAGTAAATATCAATGAAAGATTATACTAACCTAAAAATGAGCCCAGGTATTGGATAAAGCCAAACTATCAGATCCAGGAGGACCTGCACTGGCCTTCCAGATCTATGTTTACTATTGTCGTTTTATTGTCACTTACATTAGTGCAGGTCTATTTCACCAGTCTGGAGTGGAGGAAGTCAATAATAATGTGAGCAATGTTTGTGCTGATGAAGTGGACACTTTACAGTTTCAAACGCTGGGGTAAATTTTCATTTTCAATATTGCAGACGCTTCCATGCGCGGAGGAAACTACATTGCAGTGTCAATATCGCTCAGCTGTGGGTCAGACACAGCTATCAAATAAAGACACTTGCACTTGGTCCCAGTGACACAAGTTGGCCCGAGGAGTATGTGTGGACCATGTCAGTGTGGTTCTCCCATTTCCACTTCAGCAGCTCGGCGACATCTCTGAACACTGTACCCTGTTAGAATTTGAGGCAGTTTTGTGTGTGGGCCTCGAGGGCGGTGGACAGAGTTTCCCCAGAATAATTTCATTTATTGTAGCATTCAGCTCGTAGAGGGGAGGAGCTCCTCAAACCGGGGAGCATCTTGGAGAATCCAGCTCACCCCCTCCATGACACATTGGTCCACCAAGATGCAGCACAGAACGCCACAGGAGATCCTTTCTCCCTGTGCCCATCAAACAGTACAACTCCCCCCCCTCCTGTCATGGGGGTAGATTGACTCCTCTTCCCCCCCCCCCCCCCCTTCCCAATCTTTGCACATCCCCAATCCTGCACTTTCCACTCATCACTTTAATTTCATGGTTCATGTATCTTGTTTTGTTTTATGACTGTTGCCTTCCTGGGATAAATGAAGTTCTATCGTATCATATCGTAGCACCCTGCGGGCCGTTGAATGGTCATTAAAGTGGACATGGTGTGGTGCAAGGTTGGTTTTAGCTCTCCAATCTCTCTCAAGGTCAAATTTCCTGCCAAGACATCTTGCTGTCAAGGACAGTGAGACTTCTGTCTGACTGAGATGTTGCTGGTGCTTCTCCATTTCAAAGGTTCTATGAGCACTGGAAACGTTATAGAACTAGGACCAATCAATACAGAATGTGTAGGAAGAAACTGCAGATGCTTGGCAGGACGAATCAAAATAGGACGTACATGGTAAATGGTAGGGAATTGAGGAATGCTGTGGAACAGAGGGATCTAGGAATAACTGTGCATAGTTCCCTGAAGGTGGAATCACATGTAGATAGGGTGGTAAAGAAAGCTTTTGGTGTGCTGGCCTTCATAAATCAGAGCATTGAATATAGGAGTAGGGAAGTAATGTTAAAATTGTACAAGGCATTGGTGAGACCAATTCTGGAGTATGGTGTACAATTTTGCTCGCCTAATTATAGGAAGGATGTCAACAAAATAGAGAGAGTACAGAGGAGATTTACTAGAATGTTGCCTGGGTTCCAGCAACTAAGTTACAGAGAATGGTTGAACAAGTTAGGTCTTTATTCTTTGGAGCGCAGAAGGTTAAGGGGGGACTTGATTGAGGTCTTTAAAATGATGAAAGGGATAGACAGAGTTGACGTGGATAAGCTTTTCCCATTGAGGGTAGGGAAGATTCAAACAAGAGGGCATGACATGAGAATTAAGGGACAGAAGTTTAGGGGTAACATGAGGGGGAACTTCTTTACTCAGAGAGTGGTGGCTGTGTGGAATGATCTTCCAACAGAAGTGGTGGAGGCAGGATCGATTTTAACATTTAAAAGTAAAGTGGATAGGTATGTGGACGGGAAGGGAATTGGTCTGAGTGCAGGTAGATGGGACTAGGGGAAAATAAATGGCCGGCACGGACTGGAAGGGCCGAGAAGGCCTGTTTCCGTGCTGTAATTGTTATATGGTTACATGGTTATATGCTGGTTTAAACCAAGGATAGACACAAGAAGCTGGAGTAACTCAGCGGGTCAGACTGCGTATCTGGAGAAAAGGAATGGGTGACGTTTCAGGTCTGAAGAAGAGACTCGACCTGAAAAGTCACCTCTTCCTTTTCTCCAGAGATACTGTTTGACCCACTGAGTTACTCCAGCTTTTTGTGTCTATCTACAGTACAATCAATACAGAGTAATGTAGTTCAGTCTGTGCACAAAATGATCAAGAAAAAGATGGATCTCACTGCAGAACAATGCAAATCATAGTATTAGAATTGTAAAAATTAAGCTACTAATTCTCAAAATATTACTGAACTGATCGGATGGGTAGAGTGGTCCACATCTACTGATGGATGTATTGTTGCCAACCTATCAGTTGAAGTAAAAGAATACCTAGTGTTACAAGTCAGAGTGTCTGCTTACTTAAATGTTCACTACCTTTCATTCATCTTTTTCAAGCATTGACGTGTGCAATTTATACTATTGTTGAAAACACCAAACTACATTAGCATCCAATATTTTTATAAATTAGGTCATTGGGAAATTCTGAAGAAAATGATTCTGAAAATTCTTCCACTTTAAAAATAAGCTTTGCCTCATTTGCAGCTTATTACTCCTCTATCAGAATGCTTTCAGCATCTTATTACCCCACTCCATGTTTCTAAATTTCATGCTTTATTCATGTTACATCCATTACATTAATATTCCTAATATTTATCTCACTTATTCCTTTAATTTTATTTTTATGTCAACATTTCTCATCCTGTTTAATTCTTTGAAATGCTCCCTAATCTGTTTTTCTCCGCTACTTTAGTTTACAATTTCTATTCCAATTTATTTGGCTGTTCAGATTTTGTTTCTCATTTTTAAACATACTCACTCTTGCTGTTCCATTCCCCCGGAAAATCACAATCTGTGGCATCCTGCCGTGTAACAGCCCTGATCGGAACGAGAAAGTATCCCAGAGCCCAGCGTCCTGGAGAAGTGGTGGGATCTCCATCAGCAGACAGGGAGACCCTCAAAGAGAGATCAGAAAGCAACTTCTTACTCAAGTTGGCAAGCTTTAAAATAAAATTAACTGAAAGCAGGTAAAATCACTTGGAAATAAGTTAACATCTTCAACTCAAGTGAAAATGTTGAAATAGCTTTCCCCTGCCTCGATGTCCATTATAATCTATGGGCTGTGTAGGAAGGAACTGCAGATGCTGGTTTAAATCGAAGATAGGTACAAAAAGCTGGAGTAAAGGGCCTGTCCTACCAGCATCCGACTCCATGCGATGAGCGCGTTCAAACTAGAAGCGGGGGCTGCGCGGAGGTGGGGTGATCCCCTGTACAGGGCCGTTCCCACCAGCATGCGCCTGCATGCGGCGAGCGCGACCAAACCAGCAGTGAGGGCCGCGCGGAGGTCGGGTGAGTGGCGCGACGCGGCGCAAAGTGAGGCGAACTTGGAGCAAAGTCTTAAAGGTAAGTTCGCCAGGACAGAGAGGGGCACACAGAGAGGGGCACAGAGGCACACACACAGAGGGCCACGGAGCCACACACATAGAGGGTCACGGAGGCACCTACAGAGAGGGTTATGGAGGCACGATGTCGAGGCGGTGTGTAATGCGTCGAGGTGACTGCGAGCCGACAAGCCGTTGCCGCGCGGAATTTTTGAACATGGTCAGTTTTTCGGAGCCCCACGCGATGTCGGGACAAACTCTGCACAATTGCGCACGGCTCCGGCGATCAAAGTGGGACCGGCCCCGCGATGCCGGACGGCTCAAGCGACCACGTTAGGTCGCGCTCATCGCATAGAGTTGCATGCTGGTGGGACAGGCCCTTAACTCAGCGGGACAGGCAGCATCTATGGAGAGAAGGAATGGGTCTCGACCCAAAATGTCACCCATAATCAAATAATCCATCGGCTTGCAGATCCATTGTGGGTCTGCAACTGCCCACTTTGAGCACTGAGGAACATTGATAAGACCAGAGATTGTCCCCAAGGAAACCCTATGGGGAATTCAACAGCAGAATGAACCAACCAATTGTGTCTAAATCCTTCAGGAGGTCTATGGCACCTGTGTTTGATGTTCCTGCTCAGAACCCATGTCACCGTTTCGAACATGACCGGCACGTGTGCCAGTCGGGTGTCTAAGTATAGGTATGTTGCAAAACTTACCTTTAGCAGCGCTGCAGTTCTGCCGCTCCCCGTGTGCGCGACTTTGGCGCCTTTCAGAGGGGGGCGGGCTTAAAGTGCCGTTTTTCAACAGACCTGGAAAATCGATGAATGTCGGGCGATTTCGTTGCGGAAGAAAAATCGCTCCGACATTTCATCAATGAAGGTATTTTTAAATTACTCTAAATTATTTATTAACTAGAGTAATTTAAAAATCACCTTCAAAAGCCGTGAGCACTGACAACCGGAAGGATTTTCCGTAGGGGAGAAAAAAAGGTAAATAGTTTATTTTTATATTAAAAGTTGTTTTTTCTGGAGGCTTTAATAATATTTTTATGTTGCGAAATGGGGTCCCAAAAAATGTATGAACTAACAGTATTTTTCCTCCCGACTTCACCGCTAACCGCAACGTTCCAATCCACCGCATTCCACTAAAACCCACTCGCTAGTTGATTTAAATGGCCATTAATTTACAGGAATCAAACACTAAATTCCTTCCATTTGGCCCAGAAATTCATGAAAATGAGATTTAAAAATTATGTTATATTGTGGATTATTGTGTGAATGTTATTTGGACACTTAGGCAATTTAAAAAAAGTTTATCTTTTCTTAAGAAATGGATAGATGTTTAGATCTACTCATTGAATTTTGTAATTAGCTACAATTAGATAACTAACTAATTATATGCTTTAATTTCAGGTAATCCAAGTAAGATCGTTTAATATTTGTTTCAGAATGCTTCAATCTATAATAACTGAAAATTTCATTGAGTTCTCTTAATTTTTAAGAAAGTTATGGGCTTTTAACTTTTCCAGATCACAGCTTTTGAGTTAAGTCAATTGAAAGGCAATGGGGAGCAAGATGCTAATTTCCGAGTATGAAAATGGCCATAACTTTATTAATACTGAAGATATGAAAGTAAATTAGGTGTCAAATTAAACTTCTTTTTATGCTTTATCTGATGGGATAAATTGCAGACTTGATTTTTTAAATCTCAAAATTTTGTAACATTGCTAATAAGTATCTGTAGTTTCATTATATTGCTTTTTAACATTCATCAGGCATCCTTGTCTATTGTAGGGGATTGTAAAGCTCTAAATGGCCTGCCCCAGGGAAGTATTTCAAGAACCTACCTACAAGTCTATACAGTCATGTGCAAGCTTTCTGAATCACGTGAAACTTAACAAGAAAAAGCAGGAGGTGGGAATAATCCCTCTGCCCCAAAGTTCACCACTGGATGCCCTTTTGCAGAGTCCACCTTCAAGTACCCAAGCAGGCAAAGATTAGGAAAATACCATTGTCCCCTTGCAAATATCCCCCTTTCCATTAGACTTTGCACACAAACGCTATTCTTGTTGAATTTGCACTTTTAGTTTAAAAGGTGTGTGTTGGTGGTGGTGCAGAGCCTATGAAAGGAGTGGGATAATAAGGTCACCGTTCCACGCCTCCCACATTTCTGGTACAAAGTCCCAAACACCCGCGTCTCATTCTGTGCTCACCAGAACTTAAGAACTTTTGTGGTCACCAGAACTTTTTGCATCTGTAGACTAGTTGGGATGGAGCGAAAATCTCTTCAGTGGCTCTGCCAGATGCAAATGGTAAATATATTTACAAAGCATGTGTTTGTGATTTCACGCATATTTTCATCTTTTCCAAGGACTTAGAAAAATGCCATTCCCCCATCCAGTCAATGCTGCCTTTCAGACCTATCTTCTCCACAGAGGTAGTTTACAATAGCTGAACGACCTACCAACGAGTATGTCCTTTGGGATGTGGGAGGAACCAGCACAGAAACATAGAAAATAGGTGCTGGAATAGGCCATTTGGCCCTTCGAGCCAGCACCGCCATTCAATATGATCATGGCTGATCATCAGTACACCGTTCCTGGTTTTTCGCCATATCCCTTGATTCCATTAGCCATAAGAGCTAAATCTAACTATTTCTTGAAAACATCCAGTGAATTGGCCTCCACTGCCTTCTGCGGCAGAAAATTCCAAAGATTCAGAACTCTCTGGGTGAAAAAGTGTTTACTTATCTCAGTCCTAAATGGCCTATCACTTATTCTTAAACTGTGACCCCTGGTTCTGGACTCCCCCAACATCGGGAACATTTTGCCTGCATATTCTGGGTGATATTCTGGCATCAAAGGTTACAGGGAGAAGGCAGGAGAATGTGGTTGAGAGGGAAAGATAGATCAGCCATCCATCATAGGGAAGCTTACAATGCCATGGTATGCATATTGATGCATAACTTTCATATATGCATATAAGTAACCCCAGCATTCCCTCTCTCTGTCCCTGCCCCACCCAGCTCGCACCAGCTTCTCATTTTCACTCAACAAACAGTTAACAATGGCCTGTTTCCTTTATCATTGTTACTTTTTTGCATATCTTTCATTCATTGTTCTTTATCTCTCCACATCATCGTTTGTATCTCTCTTTTCCCTTTGCCCTAACTAGCCTGAAGAAGGATCTCGACCCAAAACATCACCCATTCCTTCTCTCCAAAGATGAGTTACTCCAAGTTTTTTGTGTCTATCTTAGATCAGCCATGATTGAATGGGTGAGTAGACTCATAGAATCATAGAAAATAGGTGCAGAAGTAGGCCATTCAGCCCTTCGAGCCTGCACCGCCATTCAATATGATCATGGCTGATCATCCAACTCAGTATCCTGGACCTGCCTTCTCTCCATACCCTCTGATCCCTTTAGCCACAAGGGTCACATCTAACTCCCTGTTAAATATAGCAAATGAACTGGCCCCAACTACCTTCTGTGGCAGAGAATTCCACAGAAAATTCCAGAGACTGGCAGAGAATTCCACAGATTCCACAGACATGCTGGGTCAAATGGCCCAATTCTGTCCCTATGACTTATGAACCCACGCGGTCACAGGGAGAATGTGCTAACTCCATGAGGACAGCATTGGAGGTCAGGAGTGAACCAGGGTCATTGGAGGCGTGAGGTAGCTGTACCACCTGTGGGGCAACCCCACGTTGGTGAAAGCAGTTTGTTTTTGCATGTCACTAACTATTGTGCATCTTATAAAGGGCTGATGTTGCAGGAGGAACAGGAGGAAGGAACAGAAAGGCAAATGTTGTACACAGAGGTATTGCTTTGAGCAGGACCAGGGGCTCGTGTGTTGGTAAGAGAATTGAGAATGGTAGGGAATTGAGGAATGCTGTGGAACAGAGGGATCTAGGAATAACTGTGCATAGTTCCCTGAAGGTGGAATCGCATGTAGATAGGGTGGTAAAGAAAGCTTTTGGTGTGCTGGCCTTTATAAATCAGAGCATTGAACATAGGAGTAGGGAAGTAATGTTAAAATTGTACAAGGCATTGGTAAGACCAATTCTGGAGTATGGTGTACAATTTTGGTCGCCTGATTATAGGAAGGATGTCGACAAAATAGAGAGAGTACAGAGGAGATTTACTAGAATGTTGCCTGGGTTCCAGCAACTAAGTTACGGAGAAAGGTAGAACAAGTTAGGTCTTTATTCTTTGGAGCGCAGAAGGTTAAGGGGGGACTTGATTGAGGTCTTTAAAATGATGAAAGGGATAGACAGAGTTGACGTGGATAAGCTTTTCCCATTGAGGGTAGGAAAGATTCAAACAAGAGGGCATGACATGAGAATTAAAGGACAGAAGTTTAGGGGTAACATGAGGGGGAACTTCTTTACTCAAAGAGTGGTGGCTGTGTGGAATGATCTTCCTGCAGAAGTGGTGGAGGCAGGATCGATTTTAACATTTAAAAGTAAAGTGGATAGGTATATGGACGGGAAGGGAATGGAGGGGTATGGTCTGAGTGCAGGTAGATGGGACTAGGGGAAAATAAATGGCCGGCACGGACTGGAAGGGCCGAGAGGGCCTGTTTCCGTGCTGTAATTGTTATATTGTTATATGGTTATATGGTTAAGAGCGAGTATAAGAGCGAGGAGAGATGACAGGGGACCGGGCAACTTTTCAGCCACCTACCGCGTTAAAGTCTAGCTCACTAGCTCAGCAGCAATGAAGGCTAAAGTACAGCGCTCTCCCAGTACCAGGCAGATTTAGCATCTCCTATAACTATGCGTTAAAATTCATAAATGCTAATCCCCTCATAATTTACAGTTTAAGCAACAGCCTACTCACACACCCTGCGGCTGCGGCTCAGTCAGAGCAATTATGCAGTGAAGCCAAGGATTGTGACTGCTAACTGTGACTTTAAAGGTGACAGGAAATCCTCTATACGGCAACTTGCCAAATACCTCCCTCTCAGAAAGATGCATGTTATCAAATACTTTAACAGTTTAATAGAGTTACAAAGTTACAGTCTGGAGTTTTAAATAATCTCAATTGAGGGAAAAGATAAATGATCAGCTCAATCATTTTTATAGTCCAATTATTGGCGATTATATTTTCTCTCTTGCTTAAAACTCCTCATTCTATTCGGCATTGCACACAAGGCTTTTTCCAATTTAAGTTGGACATTTAGTTTTAGATGCACTGGTTCATCAGTTCAATGGATGATGTGTAGATTGTGAAATTAGCTTCTCTTTGTAGATATTCCTGTAACATCTATTGCTGGTCGACAAGAGCGTTTAATTATCTTATGTGCCAAAATCAGAACAATTAAATTCTTACTTGCAGCAACAACTGGCCTGTACACACAGATAACACAAACAAAAACATTCAATAAATAAAAAAAACTTGTAGTTATTTCTTAATTTAAAAAAAAATTCAGTACTATGGACCGGAACCAAACTGAAAGGGTGATTTAAAAGCAAAATAACAGTAGGCGATTGAAATCCGACGAAGAGAAAATGTAGGAATCAGTGGGCAGGCAAAATGTTTGTGGGGTCGCCCACAGAATCTGCCCCGTCTCCAGACCGCAGTCATTGAGTTGTAGAGTGATACAGCGTGGAAACTGAACCTTCGACCCAAACAGCCCATGCCAGACAACATGGCCCAGCTGCACTTGCCCGCGTTTGGCACATTTCCCTTCAAACCTGTTCTATTCATGTACCTGTCTAACTGTTTCTTAAATGTTGGGATAGTCCCTGCCTCAACTACCTCCTCTGGCAGCTTGTTTCATACCACCATCACCCTTCACCTTAAAACTATGTCCTCTTGTCCTCGAATCACCTACCTTGGGCAACAGACTGTGCATCTACCCGATCTATTCCTCTCATGATTTTATACACCTCTATAAGATCACCCCTCATCCTCCTGTGCTCCAAAAAGTAGAGTCCCAGCCTACTCAACCTCTCCCGACAGCTCAGACCCTCTAGTCCGGGCAACATCCTCATAAATCTTCTCTGTACCCTTTCTAGCTTGACAACGTCTTTCCCATAACATGGTGCTCAGAGCGAAACACAATACTCTAAATGCGGCCTTACTTACATCTTATACAACTGCAACATGACCTCCCAACTTCTATACTCAACATTGTGACCACCCTATCTACCTGTGACTCCACCTCCACCTCACGCACTCCTAGATTCCTCACTCCCCAGAGCCCTACCATTCACTGTGTAGGTCCTGCCCATGTTACACTTCCCAAAATGCTGCACCTCACATTTCTCTAATTAAATTCCACATTGTTTATGTTCTTTTGGAAAAGGAATTTCTCCGCAATTCGACGCCAATAATTCCATTTAGTTAATTTGCACATCCTGCTGTCCTGTTGGAAATCTCTCAACATTCCCGTATCCTGCTGGATATCTGACCCATGAACAAGTATTCACATTACTTGTTCCAAACTCCACCTCCATCTATGGGCAAGAGGTTTGTTTAATTTCTTTATTCTTCTCCATTCATCATTAAATTTGTGCTTTTGTTTTAGACAATCGACAATAGACAATAGGCAATAGGTGCAGGAGTAGGCCATTTGGCCCTTCGAGCCAGCACCGCCATTCAATGTGATCATGGCTGATCATCCCCAATCAGTACTCCGTTCCTGCATTCTCCCCATATCCCCTGACTCCGCTATTTTTAAGAGCCCTATCTAGCTCCGTCTTGAAAGCATACAGAGAACCTGTCTCCACCGCTCTCTGAGGCAGAGAATTCCACAGACTCACCACTGTGAGAAAAAGTGTTTCCTCGTCTCCGTTCTAAATGGCTTACTCCTTATTCTTAAACTGTGGCCCCTGGGTCTGGACCACGCCTACATCGGGAACATGTTTCCTGCCTCTAGTGTGTCCAAGCCCTTAACAATCTTATATGTTTCAATGAGATTCCCTCTCATCCTTCTAAACTCCAGAGTGCACAAGCCCAGCTGCTCCATTCTCTCAGCATGTGACAGTCCCGCCATCCCGAGAATTAACCTTGTAAACCTACGCTGCTTCCCTCAATAGCAAGAATGTCCTTCCTCAAATTAGGGGACCAAAACTGCATACAATACACCAGGTGTGGTCTCACTAGGGCTCTGTACAACTGCAGAAGAACCTCTTTGCTCCTATATTCGATTCCTCTTGTTATAAAGGCCAACATGCCATTCGCTTTCTTCACTGCCTGCTGCACCTGCATGCTTACTTTCATAAGACTGATGTACAAGGACCCCCAGATGGTTTATAAAAGGACACAAAGTGCTGGTGTAACTTAGCAGATCAGGCAACATCTGGGGTGGGAGATTGCAACCTTCACGTGGTCCGCCATGTTTCGACTAATGCAATCAACTTGACATGCACAAACAGAAGATCAAATAGAACAAGTTGTCCAACAACTTTAGGCTGTGCACGCCACATGAAAGAAGAAGTAGAAGAAGAAGGCAGCATCTCTGGAGAACATGGATAGGAAATGTTTTGGGTCAGGACCCTTTTTCAGACTTTGCAAATTTCCAAGTCAGGTTGGTGTCTTGCATGAAGGGGAAGGTGTAAATGGTGGCTGGTGGTCCCATGCATCTGCCGCCCCAGCCGTGAGTGTTTGCACAGCGTTTTGGAAATGCTGCCGTCTACTTGTAGATGGGATACTCTGCTGCAACTGTGCAGCAATAAAGGGAATGCATGTTTGTGGTGGAGAATGATTTGTCCCCTATCCTCGCTGATTGGGGTCGGTTGGTCAGGAAGTCGAGATCCAGTTGCAGAGATGAAGGATGATTCCAAGTCCCCAAGTATGTGGGGTCTCTAATTCCCACTCCCCCTCCCCTCCACAATCAATTTAGCAGCAGAGCAACAGGATGCAAGCACATTGCTTTGTAATGTGTTTGAAGGGGTGTTTGGCAGTGAAAGAGACAATATTCTTCCATTTATAGGCACTCTGTTATTTTCAGCTTCAGTAAGTGCCAAAGATCGTTCACATTTATATTTGGCTACCACCAACAAACAGTGCTCAAATCCTTCTTTAGTATCGCTTAATATAGAGTCAGCATCATACAGCAGAGAATAGGCCCTTTGGCTCAACTTGCCCATGCTGACCAAGATGCCGCATCTACATTAGTCCCATTTGCCTGCATTATTCCCATATCCCGCTAAACCTTTTCTATCCATGTACTATGCTCCTTTTAATATGACTTCATATTGCATGTTGATGTTATATTTAGTTTAGTTTTAGAGATACAGCGTAGAAACAGGCCCTTCGGCCCAACGAGTCTGCACCAACCTGCAATCTCCACACATTAACACTATCCTACACACACTAGGGACAATTGACATTTATACCAAACCAATTAACCTAAAAACCTGTATGTCTTTGGAGGGTGGGAGGAAACTGAAGATCTTGGAAAGAACCTACGCAGGTCACGGGGAGAACGTACAAACTCCGTTCAGACAGCACCCGTAGTCAGGATCAAACCCGGGTCTCTGGCACTGTAAGGCAGCTACTCTACCGCTGCGCCACCCCAAATCTTTATAGGAATTCAATATTGATATTTCAAGTTCACTTTTTAAACTTCTAACCCTTGAGCTAAATTCCTTTCAACTGTTACAGTAATAGCTGAGTTTGTGTGAAATCGGCGAATTACATGGGGAATATTCGCAACACATTTCTGCCCAATTAGACCAGTATTGTACAGAACATGGTAATGATCCTGTGGGAAAAGCACGAAAATATTCCTGACAAATTGTATAATTAATAACACAGGGCATTTCCATCTTGGATGATGCATACCTGACAATATTTCAAAGTGCATTTGGGACACAAACATCTCTCGCTGCCCATCTTAAGGAAGCACCTAGGACATGCACAAGAAAGAAGCTGGTCCTGGAAACCTGTAATAACACCGGAAGTCCGGGAAATAGCCAACAGCTTCTACAAGAGAGTAACAGTTAATAAACCTCAAGCCAAAACGTCACCCCTTCTTTATCTCCAGAGATGCTGCCTGTCCCGTTCAGTTACTCCAGCATTTTGTGTCTATCTACGGTGTAAACCAGCATCTGCAGTTCCTTCCTACATAGTTAATAATTCAGATTGATCTAAAGGCAATATTCATTCCTTTCTTTTCAAGTGAGCAAGGATCTCATGAAAGTTTGACATGTTCTTGAAACTCCCCATTGCTGTATGTGGAGGCAATATATTCTGATGCCTGAAGAAGGGTCTTGTCCCAAAATGTCACTTATCCATGTTCTCCAGAGAAGCTGCCTGACCTGCTGAGTTACTCCCGCACTGTATCTTTGCTTGTGAACCAGCATCTGCAGTTCCTTGCTTCTACATTCTGATGTCAATGTACTACATTGAATATAGGAGTAGGGAAGTAATGTTAAAATTGTACAAGGTATTGGTGAGACCAATTCTGGAGTATGGTGTACAATTTTGCTCGCCTAATTATCGGAAGGATGTCAACAAAATAGAGAGAGTACAGAGGAGATTTACTAGAATGTTGCCTGGGTTCCAGCAACTAAGTTACAGAGAAAGGTTGAACAAGTTAGGTCTTTATTCTTTGGAGCGCAGAAGGTTAAGGGGGGACTTGATTGAGGTCTTTAAAATGATCAAAGGGATAGACAGAGTTGACGTGGATAAGCTATTCCCATTGAGGGTAGGGAAGATTCAAACAAGAGGGCATGACATGAGAATTAAGGGACAGAAGTTTAGGGGTAACATGAGGGGGAACTTCTTTACTCAGAGAGTGGTGGCTGTGTGGAATGAGCTTCCAGCAGAAGTGGTGGAGGCAGGATCGATTTTAACATTTAAAAGTAAAGTGGATAGGTATATGGACGGGAAGGGAATGGAGGGGTATGGTCTGAGTGCAGGTAGATGGGACTAGGGGAAAATAAATGGTCGGCACGGACTGGAAGGGCCGAGAGGGCCTGTTTCCGTGCTGTAATTGTTATATGGTTATATGGTTACTCGGGAAGCTAGCGCCAAGGTGAAACCGCAGAGCCACCACACTTTCACAATTCCACTAGTTTGTGGATAAATAACTCATCGCTCAGTATATCGAATACAGAGCTCAGGACATGACTGCATCAAGCCTTGGTCTTGGCCCTCTGTCACCTTACGCAACACTCTGCCTCCTCATTCAGGAACTGACCAGCGTGTGGATGTAGCCCGCATGGACATTTCTGCACACAGATCGAATTACATTCTGTAAATGATGACAAGCCACTTGTGACCAAGGTTAGTATCATTGTGGAATTAAAAGTAAATAAACTGACAGGTGAAGCTATCATTCGATGGAGCTACGCTGTATAGGGTTGTGGCGCCACCTGGTGGTTAGGCCACTTACTGAGTGAACCCTCGGCACTCGGACTGGCAGGGTCACGTGACTGTGTGTTTGGCGGTAAGGAACCATCACATGGTTTAGGGGTGTGCCCTGGTACATATTTAGAATTCTGGGAGAACCCTCCCCAGACGCGTGTGTGCTGTTCCCTGTATTTACCAATAAACACTACTTTGATTCACAATGCGTGGCTCGCTAGATTGGTGACCCCGACAATCGAAAACGGTTATTTTGGATTTACAAAATGGCCGCAGCCAACGATCTACCTAAGCAAAACAATGTCACTGTCAATCCAGCCCAGCAGAAGGCCGTCTCTCTTAAGCTGCCCGTGTTCTCGACATTGCAGCCCCAAGCGTGGTTTCAGCAGGCCGAGGCCCAGTTCCAGTTCGACGTGTCACGGCTGATGACACGAAATACTATTATGTGGTCGGCGCGCTGGATCAGGTGACGGCTGGTCACCTGGTCCATTACCTACAAGGGGCTCAAAGTACTCCTCCAGCGTGCCTTTGTTCTCAGCTGCCGTGACCGAGCAGCGCAGCTCGTGCACTTGGGTGGTCTCGGCGATCGCAAGCCGTCGGTGCTCATGAGTGAAATGCTTACCCTAATGGACGGTCATCAGACCATCATGGATGGAGCAGGTGCCGGACAACATCTGCCTGCTCCTCGCGGGTGAGGATTTTTGCTGACCCCCTGCAGCTAGCAGAGAATGCGGATGAGGTGTGGCAGTCCAAGCAGCAGGGCAACATTTCGATCGATCGGGTATCGGTGGTGCCTTGGAAGGCCCAGCGACCGGGCCAATGTATCCACCGGGAGTTCGGCTGCACCACCGGTCTCGGGCGACCCCGGTAAAGGGAAGTGGTGTTACCACCATCAGCGCTGGGGTCCCGCAGCCCGTCAGTTCCGCCCGCCCTGCTCGTATCCGGGAAACGCCTGAAACACCGCCGCTACTCTTGGGACCGACATTCGGCTCAACGGTTCCTCGTTGACACGGGTGCGGAGGTCAGTGTTTTGTCCCCATCGGGGGTTGACACTCATTCTGGAAAGAGGGGGCCCTCTCTGACCGTAGTAAATGGTAGCTGCATCGGACGTATGTGGTTCGTATGGTCCCACTCATCTTTGGGCCCTCTCATTTTACCTGGACTTTTATAGTTGCCGACGTCTCTCAGCCGTTGCTGGGTGCTGATTTCCTCCATCTCAATCCCTGTTGGTGGATGTGAGGGGGCAGCACCTCGTTCAAGTTGCGACGTTTGACTGGTCAGGCCCAAGCATGGAGTGGTGCATCATATCCTCACCTCAGGACCGCTGCTCCACGCACGTGCGTGCAGGCATCCCCCCTGACAAGCTCCGTATCGCCAAGGGGAGTTCCGCCAGATTGAGGCCTCGCGAATTGTACGGCGCTCCGTGAGCCTCTCCACGACACATGGTTCCCATGGCCTCCGGTGGCTGGGGGCCTCGTGAGGATTACTGACGCTTTAATGACGCCACGACTGCGGACCGATACCCTATTCCACATATTCAGGACTTTTCCGCCCATCTGGCCAGCGTCAAGTTTTTCTCCTGGTGCGGAGCTATCACTATATTCCTGTACAACCGGAGGACATGCCCAAGACGGCCATCCTTTTGGGCTTTTTTGAGTTTCTCCGTATGCCTTTTGGACTGAAGAACCTCGCGCAGGCTTTCCAGCGGCGGATGGAGCCAGTGGGTCGCGGCCTGGACTTTGTGTTCATTTATTTGGACGACATTCTCGTTGCCAGTCGATCTCGCCAGGAGCACTGTGCGCAACTCCGGTTGCTCCCTCAGCGGCTCAGCAAGCACGGTCTGGCCATCAATCTGGACAAATGTCGGTTCGGCCTCAGTTCTATTGACTTCCTTGGTCATCGCGTTACCCAGCATGGTGCGGTCCCACTCCCGGACAAGACGGAGGGCATTCGCCAGTTCCCACGACCTTCCATGGTCCGGGGGCTCCAGGGGTTTGTGGGTATGATGACTTTCTACCATAGGTTGAAGCCCGGATCATAGCAGCCCGGATCACGCGGCCGTTGTTTCAGTTCCTGGCTGGTTGATGTCTAAGATTCAGCGTCACATCCAGGCTCTGTACAGGACGTTGCTCACCGGCGATTCGACCACATTCATGTGGATATCGTGGGTCCGCTGCCCTCGTCCTGGGGTGTCACGCATCTCCTTACGGTGGTGGCTAGAGGCTGTCCCGCTGGCTGATCCTTCTGCTGTGACGTGTGCCCGTGCCCTGCTGCCCACTGGATCGCCCGTTTCGGTGAGCCGGTGGACATCTCATTGGACCCAGGGGCTCAGTTCACCTGTGAATCGCTATGACCCGCCCGTTGGAGGTTCAGCTCCATCACCCCATGGCCTACATTCCCCAATCCAATGGTTTGGTGGAGCGTTTCCACCGTCATCATAAGGCTGCTCTGAAGGCACGGCTCACGGGCCCGGAGTTGATGGACGAGTTGCCGTGGGTTTTGTTGGGGATTCGTACTGCCCCGAAGGAGGATTGGCTTCTTCCTCTGCGTAGTTAGTTTATGGTGCTCCGCTTACGGTTACGGGGGATTTCGGTCCGGCGGCACGTGGTTTGCAGGAGCCTACTCTCAAGGACTGTCTGTACGTGTTCCTGTGTCGCGACGCTCACCGGACGCCGCTGCAACGGCCATACGAGGGTTCTTTCTGGGTGCTGCAGCTTGGACTTACAACTTTTGCTATGGACATGGGTGGCCGGCGTGAGACTGTGTTGGTTGCTTGCCTTAAGCCGGCTCATTTGGACATTAATCAGCCAGTGCAGGTGGCCCAGCCTTGTTGTCAGGGGCATCCACTTTCCCAGTCGCTCCCGCCTTTGCCTTTGCTGGTTGTGTTCCCTGAGGGGTGGGGGGGGGGATATGTGTAAGAGGTCCGGCCGTCTCATTCGTCTGCCATTTTGTTTTCATGCCTCTGGTTCTGGGGTGGGGGGGGGGGGGCGGGGGGGTCCTGCAGCGCCACCTGGTGGTTAGACCACTTACTGAGTTAACCCTCGGCACTATGACTGTCAGGTTTTGGGTGGGAAGGAGTCATCACGTGGTTTAGGGGAGTGCCCTGGTATATATCCAGAACTCTGGGAGAACCCTCCCCGAGACGCGTGTGTGCTGTTCTCTGTATTTACCAATAAAGATGACTTTGATTCTTAATGTGTGGCTCACTATAGGGACTGATTCTACACACCCATTTCAAAACCATCAGATCCACATCCACCCAGTTACATGTGATATGACGTTTCAATTAGATCACTAGAGAGTTTAAGCCCAATCTGTTTAACCTCATTTAATAAATCTCCCAGGAGTCGGTTTCAGGAACTGCATTGCTCTCATTTGTGATAAAAACGCTCCTCAGGTATGAGACCAGACCTGTACACCACATTCCTGCAACCTCAGACCCCAACTTCACTGAAACAAGACATCTCCACTCTCATACATAAACCTTCTTGCAATAAAGACCAATCCATTTTTTGCCTTCCATCCACTACCATGTACGAGGAGGAATTGTGTCACAAAGACTCCAAGTACTGCAACAAGAGGCAGGACTCTGCCAACTAAACCCAATCACACTGTAGGCGTTGGAGTACTGTGCAATCAGGCTGACCAGTCAGTAAAGAATACCACAGTCTGAGTTTGTCAAGCATTTTTATCCTCCTTCGATTTTTCCAGCATCTGCAGTTCCTTCTTAAACACAGTCTGCAATGGTATTCTAGAATTGCCTTTCTGGAACCTTTGAGAGTTATTCCAATTGTAAGTGTAAACATTTTTGGGTAGAAGTGTTTACCGTGCCAACTCACTTGCCTTGAGCTTCACAAGTTGGAAGGAAAGCTCTATATTGTAAAGGTCTACTAAAAAGCCCAATGGTATGCACAGCCTACTCATGAATAATGCATCCTGCAGGCCATTGTTTAGTCCTTTCCATACAAAATCTTCACTCAATAGCTGGACGTTGAGTATCTTTTTATCTTGCAAATCTTACGCCAATTATATTGGGTGGAATCTGACCAGTTTGATAACTTTCACAAACTTGGCTTAGAACCATTCACATCATTCATTCCATTTATTTATTTTGCCTTCAATAGGCATCCTTTCGGTCACAATGTTTATATTCAACACTTTGAGGGAACGATAATCTTCAGGCCACTGTAATGCTGCAAGTAACAACATTCTCCCAGGCACCTCGCACTCCTTGAAGAGGCTTTTGAGAAAGAGAACGCCAACTCAGCAGAAAAGTTGCAGACACCAGCACATCGCACCAATCTGGTATCATGTATTTAACGTTTCTCCTAACCAGGGCACATGAGAAATCAGGGAGTACACATCCACCCAACTCATAAGTTTATAAGTTCAAGGGGCAGAATTAGGCCATTCGGCCCATGAAGTCTAATCCACCATTCAATCATGGCCGATCCACCTTTCCCTCTCAACCCAATTCTCCTGCCTTCTCCCCATGACCCCTGACACTTGCACTCCACCATCCAATGCCGCCCCACCCTGGGGAGGACACACTGGGTCAGCGAGTAGTCCATGAGCATCGTCACACACAACTGGGAAACGTGCCTCAAACCCCACACCATCCTTCACCCAACCCTTGTACAAGCAAAGAATTCCATTCATAGATAGTGGCATGGTCTGAGAGAAACATTTCAGGTGAACTGGCGTAGAGTGATATCATCTTATCCATTCTACAGGGAGCTGTGAACTCTCCCAGTGCCCAGGCAAGCGACATTTGCGAGAATGAAAAATACCAAGTTGACTGACGGGATGCAGTTTAGGTGGGTGTGAAACCATAACCCTCCCCGATTCCACCATGTGTCCTTATACCCCGGTTAGTGGCAAAAATTAAAAACATGAGTAGGAAGGAACTGCAGATGCTGGTTTAAACTGCAGTAAGACAAAAGAAGCTGGAGTAACTCAGCGGGACAGGCAGCATCTCTGGAGAGAAGGAATGTAGCAATGTTACAAAATTTTGAGATTTAAAAAATCGTCTGCAATTTATCCCATCAGATAAAGCATAAAACGAAGTTTAATTTGACACCTTATTCACTTTCATATCTTCAGCATTAAAAGGTTATGGCCATTTTCATACTCAGAAATTAGCATCTTGTTCCCCATTGACTTAACACAAAGCTGTGATCTAGGACAGTCAAAAGCCCATAACTTTCTTAAAAATTAAGAGAACTCAATGAAATTTTCAGTTATTATAGATTGAAGCATTCTGAAACAAATATGAAACAATATTACTTGGATGACCTGAAATTAAAGCATATAATTAGTTAGTTACCTAATTGTAGCTAATTACAAAATTCAATTACTAGATCTAAACATCTATCCATTTCTTAAGAAAAGATAAACTTTTTTTAAATTGCCTAAGTGTCCAAATAACATTCACACAATAATTCACAATATAACATGATTTTTTAAATCGCATTTTCATGAATTTATAGGCCACATGGAAGGAATTTAGTGTTTAATTCCTGTAAATTAATGGCCATTTAAATCAACTAGCGAGTGGGTTTTAGTGGAATGCAGTGGATTAGAACGTTGCGGTTTGCGGGGAAGTCGGCATGAAAAACACTGCCGGTTCATACATTTTTTTTGTCCCCATTTCCCAACATGAAAATGTGATTAAAGCCTTCCAAAAAACCAAGTTTTAATGTAAAAATAAACTCGGCACTTTATTTTCTCCCCTACGTAAAATCCTTCCCGTTGTCGGCGCTCACAGCTTTAGAAGATGATTTTTAAATTACTCTAGTTAATGAATAATCTAGCGTAATTTAAAAATGCCTTCATGAATGAAATGTCGGAGCGATTTTTCTTCAGCAACGAAATCGCCCGACATGGATCGATTTGCCCTGTCTGTGGAAAAACGGCACTTTAAGCCCGCCCCCCCTCTGAAAGGCGCCAAAGTCACGCACACGGGGAGCGGCAGAACTGCAGCACTGCTCAAGGTAAGTTTTGTAACATACCTAAGGAATGGGTGACGTTTCAAGACCCTTCTTCATGATAACTGTAAAAAGACCATAAGACATCGTCTGCTCCACCATTCAATCATGGCTGATCAATTTTCCCCTCTCAAACCCATTTTCCTGCCTGCTCCCCATAACCTTTGACACCCTGTGGCTATGAATTCCACAGATTCACCACCCTCTGACTGAAGAAATTCCTCCGCATCACCATTTGGAAGATACGTCCTTTTGCTCTGAGGCTGTGACCTCTGGTCCTAGACTCTCCAATTACTGGAAACATCCTTTCCATGTTCACTCTATCCAGGCCTTTCTTTAACGTAGGTTTCAATGAGATCCCCCCTCATCCTTCTAAACTCCAGCATATACAGACCCAGGGCCTTCAGTGGGACAGGCAGGACACACAATCCTGGAGTTTTCTGAGGAAGGGTCTCGACCCATTCCTTCAGAGATGCTGCCTGTCCCTCTGCGTTACTCCAAATTTTTATGTCTGTCTTCGGTTTAAACCAGCATCTACAGTTCCCACCTCCACATTCAGCAAGGCTGCACACACATGCTCTAATATATAGTAAACAATTTAAAATTTGGTGCATCTAAAATTCTTCCTGTGCTGAAATATTTTTAGTTTCAGTTTAATTTATTGTCATGAGTACCGAGGCACAGTGAAAAGCATTTGTTGCATATTGACCAATCAGCAGAAAGACAATGCATGAGTACCATCGGGCCATTTACAGCGTACAGATACATGGTAAGAGAATAACGTTTGGTGCAAGAACATCTCCACTAGAACTCAGGAGCCAACATTTCCAAAGTATATTTTATTGAACTTGACTCTCTTCACCCAACCAGACATTTAGATCTGCCTTGAAATTCCTCACTCAGTGTGAACATAGAATTCTATTGCACCCTGGTGTATAAGACAATAAACTCCTCTCAAGTTTGCTCTTGCAAAAAACCCTGCTTATGAACAAGTCAGAGCAAACATTAAAGTTCACGAGGGGGCATCCATCTTTAAAGGCAGGCAGTAGTGAGGTTAAACAAAGTGTTGCAAGGAATGGAGTTGTAATGTGGAATCATTGGAAGTATTAGAACTGCTGTTTGTGGAACAGAACAGGTTCGGAAGTGATGCACTGAAGGATTAAATATATGAAGGGGTTTGATGTGTAGGAAGGAACTACAGATGTTGGTTTAAACTGAAGGTAGATACCAAAAGCTGGAGTAACTCAGCGGGTCAGACAGCATCTCCAGAGAAAAATAATAGGTGATGTTTCTGGTTGGGACCCTTCTTCAGAAGGAGAGTCAGGGGAAAGGGAAACAAGAGATAGCGACGGTGATGCAGAGAGACATAGAACAAATGAATGAAAGGTATGCAAAAAAGTAACGTTGATAAAGGAAACGGGCCATTGTTAGCTGTCTGCTCGGTGGAAACGAGTGCAGACAATGAGACCCAACAAGAAGACTTTGAAGCTGGTACAACTTGGGAGGTTTGAACATCAACAGTCAATATCCCTCCCTGTAGATCTGTAGGAGGGGATAGGTGACATTACATCAGCTACTTGTTGGCATAAAACATGAGGGCGAATAGATAGATGAGCAGAGACTTTAATAGGCGATTCAAAAACCAGAGGACACAGATGCAAGGTGAGAGGAGGGAAGATTTAATAGGAACCCAAGGATTAAATGTTTTTCACATGGAGGATTTATTTCAAGAGGGCTAGAATACAAAAATCGGAGATGTAATGCTGAGGATTTATAAGGCGTTGGTCAGGCTGTATTTGGAATATTGTGAGCAATTTTGGGCACCATATATGAGGGAGGATGTACTGGCTCTGGATGGTCCAGAGGGGGTTTACAAAAATGATCCCAGGATTGAGTGGGTTAACATTTGATGAACGTTTGGCAGCACTGGGCTTCATTGAAACTCATTGAAACTTACCGAATAGTGAAAGGCTTCAATACAGTGGCTGTGGGGAGGATACTTCCACTAGTAGGAGAGTAGGACTACAGGTCCGAGCCCTAGAATTAGAGGTCTTGGTATAGAAGAGGCTGTGAGGGGAGATGTCCATGGTACAAGCCATACAGTTATTTGCATCCACAATCACCACATCTCAGAGGCCATCAGGGTGGCCTCATATGTAGCTGTAGTCCTCCTGACATTAATCCACAGCAATGACAACAAACATTATCAAAGGTTTGGACATCAGGGCATCAAAAACAAAAATCCCAAACCACAGGAACCCTTGACTACTCTTTAACAAGGTGAGTGCTTCCATCCACCCACATCTAACTCCCTTTTAAATATAGCCAATGAACTGGCCTCAACTACCTTCTGTGGCAGAGAATTCCAGAGACTCACCACTCTCTGTGTGCAAAATGTTTTCCCCATCTTGGTCCTAAAGGAATTCCCCCTTATCCTTAAACTGTGACCCCTTGTTCTGAACCTCCCCAACATCGGGAACAATCTTCCTGCATCTAGCCTGTCCAACGCCTTAAGAATTTTGTAAAGTTCTATAAGATCTTCTAAATTCTAGCGAGTACAAGCCAAGTCTATCCAGTCTTTCTTCATATGAAAGTCCTGACATCCCAGGAATCAGTCTGGTGAACCTTCTCTGTACCCCCTCTATGACAAGAATGTCCTTCCTCAGATTTGGAGACCAAAACTGTACGCAATACTCCAGATATGGTCTCACCAAAACCCTGTACAACTGCAGTAGAACCTCCCTGCTCCTATACTCAAATCCTTTTGCTATGAATGCTAACATACCATTCGCTTTCTTCACTGCCTGCTGCACCTGCATGCCTACTTTCAATGACTGGTGTACCATGACACCCAGGTCTCGTTGCATCTCCCCTTTTCCTAATCGGACACCATTCAGATAATAGTCTACCCTCCTGTTTTTGCCACCAAAGAGGATAACCTCACATTTATCCACATTATACTGCACCTGCCATGCATTTGCCCACTCACCCAGCCTATCCGTCACCTTGCAGCCTCCTAGCATCCTCCTCACACCTAACACTGCCCCCCAGCATCGTGTCATCCGCAAACTTGGAGATGTTGCATTCAATTCCCTCGTCCAAATCATTAATATATATTGTAAATAGCTGGGGTCCCATCACTGAGCCTTGCGGTACCCCACTAGTCACTGCCTGCCATTCTGAAAAGGACCCTACCCTTTGCTCCTACCCTTTGCTTCCTGTCTGCCAGCTAGATCTCTATCCACATCAATACTGAACCCCCAATACCGTGTGCTTTAAATTTGTATACTAATCTCTTATGTGGGACCTTGTCGAAAGCTTTCTGAAAGTCCAGATATAACACATCCACTGGT
Source organism: Raja brachyura (assembly GCA_963514005.1). The sequence goes on along the minus strand of OY740798.1, from coordinate 47,609,175 downwards.
TCTCCCTTATCCACTATACTAGTTACATCCTCAAAAATTCTATAAGATTCGTCAGACATGATTTACCTTTCGTAAATCCATGCTGACTTTGTCCAATGATTTCAACACTTTCCAATGTGCTGCTATCCCATCTTAATAACTGACTCTAGCAGTTTCCCCACTACCGATGTTAGACTAACTGGTCTGTAATTCCCCGTTTTCTCTCTCCCTCATTTTTTAATATGTGGTGTTACATTAACTACCCTCCAATCCTCAGGAACGACTCCAGAATCTAAAGAGTTTTGAAAAATTATCACTAATGCATCCACTGTTTCTGTGGCTACTTCCTTGAGTACTCTGGGATGCAGCCTATGTGGCCCTGGGGATTTATCATCCTTTAATCTATTCAATTTACCCAACACCACTTCCCGGCTAACCTGGATTTCACTCAGTTCTTCCATCTTATTTGACCCCCGGTCCCCTGCTATTTCCGGCAGATTATTTATGTCTTCCTTAGTGAAGACAGAACCAAAGTAGTTATTCAATTGGTCTGCCATGTCCTTGTTCCCCATGATCAATTCACCTGTTTCTGACTGCAAGGGACCTACATTTGTCTTCACATATCTATAAAAACGTTTGCAGTCAGTTTTTATGTTCCCTGCCTGTTTTCTTTCATAATCTATTTTCCCTTTCTTAATTAAGCCCTTTGTCCTCCTCTGCTGGACTCTGAATTTCTCCCAGTCCTCTGGTAGGTTGCTTTTTCGGGCTAATTTGTATGCTTCATCTTTTGTTATTATACTATCCCTGATTTCCCTTGTTATCCATGGATGCACTACCTTCCCTGATTTATTCTTTTGCCAAACTGGGATGAACAATTGTTATAGTTCATCCATGCAGTCTTTAAATGCCTTCCATTGCACATCCTCTGTCAACCCCTTAAGAATCATTTGCCATTCTATCTTGCCAATTCACGTCTCATACCTTCAATGTTACCTTTCTCTAAGTTCAGAACCCTTGTTTCTGAATTAATTATGTCATTCTCCATCCTAATGAAGAACTCAACCATATTATGGTCACTCTTGCCCAAGGGGCCATGCACAACAAGACTGGAAACTAACCCTTCCTCATTACTCAATACCCAGTCTAGAATAGCCTGCTCTCTCGTTGGTTCCTCGACATGTTGGTTTAGAAAACTATTCCGCATACATTCCAAGAAATCCTCTTCCACACCACCCCTGCCAATTTGATTCACCCAATCTGTATGTAGATTGCAGTCACCCATTATAAGTGTTTTACCTTTGTTGCACGCATTTCTAATTTCCTGTTTGATGCCATCCCCAAATCCACTACTATTGTTAGGTGGCCTAAACCCAACTCCCACTAGCGATTTCTGCCCCTTAGTGATTTGCATCTCTAACCATATCGATTCCACATCCTCCAAGCTAATGTCCTTCCTTTCTATTGCGTTAATCTCTTCTCTAACCAGCAATGCTACCCCACCTCCTTTACCTTTCTGTCTATCCCTCCTGAATATTGAATATCCCTGGATGTTCAGCTTCCAGCCTTGGTCACCCTGGAGCCATGTCTCCGTGATCCCAACTATATCATAGTCATTAATAGCTATCTGCATCTTCAACTCATCCACCTTATTACGGATGCTCCTCGCATTGAGACACAAAGCCTTCAGGCTTGTTTTTACAACACCACAACTGTTATTGAGATGTACTCCTTATACAATTATAAGTGGCCCTTTTTGATTTTTGCCCTGGATTTGTCTGCCTGCCACTTTTACTTTTCACCTTGCTACCAATTGCTGCTATCCTCATTTTATACCCCTCTTTCTCTCTGCACATACATTTAAGAAACCCACCACCTCTTATTCTCTGTTTATTATTGTTTTCTTCTTTCCCCCCTACATGTTGGGTCTGAGTGCTTCCCTTCTCTGCCTCCTGCCTCAGACACTGTCTACTAGCTTTCTCTATTTGAATCCCATGAGAAAACGATTTTCCTCATCTCAGCCCTAAATGGCCTACCCCTTATTCTTAAATTGTGACCCCTGGTTCTCGACTCCTCCAACATTGGGACCATTTTTCCTGCATCTAACCTGTCCAATCCCTCAAGAATTTTACATGTTTCTATAAGATCCCCTCTCACTATTCTAAATTCAAGTGAATATAAATCCAGTAAGCCCAGAAAAAGCATTAATTGCAATTAATCTGAGCACATTTCTTTGGTTCTCAGTGAGCGATAACAGGAAGCAAGTGAACTACAGCTGACTTAGTGTGCGTAACATCAAGGGGCGCTTCACAGAGATTTCATATTGACTTGGTATACATGTAATATTATGCAAGCAAGAAATTGAGTCGTTTTTTAATAAAAGCATTTTTTTACTGTTTCCCTCATTTGAAAGTTTGCAGAATCTGGTGACAAGGTTTATTTATAACAAAACTCTACAATTTATATTTCTGCAAGGCTGCTGTATTCCCTTATCTGCCTGTGACACATGTAAATGACAAAAGTCCATTTCAGGCTGATTTGCTGTAATGTATATATTGTAGTCTTGGTAATTCTCAGGAGTCACTGCATTTTTAAAATCAAATTCAGTTCTTGTAAAATACCAGTGACCACTAACGGAGGAAATGCACAATAAGGAATAGTCTTCAATCAAGTTTTAAGTTCTCCCTGATTGCACTGCAGCTTTGAATATTAACCTTAAAGGCATTGGAAGTAAAGCTGAAACCCGTCTGTATTGTTTCATACATCTCAATAACAGTTGTGGTTTTGTAGCTATTTCAAAGAAAGCTATAAAAAATCCATCCATTAGTCTGCATCTTTTCATCCCATGCAGGTCAGAAAACTGCAAAGGAAATGTGAGCATAAGAATAGAGAAAGAGATAAAGTGATACTTAGAACGATCAAATGAGCCAGGCACTAACATTGAAATGAGTGTCTGTATCTATCTGCCTGTCGGGGCATGGTTTTCACATTCACTAGTGGACACTGCAGTCCGCAATCAGTGGACAGTTCTTTGTGTTTTATTTTACTCCTTCTCTACAAATCCAGTGAATGTTGATGATAAACTAGCATAATGATCAATGTGAACATATTTGAATTCCAGTATGATTCTCTGCATTGTTTTGATTTTGGAATTTAAATATCAACCTGTAGCCTCCAGCCATAGCACTCAGCATCAATCTGCCTTCCCTTCAGTTAATGTTGTGCTGCTCTCTCTCTCTCTGCTTTATGTTTAGATTGGTCCCCACTATCAAATAATTAGTACAGGCTGACCTCTTGCTTTTCATTGATTATCACAGACAAATGGGCAGAAAAAAAATGTTACTTAACGTTTCACCGATAAACGTGACTGTTGATAGGGGAGATGATTCCATTGAAATATGTTTTGGCCTCTGCATAAATGAAATGATTGCATGATAGAGTTCTCCAAGAGAGTTGCAAATACCTACACAACAAAATGGGACAAATGAGCAATAACAGCAGAGTCTTTGCAACAATGAGTGCTGATAAGATAGTCCTTTTTAAATGCAAGCAAGAAGGTTTTCCTTACATGATTATACTCAAATGTTTCAGCTATGACACAGGAAAAATGTACACCAGGTAATAATTATAATGTAATTAGAATAATTGAGGACTGCAGATGTAGAGATAATTACTACATGGGCTGAACAGAGTGCCGGTTCCAATAGTCTGATGGACTTCAATGTGGTAAACCCCATTGATGGGTTCAGATGTATGGAGAATAATGTAGACCCAGAGTGGCGATGCATTCTGCCACTTTTGCACTAACAAATTAAATACTGGGCGGGTAGGGCTGACCAGAGCTATTTACTTCTGTGCTTTGAAGCCATCGTCCATTCTTCCCTCCCTTAGCAACACACTTGCAGTGTGCTCTGCTCCGGGGTTCAATTGGTGGGAAACGGGAGCATTGATGGTGAGACAGGAAGAGGCTGATGGGCACATGCAGAAAGAGAAATAGACCATTTGCATTGGCATCAAGATTATTATTAACAAAGAATGACCAGGAATCATCAGTGAATTGCTAAAATAGCTAAATGACATGTTTTACTCCACAGTACGGCCATCCCTTTGATAGACTTTCTTCCAGTCCTGGGTGGGATGCCATTACCAATTCCATCCCGATGAGGCCATAATGCAGCGATGAATCCACTTAGGCCAACAAAACTGGGCTTAATACGCCAGCGCACATTGTTGCAAGCACACCTCAGTCACATGGGCTGTAGGGTGTTCTAGTGTTTCCATTCATTAAACTCCAGCTTTTTCCAGCAAGTGACAAATAAAACTGATTGAATTGAATTGATTGATTGAAATGATTGATGCTGGCCACGAGCTCCAGTGAAGTGTACTGGAAGTGGCGTTATCACCTCAACTCCATCTTGCGAACAGCGACACTTCATACAATCATAGTCATACAGCACAGCAACAGATCCTTCGACCACAATGCCCCATCTACGCGTGCCCCATCTGCCCACATTCCTCTAGACCCTTCCTATCCATGTACCTGTCCAAATGTCTTTCCCATACTCATTGAACGAAGGCAGTGTCTTTACAAAGTTGTTAGGGAGGAAAGTGTGATGTTTCACCCCTCCCCCTCTCTGACCCTGGAGTGGGCCACCCTGCTCCACACAATGCTCACCTTCAGGAAAGCGCCATTTATTTCCTTGCCACAAAGCAAAGAAAAGCAATACGTCTGGAAGTCTTCCAACTCAGGAGATTATACAGAGGTAATGCAATCAAGCATCATTAGGGCTGGCTGTAACCCGCAGCATGTTATGTGTTTCCGTCTGCCAAAACACGGACCATGAAATAAAGTTCAGTCCCTCGACAACATCGGAGCTCGTGCTTCAGGGACCCAAGCTGTCTACAACTCCCCAACAATAGCCGTGATCGCCGTCCATCAGTTCGCATTGCAGCCTGGACAGGGTTTAAAAATGACATTTCTTTCTTTCACAGCAAACACATTTAAAATGACTTATTACTGCTATCCATTTCAATTTGATATGCAGTCTTGCTTCCATTCCCTTGGTGAGTTTCTTACATCCTCTTACGAAAATATTTTAATAAAGTTTTCAACCTGTTCTGTCAGATTTAAATATTGGAAACATCGAGCCAGAGAGCATGGAAACAGGCCCTTCAGCCCAGCTTGCCTATGCTGACCAAGATGCCCAGCCTATGCCGATCAAGATGCCCCATCTATGCTAGCCCCACCTGCCCATGTTTGGCTCATATCCCTCTAAACCTTTCCTATCCATGTACCTGTCCAAGTGCCATTTAAAAGTTGCTATAGTGCCTGCCTCAATTAACTCCTCCGGCAGCTCGTTCTGTATAGACAGAACCTCTGTGTGAAAAAGTTGCCCCTCAGGTTCGTATTAAACCTTTCCCCTCTCACCTTAAACCTATGCATCTGGTTCTTGATTCACCTACCCATGGAGAAAGACTCTGTTCTCAGATCTCCAGCATTATTCAATCCACAGGAACTGTCACCTACCAACCATTAAATCTGCAAGTCATTGAAGATCTCTTGAAACAGCAAAGGTGAGAGAAGCTTGCTCCCAAGAGAAGCCTCCACCACCTCCTCTGCATCTCCTTCCAGATACAGGCTACTCATGGTGTGAATCTCCAGAAAGGGCCTGTCCCACCAGCATGCGAATGCATGCGTCTAGCGCGACCAAACGTGGTCGCTTGAGGCGTACAGCCTCGCGGGGCCGGTCCCAATTCGAACCGCGGAGGCGTCCTGAGTTGTGCGAGGCTGGTCCCGACATCATGCTCACCAATCAGCTGGGCAGGAGGCGGGCTGACTGAATTTGGACGTCGCTCGGCGTCAGGCGGTGACGTCATCACGTAACGGCACGCCGGGCGGTGACGTCATCACGCAATGCCACGCGCTAGGCCTATGCTGTCAAGACGCTGTGTACGACGTCAAGACGCTGCGTACGCCTTCAATGCGGCTGCGGGCCGACAGGCCATTGGCGCTCGGGACTTTCGGACAGTGCCATTTTTTTGTAGACCCTCGCGATGTCGGGACCAGCCCCGCACAACTCCATACGGCTCCGGCGATCGAAGTGGGACTGGCCTCACAATAGCTGGATATAAAGTGCTGGCATGGGTGTAAATCCTGTGAGGGGATGGGGTACTGATCCCCCCATGGTTTGAGAGGTGGGGGATAACCCCCCCCATATTTTGTGACCTGTGTTCTACAGCCAGTCCCAAGTTGGCTCGCTTGCCTTGGGAATGGCTGTCGTACCCAAGTCGGCTTGCTTGCCCCAGGTGTGGCTGTAGTGCCCAAGTCGGCTCGCTTGCCCCAGGTGTGGCTGTAGTGCCCAAGTCGGCTCGCTTGCCCCAGGTGTGGCTCTAGTAGCCAAGTCGGCTTGCTTGCCCAGGTGTGGCTGTCGTACCCAAGTCGGCTTGCTTGCCCCAAGTGTGGCTGTAATACCCAAGTCGGCTTGCTTGCCCCAGGTGTGGCTGTCGTACCCAAGTCGGCTTGCTTGCCCCAGGTGTGGCTGTAGTGCCCAAGTCGGCTCGCTTGCCCCAGGTGTGGCTGTCGTACCCAAGTCGGCTCGCTTGCCCCAGGTGTGGCTGTAGCGCCGAGGTTGCCTGCGTGCCACGGGACTGGCTGCAGCTCCCAGGTCGTGAAAACTAATTGAAAAAAAACGCCTGTGGGCCGGATGATTTCGGGTTGTGGGCCAGATCCGGCCCTTGGGCCGCAGGTTGCCGACCCCTGTCCTGGATGTTAGGCCTCATTGTGTCCCCCCTATGTTTGAAAAGTGATTTCTGCCCATGAGTGCTGGAGTAACTCAGCGGATCAGGCAGCATCTCTGGAGAACACGGCATGCTTCAGGTCGAGACTGCACGTTATTTTTGACCCAAAACGTCACCTATCCATGTTCTCCAGAGATGCTGCCTGACCTGCTGAGTTACTCCAGCACTTTGTGTCCTTTTGTGTACTAACCAGCATCTGCAGTTCCTTGTTTCCTCACAACAGCTGCCTATGAATTAATTATCATCTTTTACTATTTCATGTCACTATTGACATTCAGCCATTCAGCCTCTGTCGAGGGAGTGTCAGGCCAGGTAACAAGACTGTGCAGAGAGAAATCAATAGCTCTTGCCAATTGATGCTAGGTGTCTGGGGCGACAAGGGATCTTTCCTGTTTGAGGGTCATATGGAAAGTATCAGGTTGGATTTAGCAGAATAGAAAGTTTGGGGCGCAGTGCAGAGGACTTACAGAAAGGAGAGGAAACCAATGCATTCAAAGGAAACTGTGAGTAATGTCAATAATTATGCCAATAAACGGGATAAAGTTAAAAGTGAGCATGGGCTTCAAGGATGAAATCACCAAAATTCCTCTTCAAGGGAAGAAGAAAGGAAGAGGTGGAGCCAGTGAGCTGAGGGAGAGCTGAGAAGGGGAGGGGAAAGTAAGGACTACCTGAAAGTCAATGTTCATACCGCTGGGGCGCAAATTGCCTTTGTTGAGGCACCTTTGGTAGCAATTGCAGCCTCGTCTTCTTGGGTATGATGTTACAAGCTTGGCACACCAGTATTTGGGTAATTTCTCCCATTCTTCTCTGCAGATCCTTTCAAGATCTGTCAGCTTGGATGGTGGTGGCAGCATCATGCACAGCTATTTTCAGGTCCCACCGGAGATGTTCGATCGGGTTCAAGTCCGGGTTCAGGCTGGGCCACTCAAGGACATTTACAGTCTTGTCACAAAGCCACTCCTGCGTTGTCTCAGCTGTGTGCTGAGGGTTGTTGTCCCGTTGGAAGGTGAGCCTCTGCCAATGCTCTGGAGCAGGTTTTCATCAAGGATCTCTCTGTACTTTGCTCCGTTCATCTTCCCCTCAATCCTGACTAGTCTCCCAATTCCTGCCACTGAAAAACATCCCCACAGCATGATGCTGCCACCACCATGCTTCACCGTAGGTATGGTTTTAAGAAGCTTTTAGATAGGCACTTGGATTTCCAAGGAATGGAGGGATATGGATCACTTGCAGGCAGATGAGATCAGTTCAGCTTGGCATCATGTTTTGCACAAACATTGTGGACCAAAGGGCCCGCTCCCCTCCTGTACTATGTTCTAAATGCAAAAATAACCATTCTTACTGGATTGGATAATCTTTAAGAATGGAAAACTCTACGAGATCCTTACATTGTAACCAAGATCACTTGTAAGGAGAACTCGTTATCATCTGGGAAGATGAAGCTCTGAATTGGTGTCCTAAACATGTCTCAGCCTGTAACCTTTGAATGGCTTTCATCGTTTCCCTCCTGGGTTATTTGGACATCAATGATATCTATAGATTGCTCCGAAGATAGACACCAAATGCTGGAGTAATCAGCTGGACAGACAGCATCTCCGGAGAGAAGGAATGGGTGACGTTTCGGGTCGAGACCCTTCTTCAGACTGATGCAACACATCTTGACCCAAAGTCGAGACCCAAAGGTTTGCGACTCGACTCGATGGAATCAGTCTGAAGAAGGGTCTCAACCCGCAATGTCACCCATTCCTTCTCTCCAGAGATGCTGCCTGTCCCGCTGAGTTAATCCAGCATTGTGTATCTATCTTCGGTTTAAACCAGCATGTACAGTTCCTTCCTACGCAATAGATTGCTGTCAGCAGCTGCCAATTCATGCACAGGATAAGTCCTTGATGTTGATGGTATGTACAGATGGCCCACCTGGCAGATTGGTTTGCTCCTTGTTTAATATTGCATTGCTTTGTGACCAGTTCTGTGTTTGCATTTCTAGCAGAGAAGATGACGAATGATTGTCACCTCCTTCCCATCAAACATACACCATTGATTCAGCAGTAGTTTCTGAGCTCTTGGGGAATCCACCTACACAGACGAAACAGGACATCCTGGATACGGCCTTGAGAGGAAAGCCACATTTTGGGAGCAGATGGACTAGAAACGGCGAAGTTCATAGTAAGGGATGTTGACATTGGGAAGGAATCATCAGTTCAGTTCAGTTCAGTTTATTGTCACATGTATCGAGGCAGAGTGAAAAGCTTTCGTTGCGTGCCAACCAGCCAGTGGAAAGCCAATACATGATTACAATTGAGCCATTCACAGTGTACATATACATGATAAGGGAAAGGCAAGGCAAATTCAGTATATTCTGACCAAAGCTGGTCTGAGGATCCCCAATGAGGTAGAAAGTAGTTCAGGACTACTCAGAAAGTAGTTCAGGTTGTGGTCGGATGGTTCAGTTGCCTGATAACAGCTGGGAAGAAAATGTCCCTAGGTAACAGTGGGTTTTTAATCGAGTTTGGCGTATTGGAATTTCTGGATTGGTTGATTTGAATGTTGGTGATGTGTGGGTTGAAAGGCCTTTGCTATCCCAAACATGGCTTCAATTGGAGAGCCCATCCAAAACGAATCCGATTTCCACTTTCACAGATTGGTTGTGTTGCAAGGTGTTCAATCAAAGCCGGGTGCACACAGCTATCTCTCATAAATGGAGTTATGAGTGTGTCAACATGCAGTCTGTTCAACACCCAAGGAAGCACCAGCCTAACATTACTGCGGGATACCAGTTCCATGCATCAAATTATTTCTGACTGCCAAACATACTATTTCCGAATGCTATATCAACAAAGCAGTAAAAATGCCCATGGAGATTTGGCAAAGCTGAAATGTAAATACTTAGTAAGCTCGTCGCAATGGAAATAAGTTTTATAAATGACTGCAGCAACTTTGTCTCAATAGCAGCTTCGGTGGCAGCAGATAATTAATATAAGGTTGACACCAAATGCTGGAGTAACTCAGCGGGACAGGCAGCATGTCTGGAGAGAAGGAATGGGTGACGTTTCGGGTCGAGACCCTTCTTGCATCACTTGCATTTTGATAATTAATATAAATTTCCTTCAGATCCACGTGTATGTTTCTTTATCTTGTATTTGTATACATTTTATAAATTTCACTTTTATATTCTACTATTTTGGCCGTGACTTTTTTTTAAATGATCACATGACAGCAATTGGTTCTGTTTATGAGTTCTCATATATTTTTGGAATCATCATAAACCGAACCAGAATGAAATTGATGCAGTAAATGTATCAATTACATATGTGATGAGAACCAAGATTAACAGATTAACATTTTTAATCGAGAGATTAATTGCAATTAAATTTTTAATCATTTGATAGCTTTAATTATGTTAATTTAAAATAAACTGGATGACTAGTTTTTAGGTTTCATGCAGTGGTCAAAGGACATATTAATTGCCTGAATTCTGAAATAATGATAGAGTTTCACAGAACCTCGCACATTCTTCAGTCGGTGATTTAGAACAATTCAAAATTAAATATTCGACCTAAAATATAGCAGAACATTTCCAGTAAAGATGGATGTTTCCAAGTTAAAGATCTCTGTAAGTGTGAAGGAAGGAACTGCAGATGTTGGTTTAAACCGAAAATAGTCACAAAATGCTGGAGTAAATCAGTGGGACAGGCAGCATCCCTGGATGGAAGGAATGGGTGACGTTTTGCGTTGAGACCTTGTGTGTTTTGGAAACCTATTCAGCTGTGCTGGAGAAAGACTATCTGAAAACACCATTGGACACTGGAGTAACACGAGGGGGAACTTCTTTACTCAGAGAGTGGTAGCTGTGTGGAATGAGCTTCCAGTGGAAGTGGTGGAGGCAGGATCGATTTTATCAATAAATAAAATCAATTATTAAAAATAAATTGGATAGGTATATGGACGGGAAAGGAATGGAGGGTTATGGTCTGAGTGCAGGTAGATGGGACTAGGTGAGAGTAAGTGTTCGGTACGGACTAGAAGGGTCGAGATGGCCTGTTTCCGTGCTGTAATTGTTATATGGTTATATGGTTACATGTGATTCTCTCAGTAACAATCTAAGAAGATGGGGAACAGGTAGCTTACACAATAGTAAGAAAGATCATGGAATTTTTACTCAAGGGTATTAGAGGAAAACATCTAGAAATCCTAAAAATTATCGAGGAGGTACGCACAAGCAGAGTCATGAGGAACTGCGGATGCTGGAATCTTGAGTAAAACATATGTTCTGAAGTAACTCAGTGGACCAGGAACACGCTGGAGAACATGGACAGGCAATGTTTCCGATTGGGACCCATCTTATGTTAATAAGTCTCTAGAAATACAACCAGATCATTAGAGCAAATTTCCATAGGCTTAGGATATAAGAACCATAAAAGTAATCTGAAACTTGCAAGGGTCTGAGCTCTTCAGATTGTGTTTCTGGTTGGGGAGAAGAATGTAGCACACAAGATGCATTGTAGACTGGTTTCAGTAGACTGGGGAGAGCAACTTTATTATTCCTCCCCAAACTGACTCAGATTTGCGTTGTGCATTGGTACTGTGAGCGAGGTTTGAAAAATAGCAAGGGCTTTCCCTCTGTTGACATGGTTTAGGATATGTGTAGGCAGGAACTGCAGATGCTAGTTTACACCAAAGATAGACACCACCTACTGGACAGGCAGCATTTCAGGAGAGAAAGAATGGATGATGGTTCGGGTGGAGACCATTCTTCAGACTGAGACTCAGGGCAGAGGGAGACATAGAGATATGAAAGGGTAAGGTGTGAAAATGAGAGATCAAAGGGCGCAAAGTTCAAGAAAAGTAAAGGACTGAAGGTGATAACCTCAAATTTAAAGGGCGTTCTTTTATGAAGGAGATGAGGAGGAATTTCTTTAGGTAGAGGTTGGTCAATCTGTGAAATTCTTTGCCACAGAAACTGTGGAGGCAAAGTCACTGGATATATTTAAGGCAGAGATAGATAGATTCTTGATTAGTATGGGTGTCAAGAGTATATGGGGAGAAGGCAGGAGAATAAGGTTAGGAGTGAAAGATAGATCAACCATGTTTGAGTGGTGTTGTAGACTCGATGGGCTGAATGGCCTAATGCTACTCCTATCACGTGATCTTATGATCATATGAAAATGTAAAATGGATCATTGTTAGCTGAGGGATAGATGACAACAAAGCATACAATCAGAAGGATAGTGAAACTAGTCGGATAACTTGGATGGGGGAGACAATAGACAATAGGCAATAGGTGCAGGAGTAGGCCATTCGGCCCTTCGAGCCAGCACCACCATGGCTGATCATCCCCAATCAGTACCCCGTTCCTGCCTTTTCCCCCATATCCCCTGACTCCGCTATCTTTAAGAGCCCTATCCAGCTCTCCCTTGAAAGCATCCAGAGCACCTGCCTCCACCGCCCTCTGTGGCAGCGAATTCCACACACTCACAAAGAAAAAGTGTTTCCTCATCTCCGTTCTAAATGGCTTACACCTTATTCTTAAACTGTGGCCCCTGGTTCTGGACTCCCCCAACATTGGGAACATGTTTCCTGCTTCCAGCATGTCCAAACCCTTAACAATCTTATATGTTTCAATAAGATCCCCTCTCATCCGTCTAAACTCCAGAGTGTACAAGCGCAGCTGCTTCATTCTCTCAGCATATGACAGCCCAGCCTTCCCGGGCATTAACTTTGTAAACCTACGCTGCACTCCCTCAATAGCAAGAATGTCCTTCCTCAAATTAGGTTTCCGACTTGACATGGTTGGCATATATCCGTCTAAACCTCACTAGGGCTCTGTACAACAGCAGAAGGACCTCTTTGCTCCTATGCTCGACTCCTCTTGTTATAAAGGCCAACATGCCATTCGCTTTCTTCACTGCCTGCTGTACCTGCATGCTTACTTTCATAGAGTGATGAACAAGGACCCCTAGATCCCGCAGTACTTCCTCTTTTCCCAACTTGACGCCATTTAGAGAGTAAGGCAGAGATAGATAGATTCTATTCTGTTTTTGGATAACCTCACATTTCTCCACATTAAACGTCATCTGCCATGCATCTGCCCACTCCCCCAACCTGTCCAAGTCACCCTGCATTCTCATAGCAGGGATGGAGAGAGAGGGAGAAGCAAGGGTTACTTGAAGTTAGAGCAGTCAATTTTCATATTGTTGGGTTGTACTGCCCGATCGAAATATTAGGTGCTGGTTCTTCAATTTATCCTGGATGACCAGATCCAAAATAAATCATACCTCAACACTGCTGGGGATAAAAACTCTACTCAAATATAACTGTGGCACAAATTCTTGTAAATGTAAATATTATTGAATAGATGGACCGAAACGAAAACAGACAATTAGATCTAAGCACATTATTGCTTCTGCTTTGAAAGTGGAATTTCCTTTTTCAGAACAGTCCAGAAATTACAAAATAAAATACTTTAATTAAAATCGTGACAACAGGAGCACTGGGTTGGAATGGAACATAACCCGTCTGATTGCAATGAGTCCAATAGGTTAAGGTCTTGAATCAAGGAACCTTTATCATCTTGTGTGACCACGTTTATTTTTGCTGTTCAATTATATTATCCTTAAAAACCTCCAAAAATTCATGTTCTCAATAGTTCAGAAATTGGGTTTCTTTCATTGAAATTGCTTTCTTCCCCTTTCACATACAGATGAAATCCTACCCTGTGCCTCTGCACAGTCATGTTGTGTAATAATTCAGGAATATGTGGGGTTTCAGTTAAACGAACAGCCAAAGACCTCTCCCATGAAGTAATTTTATAATTTAAAAAGTGATTAATTTTAGAAATAAATCAATCAATAGATTTAATGGTCCCATAGAGGCATTACAGTAATATGAAAATGGGGCCAGGGCAGACTAGCTTGGAATTTCTCACAGAGATCACCTGTTACTGGGAGCCGTCTTCCCTCGATGGCCATTCATACCTGTGCCATGTTTTTGCAATAAGATTAAGATGAGTAAAGTTCAATAATGTCCACCGGGGAGCCGCATTATGGCAGCCTCTGCCTACAGTCTGTCTGCTTTTCTATCTTTTAAAATTTTTAAATTTGTTTAAAAGTACGTTTTGGAGGATTTTTTTAGTATTTCTATGTGGGGGAGGAGGGTAGGGTAAGGGGGAAACTGTTTCTCAGTCACTTCCTGGTGAGGATGTGACGAATCTCCGAGTCGCATCTTCTCCCCCCCCCCCCCCCGCGCGCGGCCTACCAACTGGATTGGCGCGGCCTTTCCTGCCGGAGCCCGGCCAAAGCTTCAGCAGCGGTGCAGCGCTGGATACATCGTGGAGCGGGCAATGCCTTACCTGGATCGCCGTTTGAAGCTCAGGAATGTTGGGCCTGCTGCTTCAACATCGCGGAGCTGCGGTTTTTACGGAGCTTCCAGCGCTGCTGGCGCTGACCAACACAGCGGAGTCCTGGGCTCCCTTTGCCGAGGGCCGCCATCGTGAATCTCCGCCCAGCTCGGCCTGTGGACTTCTGGAGCTGAGGTCTCCGGTAGGAAGTGGCCGATTCGGAAGTCCAAGCCGCTGAGAATGTTCTCCCGTTCCGACGTCGGGGTTCCATCATCCGGCGAGAGGGTCTGAACATCGGGCCGCCCGTAGCGGCGACAGCGAGGGGCCCGGGAGACCCCGACCACGGGTGCACAACAGAACAACAGAGGAGGATGACGGAACTTTGGTGCCTTCCCTCACATTGGGAAACTTTGATTCCGCTGTGTGGGGATGTCTATGTTAAAGACTATCGTGTTCTGTGCTCTTTTTTATTCGTAAGGCTGTATGGTGACCACAAATTTCACTGTACCAATTGGTACATGTGGCAATAAATGTCTCTTGTCTCTTGTCTTGTCTTGGATACAGCGATGAATACAGCACAGAAACAGGCCCTTTTGTCATAACCCATTCAAGTCGTTCAAGTAGCCCCATCTATGCTAGTCCCATTTACCTCCCTTTGAACCATATCCCTCTGGACATTTCCTATCCAAGTACCTGTCCTAGTGTCCTTTATAAGTGTCATTTTACCTGTCTCCACCACTTCCTTTATAGACGAGAATTAGTTAAGATTTACTGAAATAGGATACACCATAGGTTCATTTATATTCTTGCGAACTGCAAAGAGGCAACTTTTTAGAATTTCATTAGATTAGCCTACTATATAAACCAGCTTTTTCAGGTTATTTTTCTTATGGCCCTGCACAAGGGTTCCAGGGGTGAGGAGACTCGGTAGGTTTTGTGCAGGGAATCAAAAGGCACAAAACCAATAAGGACAAAATATGTGGATGAGATAAACCACAGTGTATTGAACCCAATGTGGTGGGTGTGATGTGAATTATCTTGGATTTAAGGAAGATGAAGCAAGTGTCTTTTATGAACAAGAAGACTGGGAGCTCTGGTGAGAAAAGGGAATTCTGCTGTCCACCAACATGAATCACTAAAAGCCAGTGCCAGAACAAAATCTAATTGCAGCAAATTGTGGATGCAGCCCAGACCATCACACAAACCAACCTCCCTTCTGTTGACTCCATTTATACCTCACCCTGCCTCGGCAAGGCCAACAGCATAATCAAGGGTGAGTCGCACCCTGGCCGCTCACTCTTCTCCCCTCTCCCATCAGACAAATAGTATAAAAGTGTGAAAACGCACACCTCCAGATTCAGGGGCAGTTTCTTCCCTAAGGCAACTGAATGATCCTACCACAACTAGAGAGCAGAACTGAACTACTATCTGCCTCATTGGTGACCATCAGACTATCCTTGATTGGACTTTGTTGGCTTAACCTTGCACTAAATGTTATTCCCCTATCATGTATCTATACACTGTCATGGCTTGATTGTAATCATGTATTATCTTTCTACTGGCTGGATACCACGCAACAAAAGCTTTTCACTCAGTACACGTGACAATAAACTAAACTGGCTGACTGACGACTAAAAAAAATCTGGTGTATTTACTATAGTCCAAGGCATCTCACCTTAGAAAAGATATATCTCCTTGGAAAGAGTGCAGTAAAATTAAGCAAAGAGTTATCAAGATGCTAATGGCCAGTTTATGAGGAATGATCTTTCCAATCAGCTTGTGGCACTGAAATGCAAAGATCTAATCTAGATATGTATCTATCTATATATTACTAAAACTCTCATCTTGTTTGTTTGTATGTACAGTATGCGTGCATGCGTGATATTCCAAAACCCCACCAAAACGGTACACGATAGTGCTACAATTTTTGGCCCACTTTACTAACCATTGTCCTGGGATGTAAAATAAACAAGTTTTGTTCGGTTTGATGTTATATTTTACAAGTTATTGATATTTTAAACTTTACAAAAATCACTTTTCAAACCACTTTTCCACTTGCCCTGCCGTCAGAAGCGTTCAACGTCACAATTACATCATAATGGGATCCCAAATCTAATTTACATTCAAAATCGTGATTTAAAACAAAACTCAGTTTTAATCAAATTCTTCCATTTTCATTAACATTGTGTTTAGGTTATTTTAAAGAAAATCACAATTTTCATTGTGGGAGGCTGGGATAGGGGGGAAGTATCATTTTTTTTTAAAACACCGCGATTTTCATTGGGGGGTGGGATAAGGGGGCGGTTTCATTTATTAAAAAAATCACAATTTTCATTGTGGGGGGGGTGAGATAGGGGGGAGGTGAGGAGTGTGGAGTAGAGGGATAGAGGAAGAGGAGGGGGGTGGTGAGGGGAGAGGGAGGGGAAAGTGAGGGAGGTGAGGAGGAAGAGTGGGGGAGGAGGGGGTTAGAGGGAAAGGAGGGGGGAATGGGGGAGGTATGGAGTGGGGGATAGAGGGAGAGGAGGGCAGTGCGGGAGGTGAGGAGGGAGAGTGGGGAGGTGAGGAGCGGGGGAGCAGGGAGACAGAGGGAGAGCAGGGGGATAGGGAGGGGAGAGGGATTATGGAGGGAGGGATGGAATGACTGAGGGTAGGGAAAAAGAGAGGGAGGGAGAGATGAGGGAGGCAGTGGGGGAGGGAAGGAGGAGAGGGGAAAGAAGAGGGAAGGTGAAGAGGAGGAGGAGGGAGCTTGGGGGATGAGGGGAATTGAGGGGGTTAGGGGTAGGAAGAGGGATGCCGTGACATGCTTCACAACGGGGATCTCTGGCATCACAACGGGAACCCCTCAGCCGCACCTGCACAGTTGGGGTCTATGGGTCAGTGGTGGAATATATTGTTGGGGGACGGGTCCCAATGGGTCTGCACTTGAGCTATTATATTACTAAAACTCTGTTTGTTTGTTTGTATGCGTGCATGCGTGCATGTGCATGATATCACTAAACCTCGCCAAAACGGTACATGATAGCGCTACAATTTTTGGTCCACCTTACTCGCCATTGTCCTGGGATGTAAATGAAACAAGTTTTTTTCGGATTGATGTTATATTTTCCAAGTTAATGACATTTTAAACTTTACAAAAATCACTTTTCAAACCACTTTTCCAGTTGCCCTGCTCTGCCCGTCAGCTGCGTTCGACGTCACAATGACATCACAATGGGTTCCCGTTGGACGTCACAATTACGTCACAATGGGATCCCGAATCTCATTTACATTAAAAAATCACGATTTTCAAAAAAACTCAGTCTTAATCAAATTCTTCCGTTTTCATTAACAGCTAACATTTCATTTAAAAAAAATGTGATTTTCATTGTGGAGGGGTGGGATTGGGGGATTTCATTTTGTTTTTAAATCGTGATTTTCATTGTGGGGGGGTGGGATGGGGGGGAGGTGAGGAGTGGGGGAGCAGGGGGATAGAGGGAGAGGAGGGGGTAGGGAGAGGAGAGGGAGGGGAAAGTGGGGGAGGTGAGGAGGGAGAGTGGGGGTGGAGGGGAGATAGAGGTTATGGGTCGGGACACTTCATCAGACATCAGGATGAAGGTAGGCACAAATTGCTGGAGTAACTCGGCGGGAGAGGCAGCATCTCTGGAATGGGTGATGTTTCGGGTCGAGACCCTTCTTCAGACGGAATGTAGGGTCAGACTTACCAGTGTTGCTTCTGCAGTGGACCGGGTCACGTACACAGTGGACAATAGTGCTGCTGTAGTTCTGAGCAGCAACTAATTGCAAGATAAAGAATGGAGGAAGGAGATCAATGAAAACATTGATTTAACAACTAATGAAGCATTTATATTATCTGCACCATGCTGTGGCAGGTACATTGCGTGCATTCCCACCACTGTACATTGACTGGCTGAGGTGTGATAGACCCCATGGACAGTTATATATCTCTAGTGCTGGCACTGGGATGCATTGCCAACACATCTTTGCTAGCATGGTGCCCAAGCCAGGTGACCCTCTCCGTGCTGGTCCCAGAAATGGATCTGCAATCATGCATTACAATCGCTCCACTCCTTTTGCCTGTACACTGTGGCTGGCTCGAATGTAATCATGTATAATCTTTCCACTGAATGGATAGCACACAACAGAAGCTTTTTACGGAACCTTGGTACATGTGACGATAAACAAAACTAAACTAAACCAATTTCATGGCAGTAACTTGTTGTAACAATGATCTCTTATGGGAAATTATCCAGTGGGGAGGACAGCACCAAGTCAGCCTGCCCAAGAACACGCTAACCCATAATTACTGCCGGGGCTGGAGTGCATTGCCCACACACCACATATCGTCAAGGCAGTTACTCGGTCTAGCAATGATCTAATATTGGGAATGATCCAGTGATCCAGGGCAACAGCTGGCCCAACATCGCACTCTCCCATTATTAGTGCAGAATGCAAAGTGAACAATGTTTGGGCTTTAATGCCAGCTCTGGGAGAGGTCAAGCAGCAGAAGCAGATGGTGCAGTGAAATCTCACCCCAGGTGGGGCAGGAGGCAGCACTGCCTCCCTTGTTCCAGGCAACACTCTGTGGTCATCAGTAAACAAGGCTGAAGTTAGATAAGTGAGCGAATGTTTCCACAATATTCACAAGTTACGGAAGAGACAAAACAAATCACGGTCTGGACTTGGCATGATGACAAAATTACAATTTTACTTCGGAGTCACGTGAGTGATTCCGGGATGAACCCCGCCAGTCCGCATGCGCGTCATTACGTCTGACGCATGGCTCATTGACCGGTTGGGAGGTGCATCGCTTCTCCAGCGGTATGTTTTAAAAAGCCTCGGGTAAGTGTAAAATTTAGTCGGAGGTCGTTTTCTGTGCTTGTTAATTTCTTGTTTCAGGAGCAAGTGCAAGTATGGAGAAAACGTCACGGGTGAGGTCGAGGCGAGCCGCCGGGAATGCTCATGGAAGCCCGCGGACGTGCGGGTAGCGGGCGGCCGACTAGCTCACCTACAGAGTCGCTAGCGGTACGACCAGCGACTGCAGACTTGGTGCCTGAAAGCACTGTGGCTGCTCCATTGGGGCGCAAAGCCACCAAAAAGTCTGTACGGCCCGTGGACTCTGACGAGTCGGGTCGGGAGGGTTCTGGGAAGGGATAATCCCGGGACGGTTATCCGGAATGGAGCTCCTAATGGAGAGGATGCTCCATCTAGCCACACTGCAACAGGAGGAGTTGTGTCAGCGCCGGCCTATGGGAGAGCCTGCGCCAGCAGCGCCTGAACTAGGACTGCTTCATGTCTCCCTTTTGGTGGAGGAGAGCGAGCGTCAATGTTATTCTGACGCTGAGTCTATGCATGGGGCATACCCCAAGGGATGAAGGGCATGAGTCAGAGGTACCATCCCTGGCAGCAAGATTTGCCATCCCAACAGACTCAGGTGAGCCGCTGGGTGAAGAGTTGGCTGCAAGTATTAATTACCTGGCCTCACACCAGCTTCAAGAGCTCATTATCGATGAAACAGCCAGGAAGTACGAGACACCGTCGAATTGTGTCCTACTCAAAGTGCCGGCTGTGAACCACGCCATATGCGGTCATATCAGCGTAGGCATAAGAGCTCAGGAAATGAGGCTTCAGAGGGTGCTGAAGCTGCTCGCCTCGAACATTACATCATTCGCCAGGTCGGTGGATGGAGGACACCTGTCTGAGGTACAGCAGGATGCCCTGGCCCTCATGTGTAATACGCACTTCGAGATCAACTGTCTGAGGAAAAGTGCCATCCGCCCCACCATCAACCCAAAGTTTGCCGCTCTGTGCAAACCGAGTAATATTCAGCCACCAAATCTGCTGTTTGGTGAAGATCTTGCAAAAAGAGTCAAGGAACTGGACGACGAGGCTAAGACGGTCGGACTTTTAAAGTACCATTGAGTGCCAGAGCGATGCAGCGGCAGTATCCCTTTAAACGGCTTGCTGAAACTGGGACAGGTCAAGGACCAAGTCGGCCATTCACCAATGTGCGCAACTGGCACACGCCGACAGGGGCACGAGTGAACATACCTTTTCCCAGAAACAGAGGGCAGAAAACCCACAGGTAACCATCGAGGTAGGTGGGTCTGGTTCTTGTAGGAACATATTAAGTGGGAATCACTTACAAGTTGGAGGAAGATTACACTTGTTTCTCAAGGAATGGTGTGGGATAACATCAGATTTGTTTATACTGCATAATATACAAGGGTTCCGGATTGAATTCATTCCTGGTTTCTGTCCTCCCATACAGCATACCCCAAGTCAGACACTCATTTTCTCACAAAAAGAGAATTTGGAGGACAAGTTGAAATTTAAATAATATATTAGAAAGGGGTAATGGAGATTAATTAATCTCAACAATTCGTGACTAATATTTTTCCAAGGCCAAAAAAGGATGGGGGATGTCGAATCATACTTGACTTGACGAGTCTTAACCCTTATGTGCAGTCTAACCATTTCAAAATGGAAACATTTGTTACTGCCAAACAACTGATTTCCAGAGGATGTTACATGGCATGTATAGATCTTACAGATGCATATTACTCAGTGCCCGTTCATAGGGATCATCGGAGATATTTGAAATTTAGCGGGATGAGGCAATTATGGCAATTTAAAGCACTGCCTAATGGGTTAACCTCGGCACCTAGATTATTTACAAAACTGTTAAAACCAGTATTGGGGCTACTCCGGGCTCAGGGCCATATTATAATGGCTTATTTGGATGATTTATTGATAATAGGAAAGACCCGGGAAACAGCTGAATTATCAGTTTCAGTTGTTAAACTCTTGTTTGAGAGATTGGGGTTCCTCATTCATCCACTTAAATCCAAATTGATACCAGTTAAAGTGATTGATTATTTGGGATTCACTATTAACTCAACTCACATGCTAATGACCTTGCCAAGGGGCAAGAGATTGGATTTAATTGACGGCTGTAACAAGCTTTCAATTAGACAGGTGGCCAGCCTGGTTGGCATATTAGTGGCTCCCTTTCCAGCTGCACAATATGGACCTTTGCATTACCAAAATTTACAACGTGCAAAGGAACAGGCACTCAGAATACATGCAGGTCATTTCGACAGGCTCATGCAGTTACCAGCTGATGCCATTCCTGAATCGCACTGGTGGATAATGAATGTCTCAAATTGCTCCAGCAAAATTCTGGTTGAGGAACCCTCAGTTGTTTTACAGACCGATGTTAGTGCCTTAGGTTGGGGTGCTACAGATACCATCTCTAGTTGTGGAGGCAGATGGAATATGCATGAGACATTGATTCTTCAATCACATGGAATTAATTATTTAGAGCTATTGGGAGCATTTTATGGGCTTAAAGCTTATTGTACAACCATGAGTCACCTACATGTTCAACTTCAGGTTGACAACACTACGGCAGTGGCGTATATTAATCACATGGGTGGAATCAAGTCAGAATCTTGTGATAGTTTGGCTAATCTTATTTGGCACTGGTGCATTACAAGAAATATTTGGGTTTCAGCTATCTACCTACCAGATAGACTCAATATGGTGGCAGACACCAGGTCATGCAAATTCAATGACAACACAGAATGGATGTTGAATCATGAAGTATTTAATGATATTGTTGTTCGATATGGAATGCCAGATATTGATTTGTTTGCATCCAGACTCAATCACCAGTTACCTAAATATGTTTCATGGAAACCAGACCCTGGGGCAATAGCGGTAGATGCATTCTCGCTACATTGGGGTGGAATGTTTTTATATGCATTTCCTTCATTTTGCCTCATCAGTCGGTTCTTGCTCAAGATCAAGCAGGACTCCGCTTCAGGAGTATTGGTGGTACCTGACTGGCCTACTCAGCCATGGTTCCCTCTCATTTTGGAGATAACAACACAGCCAATTATGGGTGTTCCGAAACACAGTGACCTACTGGTGCACCCTGTAACTGGGGATTTACACCCATTACATAATCGTATTGATCTGTTAATTTGCAGATTCTGAGGAGCCTATACCTGTAGGTATGTTACAATACTTACCTTTAGCGGCACTGTAGTTCTGCCACAGCCCGTGTGCGTGACTTTGGCGCCTTTCAGAGGGGGGCGGGTTTAAAATGCCATTTTTCACCAGACGGTTCAAGTCGATCCATCTCAGGGGATTTCATCACTAAAGAGAAATCACTCCGACATTTGTTTCATGAAGGTATTTTTAAACTACACTTGATCATTTATTAGCTAGAGTAATTTAAAAATCATCTTCTAAAGCCGTGAGCGCCGACAACGGGAAGGATTTTACGTAGGGGAGAAAAGAAGCTACACAGTTTATTCTTACATAAAAACGTGGTTCTTAGGAAGCATTTAATCACATTTTCATGTTGCAAAATGGGGACAAAAAATATACGAACCGGCAGTGTTTTTCCTGCCGATTGTGGGTTAAATTCACCGCAAACCGCAATGTTCCAATCCACCACATTCCACTAAAATCCACTCGCAAGTTGATTTAAATGGCCATTAATTTACAGGAATTAAACACTAAATTCCTTCCATTTGGCCTATAAATTCATGAAAATGAGATTTAAAAATCATGTTATATTGTGAATTATTGTGTGAATGTTATTTGGACACTTAGGCAATTAAAAAATGTTTATCTTTTCTTAAGAAATGGATAGATGTTTAGATCTAGTAATTGAATTTTGTAATTAGCTACAATTAGGTAACTAACTAATTATATGCTTTAATTTCAGGTCATCCAAGTAAGATTGTTTCATATTTGTTTCAGAATGCTTCAATCCATAATAACTGAAAATTTCATTGAGTTCTCTTAATTTTTAAGAAAGTTATAGGCTTTTGACTGCCCTAGATCAAGTTTTGAGTTAAGTCAATGGAAAGGCAATGAGGAACAAGATGCTAATTTCCGAGTATGAAAAATGGCCATAACTCTTTTAATACTGAAGATATGAAAGTGAATTAGGTGTCAAATTAAACTTCTTTATATGCTTTATATGATGGGATAAATTGCAGACTTGATTTTTTAAATCTCAAAATTTTGTAACATTGCTAATACCTGGGGCTTGGACTATCCGATCGTACCGTGGATGTGATTGCTGCAGCCTGGAGGGATAGTACCAAAAACCAGTATACCTCTCATATCAGGAAATGGGAGACGTTCTGTTCACAGGGGAACATTGCATATAACACAGGGGAACATTGCATATAACACGATGTGCTAGAATTTCTGTCAACGCTATATTTTCATGAAGGGTTGAGCTATAGTGCCATCAATAGTGCCAGGAGTGCCCTGTCATCATACTTATGGCTGGGGTCGGAACAATGCTCAGTTAGATCTCCCCCTTTAATATCCCAGTTTATGAGGGGTATTATTAATTCCAATCCCCCCAGACCCAGGTACTCAGAAATCTGGGATGTGAGTGTGGTGTTTGCACTGCTTTGCCAGTGGGGTCCAGCCACATTCCTGTCTTTGCCCAAAATCACCCTTAAGGTGGTCATGCTCATGGCCCTGGTTTCAGCACAACGGGTCCAGACGTTGCAGAAGCTGCGACTGGACAGGATGGTGTCATCTGGAAATAAGGTAACGTTTTACATTTATGATTTAATTAAACAGAGCAGACCAGGGGTGTCAGGGTTCAAGGTTATATTTTCGGCATACCCCACAGATTTAAGAATGTGCGCAGTGTCGCACTTGCTATAATATATTAAGGTCACCAAGAGCCTTAGAGGTTCAGAATCAGCATTACTTATTAGCCACAAATAAACGCATATGAAAGTGTCGATTCAGACCATTTCAAGGTGGCTGAAACAGGTTCTCGTGAATGCAGGAGTGGACACTGACCATTTGAAATCTCACTCCACCAGGGCAGCATCAACGTCAGCAGCAAGGGCAATGGATGTCCCTCTAGACCATATCCTCACAGCTGCAGGATGGTCAAATGAACTGACATTTCAAAGGTTCTATCACAAGCCACTTACTGAACCAGGGGTATTCGCCCAATCCATTTTAAGTTCTGTTTCATAGTTCCTCCTGGGAGAGAGGGGTTGATATTGTTTATTTGTTAAATAAACCATTAACGTTTCAAATCAATGTCATGATTCAATGCATTGTTTTATTTACTCATCCTGAGTCAATTGCTGCAGTGAGATGCCTGGATTCGTATCTACGGCATGAAATCACAGAGCTTTGAAATCTTCACGGAATCACTCACATGACTCCAAAGTAAAATGGTAAGATTAAAACTTACCAGTTTGAAGTTTGATCTTTATTTTATGAGGAGTTACGATGAGCGATTACGTGCCCACTGCTCCCAACCCTCATATTGCAACGGTCATCTGGTAGTTCTAGGTTTATAATCTTACTATGTTACTTCTATTACTGTGATTTCACACCGCTGCTTTGAAGATTGACGCGCATGCGGACTGACGGGGTTCTTCACGTAATCGCTCATCGTAACTCCTCATAAAATAAAGATCAAACTTCAAACTGGTAAGTTCACGTTTAATCTTACTATTTTGTTACAATTAACTCTCCACTAAGAATTGTCCACTGGCATGTTTTTGCTACAGTGCAGCAGCGTGCAAAGTGTTCAGACTTCATTAAACTGGAGTTTTGGGTACATTGAAAGCAGACTAAAATGGTTCCTGTATTCAAAGCAGGCAGCATCAACAGTTTAGCTCTAAGTTGTCCCTGCGTTGTATCTAATGAAATTAGAGGTGAGGAAGAAGTAGAACAAATTACCTGCGGATGCTGATTTACAAATAAATGTCACAAGGTGCTGGAGTACCTCAGCAAGTCAGGCAGCATCCCTGCAGTACATGGATAGGTGTTCTTTTGGGTCTCCAGACTGTTAATCAGAGGTGAATGTTGTGGGGTGGGAGATTGCAACCTTCACGTGGTCCGCCCTGTTTCAACGAATGCAAAATCAAGTAAGATCAAATAGAACAGGTTGTCCTACTTGTAACTTTAGGCGGTGCACGCCATACTCAAGAAGAAGAAGAAGTGAATGTTGTAAACATTTTGCAGTATCAAGAGCCATCGCTCCATGGTGGTTAGGTTATTGTAAGAGCAGCTGGAATTCTGAATCAGACTCAGGAGACTGAATGCCACTCCTGTGGTTGGGGAAATTAACATCGAGTCATTAAATAAATGTGGAATTTAAAACAAATCTTTTACAAACTAACTTGATTCATTCATGCCCTCCAGGCAAGGAAACCTGTTCTTATCCAGCCTGGTGTATGTGTGGCTCCAGACACAGCAAAGTCATTGACTATCTCCTCAGCTGAGGGTCACTTGGGGATGGGAGTATTTGGTGGCATTTGGAGCAACGTCAGTCACCCATCAATGAGTGAAAGCAAACGCAGGCTGGAAACGGAGCCGTGACTGTGCGGTATTACAGAGCAGGGTTACAGTCACGACTATCAATAAACTCTGCATCTACTGTATCTGCATAGAAAAAAAGAAGAAGTCACTGAATCACCAGAATTTCTTTGAGAAAATGGAGGACCCGGTGGCTTGTGAAGAGCCCGTCAGAATAAAATTGAAAAGTGAGGTGATTAGAGATAAATCATTGGAACGTGTAAACAGGCAGGCTGCATGGTTGGAAACAGCTGATGCACATGCATGCAATCGTGTCAGATTGAACGCAGGAAGGGCGGATGTGCCTTCGGACTTGTGGCCCTAACTTCTATTGCATCTGGATTCAAAATTATTCAGGGATTGGACAAGCTGGATGCAGGAAACATGTTCCTGATGTTGAGGGAGTCCAGAACAAGGGGCCACAGTTTACTAATAAGGGGTAGGCCATTTAGAACTGAGATGAGGAAAAACCTTTTCACCCAGAGAGTTGTGAAGTTGCGGAATTCTCTGCCTCAGAAGGCAGTGGAGTCCGATTCACTGGATGCATTCAAAAGGGAGTTAGATAGAGCTCTTAGGACCAGCAGAATCAAGGGAATATGGGGAGAAGGCAGGAATGGGGTACTGATTGTGGATGATCAGCCATGATCACATTGAAAGGCGGTGCTGGCTCGAAGGGCTGAATGGCCTACTCCTGCACCTATTTATTAAAAAAAACTTCAAAATCATTCAAAGCCATCGACATTTCATTTGACACTGAACAAAAAAAAACCCAGTGAAATTGCGATGAAGCAATTCGGAAACCAACAGATGTTAGACAAAATATATAAAACATATAAAATATATAAAATAGCAGAGCAACCAATAACCAGACTCAACAACCAAACGTCTGGAGCCTCCTTTTGCTCTGGTATTTTATTTCACCCTTCACATGTTTAAATTGTAATGTTTTATTCTGAATTGTTTACTTTATACGTGTTGTTACTTGCGAGCGGAGCACTGAGGCAAATTCCTTGTATGTGTACATACTTGGTTAATAAAATGTATTCAATTCAATTCAGCTCAAGAAGTGAGAGAGCAAGCGCAGATTTAGCACAGTGCGGTGTAGAGAGCAGCACGTACTCTATCGACACATTCACTCCCAAATGATCAACTAGTTAAAGACAAAATTCAAAGATCCTGGGTGGCATGGTGGCATAATGGTAGAGGTACTGCCTTACAATGCCAGAGACCCAGGTTTGATTCTGACAAGGGCTGCTTGTCCTGCATGGAGTTTGTACGTTCTCCCCGTGGGTTTTTTCAGAGATCTTTGGTTTCATCCCACAAACCAAAGTCATAAATGTTTGAAGGTTAATTGGCTTGGTATAAATATAAAGTTGTCCCTAGTGTGTGTAGGGTCGTATTAATGTGCGGGGATCGATGGTCGGTGCAGACCCAGTGGGCCAAAGGGCTTGTTTCCATGCTGTTTCTCTAAACTAAATTAAACTAAACCCTGGAATCGGAGGGTTACACAAAAAGCTGGAGAAACTCAGCGGGTGCAGCAGCATCTAAGGAGCGAAGGAGATAGGAATCGGAGATATTCACAGGATGAAAAAAGCCATTGGCACCTGTGCTCCTGTTGGAATGCACAGTGGCATCGTTTGGTCATCAAGTCATTAGTCATAAGAGTTATAAAGTTATGCAGCACAGAAACGGGCCATTTGGCCCAACGTTCCAAACTGGCCAGGGTGCCTACCTGAGCTAGACCCGCTTCCCAGCGCGTGGTTTATTTTCCTCAAAATGTTGTGTATCCAAGTTCTATTTGTGGTGGTCAGTCCATTAGTGGTAGCTAGGTCTCAGCACATGGAAATCCCATGGACCCTCAACAGCTTGTGCTCTCGAACACTCTGTTCAATTCTCCCTCAATGCCTCTGATGGCCACAAACATTTAATGGATCACTCAATTAATAAAACTATGCACTATTGAGTTAGACTGTTTGCTGCTATTGAATATTTTTAATGCCATTGAAAAATATTAAATATCAATATAAGCTCATTTATCATTGATTATCTCTCTGAGAACTAATGTTGTTGAAATCAGTTGTGACTCCATTCACACAGTGACTGACCAAATACAGAATCATTGGAATTAAGGAAATTTAAGGGTAAAATGTTAATCAGATTGTGAGAGTTTCTGAAAACAGATAACCAAATGGATGATTTTACTCTGAAGAATGATGTGCATACAACAGAAATACACCTTTAAAATGTCATTCCCAGTAAATGACTCTTCATAGATCATCACATAATGTACACTAGCATCAAGCAATATTCAATTAACTTTGTTATATTGACTAAGCAATAACTTTAGATCAACTACAAATCAGGATGTGTTATAAAAAGATAATTGATTAATATCAGAAACGTGAGCATGAAAGGGCTGGGTGGATTGAACTGCCGAGTGCCAGGCATCTAAAAATGCTGCTTTGGCCAATAATCCTCACCTCGCACTGTCAGTCTTCAGCATTAAATGAGTAAGCTGTTTGCTGCCACATTTTATGGGGTTTTCATTTCACTGTAACATTTCTGTGACTAAAAGGATTTATGTGAAGAGTAATGGAAACTGGGTCTGATTGCAGGGTAGAAATCTAATTGAAGGATTCAGATGACATCATTGAGCTGCTGCAGTCTGTAACAGTGATCTAAAGGCTTGATTACTGACAAATCATCCCACAGTGTTTTATGCACAATATACAGACTCGATTCTTGGTTTGAGTTTCACCGGAGGTCATGGATGGCCAGTGAGGATGAAAGGAGAAACTACTCCAGGTTATCTTCTGAGCAATTCATTGGGCAATACCTAAAACCTCTTCTGGCATCCACTGTAAATTTGCAGCATCATCTAAGGGCATACTGGAGAATACTGGAGTAAGGTCATACCAATAGGAATCTGAGGGGTAACATTTTCACACAAAAGTGGGTGTATGGAACAAGCTGCTAGAGGAGGTAGTAGAGGCTGGGACTATCCAAACATGTAAGAAACAGGTAGACAGGATCATGGATAGGACAGGTTTGGAGGGATATGGACCAAACGCGGGCAGGTGGGACTAGTGTAGCTGGGACGTTGGCTGGGGTTGGCAAGTTCGACTGAAGGGCCCGTTTCCACACTGTATCACACTGACTCTTTGACCCTATGGAGATGTCAGCTCCACAAGATGACTATGTTTAGAGAGATGGGAGGCCGAATGTGACTCCATGATAGTTTTCCCCACAAACGTTTAGACCGGTGCCATGATTCCAGAGTCTACCTATGGACTCTGCCGCCCAGATATTGTACACCTTACGGACTTAGATAACCTCTGCTGTTCCATTAAATGGTGCACGCTTTCCTTCAGTGGTACACTGTAGGTAAGATGGCAGATATATTTTAGAAACATCCGTACTATTTTATAATGGTCCTCACAGTTATTGTGTGGAGTCTGACAATTGCCGTTCTATCCCGTAACCACAAACCGAGGTGTGTGTTATCCCTATTCTCACAGAGGGTGGTGAACCTCTGGAATTTACTCCCCCAAGAGTGGTGGAAGCTGGATCATTAGACGTAGTTGAAGTATCAGGATGATCCTGAGGTAGGAGAGTTCATAAAGTGTAAAAATAGTCTTAAAACAAGGCTATAGAGCTAAAGGCATCCATAGACAGGGGCAAATGCAAAGTAAATTGATTGTAATTGTTCTGCTGTTCTGTTACTTAGGATTCAGTAATAACACACAAAATAAAATACTATATAAAATGAAAAACCATAGTAGGGGGCTAATTAATAGTTAGCTAATAACTAATTTATTTTATCCATGTAAAAGAGAATTCTGACATTAGGTTGGTTCATATTTTTTTGATGAGTCTTAAAAGTATTGCTTTTGGCATGCTGGCCTTAATCAGTCAGGGATTTGAATATAGAAGTTGGGATGTTATGTTACAGTTGTACAAGATTGTGATGGGGCTGGAAGCTGGAAAACAATTAAGCTGGAAAGGGTACAGAAGAGATTTAGGAGGATGTTACCAAGGTCCAAGGGCCTGAGCTGCAGGGAGAGGCTGAACAGGCTAGGAATTTATTGTTTGGAGCGCAAGAGGATGAGGGGTAATCTTATAGAGGTGTAATTAATTGCTTCACATTTACCTGCAACACTGCATCCGCCATTTATTCTAGGTAGGATCAACACATGGAAGTGCAACATCTTGTCACCAGAGTTAACTGGGGTCAACTCTGGACAGATTGCTCAGATTGGACGTGTTTGTTTAAGGATGGTCCCATTGAGGTGCATAAGTGTTAAATAAAATGTGGAGAATGTAAACCTTCTCTTCCGCTGGGGTGGATCTGAGCAAGGATGCTTAACGAGGAACTAGATCTAGTTTCAATCCCAATAGTCCCTCAGTCCAGTTGGAAAGGGATTGGGTGGGTTCTGGTCACGATGGTTTGTGCAAACTAACCAAAGCAAATGGATGTGTGTAAGGCAGACTAATGGCCTTATCCCACTGTACGAGTTCATTGAAGAGCTCTCCCGAGTTTAAAAAAAAACAAACTTGTGGTAAGCACGGAGAATGAACGTAGCGGGTACGTCGGAGCTCGGGGATGTCTCTTAGCGGCTCGTAACGCTAACAGCAGGTACTCGGGAAGACTCACTAATGGCAGGTATGCACGGGAAGATTTGTGAAGGTTTTTCAACAAGTACCGACGAGCGGCCATTACCATAAATGTCCGAGTTCAAATCAGAGCAAACTTGGGAGAGCTCTTTGAATGAACTCGTACATTGGGACAGGGCTTTAAAGCAGTGCCTTCACGACTGTGATTGAAGTCGTACATAACAAACAATACTGCCTACCATCTTTCCACGAGTGTATATAATGATAACAGTGAGATGGTATTTACTAAACTGGCCCTCTTCCCTGCCGTGTACAATTGAATGTCAACACAGATCATCAGGTGACCATGAATGAACACTAAACAGCCCTCTCATACACAAGGCTGTGCTGTGGAGTCAAATGTTCACTCAGAACTACAGGGCATGCTTAATAAAGCTGATTGCCTAGCACATAGAAGAACGACAGAAGCCAACAGCGAGCCATACGTCGTCTGACACACGAGCAAACAAAGCACATAGAAGAACATTTCATCGTGAAGGAAGAGCCCAGGAGATTACATGAGCACAAAGTTCTCATCTAATCTTGTTGCAAACTTTTAAAATGGAACAATATCAAATATAATATTGTTCCTGCATATCATTTAGCTTTAAATGGACTAACTAATGAGTCAGCCAGGACTGATAAGGACAATTTCAAGATACAAGGAACACAGGGATAATTAAAAATCAGAACACAATATTGCTTGGCCAGTTTCATGGTGAAGTAAAAACTAATGCACATGTTGACACAATGATACCCGTAGAATTTCTGTTGGAGAAACTAAGAACTCTTGTGCCTTCCCCAACCATGTCTTGAACAGAAACTTATAAATCAAAACCATCAATCTGACACAAATCAGAAATGAATAGTTTGAGGCAACATCAGCATATTACTATGTTCACCCCATCCACTAAACGGATCCCACGCAGGTCTGAGGGATGAACAATAGTAAGGACCTGTAGAAATGACAGATATTTGCCATGAAGCCATGTTCAGAAGAGTCTCGATCCAAAACGTCCTTTTCTCCTGAGATGCTGTCTGACCCGCTGAGCTACTCCAGCTTTTTGTGATTATCTTCATATTTAGGTGTAGTTGGTTACAGCACAAAGCATTGATGGGATAAGCCAAGTCTGGAATGCTCGATAATGAGGTTGTATCTGAGGTGGATCCAGTGCAGATGAAAGGAACTGAAGAACCAATTTAAAGCAAGTCTGACAAAGATACTGAACCATCCCTGGGTTCAAATGCAGAAGCACACAGTCCAGGAGTTGATTCACCACTCCTCTCCAAGGAGATCTGAAATAATCAGAAATACTCCAATATTCCAATATTATTCATATACTTCCTTTGGAAGCTGTCAAAGTCACTGACAAGAGGATTTGTCACCTAACGGGCCTGTCCCACTTAGGCAATTTTTTAGGCAAATGCCGGCGAGTGTTAAGTCGTAGCAGGTTGCTGAAAAACCTGAAAAACGGGCGACTGTCAGAGACTGAAACGGCGAGTGTCAGAGTCACACATACACACACACACACACACACACACACACACACACACACACACACACACACACACACACACACACACACACACACACACACACACACACACACACACACACACACACACACATCGCTTCCTTCACCAGCCAGTTATGCAGACGGGCGACAGGGCAAGCGGGGGGAGCGCTGTCTGAGTGAAATTCACATGGGACGAAGCCAAGGTGATACAGACACACACCGCGATGAACAAGAAGGTTGGCGCTGTAATTAAGACGTCAAAGCACAGTGTACAGGAAGGGTCTCTTGAGTCCTTTAAAAGAGGGGGGGGTGAGAGGATGGGGAGAGAGATGGGGAGAAGGGGGGAGAAGGGGGAGACGGGGTGGGGAGAAGGAGTGGAGACAACTTTTAAGAAGCCAGAGATACACGGCTGTGAAGCTCGACGAACATTAACATTACCGGTCGGTTATCCTTGGTTCTGAAAACCACTGTTTACGTTTTTTTTCCCCAATGAGCCAATGAAATTCACCGTAGCGGCTCGTAAGAGTAAAAAGTAACAATTTTTTACATCATGAGTATTTTTTTACTTGTGGACATTTTTCACAGTGTTGAAAAAAGTAATGAGTTTACTGGATTTCCCGAGTACCTACCGTTACTCGAACGAGCCGCTACGAGACATCCACGAACTCCTACGGACCCGCTACGGACATTCTCCGAGTTCGAATCAGGGGAAAACTCGGGAGAACTCTTGAATTACCTCGTACAGTGGGACAGGACTTTTATACACAATAGACACAAAATACTGGAGTAACTCAGCAGGACAGGCAGCATCTGCAGGGAGAAGGAATGGGTAGCTTTTTCTGGTCGAGACCCTTCTTCAGATCCGGTCTCGACCCAAAACGTCACCCATTCCTTCTTTCCAGAAATGCTGCCTGTCCCACTGAGTTACTGCAGCCTTTCGTGCCTATCTTCAAAATAAACCAGCATGTGCAGTTCTTTCCTATACATCTTACACATAATACTCCATTCACAAGGTTCAGAAGTCCCAGAGTATGTTACTATCAATGAAGTGAGTCTATACGCACATACACAATTTATGTGTATATTTGATACAGTCAGAATGAAACAAGTTCACACAAGTGAAAATAAATGACATGTGACAACTAATTCACTTTGTCTTAGCAAAAATGAGCACATGGTGTATGGACCACTTTGGTGGATGTGACAGCACACCTTTTGAGCTCTTCAAGGGTTAAGATCTGTTTCCCCCGCAAACTGTCAGCTTGCTAATGCAGTTACATTAAAGTGCTTTTCTGAATGTGATGCCGCTTTAACAGGGTCCTGAGGGCATTGTTAGTTATCATTGCCTACGACTGCTGAAGTTACAGGCTGGTAAAAGCAATTTCAGCTTTGGTCCCAGTCATCTACAACATGGACCGAAGGTGGAGTTTTCAGAGAGAGCACTTCCTCTGTGACAACCTCACTGATGAGTTTATCTTGTTCTGCATGCAATTTAGAGCAATCTAAAGATTTGGTGATGCTCCAAAAAAGAGAGAATTTCACAAGGTCACATCTGTCGTATGTCAACTGCAGACAAAGTGCATCAGCTTTTAAGTGCTTCAAGTTGTACTGAGTGAGTGTGTAACAGTAGAACTGAAAAAATAATGATTTTCAAGTATTTGCTAGCAGTGACTCATTTAAATTGCCAGGTCTATTGGAAACAAGTTTCACTGAGTTAACAATCACACCAACAGAACTGCAAGATGAATATCAGGAGTCTTGAGCAAAATTCAAAGTGCTGGTCAGGTAGCAAGAAGGATCCCGATCCAAAACGTTGTCTGTCCATTCCCTCTGCAGATGCTGCCTGACCCATTGCGTTCCTCCAGCACTTAGTGTTTTACTCAGAATTACGGCATCTGCAGTTCCCTGTGTCTCCATCAGGATTATTGAGTTAGAGTCATGGAGTAATACTGCATGGAAACTGGCCCTCCACCCCCCTATCCATGCTGGCCAAAATACCCATCCATTGGTCCAGTCTGGCCCATATCCCACAATTTGGATTAATATATCAGCCAAAGCATAAAACAAACTGAAGCACGTCAATTGTGTGATTTGTTTTGGACTTGTTTACTGTAACTACAATCAAAATTATATGAATTCATGGACAATAGGATCACACAGGTGAAACATTTGTTTAGAACCTTGTAAACACAATGAGTCAGAATGTGCTGGTTGTGGAAAGCCCTGGACGTGGCAGCCAGCTGTGGGTTTAGACTTAAGGGCCTGTCCCACTTGCATGCGACTGCATGCGTTTGGCGTGACCAAATGTGGTCGATTGAGGCATACGGACACCGTATGGCAGCGCGGGGCCTATCCCACTTAGAAGCGCGGAGTTGTGCGGAGCTGGTCCCGACATCGCGCGGGGCTCTGAAAACCTGACAGTGTCCAAAATCTTCGCGAGGCAACAGCCTGTCGGCACGCAGGCACATGGCGGACGTACGCAGCGTCTTGACGGCGTACGCAGCGTCTTGACGGCGTAAGCCTAACGCATGGCATTGCCCGATGACGTCACCTCCCGGCGTGCCGTTGCATGATGATGTCACCGCCCGATGCCGTGCGATGCGCAAATTCAGTCAGCCCGCCTCCTGCCCAGCTGATTGGTAAGTATGACACAAATTACGTCACGCGCGTACTTAGTGCGTACTTAGCGCGTACTTAGCGCGAACTTCGCTTCCGTTTGGTCGCGCCAAACGCATGCAATCGCATGCAAGTAGGACAGGCCCTTTAGTAAGCTGCTCGGGATGGCAAGGCATAGTGCGGCCGGGATAGTCACAGATATCTGGGATCCACACAGCTGGGATCCACAGATCTCTAGCAATCCTCAGATCTCCAGGGATCCACACAACTGGGATCTACACAGATCTTGGAATTCTGCTCTGGCCCTTCATGGAGACGGGCCCAGTTCAGTGGCTGAAGCTGCACTCACTTCCACACGCCTGCAGAGTAAAGGCCAAAGGTAAAGGGAAGCTATTTAAATCTTTTGCTTCCATTAAAAGAAAATATTTCTAGTTGTTGTTCCACATTTTTAATTAACTTTCTTTTTTAATTCTTTTAAAACTTCACTTTTACTTGTTTTTGAATGAGACGTTTAAAAACTTCCAATATCATTGCTACTTTGCTTATACTCAGAAATTTGGCTTTTTGAACTAGCATTTGGATTATTCATCTATTGAATTTGTGTTTGTTTTATACTGTCTGTGTACATTGTGTTTACGGGCCTGTTATGCTGCAGCAAGTAAGAATTCCACTATTCCACCGTCAATATATATGACAAACGCTGAAGAAGGGTCTCGACCTGAAACATCACCCATTCCTTCTATTCAGAGATGCTGCCTGAATTACTCCAGCATTTTGTTTCTGCCTTCGGTGTAAACCAGCATTGGTGTTCCCAAACCAGCATGAGTGTAGGTGTTCCTTCCTACACACTTCACATTCTATTGCCTAAAGATGGATAATTCACACTGGGATTCAGGGAGCAGCCACCCTGTGGAATCATGTATAGACCCTTGCACAGACCCTGGCATGGTTTCATCAATGGCCTTCCCACACATATGTCAACTTGGGACCCACACACGTCCTGTTACTCTGCAGATTCACATCACTTGCACTGGTTGTGTTTTCTCACCGACTGCACCAGTTATTCAAAGACATCAAACAACGAACTGTTACGTCACAAGCTAAAATGTTCCCTCCACTGTTGGTTATTGGGTGCAGATATTGACAGCGATACAACCAGCCATACCTTATTTGCCCCCTGTTACTCTGCTGCTTTTCCTGTTTAGCCTCCTATTTTTCACCAAAAGTGTTGAGCTGATCAGAAACTCTGCTGGCCGTGCATGAACTCCTGTTGACTCCGTTAACCTGCACGAGCTCCCTCCCCTGTTTCTCCCTCATTGATTCTGCAACCACCTTGAACCTTAAAATCCACATCAAACCCCACCAAACGTTGCACTTCTCTGAGTTTAGACTCGCAAGAATTCCAACCTCTTTTTCCCTCCAGCTTTCACCCCTCTCCAGATCACCGTTATAAACTTTTCGCCATTCCTGCGAATGCCTCCTTCTATAAATTGGTAATGTTTTTGTTTAATTATGCCTGTTTGGGGATCTGTGACATTTTCCCAAAGTAACGATGCAATATGAATACAAATTTGATTCAATGAAACAGAATAAACATCACCATAATCACATGGAGACAGATTTGCCTCTGAAGCCAGTGTCAGTTCTGGAAGCTGAGGCAAGAAGAGATTATTTCCCAGTTGCAATTTTAATTAGTTTAGCAGAGTGCACCTTTGACTCATATTGGGCCAGTTATTGTGAGTTCACAACACAAGCGCTCTCTGAGGATATTGCTGCTGCAGACAGAGGCACGGATCACTGGTGTGTAGAATTACTTCAACAGCTGGGGAAAGGAAGAAAATAACAGACTGGAGGAAGGTGTGAAGACAATGGCATCCGAGCTTATGATTCTACAGCACCATTGCTGCAAATAGACAGAACAACTAGCACTACTGGCAACTGAAACATTCTTTATCAGTTGTTGAACAGACCAGCAGGATGCCTGTATCATGTTGGAAGCTGCCGGTGAACCAGAAGGGGAACACTTATTGAACCACAATGCAAGGGTGAAGAGAACCCCACTAGGTGTTTTGAGTATAGGAGCAGGGAGGTTCTACTTCAGTTGTATAGGGTCTTGGTGAGACCACACCTGGAGTATTGCGTACAGTTCTGGTCTCCAAATCTGAGGAAGGACATTATTGCCATAGAGGGAGTGCAGAGAAGGTTCACCAGACTGATTCCTCGGATGTCAGGGCTGTCTTATGAACAAAGACTGGATACACTTGGTTTATACTCTCTAGAATTTAGGAGATTGAGAGGGGATCTTATAGAAACTTACAAAATTCTTAAGGGGTTGGACAGGCTAGGTGCAGGAAGATTGTTCCTGATATTGGGGAGGTCCAGGACAAGGTTAAGGATAAGGGGGAAATCCTTTAGGACCGAGATGAGAAGGACTTTTTTCACACAGAGAGTGGTGGGTCTCTGGAACTCTCTGCCACGGAGGGTAGTTGAGTCCAGTTCATTGGCTATATTTAAGAGGGAGTTAGATGTGGCCCTTGTGGCTAAGGGGATCAGAGGGTATGGAGAGAAGGCAGGTATAGGATACTGAGTTGGATGATCAGCCATGATCATATTGAATGGCGGTGCAGGCTCGAAGGGCCGAATGGTCTACTCCTGCACCTAATTTCTATGTTTCTATGTTTCTAGGTGCTTGAAGATTATAATTCGTCATACATCTGGAAGTGGGATGGTTGGCCAATGGTCTGTTGTTGTTGTTGTTACCATCCATTGTGACAGACTAGCCACCTGACTGGGCACCTCTATCTTTGCCAGGGGAGGACAATAATTGCAGTCAATCCCCATCTGAATGAGAGATGACCCATGGCGGAGCCTTGGTGAAGTCGTGATGGTTTTCACTGGTATTGAAGTTTATTTTATTTTATTTTAGTTTCATTTAGAAATACAGCGCCGGAACAGGTCCTTCGGCCCACCGTGTCCGCGCTGACCAGTGATCCCCCGCACACTTACACTACCCTACACACACCAGAGCCAATTTACACTTATACCAAGCCAATTAACCCACAAACCTGGCCATCTTTGGAGTGCGGGAGGAAACCGAAGATCTCGGAGAAAACCCACGTGGTCGTGGAGGGAACGCACAGACTCTGTACAACAGCAACCGTAGTCATGATCGAACCCGGGTCTCCGAAGCTGCAAGTGCTGTGAGGCAGCAACACTACCGCTGCGCCGCCGTGCTGCCCCGTGAGGTTCTCGAGATGCCAAGTTAAGCAGCCACCGTCCTTTAGCAAGTACTGGAGCAGCTCAGTGGGTTAGGCAACATCTGTGGAGGGAATGGACAGGTGATGTTTCGGGTTGAGATCCTTCTCCAGATATTTTCCTTTGGTCCTTACTTGGTGGATATGCCAAAGGATTGAGATATGATTGCTGACCCAACAATGGGTATCCATGATCTACCCCCACTCTGCACTCATCTTGCGTCATCTTGCCATGAGAATTTTAAATCCAATTCAACACTGGACTTGAACTCTACCACTCCGACTTTGGAATGCCAGCTCATTCATTGAGTTGCTTTGCCTCTCCTTGAGTTCCCATGAAGAATTATTTAGTTTTCCTCCATTATTTTTGTGCTCCTGCAGTCTTTGCTGCACTTTAATCTGAATGGTCTGAATTCTGAAGATTTAACAGACCATTTGGATGTTTAAGATTGTACATAAATGTTTCATACTACTCTCAGAAATTCGTCAGCAGGAAAATAAATTATGAAAATCCATTTAATAAAAATGCCAAAAGAATAAAAGCCCACAGTAATCTAAAAACTTAAATTAAAAAAAAATAATAAATGGCGTTAAACCGATTGTCTAATTAACAGCTAGATTGCACCTGGAGCTTTGAGTACTTTCCAATGGATAATCTGAGCAAATAGTTGCAGATCCTGCTATGGCTAATCAAGCAAATTGTAATATTAAATAAAGCTGTCACTCTCTGCAGGCAATAGAACTCGAGGACATGCCCACAGAAAAGAGGAACACTGCAGAGGAGTTTGTGGAACCAGGGATGCTCAAAATTGCCCACTCTGTTCCTGTGCCATTCACTCTGCAACTTAAAGACATGCCTCCAGATCTTCATTCAAGCAGTTGCCTAGAATTAAAATGGTGATTGCATCATTAAACAAATCAAATGGCATGCAGTTCTACATGGGGGTCAGCGTTGGCTTTGCTTCCGTTACAGAAAAAAAATGCTCTTGGCAGAAATCTGGGGACAATCTGAATGGGAGGGATCATTTAACTCTTTTAGGAAACTTTCTAAAATGGTTTTAGAGAAGGCGTCATTTAAAAGTCATTTGGACAGATACATAGATGAGAAGCATTTAGAGGGATGTGGGCCAAACGTGGGCAAATGGGACTTTCTTAGTTATTGGTCATTGTGGACAAGATGGGCTGAAGGGCCTGTTTCCATGTGCTATGACTATGACTCTAAGGGCAAAATAAAAAGTTGAGTGTTAATTTTAGATAAGTGGATGGAGTGAGGTTCAGTTATCAGTGATATACGGTATAGATGGAGCCTGCAGTGAATAAATGTGGTGGATGTGGAGTGGTTTCCTTGTGTGAATCTATTGATTTATTAAGCACCAGTGAACCGATGGTAACTAAACTTTCCTGCAATTAAACTTGGTTAAGAAGTAAGTTCTTTGAACTTGGTTTTTCTCAACCTGCTCTCCAGTTTGTCACCCAAGTAAACACTGAGTTGATCCGTACATTCCAAAATGTTCTGAATGATTTCCGATTCAGGGGGAAGAATAGGAATATGGAATCAGGAGAAAGAACAACAACGCACCATCATCAATGCCAGTGTTAGGGGCCAGGTGGTGACCCCATGGAGATGGTGACTACAGCACGGATTTTCATTCAGTTCTGCAACACTAGATGTCTCACCTCTCATCCACCCTGAACTCACCTCACGTTGGATGAGTGGACGCCCTTTGTATCTAGACCACACCTTAGGGCACCTTTGATACTGTATCTACAGCAATAGGTGGAAGGGCATGTTGTGACCAGCAGGTTGATTCTGTCTCAGTTAGATGAAATATATGGGTGGAAACCTGGCACTTGAGTTTCAATGTGGGGAAGTGTGAGAACCTATACAGTCTATAAGATGGAATCTGAAGGCGGATTATTATCTAAATGGAGAGCGACTGCATGTGAGTGAAGTGCAGTGGGATTGAGGTGAAATACTACATAAGTCACACAAAAGTTAGCAAGCAGGTCTAAAAAGTATTTAACTAGTATTGTTTTTTAACAAGCAGTGAAGGAGGCAAAAGGCATATTGGCTTTGTTTGATCTGGAGTTTAAGAATTGGTAGTTATTGGTACAGTTGTAATGCATGTTGATGAGGCCACACCTGGAATAGTGACCACAGTTTGGGCTCCTTTACCAAAAAAGGTTGCACGGTAACACTGAAGGCGGTCCATTGGTAATTGTCGTGGGATGAGAGGGTTGTCCTATCAAGATAGGCTGAAAGGCTTGAGGGTGTATTCCTTGGAGATTAGAAGAATGAGGGGAAAACCTATTAAATGTTTCATAAGATCCTAAGAGGGCTTGACAGGGTGGATGTTGAGGTGTTTCCACTCCTGCGAGAGTCAAGAACAAGAAGATACAGTAGCTGAAAAATAATGTAAAATTGAGGGGCGGCACGATGGCGCAGCGGTAGAGTTGCTGCCTTACAGCACCAGAGACCTGGGTTCGATCCTGACTATGGGTGCTTGTCTGTATGGAGTTTGTACGTTCTCCCCGTGACTGCGTGGGTTTTCTCTGAGATCTTCTGTTTCATCCCACATTCCAAAGACGTACAGGTTTGTGGGCTAATTGGCTTGGTATAAATGTACATTGTCCCTAGTGTGTGTAGGGTAGTGTTAATATGCAGGGATCGCTGGCTAGCACAGACGCGGTGGGCCGAAGTGTCTGTATCTCTAAAATAAAGTAAAAACTGAAATGTGTGTGGAAATGCCTTCTCTGGAGTTCTCTGATCTCAAAGATGGTGAGTGCAGATTGTTCAATGTACTTAAGATGGAGTTAAATATTACAAAAGATCGAGAAATTAATGGTTCTAGGGACTGGCACAGAAGAGGAGTCGACGTCATCCTGAGAGGCCGGGCAGGATTGAGGGGCCGTTTCTGTTTCCTGATGTTCTTGTGCACTGTCAGGACCATCTGCTTAAACTCACACTCACCACAAAACAGCCGCTGAAAGCAGCCAGCACAAAGAATGTGGGGTTAGCACAGAGACAATTATGCTGAGTTTACTTCATTTCTCCCACACTTACTCCACAATTAAATAAGGAAATGAAATTCACGTTATTTCACAGAGTTTGGAATCTAATTACAGTCCATTAGCATGCATCCCACAACTTAATCTCAACTCTTTAGCAAAATAAATTCCCAAATGACCTGTTGGCAAATTACAATTAAGATTATGGTGAATTTTTTCATTCAGTAAACAGAACCAAAATATCCTGACATTCAAGTGCAACTCAAAATCATGGCAAAACTAACCAAATTTATCTGAAATGAAAACAGCCTGAGGGAAGAATGGAGATTGTCACATAGTTGTATAAATAAATTTATTTATATATAAGTTTGATATTGGGAAACTATTCTGCAAAGTGATTCCGATCACATGTTT
This sequence comes from Raja brachyura, assembly GCA_963514005.1. Next base: position 47,568,241 of record OY740798.1, on the reverse strand, counting down.
ACGAATGCGAGTCCTTCAACATTACGGCTCACATTTCAAAGTTAGAAGCAAAGCAATGTGTGATGTTTCATGGAGATTTTTATCCTGCTTTCTCTTTAAATGCTTCAACAGAGTGACCCAGCCATGGTTTATTTAAGTCAAGTACTACTTTGTCTGTATGATTCTCTGAGCTCATTTTGTGGTCTCATCTTGTGCTACTTCCAGTTGATTGCAGCTGATATGATTATTTTCCACGAGATTTCCTTATTTGCTTATGCATCTTTCATTATTTCAAAGGGCCCATTCTTAATTGCTAACCCGATTTAGTTTGAAGCAAAGATGACCAAAGATAACATTAGTGGACCATTATAATAGATGATTAATAAAATATTAATTGCAGTGCCCAACAATGAACTGTGGGCCAAGATTAACTCCCACGTTTGCTGCCTACATTGGTTCCAACATGAAGGAGCTGCGGGAGTCTGAAGAAGGGTCTCGACCCGAAACGTCACCCATTCCTTCTATCCAGAGATGCTGCCTGTCCCGCTGAGTTACACCAGCATTTTGTGTCTATATTCAATTTAAACCAGCATCTGCAGTTCTTTCCTGCACAATCTATTCACTGAATTCTGTACAGATTCTGCCTGATTGAAATCTCTGTTCTGGGTCAGTGCTGCCACAGAGGCCAATCTGCGGTTCACCCTCAAGTAATATTTGTCATAATTATATGGTGAATAAAAGACAGCCAATGTGTTCAGGGATGTGGTGCAATTAAGGGAGCGTGAGCAAGGTCATAAAGTGCACATGTGGCTCTGAGCTGGAAATCACGATACAATCTCTAACACACTTGTGGCTATCTTTTTACAATCTGCACCATCTTTAATCTAAAACTACTCTTCTTTTTCAAACAAAAATATTATTTTTAGAACAAAACATCACCCATATGTATTCTTAAAAATGAAATATCTGCTTTAGGGAAGGCTTTTCATTTTGCTTTGATGATATTGTTCTCTAAATGTACCTCATTGAAACTTATCGAATAGTGAAAGATCTGGATACAGTGGATGTGGAGAGTATATTTCCACTGGTGGGAGAGTCTAGGACCAGAGGCTTCAGGTTCAGAATAATAGGATGTACCTTTAGAAAGGAGATGAGGAGGAATTTATTTAGTCTGAGGGTGGCGAATCTCTGGATGGCTGTGGAAGCCAATTCATTGGGTATTTTTAAGACAGAGATTAACAGATGTTTGATTAGTAAGGGTGTCAGGAGTTATGGGGAGAAGGCAGGAGAATGGGGTTGAGAGGGAAAGATGGATCAGCCATGATTGAATGGTGGAGTAGACGTCATGGGCCGATTGGCCTAATTCTGCTCGTGGAACTAATGATCTTATGAAATGATCTAATTGCCTTCCCTCACAGTGGGAAACGTTGATTCCGCTGTGTGGGATGTTCATGTTAAATTCTATTGAGTATTGTGTTCTTTTTATTTGCATGCTTGTATGGTAATGCAAATCTCACTGCACCAATTGGTGCATTTGACAATAAATGTACCTTGAACGAACTTGAACTTGAACTTGAACTTGGGACTGCCTTTTGATTGCCTATCCCTGGTTAATGTTGAGGAGGTAATGTGCAGAAGTGATCAAGGCAGAAGTGATTTGCAGCAGAACCTTCACATGATCTATTGCCCGTCCTCCTGATGCCACCAATAGTCCAGGATTGAACATCATGGATTAGGAGATAGTCCAGAAAGCTCAGCAACTTATTTGGTGCATACTCAGCACACGCTACAGTCATATCCATGAGTGGTACAGGAACTGGAGGATCGCGAGACTGCAGATAGTGGAACCTTGAGCAAAACGCAAAGTGCTGGAGGAACTCAGCACATCAGACAGCATCTGTGGACAGACATATTTTCAGGTTAGGATCCCTCTTCAGACTGTTCTGTCATGGAATATCATCTGTCCATTCCTTCCACAGATGCTGCCTGTCCTGCTGAGCTCTTCCAGCACTTTGTGTTTTGCTCAGGTGTGGGAACATCTTATTTGGGGAAACAAACCATGGGCCTGATAGTTTTGTCCTAAATGCTTCCAATCTTTTCAGATGTCCTTGCAGCTGCAACTAAGATAAGAATACGGCTTCATGCTCTTGACTTGTGCCATAATAAGTTGATGAATCACAGATCAGGTTGTTTCAGCAGCAGAGTTATGGATCAGCTGCTGCCAATCACGGTGAATCACCCGGTGTGGGTGTCAGGGTCCGGGGGTCGGGGGGGGAATCACCCTGGTGTGGAGGTTGGGGTCAGTGACTGTGGGATGCTCCCACGGGTGAAGACAGAGAGAGAGAGAGAAAGGGGGGAGAAGGGGGACAGAGGGGGGAGGAGAAGAGGGGAAGAGAGAGGAGGAGAGAGAGAAGAGTGGAGACATAGGAGGAGAGAGATAAGAGGGGAGAAAGAGGAGGAGAAAGAAGGGAGACAGAGAAGGGAGGGAGAGTGTGGGAGAGAGAGAAGAAGGGAGAGAGAAGGGGGAGACGGGAGGGTGGAGGTCATTTTCCCACACAAGCCATAGGTGACTGGGCAATCTGAACCCAAGCACCAAGTTGAAAGCGGCCGAAGGTGTGCATCCCTCGGGGCAGCTCCCACTCACCCACGCCACCCTCTGAGGGCTGCGGGTCGGGGTGAGCAGAGGTTTGGGACAATGTTCATGCCTTCACAGTGATGTGATTGATGCGGGGGTCTAGACCAATCACTAACAAGTCCCGCTCCCTGGCAACGTCATGTCTGTTATTGGACGTTTCTGTTGAGCGGCAGTCGGTCCTTTGGCCTGTAGGCGACGCCGCCTTTCAGGTAGGTGGCATTTCGACAGCGCGGCCATTTGGTAAGTTTGCTTTTAGGCGATGCAGCTTTTCAGTTCATTGGCTTTTAGGCATCCCATCCTTTCGGTTAGTAGGCGTTTCGCTTTCGTAATCTTTCGGTTTATTGGCGTTTCAACCTCGTTTCTATTCAGTTCTTTGGCTTCGACTTCTTTACTTCGGCCTCTCGGCCATCGGCGACATGTCCGCATATGATAATTAAAAGTCTAAACTTTACCACTTTCTGTTTGCACTGTATATTGATTTTAGAAAAAAACGCTACCACTTATGGCTGCAATTATTGGCCATCTTACTCAGAATCCCCCTCCGCTCATCAGGTGCATTGAATTTTTCCCATCAGTGAAACATAAAAGAGTTATTAGTGTTTAAAAACTGTTGAGATTCTCTCTCCTGTCAATCATGCAATGAGGCCACGCCTCTTCTGGTGGGAAGGGGAGGGACTATAAACCCAGAAGTCTGGGCATGGCTCTGTCTGCAAGATGGGGGAGAGGTCAGGCCTCTCTGAGCTGTGAATGAACTGATCACACTGTATGTCTACTGAACTGTGAGTGTGGTTTTTGTGTGGTTTTTATGTGGTTTTGTGGTGTTTTATGTGGTTTTAAGGTGGTTTCACCCTGCTTGAAATGGTATGAAACTGTAATTGAATTTGGTGGCCTTGCACTCTGCTTGAAATGGTATGAAACTGCAATTGAATTTGGTGGCCTTGCACCCTGCTTGAAATGGTATGAAACTGCACTTGAATTTGGTGGCGTTACACTCTGCTTGAAATGGTATGAAACTGCACTTGAAACTGGTGGACTTGCACCCTGCTTGAAATGGTATGAAACAGCACTTGAATTTGGTGCCTTGCATCCTGCTTGAAACGGTATGAAACTGCATTTGATTTTTGGTGGCCTTGCACCCTGTTTGAAATGGTATGAAACTGCATTGGAATTTGGTGGCCTTGCACCCTGCTTGAAATGGCATGAAACTATACTTGAATTTGGTGGCCATGCACCCTGCTTGAAATGGCATGAAACTGCACTTGAATTTTGCGGTCTTGCACCCTGCTTGAAATGGTAGGAAACTGCATTTGAATTTGGTGGCCTTGCACCCTGCTTGAAATGGTAGGAAACTGCATTTGAATTTGGTGGCCTTGCACCCTGCTTGAAATGGAATAGCCGTGAGTCAACTACCAGCCCACCAACCGTGAGTGTGTGAGCTGCCAGCACACCAGGCTTGAGTGACTGAGTTGCCAGCCCAAGAATCCATTCGGCCCACAATGTCCACACAAGCCCTCTGGAAACCAGTCCCTTCAGCCCACAACACCCATACTAGCGCTCCAGAAAGCCCCCCCTCCCCCCCCCCCCGCCACTGGCCATCAATATTGGAATTGGTGGAGAGGTGGAATATTGCATTGGGGGACCAGCCTTCCTGTGTGAACATGGGACACAATGGGTCCCACTTAGTCTAGTATTATATATTGACAATTTAGACGAGGGAATTAAATGTAACATCTCTAAGTATGCGGATGACACAAAGCTGGGTGGCAGTGTGAGCTGCGAGGAGGATGCTATGAGGCTGCAGGGTGACTTGGATAGGTTGGGTGAGTGGACAGAAGCATGGCAGATGCAGTATAATGTGGATAAAATGTGGATGGTGGCAAGAACAGGAATGCAGATTATTATCTGAATGGTGTCAGATTAGGAGAAGGGGACGTGCATCGAGACCTGGGTACAGCAGGCAGCGAAGAAATCCAATGGCATGTTGGGCTTCATTGCGAGAGGATTTGAGTCTCGGGGCAAGGAGGTCCTACTTCAGTTGTACAGGGCTCTAGTGAGACCGCACCTAGTGCATTGTGTGCAATTTTGGTCTCCTAATTTGAGAAAACTATTTGAATTGCTATGTAGGTTCACCAATTTAATTCCCGGGATGGCGGGACAAATGTATGATGAAAGAATGGGTCGACTGGGCATGTTTTCGCTGGAATTTAGGAGGATAAAAAGGGATCTTATAGAAAAATATAAAATTCTTAGAGGATTGGACAGGGTAGATGCAGAAAAAATGTTCCTGGTGTTGGGGGAGTCCAGAACACAGATCACAGTATCACAGTTTAAGAATAAGGGGTAGGTCATTTTGGCCTTGGATGAGGGAAACCCTTTTCATCCAGAGAGTTGCGAATCTATAGAATTCTCTGCCACAGAAGGAAGTGGAGGCCAAATCACTGGGTGTTTTCAAGAGTGAGTTAGATTTAGTTCTTAGGGCTAAAGGAATCAAGGGATATGGGGAAAAAACAAGAACGGGATTCTGATTTTGGATGAACAGCCATGTTCATATTATATGGCGGTGCTGGCTCGAAGGGCCGAATGGCCTACTCCTGCACCTATTTTCTATGTTTCTATGTTTCTACGATTCCATATCTGGGGACTAGCTCCTTTGAATTAACACAGCCCCTGAGGCTATGCAGATGTAAAGTTAAATAGTGCAGTGAATATACAGTGAAAAAAATTGCCCAATTCCTTGCGGTATTTCAGAGTCAGCCAGAACAGCTCAGACAGTTTTTCAATTTTCAAATCTATTAACACACTTCTCCATTGAAAATTACACAATATTTCTGAAGAGCATCCTTTTGTCTGGCAAATTAATACTGACATTTTTTTGTTTTAAAGAGCATTTCTCCATTCCTCTGATATGTTGAGTTCACATCACTGGCTTAATGCTTTACTTTCAGTTCCATAACCTCTATTTGTAATACTAATTGGGACACCTATCATCTGTGAGAAATACCAATTAAAACCAATGAGTTCCATCAATGTGGACTGGGCCATAATCACTAAAGCAGTTTTGTATTCATCGATGGCCACAATTGAAGAATGACACGTCTCTATGCCACACAACCCCCGCTCAAGGCTGGGTTATCACCTTCTCCACAACCAACAATGGATCATTGTGGGCTCCACCTTTCCTTGAACATCGCTGCTGGTTTAGATTTGTCATTTTCCATGCCTTTTGTTCATTTGTTCTGTGTTCCTTTTCATATTTCTTGTGTCCCTCTCTCGACACTCAGTCTGATGAAGGGTCACGACCCGAAAAAGTACATAATTTTTCTCCAGGGATGCTGCCTGACCCACAGTTACCCCAGCATTTTGTGTCCATCACCATTGCAAGGGTCTGAAGAAGGGTCCCAACCTGAAATGTCACCTATCAATGTTCTCCAGAGATGCTGCCTGACCCGCTGAGTTACTCCAGCATTCTCTGTCTCTAGACCTCCTCTCGAGTTGCTGCAATTTTGGAGAGACCTGTTTTTACAGTTCAGCAAAATCAGGGGAAGACATGGTGGAGGGGGTCCTGGGTAGACCACGAAGTGAGGATGCAACAAATGATTACCTTACAGTGGTTTACTGCAAGATGGGTAATACGCCAAGCTCACGATGCCCAGGGGCATTCCTGGCAGAATGTACCCATTGGTGAGCAGCATCAGGACCGGTTACAGGGCATCTGCAACTTCTGTGTGGATTGTCACCTTGTCGTGGTGGAGAAGCTTGTGTGGACCTGAGATCCTGAGAGCGATGCCGTCTGGAGCGATGCTCCTCCTAGGGCCACCCATGACAGTAAGGGCGATGGGGAGATCTCTGACGAAGAGCAATCCAACCAAGACCTCAACGGTGGAACAGGCGGAGGGCGATGGCTGACCTTAGTGGAGCGTCACAACGGCTGGGAAGGCGGATGAAGGCTGCAGCAGAAAAGCACCATAATCAACAGCAGTACGCACCCACGGATATCGACAGGCACAGGGCCACCTCGCCAGTTTCTCTCATCAGCGAGCCACAAGGGGAAGAAGGGTTTGGCCCTACACCAACACCGTCGGAGCCACCGACAGCTGAGCTACTGGACGTGGCGGCCAAATTTGCTGCACCAGTCACAACTGGACTTCCGCTTCAACCGAAACTGGCAGCAACAGTAGACTTTCTCACGAATCATCGGCTGCAGGAGGAAGTACTTTCGCAGGCCACTCAGCGCCACAAGCCCCCGTCCAACTGTAATGCCCTCAACGTGCCTCTGGTCAATACGCCCATATGGGGCAACATCGGCGTGGCTGTCCGCCATCAGGAGGTCAAACTCCAGCGGATCCTCAAACTCCTCACGGCCGGTATTACCGCCTTTGCGCGGTCGGTCGATGGTACTGATCTGTCATTGGACCAAGAGGATGCGTTGGCGCTGTTATGTGCCACCCAGCACAAAATTAATGATTTTCGGAAAAATAGCATCCGCCCTTCTATCAACCCAAAATTTGCTGGGTTGTGTAAACCACCACCGCCACCGCCGCCCCGACAACTCTTCGGAGAAGACCTTTCGAAGAGGGTCAAGGAGCTTGACGAGGTAGCCAAAACGGTGGGACTTATGCGATCTCAGATCGCCCCCAGACCGATGGTGCCAAAAGCTCCTCCTGCTCGACCGCGAGGTCCGGTCGCACCAGCACCAAGACCATATGCTGCTACTCAACACTACTATCAACAAGGCCAGCAGCAGCGGTCTTTTTTGGGGTCAGGCACACAGCGACCCCAGTGGAAGATGAAGCCACCTCATCGTCAGCCCAACCCAGCACCTCCTCGGCCACCCAAGTATGTCAGGGACCGCCGGTGACCATGGAGGTAAGGTGGTCTGGTTTTCTTTCTCCTGCCCCTTTAATCTCACATGTTGGAGGGCGACTCCGGTTCTTTGCTGAAGCTTGGACATCAGTTACTTCAGATAAATTTGTTTTACAAAATATTCGGGGTCACTCTATTGAATTTATTCACGGGAACATTCCTCCATCCCAGCATATGCCTAAACGGAAGTTTACGCTGTCTGCCGTTGAGCAGGCAGCAGGCACGGCTGAAATTTTTCGTTTGGAACAAAAAGGCGTGATAGAGAAAACTATTCACGAGTCCATTGAATTCGTCTCCAATATTTTTACTAGGCCAAAAAAGGATGGAGGTTGTCGGGTGATTATTGACTTGACCCAGTTGAATACTTTTGTAACATACACACATTTCAAAATGGACACCTTTGAGACAGCCAAATCACTGATTTCGCATGGTTGCTTTATGGCATGTATTGATTTGAAAGATGCATACTATTCAGTATCCATCCGGAAACATCACCGGAAATTTTTGAAATTTGTCTGGATGGATCAGCTCTGGCAATATAGGGCCTTACCAAATGGGCTTACTACCGCCCCTAGGCTCTTTACTAAATTACTCAAACCTATTATGGCCCAATTACGCATACAACATCATATTGTAATGGCCTATTTAGATGATATTTTGATTATTGGCAGCACGCTGGAAGCAGCTGAAAGGGCTGTTTCGTCTACTGTCACTATATTTCAGCAGCTAGGGTTTATAGTCCATCCAGACAAATCGAAGTTTCACCCATCCCAGGTTATGGATTATTTGGGTTTCACGGTGGACTCTATTCAAATGAGGGCCACCATTCCTTTTCACAAGGTTGAGGATGTCTCCCTTGCATGTCAGGATCTCGCATCCGCCAGTATACCATCTATTCGGCATACAGCTAAGGTGATTGGGAAAATCGTAGCTTTATTTCCGGCAGCCCGGTTTGGGCCTTTGCATTATCAAAATCTGCAAAGGGCCAAGATTGCTGCGTTAAAAAAGAATGCTGGTCATTTTGACAGACCTATGAGGCTGCCTTCTGATGCTCAGGTTGAGCTACAATGGTGGGTGTCCAATATTGGCAGGGCATTCAAACCCATTGTTGTGACCAATCCGGTGGTATATTTGCAAACTGACGCAAGCTCTCTAGGCTGGGGAGCTGCGGACAGCTCTTCTAGTTGTGGAGGCAGGTGGGATCCCCTTGAAGCTAGCATATTGCTACTACAAGGGATTAACTATTTGGAGCTGCTTGCAGCATTTCACGGACTGCGGGCGTATTGTGCTAATCTTAGTGGATCTCATGTCCGTCTCCAAATAGACAACACCACAGCGGTGGCATATTTAAACCATATGGGCGGTACCAGGTCAGTCTCTTGTGACAAATTGGCTAATACTATTTGGTGCTGGTGTATTGATCGGGATATTTGGATTTCAGCCACCTATTTGCCAGGTAGGCTTAATACTGTGGCAGACACCAGGTCATGCAAATTCAATGATAGTATTGAGTGGATGCTGCATCCTCAAATATTTGCCCAAATTACAGCCAAATTTGGCCAGCCGGATATAGACCTTTTTGCGTCCCGGTTGAACCATCAGGTACCGACACATGTTTCATGGGAACCAGACCATGGGGCATTAGCGATTGATGCATTCTCGCTAGACTGGGGGAATTGGTTTTTCTATGCATTCCCCCCGTTTTGCCTCATCAGTCGGGTATTACAAAAAATCAAGATGGATTCTGCCAGAGGCATTCTTGTCATACCCGACTGGCCTACGCAGCCTTGGTATCCGGTGGTCTCTGACATGATTAGTCAACCTTGGGTCCCTCTAGAGGGTTGCCCACATTTGGTTTCTCACCCCGTTTCACGGGAGTTACACCCCTGCCATGCCTATCTAAAATTACTGGCTTGCAGGTTCTGACCAGGCCATGGATGCAGTATGGCCTCACCACCCGGACCATGAACACCATTGGAGCATCATGTCGAGAGTCAACCAGGCGGAGATATCTCTCCCACATCACCAAGTGGGAAGCCTACTGCAGTCGCTCTCACATCACCTATGACGATGTTTCCATAGCCGACGTCCTGGAATTCCTCGCGGGGTTGCACCACGATGAGCACTTGAGTTACAGTGCCATCAACAGCGCAAGGAGTGCGCTATCATTCTACCTCAACATCGAGGTAGGATCGAACAAGCTAGTGTCCAGGCTGATGCGGGGAATATTCAATCTAAATCCGCCGACACCACGCTACAACATCACCTGGGATGTCAGGGATGTACTTACCCTGCTCAGGTCGTGGTCACCCATGGAAGGGTTACAGCTGGACCAACTCACTATGAAATTGGTGATGTTACTAGCGCTGACTTCAGCACAGCGGGTTCAGACGCTCCACAAACTTCGTATTGACAGGATGTCGTCCACCCCTGGAGAAGTAGTCTTTTTTATCGATGAGCTACTCAAGCAGCATAGACCTGGGTGCACAGGGCTGCAGCTGAAGTTCCCGGCATACCCTGCAGATGCTCGGCTATGTTTAGCCACTCACATCCGTTACTACATCAAGGTGACGAGGAGCATCAGAGGAATGGAGTTGTACCTGCTTGTCACTCACAAAAGACCTCACCATCGAGTGACAGTCCAGACGATATCCAGGTGGCTCCGGATCGTCCTGGATAAGGCAGGTATTGACACTAATGTGTTTAAATCTCACTCCACCAGGGCTGCATCTGCGTCGGCGGCGAGGGTCATGGAGGTGCCCATGGACCATATCCTCGCCACAGCAGGATGGGCGAATGAAGCTGTGTTCCAGCGGTTCTATAATAAGCCTGTTGCTGCTCCCCTTCAGTTCGCGGAGGCCGTGCTGAACGCCGGGCGAGAACGTGGGGATGTCCCTGATTAAAAGGGCGTTATTTGTTGTGTTATTAATAAATCTTCTCTTTGTTTCAGTATAACCTCGTTTCATCAACTTGTTTACTCCAATCCATCCTTGCTAGTGGTGTGTCCGCATGGACGTGGTCCAGGGCGTGTAATCACAGAAGCTTTGAAGTCTTCACGAAGTCACTCACGTGACTCCGAAATGAAATAGTAAGATTGAACGAGAACTTACCAAGTTTGAAGGTTGATCTTTATTTCATGAGGAGTTGCGGTGAGGGATTTCGTGCCCTCCGCTCCCAACCCTCGATCATACTCAACTGGTAATCAGCGTCTCTTTAAATCTTACTATGCCAAATCATTTCTGTTGTTGTTTCTGTGATTCCACACCGCTGCTTTGAAGAATGTCGCGCATGCGTGCCGGCGGGCTCTTCACGAAATCCCTCACCGCAACTCCTCATGAAATAAAGATCAACCTTCGAACTTGGTAAGTTCTCGTTCAATCTTACTATTCTTGATTAGTACGGGTGTCAGAGTTCATGGGGAGAAGGCAGGAGAATGGGGTTAAGAGGGAGAGATAGATCAGCCATGATTGAATGGCCGAGTAGACTTGATGGGCTGAATGGCCGAATTCTGCTCCTATCTCGTATGAACTTAAGAAAAACAACAACAATTAAATAGCCAAAATTAAAGTGCACAACGACATCCAGATTGGATCTCCCTGCTGTATGGAGACTGCTGTATTGTGAGCTGTCTCATGTGAGAAGAGATTAGTGCCCCTCCAGGGTGCACTGACCTTGGCGTTCACGTGATTTTGTCTGCTCGTTACAATGACTTCAATATCCAAGTTCCACTACAGAAGCTGATCATATATCCGATAAGATCAGGCCCGTCCCAGAGTAGACCCTTTGCTCCAACATCGGTTCATGACACATTTGGGACATTGCCTGTCCTTATTTTCTCCACTGAAAGTGACGGGACCAGTTCAATTGTAGTTTGTGGCAAGGAGTGCACAGTGCAATATAGCCAGTGAACGGGAACATATCTACCACATATCTGATGGGCCTAATGGCCTGGTTCTCTGCTCTAAGTATTTTGTAAAATTGAAATCTGCTTATTCCATTAAATAAGCACAAATCCAGTTCAAGGCAATGTTAAATCTGTGAAAATAAAGCTGTTACTGAATGCATTACAAACTAAATCTTTGCTCTGGCTGGATTTGAAGGGTCCACTTTGGCTTGCACACTGACACACACCCGGTGTCTGCTCATTCTGCAGGAATTTTGACCCGTGGGGTTTTAGTTATAAAACAAATGATTTAATTCTGTTTGATTTTATTTTATTTTTGGTTGGCTTGGGCCCTGTACACTGATTCACCGAGCTCCACCAAGGTGTAAAACACTATTAACTGCACAGAATGATGTTGAGGCATAAATCCAGGTTACCGGCGTTTGCAAGGGATTTTGTGCAGACCTTTCGAGATGAATGTGCTGCTGAAGAGATCGAAACTCGCCATTCAGATCAGAGGCAATTCAGATTAAATCTAAATTAAAAATTCCCAGGACCCTTTTGCAATTTGAAAGCACATTTGCTAACACTGAACCCATACAAGTGAATAATTCAGGAAAAAAAAGCTGCCTTGTTTATTCCACAATACTAAGTCTCCCAGGTCTCACTGATCTTTTTGGTGAGTTTGATGAAGAGCTCCACAAAGGGGCACACAATTTGCATGTTAATTTGTTAAACCAGATACGTTCAGAGAATGCCAGAGCTCTGATTTTAACACCAGGTTTACAACCGGCAGGGGGGTGGGAAGGACTCATACATTAGGCAGCGGCCATTTTAAACCCCTGCGTTCTCCCGACAAATCCCAGAAGTGACTCCTTCCTTGAACGAGTGAGCGGGATGCTGAGGCCGGTAGAGTGGGTCAGCAGAGGTCAGCCCGGGGGGGGGGGGGGGGGGGGGGGTGGTCTGCAGAGATCAGTCCGGGAGCGAAGTGCAGGGTAGAAAACCTGGGAATCGCCTTGTGTTTTCTGCAGAAATGTGCGGAGAGAGGGGTTGCCAAGGTTGGATGGTTAAAATTAGCAGCGGAGAACAGGCATCAATGACAACAGGAGACAAAGTGCTGGAGTAACTCAGCGGTTCAGGCAGCATCTCTGGACAACATGGATAGGAGACGTTTCAGGTCGAGAGACCTTCTTCAGACTCACTCACCCAGACCTGCAATGGACCAAAACTTTATTCTACGTCAGATCATTCTTTGTGTCTACAAGAGGCATAAATTAGTCATTTTTCCATTTTGTTTAGTTTAGTTTAGATGTACAGAGCTGAAACAGACCCTTCGGCCCACTGAGTCTGTGCCGACCAGCGCTCCCCGTACTTTAGCACTATCCTACACATACTAGGGACTATTTACAATTTTTGCCGAAGCCAAATAACCTACAAGCCTGTACGTTTTTGGAGTGTGGGAGGAAACCTGAGCACCTGGAGAAAACCCATGCAGTCACGGGGAGAACCTACAAACTCTGTACAGACAGCACCCGTAGTCAGGATTGAACCCGGGAGCTGTAAGGCAGCAACTCTACCGCTGGGCCAAGGTGTTGCCCTATTTGGTGAGACTTCTCCAAGACTTCCCCAACGGGACTCTGTTCCAGAATCTGTCTGCAGACGGTCTTGGAGCAGAACTGCTTCTTGGACAGTTGGTGATGTTGACACCGACTCTGTATGGAGTAAAGCATGTGTCATATCCACCAGATTCACACCTCCCTGTGTGTGATATCACAGACTTGCCCGAGGTCTCTTATACCCACCAGCATCACACCACTCTGTGTGTGGTCTGTCGTATCCACCAGCATCACACCGCTGTGTATGAGGGTAACACAGACCTGTCCGTGGTCTCTTTTGCCCACCAGGGTCACAGCAGCTGGAAAATGCGGGGGGACCATCCATGCCAAGGATCTAAACATTACGTGTTCCCACACATCACCTGGAAACTGGATGCCATGCCCTGCTAAAGATTCACTTGGCAATGTTGAGAATGCTTGTCTTCACAAAAAGATCAGCTGTTTTCATTCGTTTAACAAAAAGGATGTGTGCCGCGGTTAAAATACAAATTGCGGGTAAGGGCTATAATAGATTTATTCCAGGAGCCATTTTGTATTATTTATCTTTTTTTTCAAAAGGAAATAGATGAGGGATTAGGTTTTCAAAGTATTATCATGGTTGATGAGAAGTGTAGATACTGTGGCTTAGTTTAAATTGTTTGCCCCAGGATACCAGCTTCCTCGGTAAGTTAAACCTGATCCACTGCATGTTTTCCAGTTCATTGTTAATGTAGTCTAACTCTCCCCCTATCCCATTATTCCCTGCAAGAAACAGCACGAATGAGTACTATTGAATATTTATAAACCACAGAACTGTTTTCCCTGCAGTATTGTTTTATCTTAATTTTCTTACTTACAGATGAACTTCATTAGTAAGAACTCCACTGGGACCAGCTAAAATGGTTCTCATTATCGAGGTTGTACAATAATCCGTTAAAACATTCTGGGATTGATGGATTTGAGCTCATGTTAACACTGTGAGATCTGAAGGATATTTGTCATTTTTTATTATTTATTTCCTGTCTTTTAAATATGCTAAGGCTCATAGTCACGAAGTTCATTAAAACATTTTCTTCTGCCAAATTCTCATGTCAACAGCCCGGGGACTGAGTTTAAAAAATTCCATCAGGATCTCACGGTACTTTTCATTTTCCAAAGTCTTTAGTCTCAAGTTAAGAGATAAAACTCGCTCCTTTCCCATACTGAACAAACTGCATTTGGATTTCTTCACTGTGTGACACTGGTTATTCCCATTGTGAATTAATATTAACTTGGAAAACAAAGGCTTTAAGAGCAGCTAATTTCCTCTGAGATTTCAGCTCAGAGTTCAGGAATTGTTTCCCTCCGATCGCTGTTGCTGTTATATTGCAGTGCCTCGATCTTCAAGCCTTGTGCCTGGTTCCTGATGCAAGACCTGTGCATTCCACTGGAGATATTCCAGTCACCTCCACCCATACATTGCTCAGTATCCCGCCTTGAAGGAGAGGGATAGATGAACTCAAAATGCCTGAAAGAGTTTGATATAATTTTATTGTTTCAGTATCTGCAAAATAAACAGGACAATGAGAAGCAGAAGTAGACACCAAAGTGCTCGAGTAACTCAGCAGGTCGGGAACATGAATAGGTGGCGTTTCAGGTCTGGACCCAGATATCGGGGATGGGTAGCTAGGCCCAAGGAACGGGTCAGGTCAGGGAGACCTATGTCAGTGATTCATACAGTGTGGAAACAGGCCCTTCAGCCCAACCTGCCCACACTGGCCACTTTCCTGCATTTGACCCATATCCGCCCAAATCAGTCCTATCCATGTACCTGTCTAACTGTTTCTTAAATATTGGGATAGTCCCAGCCTCAACTACCTCCTCTGGCGTCTTGTTCCATACACCCACCACCCTTTGTGTGAAAATGTTACCAATCAGATTTCTATTAAATCTTTTCCCCTTCACCTTAAACCTATGTCCTCTGGTCCTTGATTCACCTACTCTTGGCAAGAGACTCTGTGCATCTACCTGATCTATTCCTCTCATTATTTCATCTATAAGATCATCTCTCATCCTTCTGCGCTCGTAGGAATAGAGTCCCAGCCTACTCAACCTCTCCCCATAGCTCAGATCCACTTGCCCTGGCAACATCCACGTAAATCCTCCGCCTTTTCCAGTTGCGCTTTTCACCTCGCAACACACCAAGGGCCTACCACCACCTGAGGACAAGGGCCATGGCAACAATTTTCAAAAAGCTTGATACCAGAATTAGTCGGCTTACTTGACAGGTTCATGACACCTGCCCTGATCTATCCTTCCCCCCACCAGCAGCGCCCACCTCGGTACATCCATCACCCAGCATCACCCAACCCCACCTCCTCATCCATCAGCAGGGACAAGGGTTACAGTCCTCTGTGGTCACCCCCACGTACAGATCCCATCCCCCGCATGTTGCACACTGGACCTTCCCCGACCCTTCCCCGAGTCCTGGAACTCTGCACAGTGGGGACCTTCAGCAGAAGGACAGTTGCAGGTTAGAATCAGGAACTCAGCTTCTGCCGACAATTCGGGATGAACAGCTTGGATATTCTCAGGATACCTGGTATCATCTGGATCCCACTACGTCCAGGCAGGAATCCCTGGTTACAAAGCTTGGGATGAGACTGCAGGGAATTTGTAACCCCTCGCCTCTCCCATCCCCTCACTCACTCGCTCAACCTTGAATGTGAACTCACCAAACTACTTCTTTGTGCATGGATGGTTTGAGTCAACTTTATAATGTTATAAAGGGGAACTAGTTTCAGCTGATTCTTGGTCTTGTTTGTAAATCATGCAGAGCCACTTGTATCCGTGTCCCCTTGAAAACAATGGAAAACACTGGGTGTTGTGTGGAGGAAGGAATGCTCTGCTCTCCCCGCACCTCTATTGTTAATAGAAACCTTCAAGGAAATGGACGGAGATTTAACACACAAAGTAGCAGACTGCTGAGAATGTAAAACAAAAGCAAAGAGCCTAGAAATAGCATTTCAACGGGACAGTCACGATTTGTGCAGGAAGTCAACGGCCAAGGCCACAGATGTGGACTCTTCCAAATATTAGCGAGAAGGTTGCTGTGATCAGCAGATGCCCATCATCCAGCAGTTTCATCAGACACCCACTCTTGCCAGTGTGATGAGATTGGCTTGGTCAGCCTCAGTTTTCATTTTCATTGATTGCCACGTGTACCGAGGTACAGTGAAAAACTTTTTTGTTGCGTGCTACCAATCAGCAGAAAGACAATACATGATTACAATCGAGCCATTTCCAGTGTACAGATACATGATAAGGGAATAGCGTTTAGTGCAAGGTAAAGCCAGCCAAGTCCGATCATGGATAGCCCGAGGGTCACCAAAGAGGTAGATAGTAGTTCAGCATCACTCGCTGGTTGGGGTTGGATGATTGCTGTGTTATTACTCTGGTGAACGATGTCCCTGATTATTCCCGGCTGCTCACATGGGAACTGCAGACCCACACAGCCTTGGCACAGTAACGACAATTAGATCCACGTCTTCCTGCCGTCAGTGAGCTGTGTTAAGCCTCAACTCTTCAACGATGCAAGTCTGGATGTCAGGACTGTCTTATGAACAAAGACTGCATAGACTTGGTTTATACTCTCTAGAATTTAGGAGACTGAGAGGGGATCTTATAGAAACTTACAAAATTCTTAAGGGGTTGGACAGGCTAGATGCAGGAAGATTGTTCCCGATGTTGGGGAGGTCCAGGACAAGGGGTCACAGCTTAAGGATAAGGGGGAAATCCTTTAGGACCGAGATGAGAAAGACTTTTTTCACACAGAGAGTGGTGGGGCTCTGGAACTCTTTGCCACAGAGGGTAGTTGAGGCCAGTTCATTGGCTATATTTAAGAGGGAGTTAGATGTGGTCCTTGTGGCTAAGGGGATCAGAGGATATGGAGAGAAGGCAGGTATGGGATACTAAGTTGGATGATCAGCCATGATCATATTGAATGGCGGTGCAGGCTCGAAGGGCTGAATGGCCTACTCCTGCACCGAATTTCTATGTTTCTATGGAGAGAAAGATGCCAATGGCCATCAAATCTCTGCTGGAAGTGTAAACCAATTTCAATTCGGGATGCATTCCCACATTTATTTTCTCTTCAGGATGGCAAGTGATGTGAACAATTCAAGACCACGTGTGCCACTCTGGAATATAGGACAATCAGTGGAAATTGACGCAAGGACACCATTAAAGTGACAAAGGGTGTCAGAAGAATTCCAGATGTACATGGGGAAATAATGGTCAAGGAAGACAAAGACTTACATTAAGATACCAGGAAGTAATTCCATGCATCAGGAATGGGTTTGTGCTTCTTGGGGAGCAGTAGGAACACATACCATGTGAGCTGCTGTCAGATTTCCAGCTGTGAAGAAAGCAGGTGAACAGGTGGAGATAGACACAAAAAGCTGGAGTAACTCAGCAGGACAGGCAGCATCTCTGGAGAGAAGGAAAGGGTGACGTTTTGGGCCGAGACCCTTCTTCAGACTTTAAACATCACCCTTTCCTTCTCTCCAGAGACGCTGCCTGTCCCGCTGAGTTACTCCAGCTTTTTGTGTCTATGTTCGGTTGAAACCAGCATCTGCAGTTCCTTCTTACACTGGTGATCAGGTGGATCAGGTGATGATGTGGATCAGGCACATCAGGTGGATGCATGACATGGGGCTGTGCTGGTGGGGGGTAGAAAGAAGAGGAGATGTGAAATGAGCAATGAATTGATTTGCAAACAACAAGAGTTCTAGTCACTGTATTGCATGGCAAGGTCCTAGTTGAGATTGGAGTACTTCAACATTTGAGGGAGACAAGTGTCGTTGAGTCTGGATGTTGGGAACAAGATCATCAGCCGAGATGACAGCCTGAAGATCCAGAGAGAGTAAGCAGCCAGAGGAGAGAATGAGAGAGTAGAGAGGGGTCACGGAGGGGGGGGGGTGTCAACTGGCTGAGGGGTGGGTGTGGAATGAGGAGAGTTTAGAGACATGCCGAGGTGAAGGACACTGAGCATGGGCCCAGGTTTGCTGAGGACTCAGGATCGGGGGGAGACTGTCGGAGAGCACCGTGAAATCCCAAGCAAAGCATGGGATTGTGAGGAAGGAAGGGATCAGAAGAGAGTAAAATATTCGAAGGTGGATTTATTGATGCTTGCAGGATTCACCGCCTGAATAAAGAGAATGTTTACAGGTGAAGCAGCCACCATGAAATGGAAGTACAGATAGACCTGGCCCTCTCTGAAATAGAGTGAGCCAGCTGAGATACACACACCACGTGCACACACATAGATACATGCGTGTTATCTACAAAGATACATTGCAATTGCTCGCCTATACACGGAGGCTGTCATTCGCATCAATGCCAATGAATATACAGATAATTGCAACTGGAGCATTCAGCAATAAATCAGCAACACGCAGACAAGATCTGAGGGGTGGCACAGTGGCGCAGCGGTAGAGTTAATGCCTTACAACGCCTTCGGCACCAGAGTTCCAGGTTCGAACCCGACACCGGGTGCTGTCTGTACGGAGATTTACGTTCTCCCTGTGACCGCGTGGGGATCCCCTTACAGTCCAAAGAGGTACAGGTTTGTAGATTAATTGGCTTTGTATAAATGTAAATTTTCCCTAGTGTGTGTAGGATAGTGTTCACGTGCGGGGATCGCTGGTCAGTGCAGACTTGGTGGGCCGAAGGGCCTGTTTCCACGCTGAATCTCTCAACTAAACCTATGAAGGTGAAGGTTGACAGCACTCCTGGACCCAGCCAGCATGTTGTACATCCTCATCTGCACAGATACCGAAAACCTTCAACCGGTTTCCATCAATCACTCTAAATCTATCGTGGAAATGAGTCACTTTGAACTTTGGTACAAATCACCCTTTCAATCTCTCAAGTGAAAGCTACCGTTTGAACTTTTAATGGGAAATAACACAAGCAAATGTGCACATTTGTAAACTCGACGTGTAGTCTGCAGTGTGAACGACCAGAACTCCCTTCACATCATCTGCTATTTTGGAATCAGGTCAGCTCAGCTCGGTGTTGGAAACATGAAGAGGGTGACTGACAATCTAAACCAGGAGCTGGAATGCCTTCCCATTCATTCGGAGAAGCGGCACCTGGGAGCAGAGATCAGCAATGAACATCAGAAAATGCAGGAGGAAAAAACATCCCATATAGTAAATGCAAAGCTGGGTGGCAGTATGAACTGTGAGGACGATGCCATGAGGATGCAGGGTGACTTGGACAGGTTGGGGGAGTGCGCAGATGCATGGCAGATGAAGTTTAATACGGATAAATGTAATGTTATCCACATTGGTAGCAAAAACAGGAAGACAGATTACTATCTACATGGCGTCAAGTTGGGAAAGAGGAAGTACAACGGGATCTGGGGGTCCTTGTACATCACTCTATGAAAGTAAGCATGCAGGTACAGCAGGCAGTGAAGAAAGCGAATGGCATGTTGGCCTTTATAACAGGAGGAATCAAATATAGGAGCAAAGAGGTCCTTCTGCAGTTGTACAGAGCCCCAGTGAGACCACACCTGGAGTATTGTGTGCAGTTTTGGTCCCCTAATTTGAGGAAGGACATTCTTGCTATTGAGGGAGTGCAGTGGGGTGGAAGATTGCAACCTTCACGTGGTCAGCCCTGTTTCGACTAATGCAATCAACTCAACGTGGACAAATGGAAGATCAAATAGAACGAGTTGTCCAACAACTTTAGGCTGCGCACGCCACACGAAAGAAGAAGAAGAAGGGAGTGCAGCGTAGGTTTACAAGGTTAATTCCCGGGATGTTGGGACTGTCATATGCTGAGAGAATGGAGCAGCTGGGCTTGTATACTCTGGAGTTTAGAAGGATGAGGGGGATCTCATTGAGACATATAAAATTGTTAAGTGTATGGACACGCTAGAGGCAAGAAACATGTTCCCGATGTTTGGGGAGTCCAGAACCAGGGGCCACAGTTTAAGAATAAGGAGTAAGTCATTTAGAACGTAGACAAGGAAACATTTTTTCTCACAGAGAGTGGTGAGTCTGTGGAATTCTCTGCCTCAGAGGCAGGTTCTCTGGATGCTTTCAAGAGAGGGCTAGATAGGGCTCTTAAAAATAGCGGAGTCAGGGGATATGAGGAGAAGGCAGGAACGGGGTACTGATTGGGAATGATCAGCCATGATCACATTGAATGGCGGTGCTGGCTCGAAGGGCCAAATGGCCTACTCCTGCACCTATTGTCTATTGTAAAGCTAAGCGCATGTGGACAGAAAGTTAGCAAGAGGCCTTTAAGCAAGGAAGCTTGGACACAAGGAACTGCAGTTCTTCCGATAATAAGTTGGACCTCAGGGCAACCTTTTCACTCAGAGGGTAGTCCGTATCTGGAAACTATGGAAGCAGATACATTTATGACTTTTAAAATACATTTGGACAGATATATGGATAGGAAAGGTTTGGAGAGCTATGGGTCAAATGCAGGCAAATGGGATTAGCCCAGTAGGCCAACTGGGTCGGCATGGGCAAGGTGGGCCAAAAGGCCTGTATCTTTGATGTACACCTGTATGATTCCTTGAGTAAACATGAAATGAGTCTCAGTTCAAGGTTAACAGACAGAGTGTTGGAAAGTTAATGATAGTAATGAAGTCTTTCAGTCTCAGTAAACATGGTGAACCTTTCGTTTGAGGAGCTTTTGTGTTTTCTTTTTTCCTTTTACAAGAACTAATAATTTCTTCCATGTGATGAGGCCACATTAAAGTGGTGAGATCTGTTGCCTTCCCCTAGACTATCGTGATGGTGGAAGCATGCACACACACACGAGCAGAAATCAGTGTTTCCATTGAATATTTCTTTTGATTTTTAGTGTCTGCATTTTGTTTGTGAACCACTCTGAAGTGATCATTAGTTTGTTCAGTAATTCCATCCGCTCTTAAATATGATGTATCCCATTAAGAGGCCCCACTCCGGCACATCAACCCGTTCAGCTGTATAACGTACGCATCACTGATAATGTGGCAATTTGTATTTGAAGATAAGCACTTTTTTTGCATCTCCAATTATCTAACAAAACCTTCCCAGCTCAGCACTACAGGCAGCATTTGTTTTTAGCTTTGCATTTGCAGTGAGATGATCATTTATCTGGTGACTCTTTAAGAACTGGTTATACTTAATTAAAATGGAAAATCAGACCATTATCTGGTTGACTGCGCATGCTGGTTATCTGAGCTTATTGTCCACTTCAGTTGGTCTAGTGTTACTCAGTTAGCTTGCGATGACTCTGCCTTTTGGGCACTATCGGTTAATCTAGATCACCATCACCAAATAACACTCACATTAAGTCTGGAGCTCTAATTATGATATGACAAATGAATGAGATATGTCTTTCAGTACCTCTGATAAGAAAGAATGCTCATACTAACAGAAAAACAATTAAAATTAGATTAAATTAAAACACTCCCCCTCCATCTGCATTCCTTCCTCCGGCCACGCAATTCGCAACTTTTCTGTCCTCATGCTTCACATCTCACAAATCTTTACCCTTTTGGCTCACACTTGTGTTTTCACCTCTGGCCATTGTCGAACAATCTGCCCAAGAAAACCCCCCTTCACCCGCGCAGGAAGGAACTGCTGATGCTGGTTTGACCAGGAACGTCACCCATTCCTTCTGTCCAGAGATGCTGCCTGTCCCACTGAGTTACTCCAGCATTTGTGTCTACTCCCTTCACCCGTGTTCACCTATTACTGCCCATACTCAGTCCTGCCCGCCTCTCTTCCAGCTTTCTTTCCTGCTTCCCCTGTAGTTCTGAAGAAGGGTGCCGACCTGAAACATCACCCATCCATGTTCTGCAGAGAAGCTGCCTGAACAGTTGAGTTACTCCAGCAATCTGTCCAATTTAAAACCAGGGTTCAACCTAAAGGACCATTCTAACATGGACTCCTCCAGACTGCTGCTGGGCTCATCTGTGTCGAGGTGGTAAACCAGCTCCAGTATTTACACTGGAGTATAGGGGAGGGAGCCCATCGCCCTTGAGGGTCTGCACCCTTCACAATGTCAGCACCAATATCAATATTTCAGTGTTTCTCTGGATTCCACATATCACTCAATTCCAGTCTTTCATCCACATCCCACTGGGATGGAATAGCAGTAGCTTCACTGCTCCCAGTGTAGCCCTCACTGAGACTGACCTAATGCCCTCTCCATTCTTCCGTCAGAATCCCGTGTTTAAATGAGATCACCTTTCATTCCTCTAAACCCAGGGAATTAAGTCCATTTTACAATCTTTCTTTCACGGGACAGCCCCGTCGTCCCTGGGATCATTCTCATCTCCCTTTGCTGCTGCTTTCCCTGGGCAAGGTGCCCATTCTCAGACAGGGAGATGAAAACTCAGCTCTGAACACTGTGTGTAATATAGTCTGTCTCCTCACACTTGCAATCCATCTCCTTCCCCACCAACCAGACCTCACATTCCTTACTGGCATACCTGGAATTCACCCTGCTACAAGCATCAGCAATATCCTGATTTCCCTCATTAGACCCATTACGCTGCACAATTATTACTTGCTTGTTTTGATCTATTAAAATTCACGCTCTAATTTAACACCACATTGGACTGTCGACTTATTAGGCTTCTGACATTCATGCACAAGGACTGACTCTTTCATTTGTTTTTGGTGCAAAAGGCGGCAGCAGGTTGGAGGCAAATTGCCCCCAGTTTCACTTTTCTCGTCCATCAGAACTATAGCTGGAAGCAAATCGCACCATAGCAGGGGCTGGCATTTATTCGGCAACTCCACAGACCATTTATCTGTCCACTGCCTGTTCAAAGCTTTTTTATCAGTTGCAGTGTCTTGTTCGTGTAAATTGTTTCTGTCTGAACATAATGACTGAGGATATTTATTTGAATGCAGTTGAAAGGAGGGAAAAGATACTACGAAACTTTAAGAACGTGTAAATAATTATAATTAGGCAATATTATTTGAAAATATTATAGTGAGCTATAACCATTCTAAGCAAACATAATTGAAATAAAGCAGTTCAACTGATTATTAAAACTTTGTAAAAAAAATGTCAGAACACAAAAGTGATCACAATACTGTTAAAGAAGGAGCTGCAGATGCTGGAGAATCGAGGGTTACACAAAAAGCTGGAGAAACTCAGCGGGTGCAGCAGCATCTAAGGGGCGAAGGAGATGGGTGACGTTTCGGGTCGAGACCCTTCTTCAATACTGTTTTCTCCAGAGATGCTGCCTGACCCGCTCAATTGCTCTCGTTTGTTGTGACGATCTTCAGAGTAAACCAGCATCTCCAAGTTCCATCCTACACAATATATTGTTATTGCTGACTTTCCCCAATATCACACTCACAACAGCAATGCCACGTCAACAAACCAAAGTAACTAAGTACCAATGCAACTAAACCAATTCCTACAATTTCTAAACCATAAATCATAGCTTTCTTTTCATTTACACTCAACGCAGTCACTTGAAATTAGACTAATATCCATTCCATCCTTAATTCTTTGAAGTAACCCAGTCACTGCCCCCTTTCATCCTGACTTTAGCATCTAATCAGCTGCAGCTGAATTCATTATCTTCATTGCCATTTCCCTCAATATACCATCGCAGAAAGAATACATATAACAAGCATCCACACTCTCTTTCCCTCAGTAAGACAGTGTGGGGACAAAATGAAAGTGCCCACAGGGTTACACGTCACTCTCTATCTGTGGTGATGACAGTTAGTGACAACCTTTGGAAAATAAGTGCTTCTTGATACATCATCCAGGAGGAATCCTTGAAGTTTGTCATTCTTCTTGCATGTGGAGGGAGGTCATTATTCTTTAAATGAATGTCCTGAGACTTCAGATGTCACAGAAAACCTGTGTACACTAATACTTCAGTCTCCAGTTAACAGCGATTCAGCACTTCAGAGGAATCCTAGACTGCTTACCGAATGACGCCAAATACATCTGACCGTTCTTCTTCACAATTTTAAAACAAGCTTTTCAAGCAGACTCACCTATCAGAATGTCCCAGCACAGGCCTTCATTGTTAGTCAAGGTGCGATGGAGAGAGGGTGCAGAAATGTTCAAGGCACAATGTGTTGACCAGTTAGAGTGCCAGAATCGATCCCTGCCCTCTGCTGGGTGATCTGAGCGCAGGTGGATTCAACGATATGAACCCTGGCCTGAAGAAACTGGCTGTGGATTCCAGTCTTTGGTTCATCTGCATTTAACCTCTCACCCCAACATCCCTCACATCACTAAATCTCCCATATATATTCTGAACATAGAGCCACATAGATGTAGAACAGTACAACACAGCAACAGGCCCTTCAGCCCACAATGTCCATGCTGAACAAGAGGCCAAATTAAACTAATATCCTCTGCCTGTACATAATCCATATCCCTCCATTACCTGCATCCACGTGCCTATCTAAATGCCTCTTAAACACAACTTGTGTATATGCCACCACCACCACCCCTGGCAGCATATTCCAGCCACCCACTACTCAGAATGAATGAATATTTCAAACCATTATACTTCCTGTTGCAACTCTAATGTGTGTATGAAACGCAAGACAATTGACAGAAAAGTTCCATATTTCAAATATTTTGTTGCAAACTCAGCCTAACCCCTCATGATCCAACAAACAGTGTATGACGTAGCTATTTCTGGTACAGAAACGACCCTGTTGCTGCAAACTCTTTATTTGATTATGAGCTTTGGTAAATCTCCTCATTACACCGAGCACCATGTGCTCATTCTGGTCATAAGCTGCTCAGACATTCTCTTTGTGTGCCTGTCCTTGTTTTTTTTACCTGAATCGCTCCATTAATTCCGTCTGTTTGTCTTGAACTTGGTCTTGTTTTGAATTTTGTGTCCTGAATAAAAGGCAAATGAATGAAACGTGGTATGGATTGCCATGAGAAACATGGATGTATAGTAATTAAATTGTGTTATGGATATATATTGACCCACGCTAAAGACAGTGGTGAAGGGGTCACACCAGTAAGTTAGAATTGAGCAAGAACATCGGCAAATTTATTGAATGGCAAAACAAACTCTGGGGACCACATGAACCTTCTTCCTGTATGATTTAAACTATAAGAGGAAAAAATTGAAACGTCATGTATCTAACAGTTGCACAAGATGTTGGTGAGGCTGCATTTGGAGCACTGTGTTCTTTCTTGGTCACCCTGCTATAGGAAGGATGTTGTTTAGCTGGAAAGAGCGCAGGGAAGATTTATGAGGATGTTGCCAGGACTCGAGGGGTTGAGCTATTCGGAAAGTTTGGACAGGCTAGGACTTTATTCCATGGAGCACAGGAAGATGAGAGGTGATCTTATAAAGGTATATAAAATCACAAGGGAAATTAATAGGGTCAATACAGATATTTTACCCAGGATAGGAGAATCATAAATTAGAGGTTTAAAGTGAGAGGGGAACAATTTAATAGAATTTAATTTTAAGTTATTTTGAAAATAACTTTCTCCACATGGTGGGTGGGTATATGAAATGAGCTGCCAGAGAAGGTAGTCAAGCCAGGTGCCATAACAACTTTTAAAAGACAGTTAGAAAACAGGTTTATGGATAAGAAAGGTTTAGAAACATAGATACATAGAAAATAGGTGCAGGAGTAGGCCATTCGGCTTTTCGAGCCTGCAACACCATTGAATTTGATCATGGCTGATCATCCAACTCAGTATCCTGTACCTGCCTTCTCTCCATACCCCCCTGATCCTTTTAGCCAAGAGGGCCACATCTAACTCCCTCTTAAATATAGCCAATGAACTGGCCTCAACTACCTTCTGTGGCAGATAATTCCAGAGACTCACCACTCTCTGTGTGAAAAATGTTTTCCTCATCTCGGTCCTAAAGGAATTCCCCCTTATCCTTAGACAGTGACCCCTTGTTCTGGACCTCCCCAACATCGGGAACAATCTTCCTGCATCTAGCCTATCCAACCCCTTAAGAATTTTGTAAGTTTCTATAAGATCCCCCCTCAGTCTCCTAAATTCTAGCAAGTACAAACCAAGTCTATCCATTCTTTTCTCATATGAAAGTCCTGACATCCCAGGAATCAGTCTGGTGAACCTTCTCAGTACCTCCTCTATGGCAAGAATGTCTTTTCTCAGATTTGGAGACCAAAACTGTACGCAATACTCCAGGTGTGGTCTCACCAAAACCATGTACAACTGCAGTAGAAACTATACTATACTCTCCTTTACTGAAATCCTTTCGCAATGAATGCTAACATACCATTTGCTTTCTTCACTGCCTGCTGCACCTGCATGCCTACTTTCAATGATTGATGTACCATGGCACCCAGGTCTCGTTGCATCTCCCATCTTCCTAATTTACCACCATTAAGATAATAGTCTACCCTCCTGTTTTTGCCACCAAAGTGGATAACCGCACATTTATCCACATTATACTGCATCTGCCATGCATTTGCCCACTCACCCGGCCTATCCAAGTCACCTTGCAGCCTCCTAGCATCCTCCTCACACCTAACACTACCCCCCAGCTTAGTGTCATCCGCAAACTTGGAGATGTTGCATTCAATTCCCTCGTCCAAATCATTAATATATATTGTAAATAGCTGGGGCCCCAGCACTGAGCTTTGCGGTACCCCACTAGTCACTGCCTGCCATTCTGAAAAGGACCCGTTTACTCCTACCCTTTGCTTCCTGTCTGCCAGCCAGTTCTCTATCCACATCAATACTGAACCTCCAATACCGTGTGCTTTAAGCTTGTATACTAATCTCTTATGTGGGACCTTGTCGAAAGCCTTCTGAAAGTCTAGATATAACACATCCACTGGTTCTCCCTTATCAACTCTGCTAGTTCAGACCTTTCGTAAATCCATGCTGACTTTGTCCAATGATTTCACCAATTCCAAATGTGCTGCAATCCCATCTTTAATAACTGACTAGTTATTCCCCACTACCGATGTTAGAATAACTGGTCTGTAATTCCCCATTTTCTCTCTCCCTCCTTTTTTAAAAAGTGGGATTACATTAGCTACCCTCCGTTCCTCAGGAACTACTCCAGAATCTAAGAAGTTTTGAAAAATTATCACTAATGCATCCACTATTTCTGTGGCTACTTCCTTGAGTACTCTGGGATGCAGACTATCTGGCCCTGGGGATTTATCTGCCTTTAATCCATTCAATTTACCCAACACCACTTCTCGGCTAATCTGGATTTCACTCAGTTCTTCCACCTTATTTGACCCCCGGTCCCCTGCTATTTCCGGTAGATTATTTATGTCTTCCTTAGTGAAGACAGAACCCAAGTAGTTATTCAATTGGTCTGCCATGTCCTTGTTCCCCATGATCAATTCACCTGTTTCTGACAGCAAGGAACCTACATTAGTTTTAACTAATCTCTTTCCCTTCACATATCTATAAAAAACTTTTGCAGTCAGTTTTTATGTTCCCTGCCAGTTTTCTTTCATAATCTATTTTCTATTTCCTAATTAAGCCCTTTGTCCTCCTCTGCTGAACTCTGAATTTCTCCCAATCCTCTGGTGGGCTGCTTTTTCTGGCTAATTTGTATGCTTCATCTTGTGTTTTTATACTATCCCTGATTTCCCTTGTTATCCATGGATGCACTACCTGCCCTGATTTATTTTTTTGCCAAACTGGGATGAACCATTGTTGTAGTTCATCCATGCTGTCTTTAAATACCTTCCATTGCACATCCACCGTCAACCCTTTAAGAATCACCTGCCAGTCTATCTTGGCCAATTCACTTCTCATACCTTCAAAGTTACCTTTATTTAAGTTCAGAACCTTTGTTTCTGACTTAATTATGTAATTCTCCATCCCAATGAAGAACTCATCCATATTATGGTCACTGTTGCCCAAGGGGCCACGCACAACAAGACTGCTAACTAACCCTTCCTCATTACCCAATACCCAGTCTAGAATAGCCTGCTCTCTCGATGGTTCCTCTACATGTTGGTTTAGAAAACTATCCCGCATACATTCCAAGAAATCCTCTTCCTCAGCACCCTTGCCAATTTGATTCACCCAATCTATATGTAGATTGAAGTCACCCATTATAACTGTTTTACCCTTGTTGCACGCATTTCTTATTTCCTGTTTGATGCCATCCCAAACTCCACTACTACTGTTAGGTGGCCTGTACACAACTCCCACTAGCGTTTTCTGCCTTTAGAGTTTCGCAGCTCTACCCATATCGATTCCACATCCTCCAAGCTAATGTCCTTCCTTTCTATTGCATTAATCTCCTCTCTCACCAGCAATGCTACCCCACCTCCCTTTCCTTTCTGTCTATCCGTCCTGAATATTGAATATTCCTGGATGTTCAGTCCGAGCCTTGGTCCCCCTGGAGCCATGTCTCCGTGATCCCAACTATAGCATAGTCATTAATAGCTATCTGCACATTCAACTCGTCCACCTTATTACGAATGCTCCTTACATTGAGACACACTCTTACTCCTTATACAATTATGTTGACAAGTGGTCACTTTTGATTTTTGCCTTTAAACCCACCACCTCTTATTCTCTGTTTATTTATTTTTTCTTCTTTCCCCCCTACATGTTGGGTCTGAGTGCATCCCTTCTCTGCCTCCTGCCTCAGACCCTATCTACTGGCTTTCTCTATTTGAGTCCCTCTCCCCAACCATTCTAGTTTAAAGTCCCCCCGGTAGCCTTTGCAGGGGGACTTTGCAGTTTAGAGGGATATGGACCAAATGTGGACTAGCTTAGATGGGGCAACTTAGTTGGCACGGATGGGTTGGGCCGAAGGGCCTGTTTATGTGCTGTATGACTCTGTCTATCACATCTCAGTTGTAAAAACGAATGCAAGTGCAAGGTTTCAGGCTAATTACATGGAACTGTGCAATTGAATGGTAAAACAAACTCTGGGGACCACATGAATCTTCTCCCTGTTTGAGTTACACTACAAAAGGAAAAAACGTGGGGGGCCCGGTGGTGCAGCAATATAGTTGTTGCTTACAACACTTTCAGCACCAGAGTCCCAGGTTCGATCCTGGCTACAGGTGCATGTCTGTACGGAATTTGTACGTTCTCCCCGTAACCTGCGTGGGTTTTCTCCGAGATCTTCGGTTTCCTCCCACACTCCAAATCCCACAGGTGTGTAGGTTAGTTGGCTTGGTATAGAAATGTAAACATTTTCCTGAGTGTAGGATAGTGTGCGGGGATTGCTGGTTGGTGCGGACTCGGAGGGGTGAAGGACCTGTTTCCACATTGCATCTCTATGCTAAACTAAACTGAACTCCAATCTCAACTCTCCTCTCAGCTTAGTTGAGCAGAAATGTGCCACAGATTTGCGGTCCTGCCTCAGACCCTCTGCTGGGATGTGCCAATGTAGAGGCCTGTCACTGGGCCATTCCCACATGTCAGCAGATATGCATGTCGCATTCAGCGGAGTGCAGCATTGGGGCAGTAACGGCGTCAGTAAGCACTTCCCACGGACTGTCCTAGTCCCAGGTTGGGAACCCACCTCGCTCTCCCACATACTAACTCTGCCATCGGTACAGCAGGTCCCACCATCATGGCAGGGACAGGGCCGCTGTCAAAGAGAATCAGAACCATTGTAGCGAGACCAAGTGGGCAGAACAAAATATTTTTTATTGTCAAAACAGCATTTGAACTACATGGGCACTTAGTCGAGAGAAAATGTTTAAAGCGTTTGTCATCGTGAAGAGCACTAGGTATGTAACACACTGAAAAGCCCCCGAACGAACCCTGTCACGTGACAGACCCGACCTATGACGAGAGTTCTGCATACACTGTTTAACCACTAGGAGCCGCGACACCTTCTTATTTTATTTTGTTAAATTAGTTTGAACCGTTTCTTTTTTTTAAAGGCAGTATTGGATTTTTAGTTTTTAATATTTTAATTTATTTAATATTTTTAACCTTTTCCGATCTTACTTCTGCTTTTGTAACAGTGTTCGGGTGGTTTTGAATGTTTAGGAATCTTGGTCATCCATGTTCAGCAACAATTGCCGAGTCTGAAGAAGGGTCTACGCACTAGATGCCGCTACATGAACCCCCACCGCCCCCCCCCTCCCAGAACCAGTCCTTGAGAGCAGGCGGGACATGGGAAGTGGCAAATCCGTGGCGAGAGGTCGGGACAGCGGCAAGCTTGCCCACCTGCGCGCGAAGGCTCACTAGCACAGATGGTGGGGGTTCCTGCTGCCCACGTGCAGCTGGAATGAAATCACCGGGTACTTTGAGCGGGGAGCCATACACTAACTCGGCGGATAATGCGCCAAATCCTCTTTAAGGGCGGTGCAGATTCCCAGCAAAGCCCACAGCAATTCGTCCAACCGATCAGGGCCCATGAGCAGTGCCTTCAAGGAGGACTTCAGGAGCCGGGGGAAACGTTCCACCAGGCCGTTAGACTGAGGGTGGTACGCCGTAGTGTGATGCACCTGATCTCTGAGCAGTTGGGCCACGGCCGACCACAGCACGGAGGTGAACTGGGCACCCCGGTCCGATGAGATGTCCGCTGGAAAACCGAAATGAGCCACCCAGTGGGCTTTGAGGACACGTGCACAAGTCGCGGCAGAGGTGTCAGCAAGTGGAACGGCGTCGCGCCATCGCGTGAACCGGTCTACAATGGTAAGCAGCTGGGTGACACCTCGGGACTGCTGCAGGGGGCCCACAAGACCTACGTGAATGTGGTCGAAACAGTGTTGTGGGACGGCAAAATCCTGCAGAGGTGCTCGCAAGTGAAATTGGACTTTGGATGTTTGGCAGGGGACGCTGGCCCTGGCCCAGGAACCGACTTGCTTACGGAGGCCGTACCATACGAATGTGGCTGCGACCAGCGCAATAGTTGTCTGGATAGAAGGGTGCGCTAATCCGTGGATTGAATCAAAAATACGATGTCGCCAAACTTTAAGGGCGATGGGTCACGGTTGCCCCATGGAAACATCAGAGAGGACAGCAATGCCAGTGGATCCATGCGTGACGTCCTCGAGTATCAATGGCGGTGCGATGTGTTAGCATCTCATCATCATCCCGTTGCGCAGCGGCCAGGCCGGAATAGTCAATTCCCGGAGCTAAAGTCAGAACGGCATTAATGGCGGGGCGGGATAAGGTGTCAGCAACGTGGTTGTTCTTACCCGCCACATGTTGGATACTGGTGGTATAATCCAAAATGGAGGCCAAATGTCACTGTTGTTGTGCAGACCAGGAATCGGACACTTTAGCAAAGGTGAAGGTAAGGGGTTTGTGGTGTGTAAAAGCTGTGAAGGGTCTGCCCTCAAAGATTCAAAGGTTCAAAGGTTCATTTATTGTCACATACACCAATTGGCGTAGTGAAATTCGGGTTGCCATTGCAGCACATTAATAAGAATACAACATAACATTATAAAGGAATTTAACATCTATATTACTAAAAGTAAGATCTTGACCACTTCCTGTTTTTCTGTTTCATGATTTTAGAAAAAACGCTGCCACTTATGGCTATGATTTTTGGCCATCTTACTCAGTCTCCCTCCGCTCATCAGTCCCCTCTTACTCAGTCCCCCTCTGCTGCGCAGGACAAGAGGATTTTTCCCATTGATTAAAAATAAAAGAGTTATTAATGTTTAAAAAATGTTGAGATTCTCTCTGCTGCCCCTGCTGGTGGGAGGGGGGAGGGACTATAAAACCCGGAAGTGTTGTGCCTCTGTCAGTCTCTGTAAGATGGGGGAAGTGAGAGGGTCACGTCTCTCAGTCTGAGCTGTGAATAACACTTCTTCTTCTTTCATGTGGCGTGCACAGCCTAAAATTGTAGAACAATTGTTCTATTTGATCTTCTGTGTGTGCACGTCGAGTTGATTGCATTAGTCGAAACAGGGCGGACCACGTGAAGGTTGCAATCTTGCACCCCTGAATAACACTGAACACATGTCTTCTAAACTGTGAGTGTGGTTTTACTGACCTCGAGTGCCCGCAATGTGGTTTGAACATGAAAATGTGGTTGGTTTGAAGTAAAAGCACTGCAAATGGTTGGTGGGGGTTGGGCTGAAGTAAAAGCATTGCAAATGGTTGGTGGGGGTTTGGGCTGAAGTAAAAGCACTGTGAATGGTTGGTGGGGGTTTGGGCTGAAGAAAAAGCACTGCAAATGGTTGGTGGGGGTTGGGCTGAAGTAAAAGCACTGCAAATGGTTGGTGGTCTAAACTTGACAACTTCCTGTTTGCACTGTATATTGATTTTAGTTAAAACGCTACCACTTACGGCTGTGATTTTTGGCCATCTTACTCAGTCTCCCTCCGCTCATCATGTGCAGAGGATTCTTCCCATCAATGAAAAATAAAAGTGTTATTAGTGTTTACCAAATGTTGCGAATCTCTCTCCAGTCAATCATGCCATGAAGGCCACACTTTTTCCGGTGAGAGGGGGGAGGGATTATAAAACCCGGAAGTGTGGATGTGGCTCAGTCTCTGCATGATGGGGGAGGGAGAGGTCACTGCTCTGTCTGAGCTGTGAACCAACTGAACACACTGAATGTCTATTGAACTGTGAGTGTGGTGTTTTTTGTGGTTTTATTGTGGTTTTATGGTGGTTTCACCCTGCTTGAAATTGTATGAAACTGCGTTTGAATGTGATGGCCTTGCACACTGCATGAAATGGTATGAAACTACACTTGAATTTGGTGGCCTTGCACCCTGCTTGATGTGGTATGAAACTGCACTTGAATTTGGTGGCCTTGCACCCTGCTTGAAATGGTAGGAAAATGGATTTGAATTTGGTGGAATCAAGAAATAGCCGTGAGTCAACTGCCAGCCCACCAGCCATGAGTGCGCTGCCAGCACATCAGTCTTGGGAGACTGAGCTGCCACCCCAAGAATCCATTTGGCCCACAATGTCCACACTAGCCCTCTGGAGACCAGTTCCTTCAGCCCACAACACCAACACCAGTGCCCAGAACCCCCCCCCCCCCCACCACTGGCCACCATTATTGGAATTGGTGGAGAGGTGGAATATTGCGTTGGGGGATCAGCCCTCCCATGTGAACATGGGACCCAACGGGTCCCACTTAGTCTAGTTAAACATAAAAACATTCCCCCACAATGGTTCCCACTGTGAGGGAAGGCGCAAAGTCCAGTCCCCATCCCCTTGTCCACCCATAGTCGGGCCTATTGAGGCCTCCGCAGTGGCCGCGACGACGGCCCGATGTTTCCAGCAGCAGCGGATTGGAAGGTGGAAACGGCCGTCGAGGCCACCGCGGAGCTGTAGACACCCGGCTGATGGACGCACCGTTCTGCTGCTTGGCTTGCCACAGCTCGTCCGCTCTTTCGGCTAGTTGCAGGAGATCTGTGAAGTCGCTACCGGCGAGGAGCACGCGGATGTCGTCCAGCATCAGTTCGAGGAACACCTGCTCAAAGAGAAAACAATGCCGGTGACCGTCCATCAGTGAGAGCATTTCGCTCATTAGTACTGACGGCTTGCGGTCACTGAGACCGTCCATGTGCAGGATTCTGGAGGCCCGATTGCGGCGGCTGAGCCCAAACGTACGCAGCAGCGGTGCCTTGATGCCCTCGTACTTGCCGCCGGCTGGCGATTGTTGAAGGTAAGGTTGTTAAACGACCGGCGGTTTATTGGTCCAGCACGCAGACCACGTAGAAATATTTAGTTGAATCGGTGACAATGTGTCAATCCTGGAATTGGGCATCAATGCCCTGAAACCATACGTGAGGTTGTGCCGTCCAGAAAACGGGCAACTTTAGCCAAACTGCGTTTTGCTGGGCTGGGATGGCGTCGAGGTTAGCGGCTGCGTCCATAATAGCGGGTCTGAAAAACGTTCGGATCGACGGGGTCACCAATTGTAACGAGAGCAAAATGTTTTTGATTGTCAAAACAACACTTGAACTACACGAGCACTTAGTCGAGAGAAAATGTTTAAAGCTTTTATGGTCATGAAGAGCACTAACTACTGAACACACTGAAAACTAACTAACTGCAAACGAACCCTGTCACGTGACAGATCCGACCTATGACAAGGGTTCTGCATACACAATTTAACCACTAGGTGCTGCTACACCATCTTATTTTATTTAGCTAAATTAGTTTGAATTAGTTAGTTCACAGTTTCTTTTTTGTTAAGGCAGTATTGGATTTTTAGTTTTTAATATTTTAATTTATTTAATATTTTTAACTTTTTCCGATCTTACTTTTGCTTTTGGAACAGTGTTCGGGTGATTTTGAATGTTTGGGAATCCATGTTCAGCAAACATTGGCGAGTCTGAAGAAGGGTCCTGACCCAAAAAGTCACCTATCCGTGTTCTCCAGAGTTGCTGTCTGACTTGCTGAGTTACTCCAGGACTTTGTGTTTGAGGCAAGATCCTAGTATCTGCAGTTACTCGTGTCAACAGCTGGTGAGGCTGGGAGACTGGGGGACTGGGGACTGGGACTGGGGAGGCTGCGAGGGCTAGGGGCTCACAGTAGACAAAGTTGCTTCATGAGCAACCACCAGATAACCTGGAGCCCTGAGCAGGGCCAGACTGGACGAGGCTATAATGGACTGAGCCAGGCTGGGCCAGGCTGGACTATACTAGACTGGGAAGGGCTGGACTGGGCTGGCCAATAGATGTGACGGTCAGGGCTATGTTTTGGTGCCGGGGTTATGGTGCAGGGGTTATGATGCCGGGGTTACGGTGTTGTGCATTACATGTGAGGATCAGGGTTATGTTGCTGGCAGTTAGTGCAAGACCTGGACTTAAGCCCCCGTCCCACTGTACGAGGTAATTCACGAGTTCTCCCGAGTTTTCCCGATTCGAACTCGGAGAATGTCTGTAGCGGGGCCGTAGGAGTTCGTGGATGTCTCGTAGCGGCTCGTACGAGTGAAAAGTAACAGCTTTTTTCATCACGAGTATTTTTTTACTTGTGTACATTTTTTACATGGATGAAAAAACGTGATGAGTTTACCGGATTTCCCGAGTACCTACCGCATTACGAGCCGCCACGAGACATCCACAAACTCCTACGGACCCGCTACGGACATTCTCCGAGTTCAAATCAGGGGAAACGCGGGAGAACTCGTGAATTACCTCTTACAGTGGGACAGGGGCTAACAATCAGACTAATGTCGACTGGTCCGACCTCACTGTTCCTTAATGGGGTAGAAAGTTTCCAGAGGAAAGCTTTCAAACAGGAAATCTCTCAGGGAGCTACCTCCAAGCTATTGGCTCCAACTGCAGGAGGACCTGGTTGGCAGAACAAGAATGTTTCCCTTTTTCACCAGAGGTTTAAACATGGGTTGTAGAGAACAGGGAGAACAAAGTTACAGCAAAATATTAACCAAGACCATGGAGGTTTTGGTGCTGTGGGGAGGGGCAGAAACTCACATCAATGTGACACAGAAACGTTCTCAGTAGTGCCGGGGAGAAGTGGAATCACTTTTGGAATGAAGCAGGATTGTGACATCGATATAGACAATAGACAATAAGTGCAGGAGTAGGCCATTCGGCCCTTCCAGCCAGCACCGCCATTCAATGTGATCATAGCTGATCATCCCCAATCAGTTCCCCGTTCCTGCCTTCTCCCCATATCCCCATACTCCGCTATTTTTAAGAGCCCTATCCAGCTCTCTCTTGAATGTATCCATAGAACCTGCCTCCACCGCCCTCTGAGGCAGAGAATTCCACAGACTCACCACTCTCTGTGAGAAAAAGTGTTTCCTTGTCTCCGTTCTAAATGGCTTGCTCCTTATTCTTAAACTGTGGACCTTGGTTCTGGACTCCCGCAACATGATATGGTGCTTTAAATTTCCAATATCCTTAATGTAGAAACATAGGAACATAGAAAATAGGTGCAGGAGTAGGCCATTCGGCCCTTCGAGCCTGCACCGGCTGGTCAGATGAGAGTTTAGTTTAGAAATACAGCATGGAAACAGGCCCTTCGGCCCACCGAGTCTGCACTAACACTATCCTACACACACTCGGGACAATTTTGCAATTTTACGAAGCCAATGGATCTACAAACCTGTAAGCAACAATACTGTCATAGTGTAGCCCTTCGAGGTCTAAGAACAAAATGAAGAGGCGCACAGGTGTTATGCAAATTACTTCATCAATTCTCTCAGGCAAATGCCATTCCAAATCCAGCCTCACAACGACTTATATCAGTGTAATTGTTTTGTGTTTGGCTTTTGTCAATAGCAGACTCAGCAAGTGACCAATGTTAAAATCAATTCTTTGCAAATAACATGACTTCCGCTGGCAAATTGTAGTTGCTATTAAGAGCAAAACAATGATGACTCAGCTCCAAATCAGCTTCTGAATTTAATTAATCGGTATTGAGAGACCTGTATCGCCGCCTTTAAATTGGAGTTTGGGTCAGACACTGAAGCACCTCGTGGTCCCCTCTGCACAAGCAATTACTAACCCCGGTACATGCTGTTTTAATTACACACCACTTCATGGACCTGAACCAACAACTTTCCCATCTTCCCAGTACATCTTATCCGTACAAGGGATTTCCTCTTCTATATAAGTGTTGTGCAGTGCAATTGGCCACAGCCTTAACCCATAATCTGAACGCTTTTGGGTTCAAAATCAAGTCCTGGATTAAAGCTTTTCACAGAATTATTGAATGGGGTTATGTGGCTCTTCATGTCCATGGTAACTGGGCAAGAACCAGATAAGATAATCTCATTTTCCACCTGGAAACAAAATCTCCATCTCGTCCAACACCAACCTCTCTGTCTTTGACCGCCTACACTGCTCCAACCAGGCCTGATGAACACTCAAATAAGAACACCTCCTCTTCGCAATGGTTTTATTGCAACTCTTTGCGCCTCAATAGTCAATTCAATGAAGCAGGTAATCAGCTTTACCTGTTTGTGTCTGAACAGTCCCGTACTGATATAAGGTCACCCACCGATAATGTTAGCTATTCCATTCTTAGAGTGCACCTTGCTATCAGGCAGTGATCTCTCAAGATTATCACTCTTTGGGTGACGTGACTATTGCTCTCTCCTATCCATTTCTTGTTTTACTGACCCTACATAGGCTTTCAGAAAAGGGCTCACCAGCAGCTCGAGTCTCTTAAACGTTAAAAAATATTTAGCACGTCACCGAATATTCGCATAAGCTTCGACAGATGGACTGTGAAAAGCAAAGATCCTATAGCGGAGCAACATAGACCACTCCTGCTAAATACAATGGGCTGACGTGTAGTGCGCAACGGAGCGGAACGTGGGCCTTTTTTTCATCCATTTCAGTCACTGACCCGACCCAACCCGACCCTACTCGCAGTGTAATCAACGTTGCGGGGGAACAGTTTGTGTTAATAAATTATAATTCTGAAAATGAGGAGAAGATTTTTACCAAAGAACTTTTATTTTTACGAGGATGTTTCCGTAACCGGCTTCCATCTCCGCGCTGGTATCTTTGCTCCGCTATGGGATCTTTGGTATGGAGACGGAAGCCGGTTACGGAAATGGGGACGAAAATTACCCATGAATCTGCCCATGACCGTACTATGTCTCTTTCGTCGAGTGATCTATCTTACTCGCTATAGGATCTTTGGTGAAAAGTACCTGACTAGTTGCAACATTGCCTGGTATGGCAATTCCAATGTACAGGATACAAGAGGTTGCAGAGAGTGGTGAACTCAGCCTGGTCCATCACTGGCACAGCCCTCCTCACCATCCTCATGAGGCACTGCCTCAAGAAGGCAGCATCTATCTTCAAGGATCTCCACCATCCGGGCCGTGCCCTCTTCTCACTGTTACCATCAGGAGGAGGTTTTTGCAGGAAGCTAAAACAAAGCATATTCTCTACAGGTGCAAGATCTGAGTGTTGTGATGCAGTGATCAGAGGATCCTAGTGCACAATTCACACAAGGCTTGCAGGTAAATACAGCAAGTAATTAGCAAAGCTAACAGAGTTATTGTTTATTGCTGTGGGAATTGAATGTAAAAGTTGAAGGAAGGTTATGCTTCAGTTATACGAGATAATACCTGGAGCACTGTGTATTGTACTGGCTGCTCTTTAACACATGGGGAACAGTTTGGAGAACTTTATCAGTTCAATAATCAGAAATGGTGCATTGCCTTATGGCAAAAGGTTGCAAGGTATTCACTGAGGTTCAGAACAATGATAGGCCTCGATTCCACAAGGGGTCTAGGCACATGGATGTGGAAGGATGTTTCACCTTGGACGGGAATCTAGAACATACAATCACTATTTGAAAACAAGGAGTCATTCATTGAAGACAGTGGTGAGATTTTTTTGTTCTCTTCGATGGTTCCAAGTTTTTGGAATTATCTTTCTCAAAGCAGTGTAGCAGTAGAATTCTAGCAGATATTTATGCAGTCAGATGGACACACGATGAGCAGCAAGAAGGTTAGAGGCGGTAAAAAGGGATAGTGGAGTGAGTTTACAATCTAATCAAGATTCAAGATTCAAGAGAGTTTATTGTCATGTGTCCCAGATAGGACAATGAAATTCTTGCTTTGCTTCAGCACAACAGAATATAGAAGGCATGAATACAGAACAGATCAGTGTGACCTAAATCGGTCATAAATTTAATAATTGCTGATAAGGTCCAAACTCCTACATAAATCAGCATTTTCCATGGATCCTAGGATCTTTTACTGTTGTGATCACTCTGTCATTCGCCCCGAGGGAACCTTGCAGCAACTTGTATGTCTTCCTATTTCATATGACATGAAACAACATCCAGAATAGGGCAATATTTTCAAGGAAGATCAGAGGCAGCAGGATCTCATGTAATACACTTGGCCCCATTGCCTTAAGATCTTTTTTCTCCCCTTTCCTTTGGCTTTCTAGTCTGTGTATCAAACATCACATCCACCCTTCCATTGCCTCCTTCATAGCCAACTTTGATCCATAGTCCATTTAACCGGGGAGTTGGCACAACAAAACCTTTCTTGTAACCTTTGTACAATGTGGGCAGTGGTGGACTGGGTCTAAAAATATTAGTTGCCAGGAGACAATGGGGGCCCACTTCATCAGGGGCCGACTTGCCATCGGGCAAGCTGACACCCTGGCCAGTCCGCCACTGAATGTGGGCACATCAAGCCACTTCCCGAGTTGCTAATGTGTAGGAAGAAACTGCAGATGCTGGTTTCAACTGAAGATAGACACAAAAAGCTGGAGTAACTCAGCGAGACAGGCAGCATCTCTGGAGAGAAGGAATGGGTGACGTTTCGGGTCTGAAGAAGGGTCTCGACCTGAAATCTCACCCATTCCTTCTCGCCGGAGATGCTGCCTGTCCTGCTGAGTTACTCCAGCATTTTGTGTTTATCCTTAGTTCCTAACACGCTCTTCGCCCACAAGATTTAGCAGGTTTGAAGCTTGGCGGTGATGCGGTAACATTTCTAGAAGGTCGCCACATGGAGAAATGGGATTGATCAGCTTCTGGATGCCTGATGGGTGCAAGGACAAGTAATGTTGTGACTTTGCTTCATACATGAAATGTGATCACCACAGGCTTAGGAGCAGATTCAATTGCAGTGGAACAGACTGTCGGCAATGGAGAGGGTTTATATTCATTGATAGAAACAAAACTGAAGACTGAACTTGAAATGAAGTTAACCTATCTGACACAAAAGCAATATGGTTAATAAAGAAAAGTCAAACACAAATAATAGTTTCTGAGCATGCAGGAAAAAGAAATATTAGTTTCTTAGTGATTTGGAAATACAAACGGAAATCCATTTCACGGAGGTGAAGACTTCACCACCTCAACTGCCAGGTTCCTGAACCAGTGATAAACCAGACAGAGGCAATAAAGCAAATCCAATCTTTTTAAATAAAAAAAAAATTATTTTCACTTAAACGAGAAACCTCTTATTTGAAATAAAATGAAAGGATTCCAAAAGGTCTCAGACTTTAGTGCAATTTCAGAAATGGGTTTTCTCAGTTTAATTTGTGGATAAAAATAAAATAAAATGATCGTGAAATGTACAAGAATTTGGAGATAAGTCATATCCCATCAGTTAAGTTTCTTTCTACAGTCAGGAATATCCAGTTCATGTGAGAATGAAACAACCATTAGCTGTACAAGATGCTGTGCTTTAGTTGACCGACTGAGCCCCGTACAAACAGTTTGTAATTTTAAATGATGGAGTTGGCCTTCACCGCAGAAGATGAAGTCCACTTGAAATTCTGCCGGTCAGAGACCTGATGGTAAAATGGACACAAAGAACAAAGTGTAATAGAAACTGACCTTATCGCTCTATGTACAGCATATATTTGAGGCTGGATTCAAAGATTCTTTTAGAGAATGAGCTGTTGGAGGAGGTCATTGAAGCAGGTACCAAAACATCATTTAAAAGATGCTTTAGCAGATACATGGATAGGAAAGCTTCAGATGAATATTACACTAAGTGGGACCCGTTGGGCCCCAGCTTCACACGGGAGGGCTGGTTCCCCAACGCAATATTCCACCTCTCCACCAATTCCAATATATACACACACACACACACACACACTCCCTCCACCTCATACACACAAACTGACTCACACACTCACTCAGACACACACAACACTCATACATACTCTCACACATACGCACATATACTCACACACACTCACTCACAGACACACACTCACATACACACACACTGACTCACCATATATATGTGAATCTACTCACATGGCTGAGTGCGGCCTCTCCACTGTGGGACTTCCACAATCAGCGTGACCTCTGCACTCACCGGAAATTACGCAATCAGCATGACCTGTCCACTAAGTGGAAGTCACAAAATGAGCGGGACTTTTGGACTAAACACAGTCAGACCTAATAAGGCATTTATTCCTTCCAAACACAGTCGGACCTAATAAAGCATTTTTTCCTTCCAAACACAGTCGGACCTAATAAAGCATTTATTCCTTCCAAACACAGTCGGACCTAATAAAGCATTGCAGTTTCAAGTACAGGCAGGGCAGCAGGCCAAACACCTCATGGCATTGTCATTTCATTTAATTTCATTTCTAATTAAGCGTTGCACTTTCAAGCACAGGCAGGGCAGCAGGCTAAACAACTCTTGGCATTGTCATTAAGAGCTAACAAATCATTTATTGCAAGTACATTGCAGACTCACATTTCAGTTGATTCACACCTTAGAATGACAGTCATGGCCTCTCCCTCGTGATCTTGCAGAGTGACTGACTGACATCCAGGCAGCCGGGGTTATACAGTCCTGCCCCCCCCCCCACCCCCAGAAGGGGCGTTACCTTCATCGCGGTGATTGACAGGCGAGACGACAAATCAGCTGGTCTCCAGGTTTTTTAAACACTCATAACTTTTTTATTTTTCATCGATGGGCAATGTCCTCGTGGCTGGCTCAGCGGAGGAGGACTGTGAGTAAGATGGCCAAAAATCACAGCGATACACGGTAGCATTTTTTCTAAAATCAATATACAGCGCAGACAGGAAGTGGTCAAGATGAGACTTTTAATTATATAGATGGGTCAAACGCAGGGAAATTGAATTAACTTAGACAAGGCATTGACGAGCTGGGCCAAAGGGCCTGTTTCCATGCTGTCGGACTCAATAACTCCATGGTGTAACTTCTGGATAGCATCTTCCCACTTTGACAATCATGATCTTCTGTTTCTTACCATGGTCTGCAACTTTCTCCATAGCCAGCTTTATAAATGTCTGCACCAGCGCTGAGGAAGTCATTTGTGACTGGTCTTCCCAAGCTTGCAAAATTAGGTCCAAAATGAGCAACTTTTCAAGCTGAGCGCAATAATCGATAATTTTTCCACCGCAACAAGAGAAAACCAACTATGTGAAAGATGCTTCAGTCTCTTCCACTTAGGAGTTTCTCCAGCATCAAGGAGGACTTGCGTCCACTCAGTTCTGCATTGTGGTGAGTGATGAGCAGTAACCATGGGTCTTCCACAGATGGGGCAGTTGGTGTTTGGCAGGGTTGGCCAGATAGTGTGCAGTTTCTGCTATTTCAGCAAGTTGTCAGTGTGCATACACAAAATGCTGGAGAAACTCAGCAGTTGCAGCAGCATCTATGGAGCGAAGGAGATAGGCAACGTTTCGGGCCAAAACCCTTCTTCAGACTGATGGGGGGTGGGGGGAGACGGGGGGAAGAAAGGAAAAAGGAGGAGGAAGAGCCCGAGGGCTGAGGGAGAGGTAGGAAGGGGAGGAGACAATAAGGGTTAACGGAATTGAGAGAATTCAATGTTCATGCCAAGAGGATGCAGACTCCCCAAGCGGAATATGAGGTGCTGTTCCTCCAATTTGCGGTGTTGCTCACTCTGGCCGTGGAGGAGGCCCAGGACAGAGAGGTCGGTTATGGAATGGGAGGGGGAGTTGGATTGCTGAGCCACCGGGAGGTCGGGGTGGTTATTGCGGACCGAGTGGAGGCGTTCGGCGAAACGATGGCCAAGCCTCCGCTTGGTCTCACCGATATAGATCAGCTGACATCCAGAGCAGCTGTCAGTGTCAGGAGCCAAGATGTCAGTGTGCTCCTGATCCATGGACAAGGCTCGCATTACCACCCTGTTTCTTCTCCGCTTTGAGGGGTCATGGCACAGAGAGCCCAGGAGGCACTGGGATGTTGCTTAGCTTCAAGCAAACGTTGAACTCACCCTCGAATCTTTTCCTCTGTCTGAGTGGAAGCATCCCCCTGTGGCAGAGCTCAGAACAGAGTGTCTGCTTTCAGCATCTGTCATAGTCATGGAGTTATAGTCATACAGCATACAACATCACCCATCTACACATTTCACCTGCCGGTGCTTTGCCCATATCCCTCTACACCCGTCCTATACCTGTCTAAATGTTTCTTAAACATTACAACAGTAACTGCCTCAACTTCCTCCTCTGGCAGCTCGTTCCATACACCCACCATCCTTTGTGTAAAAAGGCTACGCCTCAGATTCCTATTGTCTTTATGAAAATTGGAATGCATAATCAGATTAGTAGAACGTGCATCCAGAGGATGCAATTCGAATGGACCACAGTAAAGTGTTATCTTTGTGCCAGCACAGTGGCACAGCTGGTAAAGTAACTGCCTCACACAGGCAGAGACCCGGGTTCGATCCTGCCTGTGGGAGCTGCCTAAGCGGAGTTTGCACGTTCTCCCTGTAACCGCATGGGGTGCTTCAGTTTCCTCCCACATCCCAAAGACATGCGGATTTGTAGGTTAATTCTTAGGTCCTCTTTGGTCATGGCTCACCATGGGTGGTCTCCAGGGTGCTATTCCCTATATGGAGGACGCCTGTGCGTGACTTTGTTTAATGTGGAGAGACTGGTGCACAGACAGCGGCCACACAGTCCTTGACAGATCTGGGTCAGGATCCAGTGGCATGGACTCCAAGACGACCGGAGACCCTTTTCTACTGCAGCCTTCATCCGCCTTCCCAGCCGTTGTGACGTTCCACTAAGGTCAGCCATCGTCCTCCGCCTGTTCCACCGTTGAGATCTTGGCTGGATTGCTCTGTGTCAGAGACCTCCCCCTTGACTTTACTGCCATGGGTGGCCCTACCAGGAGCATAGCTCCAGATGGCATCGCTCTCTGATCTCAGGTCCACACAAGCACCTCCACCGCGACAAGTTGACAATCTAGCGTGTAGGGAGTGGATGAGAGTGGGATAAAATAGAATAGGTGTGATTAGGTGATTGATGGCCAGAATGGAGTCCGTGGGCCAAAGGGCCTGTTTCCATGCTGCACATTTCAAGCAATCAATAGAAAGACACTAAGTTTAGATGAGTACATTTAAGAGCAGAATTCTTTCAGAAAGCAATTAGATGAAGCAATAAAATAAAAGGCCAAAATACTTTTTGGGAATCATAAATAGCCAAGTATACAAGATGAAAGAAGTCATGATTAATTTGTACAAACCTAATTCCTCTGGTTGTGGAGTCGGTGAATAGGGGCCAATAATTTAATATTGTCTCCCAGGAGAGAGGTCAGGAGAAATTTCATTAACAGAGGACTGTTGAAGCATGAAATAATTTGCCAGAGAGTGGTGGAGGTGCAGACCAATTCCTCTTACAAGGGAAAATGGATAAACATTTGAAGCAGAGGTGAATACAGGCATATGGTGAGAACAGGATGTGGGATTAGTTTTGAATTACGAGAGTAAAAACCAGAACAGATACAATGAGTCAGATGGATTTCTCCCACAAATTTCTGTGAAACAGTTTAAGCCAGTGCGTTGCAGAATTAGTGTT
Source organism: Raja brachyura (assembly GCA_963514005.1). The sequence continues at coordinate 47,524,122 of OY740798.1, read as the reverse complement.
GTGAGGTAATAAATTAGCAAGACTTTTAATTTTAATCTCATTTAAAAAAAAAATCTTATATTTGGGGTTTTTCAGGCATAGGTAATCTAACTTGAGTGATGTGTATGGAGGGCTGCTGGTCATTCCTTTTATCTGTTTCTATTATCTAACATGCAAACGGTGGAGGTTGCTTTGTTATTGCCTTGGGTCAGATGCAACAACATCCTTGCCAAGATGCCAACATAGAGCCACAGCACAGAAACAGGCCCTTTGGCCCACCTTATCCATGCTAACCAAGTTGGTCTACTGGCCCAGTCCCATTTCCTGCATTTGGCCCATAGCCCTCTAAGCCCTTCCTATCCATATATGTCCCCAAACTACTTCAGCATCTCTGGAGAAAAGGAGTAGGTGACGTTTCGGGTTGAGACACTTCTTCAGACCTCTTGAAAAATTAATGCTTCTTCCCTTGGAGATATCTCTCTCCTTTCATTGCAGCTCATGCCCCAGGCAGATTTACCGTGGTTATGCTGGGGAATAGCAGGCTGCTCTCGGGCTGTGAAGAACAGCCAGAAGGTTGGAGATTGTCGCGTTTGCAGAGCTGTCCCAACACTGGGTGGCAATTCACTGATTTCTGCAGGCCTCGAACATTCCTGTTTTTACATCCTTGCAATTGCCAAGGATAAAAATAATACGGCTAGAAACGGGGTTCAATAGTGAACAATTATTTAACCATGAAAAAATGTTTATTGAACATTTAATTAACCACTAAATATTTTTTTAATGGCATTATTATAAAAGCAGAAGAGAAGTGTTAATAGACCATTGACGTGTATTTTGCTGGGTTTTTCCAGCAGTTGCCATGGACCTAATGGTAGACGCAAAATAATGGATTAACTCAGCGGGTCAGAAGAGAAGGAATGGGTGACGTTTGGGTCGAGACCCTTCTTCAGACTATGTTGTAGAGCTGGAAAGCAGGAGGAATCATGAAGGGAGGGCAGCGAGAGAGGATGTTGCAGAACTCAAGTCAAGTCAAGTCAAGTCAAGAGAGTTTATTGTCATATGTCCCAGATATGCTGATGCAAAGCAAGACTTTCATTGTCCTAACAGAATATAGTAGGCTATATTTTCAGAGAGAGGAGGAAAACTTCAAAGTACGCATACCTCGTGGAGATTTTGCATTGGGGCAGACAAAATGTGTAGGAAACAATTGCAGTTGCTGGTTTACACCAAAGAGAGACACAAAATGCTGGAGTAACTCAGTGGGACTGGCTGGAGAGAAGGACTGGGTGACGATCTGAAGAAGTCTCAACCTGAAATGTCATCCATTCCTTCTCTCCAGAGATTCTGCCTGGCCCGCTGAGTCACTCTAGAATTTTGTGTCTGTCCTTGTTGTAAACCAGCATCTGCAGTTCCTTCCTACACGTGGATCTAATGATGATTCTTACTGCAATGGGAGTGAGAATTCAGACTCCATGTGAACTCCATGCGTTAGTTTTGCATTAGTTCCAATTAATTATTCAATGAAAATAGTTTAACTGTTTGAATTGTTTTTCTTTAAAAAAAAATTTCAAATTAAAAGATGACTTCACTTATCGGAGAAAGGCAGAAACATTGTTTCCGACAGGTCTGGCAGACGGTAACTTTGTCGAAGACAGACACAAAATGCTGGTGTAACTCAGCAATACAGGCAGCATCTCTGGAGAAAAGCAATGGGTGATGTTTCGGGTCGAGACCCTTTTTCAGATTGATGTCAGTCGAGAGGGAGATACATAGATAAGGATATATAAGGTGTGAAAATATGATAAAGTATATGGAGATCAATGAAAATGATCTTGGAGAAGATAACAACAACAAAGCAAACAGAGATGAAATGTAGTCGGCACAGTAAGACTGGTCAGAGAACTGGGAAAGGGTAACTTTGTCGATGGTTAGGATAGATTGGATGTGGAGAGGATGTTTCCAGTAGTGGGAAAGTCTAGGACCAAAGGGCACAGCCTCAGAATAAATAAACATACTGAATGGAGACGAGGAGGAATTTATTTAGGCAGCGGGTAGTGAATCCTAGGAATCCTAGGAGGATATTTTTAAAGCAGAGATTGGGTATTGGGTATTTTTAAAGCTGACATCGATAGGTTCTTGATTTGTAAGGGTGTCACAGATTACGGGGAGAAGGCAGGAGAATGGAGTTGAGAGTGAGAAATAGTTGGTTTCCACTGTGTCATAAAGAGGCAATGTTAGCAATCAGCAATGCCATGAAATTCTGGTCCAATATATCATCATGCAAATATAATTTGTATTGGTGTTAGAATTGTTGCCTGTATAAGTTGCAAGTGATTTCAGAGACTGCTATAGGTTTCCGTCTGCTAAATAATATAATATTTTGGGTTCAATGCCCCATGAAAAGAACTCAGCCCTGTGAACTTGTGTTGGGAGTCCAGAGAACTCTTTTTACTGTTAATTTAAAAAATCTTAGAGTCTGCAAAATAAATTACTTTGGCGGGAAGCATGGAGTTATAGCAAGCTCCAATAACCCAGAAAATGCAACAAATACAACGAAAGAACATGTTCTCGGCAAAACATTGCTAGAATTCTGCCCACACCACCACTGAACACAATATATGCACCCAGGTTTAGTTCAGTTTAAAGGTACAGAGCTGCAACAGGCCCTTCGGCCCACTGAATCCATGTTGGCCAATGATCCCGGTACACTAGCACTATCCTATACACTAGGGACAATTTGCAATTTTCCTCAAGCCAATTAACCTACAAACCTGTACATCTTTGGGCTGTGGGTGGCAACCGGAACACGCAGCGAAAATCAATGTGGTCCCAAAGAGATCGTACTCTCTACAGACAGCACCCATAGTCAGGATCGAACCCGGGTCTCTGGCGTGGTAAGGCAACAATTCGACAACTGCGCCAATTATTTAAGTTTTGTAAAAATATTCTATCGCTCTTGTAAATTGCAGAATTGGTACATTTACTTCTTCTGCAATTAAAAAGACAATAAAATGTTGAATACTCCTCTATTTCAGGTTTAGGACATGCCTCCCTTTCTTCTCTGGGACTCTGGCAGTCTGGCCAATCTCCTCTCTGTGACCTCTCTGCACCCATCACCCACACCCGATGACGAGGACATTGGAACAAAGTTTTTGGATTAAATCCCAGGTCTGGATGGAGATTAACTGGCGGAACTAAGTATCTCACCAGACAACCTGAAGTTGGTTCACCAGTTTTCTAGTCCAGAGTTGTACTGACAGACAAAGACATGGTGGCTCCCAATGCTCTGTTTCATGTAAAACGGCTCTAGACATTGACATTCCACCCAAGTACCACTGCATTACCACTTTAAACTCTCAGTACAATGCACAGTCCTTGCAATGGAATGCAGCCCAAACTGAGTGAATTCCAATGGTCTGTGTGGTTTATTTACTGGAAACAGCACCATGTATATAATGGGAAGAACTCGCGTACTTCTTCAAGCCTCGGGCCATTTTAATTGCAGAAGCAGCTTAGTGTTTACCTCTCTGTGATATTATGTTCCCAGTATGCAAGGTCTACGTTTGATTAGAGATGGCTGCGGTTCAGAACGTCTCTCCCCTCCTGGTTTATATCAGTACTTTTCCCAAACCAGTTTCCAGCAGGGAATTCCAGAAATGGTACAGCCGGGGTTATCGTATTGCTTTCAGAGTTGACAGATTAAAGAGTCCTCACGCGGGTGAACCCCAACCAGCCCTGTCTGCGTGGCCATATAACCAGGAAGCAAGTGACTGACAGCTGGCGCAGGGCTCGAGGGAAACAAAATGCTTCATAAAAATGTATTCGCACGACAAAAACAATATTTTGTGCTCATTCTAAATCACCACTTCAGAGGGCAATAAAGAGACCATCTCTTCTCCATAACTTACACATGATCTCAACAGCAACTGGTGCCTAGTAAAATAAATTGAGAAATCAATAACTCACCAACTGGATTATGATCTGGTTTTAGATGCATTGGCTGTTTTATATATCAAACGGCCATGCTCATGGCCACAAGACCATAAGCACGGGAGTAGAATTAGGCTAATCAGCCCATCGAATCTGCTCATATTTGTCCTGCCTTTTTTGTTTTTGTTGTCACAGCTTTCTCTGACTTTGAATTCTTCTGTTGTTCACACAAAAGGGCACAAATGGCAGCTGGTCAGGCAGCATCTCCAGAGAACATGGATAGGTGACTGTCTATGTCATGCCTCTGCTTCAGCTCTTTGTACACCCATTCGCCATGAAAAGCTGGCGGTGAGCCAATGTACAGAATTCTGCAGTGACCTGGTGGTGGTCCCCCCAGCGACCTGGTGGTGGTCCCCCCAGTGACCTGGTGGTGGTCCCCCCAGCGACCTGCTGGTGGTCCCCCCAGCGACCTGCTGGTGGTCCCCCCAGCGACCTGGTGGTGGTCCCCCCAGCGACCTGGTGGTGGTCCCCCCAGCGACCTGGTGGTGGTCCCCCCAGCGACCTGGTGGTGGTCCCCCCCAGCGACCTGGTGGTGGTCCCCCCAGCGACCTGGTGGTGGTCCTCCCAGCGACCTGGTGGTGGTCCTCCCAGCGACCTGGTGGTGGTCCTCCCAGCGACCTGGTGGTGGTCCTCCCAGCGACCTGGTGGTGGTCCTCCCAGCGACCTGGTGGCGGTCCTCCCAGCGACCTGGTGGTGGTCCTCCCAGCGACCTGGTGGTGGTCCTCCCAGCGACCTGGTGGTGGTCCTCCCAGCGACCTGGTGGTGGTCCTCCCAGCGACCTGGTGGTGGTCCTCCCAGCGACCTGGTGGTGGTCCTCCAGCGACCTGGTGGTGGTCCTCCCAGCGACCTGGTGGTGGTCCTCCCAGCGACCTGGTGGTGGTCCTCCCAGCGACCTGGTGGTGGTCCTCCCAGCGACCTGGTGGTGGTCCTCCCAGCGATCTGGTGGAGGTCCTCCCAGTGTCCTGGTGGAGATCCTCCCACAGTGGAGAGAGAAGTCTGGTATTTACAGTGAAGGAGGAGTTGTGATATATGCAAATTGAGGAGAACTCTACAGACGGGGCATTCTGTGCATCTACTGCCCTAGGCTTTCCAGACAGTGGACGAGTGTGGTCAGGAGGTTATACAGGAGCAGCCCAGGGAATAGTTGTAGTGCATTTTGTCAATGGTGCACACTGCAGCGATGTATGGCACACCAGTAATGGAAAGAGTAAATGTTTAGGGCAATGTGCCGGCTGCCAGTCCAGCAAGCTGCTTTGACCTGGATGGTGTTAGGCATCAAGTATTGTTTGCGCTGCACGCATGCAAGGAAATGGAGTGTTTCATCATTCCTGATTTGTGCCTTATAGAAGGTGCAAAGGGCTTGTGGTGTAAGAGGGGTCTCACTCATTGCAGGACACCAACTCTCCAATGGGGTCAGATAGCTTCTGTAGTTATGTAGGTAGACTGGTTAAGGTCCTGTCCAATTATGGTTCGAGAAGGTCTTGCCTGGTACATCAAGCCCTGCCATGGCACCTTGATGTGTCGAACCGGGACATAACTTCCACAGTAAATTGTCGTGCCCTAGAGATTGCGGCGAAACTGAGGGATGTGGTGGTACAGGCGCCTGGTGTTCAGGGGCAGAAATCTCTATCAAAACATGGGGGGGGGGGGGGGGGAGACACAATTTGGGGGCCACAACTTCTTGGTGGCCGCACACACACGGGAGACTTCGGATGCTTCGGCCGTGGGCCCTGTGGACGGTAACATCAGGAGTAACCTTGTTGGTGACCGGCCCCGAAGTCCAGCAACAGCAGCTTCGTCCACCCCGAATCGTGGGGCTTGAATCAGCCCGTTCGCAGGGCCTTTCATCACCCGGTGCGGCTTAAAATCGGCCGGCCGGGGCTTCAACATTGGGAGCCTCGATCACTTCGATGCAGCAGTTTAATTTTAAGCTGCACCGGGCGATGAAAAGCCCCGCGAATGGACCGATTCAGCCCTTGGAAAGCGTCTGATACCCGCTTGAATCTTTCAAAAGCCAGAATGTGATAAGTAACACTTAAACAAATACAACTGAAGCAAATAAAGGCAATCAGAAGATCCAAACTTGGAGGGGGAGAGAGAGAGAGAGAGATGGGAAAAACATACTAAATAACGTGAGTGACCGTAAATGTGGGATTTACCTGTAAGCCAGCCAGGAAACCCGTTCGACTGGAGCCCTTAATGACCTGACCCGTTTAAATCCGATATCCACTTAAATCTTTCCCATCCACCAATACATCCAATTAATTCAAATGGTAATTGCACGCATCAGACAGTTTTAAGAAATTATCCATGAATACCTTCAGTAATACCTTCATATTCTCTGTGAAATCCTTCAGAAGGTCAAAACACAATTGGTGACACATCGTGTTAATATGATGTTAATAGAGACATTTAACTAGCGCTTAACAGTGACACCCCAGACTGTCTCGCGGAAAGCGGAGATTTTAATAGATTTTTTTCACCAAATATCAAAATACAGATTACAAAACATGGGGGGTATTGTCCCCCACCTCTCAAAACATGGGAGGGATGTTCCCACCCATTCCCCCCCCCCCCCCCCCAGATTTCCGCCCATGCCTGGTGGCAAGTCAGGTGGACAGTAGGTGAAGAAGGCTTTGGCACAATTGACAATAGGTGCAGGAGTAGGCCATTTGGCCCTTCAAGCCAGCACTGCCATTCAATGTGATCATGGCTGATCATCCCCAATCAGTACCCCGTTCCAGCCTTCTCCCCATAATCCATGACTCCGCTATCTTTAAGAGCCCTATCTAGTTCTCTCTTGAAAATATCCAGAGAACCAGCTTCCACCGCCCTCTCTGTGAGAAAAAGCGCTTCTTCATCTCCGTTCTAAATGGCTTACCCCTTATTCAGGACTCCCCCAACATCGGGAACCCGTTTCCTGCCTCTAGCATGTCCAAACCCTTAACAATCTTATATGTTTCAATAAGATACCCTCTCATCCTTCTAAACTCCAGAGTGTACAAGCCCAACCGCTCCATTCTCTCAGCATATGACAGTCCCACCATCCCGGGAATTAACCTTGCAAAAACCTACGCTGCACTCCCTCAATAGCAAGAATGCCCTTCCTCAAATTAGGGGACCAAAACTGCACGCAATACTCCAGGTGTGGTCTCACTAGGGCCCTGAACAACTGCAGGACCTCTTTGCTCCTTGCTATAAAGGCCAACATGCCATTCACTTTCTTCACTGCCTGCTGAACCTGCGTGCTTACTTTCATAGACTGATGAACAAGGACCCCCAGATCCCGTTGTACTTCCCCTTTTCCCAACTTGACGCCATTTAGATAGTAATCTCCCTTCCTGTTTTTGATACGAACGTGGATAACCTCACGTTTATCCACATTAAACTTAATCTGCCATGCATCAGCCCACTCCCCCAACCTGTCCAAGTCACCCTGCATTCTCATAGCATCCTCCTCACAGTTTGCACTGCCACCCAGCTTTGTGTCATCTTCAAATTTGCTAATGTTACTTTGAATCCCTTCATCCAAATCATTGATGTATATTGTAAATAGCTGCGGTCCCAGCATCGAGCTTTGCGGTACCCCACTAGTCACTGCCTGCCATTCTGAAAGGGACCCGTTAATCCCTACTCTTTGTTTCCTGTCTGTCAACCAATATTCTATCCATGTCAGCACTCTACCCCCAATACCATGTGCCCTAATTTTTCCCACTAAGCTCCTATGTGGGACCTTTATGAAATGCTTTCTGAAAGTCCAAGTACACTACATCCACTGGCTCTCCCTTGTCCATTTTTCTAGTTACATCCTCGGAAAATTCCAGAAGATTAGTCAAGCATGATTTCCCCTTTGTAAATCCATGCTGACTCGGACCGATCCTGTTACTGCTATCATAATGTGCGGCTATTTCATCTTTTATAATTGACTCCAGCATCTTCCCCACCACTAATGTCAGGCTAACTGGTCTATAATTCCCTGTTGTCTTTCTCCCGCCTTTTTTAAAAAGTGGGATTACATTAGCTATCCTCCAATCCACAGGAACTGATCCTGAGTCTATAGAACATTGGAAAATTATCACCAATGCATCCACGATTTCTAGAGCCACTTCCTTAAGTATCCTGGGATGCAGACCATCAGGCCCTGGGGATTTATCAGCCTTCAGTCCCATCAGTCTACCCAACACCATTTCCTGTCTAATGTGGTTTTCCTTCAGTTCCTTCGTCACCCCAGATCCTCTAACCACTACTATATCAGGAAGATGGTTTGTGTCCTCCTTAGTGAAGACGGATCCAAAGTACCTGTTCAACTCATTTGCCATTTCCTTGTTCCCCATAATAAATTCACTTTTTCAGTCTTGAAGGGTCCAATTTTGGTCTTAACTAATTGTTTCCTCTTCACATACCTAAAGCGTTTACTATCCACTTCTATATTCTTGGCTAGCTTACCTTCGTACCTCATCTTTTCTCCCCGTATTGTCTTTTTAGTTATCTTCTGTTGCTCTTTAAACATTACCCAATCCTCTTGCTTCCCGCTCATCTTTGCTATGTTGTACAAGAGTTGGGACATCATGATGAAACTGTACAAGTCATTGGCAAGACCACACTTGGAGGAACGTGTACAGTTCTGGCCACCCAGGTACAGAAAGAGCAAGTGCATGGATCTGAAAAGCTTAGAGGGATATGGGCCAAACAAATGGAACTAGCTTGGATGGGGCATCTTGGTCGGCATGGACGAGTCGGGCTAAAGGGCCTGTTGCCGAGCTATATGACTCTACATCTCTGAATCAATGCTGTGATATGGTTTTCTTACATTCCACCTCAAGAATATTATTGGTCAGCACAGCGCTCCCCCTTCTTCATGCAATGGCTGTTTGCTGAATGTACAGCCTACACTGCTATTGCAGCCTGTTGCCCTTGTGGCCCAGTGCCACAGGACTCACAGTTACCTTGGGTCACATTGGTACCCGCTGCCTGCTCCACTAACTGTAAGCCTACACCCTATTCCCTACTTTCATTCTGTTTCAGTTTGTGCAGAGGTATGGGTGACAGCCACGTCCACATGGCCAGTGTGGTGTCTAGGGCCCTCTATATCTGACCCACGCGTTCTGTACTCGGGACCTTACAGTCTATCTCCCTCTCCCTACACCCGACTCACAAGGTCCTATGTGTAGGAAGAAAGGTCTCAACCCGAAACGTCACCTATTCCTTTTCTCCAGAGATGCTGCCTGACCCGCTGAGTTACTCCAGCATTTTGTGTCTCCCTTCGATTTAAACCAGCATCTGCAGTTCTTTCTTACACAGTTAACTGCATTGTTTGCGAATTTGCAAGTGGTCGATTTAAACAATTAAAAAGGGTCAGAAGTTGTTCAGGACAATGCAATGAGATTTGAGAATAAAAATTATCCCCATGCAATAGCCATTAAATCGCTGACAGCTGCACCACATACCCCATTGAATGATTACATGTCCGGGCCTGGCAGCAAACTTCAATGCAGCCCATCTAACGAGCAAAGTTGAATCGACCTCCTGGACAAACAGGCAGGGGAGGTGCAGCAAGGAATGGCGGGTCACATACTTTTTCTAATTCAACTTTTACAAATCACTTTATAATTTGATGCTTTATTTTCCATTACCCCTTTCATACGAAATTTGCCATTGTATCTTTACTGAATGAGTATTTTTTTTAGATAATTACTTCAGTCATTTGTTGCACAGCAGGAAGCAACATGGAGATCAACCAAACAAACCCACTTGACCTCCTACTTTGTATTTTAAGGCTGCTCAGTTTTCTAATGCTGGCAACAAATGGTTCCCTACTCCAGCTTTGCAAACTTTTCAAATGCAGGAAGGTCACAGCCCTTTCAAGGCCATTTAGCAAGGTCAGCTAGTAATGAGCTGCAAACGACTTTGCTTGCGATTTGCAGCTCAGAGGGATTAATTGTCCCTGCACTGTCTCATGCACGATCTAAGGCTGAATTGTCAAAATGATCCATGGCTTTCCTCCCTGGGCCCACACTCTCATTATTAAGGTGCTGTCTAATCGATAGAAGCATTTTTACATTTTGCCCCTATAGTTTTATCAATCCTTATTATCTAATGACCAATATTTGACCATTTGACCAGGGCTGCAAGCACCACTGACAATTTAAACACGCAATGTCATGCATTTTTAATAAGACTTGGTTGCTGCTTAAACGATTCAATATGCAAAGAGCGTTTTTTTTAGTAAAACAGTGTTTCTATCAGAATTTACAACGTGTGACATACTTTCAACTGTGGTGGAAATAAATCTGTACTAAAAGGAATATCAGAACAACATCTTTCATATGGAATTAAACTTACAAAACATTATTGTAAAGAAAATATCAGGTCAATAGTTCTGTCCGTGATATCTTGAAATATCCTTTTTTAAATATATATATTTTTTAAATTGTAAAAAAAATCTTTCCGTACAGAGACAAATGCAGATGCTAGGATCTTGCCTCGAACACAGGGTGCTGGAGTAACTCAGCTTGTCGGGCAGCATCTCTGGAGAACATGCATTGGTGATTTTTTGGGTCGTGACCCTTCTTTAGATCTTACCGACGGATGTAATGTCAATAATTCTCTTACCTACCCAAATGGATGCAGAGTACCAAACACACCATCACAGGTTGGTTAAGGCAGCTGGCAATTAATCAGAAATTATACAACTCAGGAAGATATTCGCGGAGGTTAATTTATTGCAATTAGCATTGATGTAGGCGAGGTCAAAATCCTGCAAGACTGAAATGAGAATTGAGTCTAAAGAAGGGTCCGACCTGAAATGTCAACTATTCCTTTTCGCCAGAGAAATGCCCTGTCCCGCTGAGTTACTCCAGCATTTTGTGTCTATCTTTCGTGCAAACCAATTTCTGAATTTCCTTCCTACACAAAATAAATCTTAGGTTTAAATATCTTGAAGTAAACATTTTCCAGCATTTTTATGCAGCACCTGTAATTTATTATTAATTTTAATTTACCATAGAATTATCATTGTTATTTAATGTGTTGGAAAATTTTCTGCATTTGGTGTCACCTCTAGGAATCAACAGCAAAACTTCTTAGATTAGAAAAAGATAGTAAGTTACCAGAAGATTCATATTCACTCTGAGAATAGCTCCACCTATGGCTAAAATGTCCAGCACTGCATTGTGAATTCCACATCAATAGAGATGGGATCAGCAGATCTGCTCTGTCAGAGTGAGATGGGAACTGTTCAGCAAACCAGCCCAGGTTAGGCAGTGTAAACAGCAGGTCCATCAGCTGAGTGGAGCAGGGAAATTGGGCAGGGCTGGCACAGGTAATTACAAGGATGTTCACATTGGTCATTCATTGTGTTAGCTTGAATGTCTTTTAGTGTATGGGATTTTTCTGGGATTCATCAGATTAATCCAGGTCCTTGACAAAGATGAAGACGTAATAAGGTGGATGAGTTGAATGTGCAGATTAGCTATTAATGACTATGCTATAGTTGTGATCACGCAGACATGGCTCAGGGTGACCAAGGCTGGGAGCTGAACATCCAGAGATATTCAATATTCAGGAGGGACAGACAGAAAGGAAAAGGAGGTGGAGGTGCGTTGCTGGTTAGAGAGGAGATTAATACAATAGAAAGGAAGGACATTAGCTTGGAGGATGTGGAATCGATATGGGTAGAGCTGTGAAACACTAAGGGGCAGAAAACGCTAGTGGGAGTTGTGTACAGGCCACCTAACAGTAGTAGTGGAGTTGGGGATGGCATCAAACATGAAATTAGAAATACACATTAAATGCAACATAGATAAAACGGTTATAATGGGTGACTTCAATCTACATATAGATTGGGTGAATCAAATTGGCAGGGGTGCTGAGGAAGAGGATTTCTTGGAATGTATGCGGGATAGTTTTCTAAACCAGCATGTAGAGGAACCAACGAGAGAGCAGGCTATTCTAGACTGGGTATTGAGTAATGAGGAAGGGTTAGTTAGCAGTCTTGTTGTGCGTGGCCCCTTGGGCAAGAGTGACCATCATATGGTTGAGTTCTTCATTAGGATGGAGAGTGACATTGTTAATTCAGAAACAAGGGTTCTGAATTTAAAGAAAGTTAACTTTGAGGGTATGAGACGTGAATTGGCCAAGATAGACTGGCAAGTGATTCTTAAAGGGTTGACGGTGGATATGCAATGGAAGGCATTTAAAGACTGCATGGATGAACTACAACAATTGTTCATTGCAGTTTGGCAAAAGAATAAATCAGGGAAGGTAGTGCCTCAATAGGATAACAAGGGAAATCAGGGATAGTATCAAAACAAAAGATGAAGAATACAAATTAGCCAGAAAAAGCAGCCTACCAGAGGACTGGGAGAAATTCAGAGGAGGACAAAGGGCTTAATTAGGAAAGGGAAAATAGATTATGAAAGAAAACTGACAGGGAACATAAAAACTAACTGCAAAAGTTTTTATAGATATGTGAAGAAAAAAGGTTAGTTAAAACAAATGTAGGTCCCTTGCAGTCAGAAACTGGTGAATTGATCATGGGGAACAAGGACATGGCAGACCAATTGAATAACTACTTTGGTTCTGTCTTCACTAAGGAAGACATAAATAATCTGCCGGAAATAGCAGGGGACCGGGGGTCAAATGAGATGGAGGAACTGAGTGAAATCCAGGTTAGCCGGGAAGTGGTGTTAGGTAAATTGAATGGATTAAAGGCCGATAAATCCCCAGGGCCAGATAGGCTGCATTCCAGAGTACTTAAAGAAGTAGCCCCAGAAATAGTGGATACATTAGTGATCATTTTTCAAAACTCTTTAGATTCTGGAGTAGTTCCTGAGGATTGGAGGGTAGCTAATGTAACCCCACTTTTAAAAAAAGGGAGGGAGAGAGAAAACGGGGAATTACAGACCAGTTAGTCTAACATCGGTAGTGGGGAAAATGTTGTTAAAGATGGGATAGCAGCACATTTGGAAAGTGGTGAAATCATTGGACAAAGTCAGCATGGATTTATGAAAGGTAAATCATGTCTGACGAATCTTATAGAATTTTTCGAGGATGTGGAATAGAGTGGATAAGGGAGAACCTGTGGATGTGTTATATCTGGACTTTCAGAAGGCTTTCGACAAGGTCCCACATAAGAGATTAGTATGCAAACTTAAAGCACACGGTATTGGGGGTTCAGTATTGATGTGGATAGAGAACTGGCTGGCAGACAGGAAGCAAAGAGTAGGAGTAAACGGGTCATTTTCAGAATGGCAGGCAGTGACTAGTGGGGTACCGCAAGGCTCAGTGCTGGGACCCCAGCTATTTACAATATATATTAATGATCTTGATGAGGGAATGCAACATCTCCAAGTTTGCGGATGACACGAAGCTGGGGGGTAGTGTTAGCTGTGAGGAGGATGCTAGAAGGCTGCAAGGTGACTTGGAAAGGTTGGGCGAGTGGGCAAATGCATGGCAGGTGCAGTATAATGTGGATAAATGTGAGATTATCCACTTTGGTGGCAAAAACAGGAAAGTAGACAATTATCTGATTCTTCCTGCATCTAGCCTGTCCAACCCCTTAAGAATTTTGTAAGTATCTATAAGATCCCCCCTCAATCTTCTGAATTCCAGTGAGTACAAGCCAAGTCTATCCAGTCTTTCTTCATATGGAAGACCTGCTATCCCAGGAATCAGTCTGGTGAACCTTCTATGTACTCCCTCTATGGCAAGAATGTCTTTCCTCGGATTAGGAGACCAAAACTGTACGCAATACTCCAGGTGTGGCCTCACCAAGACCCTGTACAACTGCAGTAGAACCTCCCTGCTCTTGTACTCAAATCCTTTTGCTATGAATGCCAAAATACCATTTGCTTTCTTCACTGCCTGCTGCACCTGCATGCCTACTTTCAATGACTGGTGTACCGTGACACCCAGGTCTCATTTCATCTCCCTTTTTCCTAATGAAGAGAAAAAGGTTAGTTAAAACAAATGTAGGTCTCTTGCAGTCAGAAACTGCTGAATTGATCATGGGGAACAAGGACATGGCAGACCAATTGAATAACTACTTTGGTTCTGTCTTTACAAAGGAAGACATAAATAATCTGCCGGATATAGCAGGGAACCGGGGGTCAAATGAGATGGAGGAACAGAGTGAAATCCAGGTTAGCCGGGAAGTGGTGTTAGGTAAATTGAATGGATTAAAGGCCGATAAATCCCCAGGGCCAGATAGGCTGCATCCCAGAGTACTTAAGGAAGTAGCCCCAGACATAGTGGATGCAATAATTTTTCAAAACTCTTTAGATTCTGGAGTAGTTCCTATATATATTGTAAATAGCTGGGGTCCCAGCACTGAGCCTTGCGGTACCCCACTAGAGGGTAAGTGGATAAATGTGAGGTTATCCACTTTGGTGGCAAAAACAGGAGGGTAGACTATTATCTGAATGGTGGCCGATTAGGAAAAGGGGAGATGCAACGAGACCTGGGTGTCATGGTACACCAGTCATTGAAAGTAGCAGGTGCAGCAGGCAGTGAAGAAAGTGAATGGTATGTTAGCATTCATAGCAAAAGGATTTGAGTATAGGAGCAGGGAGGTTCTACTGCAGTTGTACAGGGTTTTGGTGAGACCACACCTGGAGTATTGCGTACAGTTTTGGTCTCCAAATCTGAGGAAAGACATTCTTGCCATAGAGGGGGTACAGAGAAGGTTCACCAGACTGATTCCTGGGATGTCAGGACTTTCATGTGAAGAAAGACTGGATAGACTTGGCTTGTAATCGCTAGAATTTAGAAGATTGAGGGGGGATCTTATAGAAACTTACAAAATTCTTAAGGGGTTGGACAGGCTAGATGCAGGAAGATTGTTCCCGATGTTGGGAAAGTCCAGAACAAGGGGTCACAGTTTAAGGATAAGGGGGAAGTGTTTTAGGACCGGGATGAGAAAATCATTTTTCACACAGAGTGGTGAGTCTCTGGAATTCTCTGCCACAGAAGGTAGTTTAGGCCAGTTCATTGGCTATATTTAAGAGGGAGTTAGATGTGGCCCTTGTGGCTAAAGGGATCAGGGGGTATGGAGAGAAGGTAGGTACTGGATACTGGGTTGGATGATCAGCCATGAACATATTGAATGGCGGTGCAGGCTCGAAGGGCCGAATGGCCTACTCCTGCACCTATTTTCTATGTTTCTATGTTTCTATGAAATCTACAAAAGACAAGGAGGTGGTTTAACCAGCTGCTAAATA
This sequence comes from Raja brachyura, assembly GCA_963514005.1. Next base: position 47,508,934 of record OY740798.1, on the reverse strand, counting down.
ACTTTTCTGCTGTTTTGTGCATAGGGCTTGTGGTGACCAAATAATACTGGTCATAGTCCTGTCACAGTGTGTCTTCACCACTTTCTGTCAGACACCAGGCTCTGTCCACTGTCCACAAAGGTCATCTAGTATGTACAGTGCTGCTTATGGACCCGCTGAGTTACTCCAGCACTTTGTGTGTCTTTCTGCAAACCAGCATCTGCAGTTCCTTGTTTCTAAATCTCTTCAGCTTTTGCTGAGGTGGAGATTGAAAAATTGCATCTTTAGGTACCTGGGAAGATTTGGCATGTCCTGGACAATTTGTTTAAACTTCTCTAGATGTGCCAAGTATTCTGATGGGATGCGCCTCAGTCTGATACGGCAATTGCTCTGCTCTTGACCGCCTGAACCTGCGGAGAGTGGTGAGCACAGCTCGCTCCATCACAGGCTCGGCACTTCCTTCCATCCACTCCACCTTCACAGTGCAATGCATCAGGAAGGCTGGAAGTACCGTCGAGGATGCCTGCCTCGCTGACCATTCCCTTTTCTCCTTTCTACCTCTGGGAGAAGGTACACGAGCCTGAAAGCTCAGACGTCCAGACTTCATCGGCTATCAGTCTCCTGAACCGCTCACCTCCTTCACAACACTTTCCCAGCGTTGCTGCCATGTACTCTTACTTTTAACTCTGCCTCATTCTGTTCATGTGCTTATATATTTTTACACCACCCAGATTGCATCACAGTCTTGCACCATTCAGCTGTTGCATTTATTGTAGTATTTCTCATTACTGTGTGTACATTCTTGACTTTCAGATTCATGTGAGCAAGGGATTTCATTGGGCTCTGGAATGTCGGTCAGTAAACTAATCTGGATCTGAAATCTCAGTTTGCAGTTCAGACTGCCAAGCTTGTATGCCAGATAGAACAAATAAAAAATAATATACATAACTTTCTAATTAATAATATGCTTATAAAAAGCTGATTGAAAGCAAATGTATGCCATTCAGTATTTAAGTTAAAGAATTATTTAAGTAGCACTTTGCCGCTCTTCCGTTGATGACAGCCCATTCTACCACACCATTGTCATCTTTTAACCAATGTGCTTTTAAGCCTTTTAATGTCTGCTGTGAGATTTATGGAGATTGGGAGCAGTTGCTCATGAATTAGAAAGGACACATGATGGATATAGATCAGTCAAATGCAGCAAGGAATCCCTGGGCACACCGTTTTGTGTTGGTTACGAACACTGGAGATATTTGACGAGTTTAAAACCAAAAACAGCATTAATGAATACTTTCAAATCATTTAGAGACAAACACAGTGTTTTCTTGTCTCTTTCTTTCATTGTTTCGCCTCCTCAAGATGCAGATTGTCAAGCTCCATTAATCCCTTTTAAATGTCATGCAGTAAAAATGATCCAATGGCTTTGATGAGGAAACATACTTTTTATCTTTTTTTTAAGATGTTAAAAGGTAAATACAGTGATGTCCGACCTCGTTTTTCTTTGTTCTGTCTCCATTAAAACACAAGTTTTCCTGCACACACACACTAGAACAAATCTGGAAACACATCTCGATGCCTTCCTGAAATAACATTACAAACAGGTTTAGTTTATAGTTACAGCACGGAAACAGGCCATGCCAACCATCAATCACCCATTCACACTGGTCTCTTGTATGTTATCTCATTTTCTCATCCACTCCCTACACACTAGAGGCAATTTACAGAGACCAATTCACCTACAAACCCGTACATCTTTGGGATGTGTCAGAATCGAACCCGGGTCTCTGGCCATCCATGGGTGGTTCTGACCAAGTCACATCCAGACCTTTCCCTTTTGGAACGAAAATAGAATTCCTGCCAGATTGTGGATACTTTAGTGCATTGGTTTGGGCTTGCAGATGTGAAATAGACTGGGCATTTGACAAGTAGGTTTACATCAATGTCTGTGAAACCTTTGCCTCAGACTATTTTAATCCACTTTCCCAAGCAAGCAAACATTCTCTTCATTTAGAATATTATTGCCAGCAATGCTCAGAAAACCCAGAAGAAGAATTATTATTTATTTCCAGTGCGTTCCTTCAACAGCTTTTTGAAGATGCCGGTGACTCAATTCCTTAAACTACTGCAGTACTTGTGATAATGATGTGTCCACAATATGTTGGACATTTACTCGGCAGTGGGAATGTATAAGATGATCTGGAGCGTCAGCTGGAGAACGGTGCCCCGTGATATTGCAGCAGGGAGGGAACTCCACATCTCTGCCATTTCCCGCTGGTACAGGCCTGTGAGGTGACAAATGGTCCCCCGCAGGATACCTGGCCTATGATCAACAGTTAAAGCCATGGCTACGGGTGGCTCGACTACCCGGCTTTCTGAGAGACAGGTGGGAGAGAGAGCAGATGGGAATTGTCAGCAAGTGGTGACTGGTGCAAGAAACATACACATTACATATATTCAGTGAATCAACCTCTCTCTGTTTTTAATCTCCTCTATTTTGCCAACAAGGATCAGGGTAATGTCAGTTGACACCTCCTCATCTTCTGACTAGTTCATTCCATGGCCAGTTCTCACCATTAAACGCAACAATTTCTTCAACCTTCCCAGTGTGTCAGGATGATACCCTGATGGAAGGTCATCAGCTCAATGTTCGTCTCTATGGGTGTTGACTGACCTGCTGAGTAGTCCAGTGTTCTCTTTATTGTGTGCCCTGCACCTTCAGTTCCATTCCTTTTCTATCCTCTCTCCAGCACACATTCGTTTCTCCTTTTTCATCCTAGACAGATTAACACAGGGAATGAGGATGCTGCCAGAACGTGGCCATTCTGTGCGTTCATCCCAGAGAAGGATCTATTATCATGCTCGATTCTATTAAATCTGTTTTCCATTGTAAGGATAGTGCAATATTCTCTGATATTTTACTCTATTCTGCAATGTGTATCTCGCACTTTGTTCTGTCTGTTGTAGTTGAGTTTGGCTTGATTCTATTTATGTAAACTATTATCGGATTTGTCTGAATAGCATGCCAAACAAAGCATTTTGGTCCTCTTTGGAACACATGGTATTCATAAATCTAAAGGATCCAGCCTCGGTCAAATGCTGCTTTAATGGCAAGACTATCCTTTGTGCATAGGATGGGAAAGTGGGATAACATGGAACAAGTGTGATCGGGTGATCGATGGCCGGTGTGGACGCAGGGGGCCGTAGGGCCTGTTTCAATGCTGTATCTCCGAGCTAAACTACAGTCATTATCACCTCCCCGCTGGACTTCAGTGTTTTGGTCCATGCACGGCTTAAGGTTTCGATGAAGTTGGCAGCTGGTTATTGCCAATAGGTTGTCCGACTTGCTGTATTGATCTGTTCAGCAGTGACCGTTTTACAGCTGAACAGTTTGCGCGGCCTTTACAGGTGGTGATGGGAGTCAGTCAGAAAGGATGTGACCATGGTGACTGGTAGGCAGGCCGGCAGGGTGGCCGGTCCTTGTGTGGCCACATTAGAGAGAGACACATTGCCTTTGATTTCACACATGATGAAGGGATTAGAATACTTGCTGATCCAATGTTAGGCTGTGACACATGGAAAAACATTACATTGTCCTTCACAACTCCCTGCAGTTTTTAGACAGGTATAGAATGCTGAACAATACAGTACAGGAACAGGCCCTTCAGCCCACAATGTTTGTGCTGAACATGACGGCCAGTTAAACTGATCTGATCTGCCTGTACACAATCCATATCCCTCTATTCCTTGCACTTCCATGTGTTGTCCAAAAGCCTCTTAAACGCCACTATGGTATCTGCCTCCATCACCACCTGCGGCAGTGTGTTCTCGGCCCCCACCACTCTGTGTTCAAGAACTTGCCCCGCACATCACCACTAAACTTGTCTCTGGTGTTGGATAATTTAAGTTGTGCAGATGCTGTAAGTGGAAACGCACTCTTCAGCCACCCGTGTTGCAAATGAGCTGAGCATGCTTGACACAGGTGCCGAAAATTATCAAAAATCCCCCAATCTACAGCACAGATATCTTTCATCAAGGAGAGTGTTACCTGGACCACAGGTAACAATATGTCTGAGGACCAATAGTCAGTTACAAGATGAGATGGATCAGCCATATTGAAGTAATGGCCAACAAAGCACACAAAAGCCTTAACTTCCTTAGAAGGCTTAAAGGGCCTGTTCCACTTACGCGACTTTTCAGCCGCTGTCTTCGACCTTCAAGCTCGAGGGCACTCGCCTGAAAAACCTCGAGCTGGATCAACCGTCAGCGCACACACACACAAACACATCGCAAAGGCGGGGGCCAGGGAAAGCGGGGAGCGCAGTCTGAAATTCACACCCGCGATGAACAGGAAGGCAAAAGGCGGCTGGCACAGTGTACGGTAAGTCCTTTAGAGAGCGCAGGGGGAGAGAGTTGGGGGAGAGAGTTGGGGAGAGAGTTGGGGGGGACAGTTGGGGGGGACAGTTGGGGGGGACAGTTGGGGGGGAGAGTTGGGGGGGAGGAGAAAGGGAAGGGGGGGGGGAGAAGGAGTAGAGACACTTTTAAGAGGCCGGACAACATTAAATAAAGTTTAGCGGGCATTTAACATTACTGGGCGGTTTTCCTTGGTTCCGAAAACTCCAATGAACCAATTAAAATGCCCGGTCAGCAAAGGAAATTGCCTACAGCTACCTCAACTGCCTATAACTACATAGCGACCCCACTCCACAGCAATACAAGTTTAAAAGAACCACGCCGACCAATTTTTACTTGCGGAAAATTTTTTAGCATGCTGAAACATTTTCCTCGACCAAACTGAGGCCGCGAGTATGCGGGAAGTTCCCTTAAGCATGAAGGAGAGTAAAAGTGACCTCCCAGGGCCACATGTCAACCATGCTGTGAGTTTGAGTTGAGAGCAAACTCTTCTAAATTCGCAAATTAGGCCCCCGCAGTGGGACAGGGCCTTTAGAAGTTCAGCATGTCCCCAACAACCCTTACCAACTGCAGCAGATGTACCATAGAAAGCATTTTATTATGATGCATCACAGCGGGGTTTGGGAACAGCTCCATCCAAGAATGCAGGAAATTGAGGACAATTGTGGACGCAGCCCAGATCATCACACAAACCAATCTCCCTCCCATTTAATCCATTTACACTTCACGCAACCTCGACAAGGCCACCAGCATAATCAAGGATGATTCAAAAAGTTGGAAGCTTTTCACTGTACTTCGTGACAATAAACTTAAGTAAAAAGTAAGGAGCCTCTTTAGACTCGCCATGCTACAGGATTGTAGAAGAAGAGATCACATTCAGGTCCAACCGGTTTCCAACAGAACGCCAAGGTGAATTACACCAGGTCAAACGAAGAGAAGAAAATCCATATAAAATGCAACATTTTTTATCCGAAACTCAAACACAAGTGGTGAAGAAATCTGGTTTTTTGTTTCTGGTTCCATTGCAAAATAGAAAACCATGACATTAATGAATTTTCCTTTACATAATCTATCTGTATAAATTTGATACAAAAGCATTTACAATCTACTGAACGGTGTGGGAGATAATGGGGGAGGAGAGAGGTGGAGGAAGTCTGCAATTCTCATGCATAAACTGCAATGATCTTATCTTAATTTCTAAAGGTCAGCTCCATTTTCTTTGCTTTTCTAAATTAACTGAATGTATTCAGCTGCTGCTCATAAGGGACGGACTAATATATTCTGCACTGAATTATGCAGCTGATGTACAAATACAGTACTCACAAACTTTCCAACACTGGACATCAGTAACTGTGGATACATCATGTTCTCCTGTTTACATTCCATTTGCAACCATTAGAAAGATTGCATTTGCAGCCATTAAAAATACATGATTGTATCTGCAATTCAGTAATTATTGTAGAGATATCTTTAATCCAATGTAATTGCAAGATCTATTCAGTTTGTCAGTACCACACTTATACACTGTAACTAGATATATTAAATGTAATTTTTAAGTGATTTAAGTGGATATTAATTTTTAAAGGGTCATAAAACGTCTCGAGAAACTTGGTGATAGGAACTGCACATAAATAATAACCGTAACATATACACATACACAATATATTTACTCCCACCTGCAGCATAAGGCAATGTCAACAGCAGTGTTCTTTATGTTAGATTGGCTCATTACCTTAATGCTTACAAGCAGCATGTAGTCAGATGGATAAAGATGACACCTACATGTATAGAATACTGGGCAGTTCCAGTTATAGTAAGGAAACTTTCAGTTCAAATACTCAAACTAGTTCTGAAGATGCTAACATGAACTCCCATTGCCCTGGGATGTTCAGTTTAGTTTATAGTCATGTGTACCGAGGTACAGGGAAAAGCTTTCGTTGCTTGCAATCCAGTCAGCAGAAAGACAATACGTGATTACAATCGAGTCATTAACAGTGTATAGATACATGATAAGCGAATAACGTTTAGTGCAAGATAAAGCCAGCAAAAGTCTAATCAAGGATAGTCCGAGGGTCTCCAAGGTGGTAGATAGTAGTCCTGCTCTGCTCTCAAGTTGTGTTAAGATGGCTCAGTGCCTGATAATAGCTGGGAAGAAACTGTTCAGAAACTGATGGGAGAGGGGAGAGGAGGGAGCGGACAGGGTGCGATGTCCTTGATTATGCTGCTGGCCTTGCCAAGACAGCGTGAGGTATAAATGAAGTCAGTAGAAGGGAGGTTGGTTTGTGTGATGGCCTGGGTTGTGTGAAGAGCATGTTGCTGATACTCGTACTGAGCTAAATATGGTCTGGATCTGAAGACATGAGTTCTAGCCAGTGCCACTCCAGACACTCGCGTGGTGTGACAGGGTGCTGTGGGGACCTCACCCACTTGTCCAGAAACCATTTCTAAACCAGTTTTGATTTTAGGCAATGCCTAACCCAACCTTAAGGTTGTCATCTGTCAATGTTTAACTATTGATCCCCAATCTCTCTGATATTTGGAAACGATTAAAAATTAAATAATAATCATAACAATTGAAAATAAAAGAAAGAAAATAAAAATGACCAAAAACACAACAATTAAAGTATTATTTTAAATGTGATAATTTAAACATACACCAGTGATGTGGAACAGTCACTATTTATGACTCTTCATAATAGTCATACAATCCTCACACAAAAGGCGGACTTGTTGATCCTGCACCGGGTTTAATCCCGGACATTATCCGAGAGGAGATTCCCTGGGGAAAATACCAGAGATTTCCAGCAGGTTCCTGCTCCAGGGCTGGACTCGATGCAAAGTTCAGTGGTGGTGTTTGGCCAAAATATCAGCAACAGAACCCAAACAACAAGTTCAGAATTTGGAATTAGGGCATTCAGGCCGAGTCCTGAAACTTGGAGCATTTTACCGTGCAAAACGCCAGCAGTTCCCGGTGGAAAATCCGAGCTCAAGCGATTTTGTAGGAAGGAGGAGGAAAGTTATTGAAATAACGGTGCGCCGGTTTCATCCCACATCCCAAAGACGTGCAATTTTGTCGGTTAATTGGCCTCATGGAAATTGCTCCTTGTGTGTAGAGAGTAGATGAGAAAATGGTTCTAACATAGAATTAATGTGAACAGGTAATCGATAGTCGGTGTGGGCTTGGTGGGCTGAAGGACCTTTGTCCATGCTGGATCTCTGCAATTCGCTAGATGGATTTTGAGGATACTCAATAATACCATTACTGTAATCCAATACTCAGCTCAATAGAAGCAGTGCAAGGAGCTGAGCCGTGGGTGAACTGCTCCTTAAAACCTGGGCCATTTCAAACCGATGATCGTATTGATTGGGACGCCACTAATCGGCAGGTATTGTTCACATGAATAAGGAGACCACTAAATTCCTTGGACAGAACTGCAGGCACCTACATTGCCTCTTTTTGCAGAATGGACTAGCACAACTGGGCCTCAGAACAATTACCTTCAGCAATATAGCCTCCATATCCCAAACTTGTTTGAGCTAATCACAAACAATCTGAATACAAAAGTTTGGGGGCTGGTATTTTATGAGCCAAAATGTTTTGTGCACGCCTTGATCAAGCTTCAGAACATTACATCTATTCAAGCAGTCGTGCATTTTCAAAGGCTGACAGCCCTGGCTTAATGAAAGATGCATTGAAGGTCCGGCCAAAAACCGTGAATATTTTGGCCCATCTGAATAACAAGACAACAAAGAAGCGACAGAAGACTTAATCTCAGTCTTTGCCTCTAATAGAAAAAAAACTTATCATCGATTTCTCACACGTATGATACTGCATTAAATTCCAAAGTACATGATTCTCAGACAGGCTGGAAGGAGAGTAAGAGCTGCACTGGGTTTGATTTGTAACTCTCAGCTCTACCTCATGAGCAGGAGATTGAAGCACTGTGCCTCCATTATTAACAGTGAATAGTAAATCTGCTGATAAGTTGGTTAAAATTCAAAGTTCACTCCTAGAGATTTGTCATTGTGCAATAACTCAAGCACAAGATTATGAGGTTCAAGGAAGGTTTGGAAGAGCCAATATAAATTGCCTCTCCAAAACTTGCAATAAACTCAAGAGCAATTTGTTCTCAGTTGCTTTGACAAAGTACAACTGCTTTCAAACCCGAGTAAAGTTATTTTGCGTAATTCCAATCTTAGATTCTACAGAATCCTAAATCTTGTTGGAATTATTAATACATCATGCAGAGAATCAATTCATTCAATATGTGAGTAGATATTTCCTCTAAATCATAAAAGGGGAAGACAGTGTAGGACTGGGGAAGATGCTACGTCTTGGTCTGGGTCTTGCAGCAGGGTGCATCGGGGAAGGCATTGAGAGGAGCAGCCTCAGCCCGTAGCACAATTAGCAGGCTTCACGTCTGGCAGCGAGTACCGATGAGCGGGTATCGCCCATCGGTCTTGGCCAGATTTTGCATAGAATTATTTAGCTTCTAACTCAAACTCTTATGGGGCTGTCCCACTGTACGAGCTAATTCAAGAGATCTCCCAAGTTTCCTCTGATTCGAACTCGGGGAATTACGGTAATAACCGCTCGTAGGTACTCGGGGCTCTCGTGGACATTTTCCAACATGTTGAAAAATCTTCACGAGTCTTCACGAGCTTACCGCGTTTCCCGAGTACCTGCCGTTAGCGTAACGAGCCGCTAAGAGACGTCCTGAGCTCCGACGTACCTGCTACGTACATTCTACGTGCTTACCACGAGTTTGATTTTTTTTTAAACTCGGGAAAACTCTTGAATTACCACGTACAGTGGGACAGGCCCTTTACAGCGAATTCCCACCATTATCATACAGCTTTAATAGTTTAAGACTGATATAAAAATGAAAGAAGCTTACTAATTTTTCAGCACAGTCTACTAAGAAATTATTCTGTAACTTCACATGGAACCCATATAGAATGTGGATGATGGGAGTCATAAGTATTTTGTTTGATCAGATGCCATTAAAACCCATGAAGCAATTGCAGATGCTTCCTACACCCCAAGATTAAATAACAGCCTCTTACTCTGCACGGTCTGTACTTTGTAATGTAACATATACTGTATGTTCTAGACTCAGTAAATAGCAAAACTACTACTGGTAAAACTAGAGGAAAATTTAAATAGATTGAAGATGGTGACTTCGGCTGAGTCATGAATGCAGTATAATGCCCCATGGTTCATGGCAATGTTACATTTATATTATAATATTCAGGAAATATTAGGCATGTTTAAAGTCTACGATTTGGGGGAATGTAAATGTTTACAGTTCAGGTAACATTTGCTACTATTGGCAAAGGTTCCGATTTATTGCATCCTGCATTTGTCAGTTCAATGATCAATTAGGCGAATCTCGGACATTTGTGTGTGAAACCCACATTGTACCAATCCAATGCAATTCTGATGGAAATCACTCTTCAGAACTACACAGCAGCTAAGATACAGTCAGTACCACACAGTAGCCAAGGTACAGTGAGTACCACACACCAGCTAAGATACAGTCAGTACAACACAGTAGCTAAGCACCATCACTCACTACCACACACAAGTTCTGTCCACTTTTGAAGCCTTTCAATGTAGAGCAGGTAAACAAGTTCTAGACTGGACTAGTCAGAGTGGCAATCCACTGGACAGTACTGCCCTGGTCTTTGTTGCAGTGCCAATGCTGGATCACCACCTTCTGCGTGATTACTACCCCACTGATATTGGTGGTCTAGCCCTTATGCCCATTCTTGGACCGCTGGTTCCAGACACTAACATGCAGCCTCTCAAGTCTTGTAAACATGGAACAGTACAGCACAGGAACAGGCCTTTCAGCCCACAATGTCTGTGCCAAACATGATGCCATGACCAACTCTTACCTGCATGCTTGTGACAAGCACTGACCCCTACAGTGTCCACGAGCTACTGCTGCCAGTTCCAGGAAGATTCTTCTTTCTCACTCTTTGCTTCTCGCTCAATAACCAATGTTTACTCCAGGTGAGTATTTAACCCCAGTTCCCCACACGCTCATCTTGTTGACCATCCACCTGTGTGTGACCTGATCATAACCTTGTGAACATCTAATTATTCACATTAACTAGGACAGCATGGTGGCGTAGTGGTAGAGTTACAGCGCCAGAGACCCAGTTTTCATCCTGACTATGGGTATTGAGGTTTTACGTTTTCCCCGTGACCTGCATGGGTTTACTCCGGGATCTCCGGTATCCTCCCACAGTCCAAATACGTACAGGTTAATTGGCTTAGTAAAATTGTCAAATGTCCCTAGTGTATGTAGGATAATGTTAGTGTGTGGGGATCGCTGGTCAGCGTAGACTCGGTGAGCCAAAGGGCCTGTTTCTGTGCAGTATCTTTAAAACTAAACTGTTGGACAGTATTCATCACATCAGACTTTCCTTTCATAAACTCATGCTGACCCATCTCATTACTATTAATCCTTTCAATATGTTATGTGACTTCAACCTTTATTATAGATTCCAGCAATTACCCATTTGCTGACATTAGGATAACAACTCGGTACTTCTCTGTTTACTCTCTCCCTCAACCCAAAACATCACCTATTCCTTTTCTCCAGAGATGCTGCCTGACCCGCTGAGTTATTCCAGCACTTTGTGCCTTTCTTCAAATTTCTGTCAGAAGTGAATGAGATTAATGTAAGTAAATAACCACCACAACTCATTTCTATGGAGAAGTTATCCTTCTTGTGGATCTTGCCAGATGTTCTGTTCTGCTCTCTTCTCACGTTGAAATAGTAAATGGACTTTGCTGTTGGATACAAACCTCGTCACAGGCAGAACTCCACCTCCCATCAGCGGCTGAGACAGTGACACCAGTAAACGCTCGACCACGAGAAACAGTGGAGCAGAATTTGTCATTCAATGGCAATTCATTCAGTCAAACAGCATGGAAACAGGCCCCTTTTCAGCCCAATTTTCCCATGCTGAACAAATAACCTACCCCATCTCTGCTAGTCCCACCTGCCTGCATTTGACCCAAATCCCTCTAAACCGCTGCTGTCCATGCATCTGCCCAAATGTCTTTTGAACGTTGCTCAAATGTGAAAAAGTTGTTTCACTGAAACACTTTGGTGCATCCTTTCTCTCTCAAGTTGACCAGAAGAGGCAGGTTTATGGGCTCCTGGAAAAAACACAACCATTTACTGTATGTACCGATGATATTTTAGAATATCGTGCTTTAATGTTGACAGTGGACATTTGATAATTAATCTCTGCAATTATTCAGAGTTAAGGTAATTCAGAAGATACAATGTAAAAAGAGTGGGAAGGTTTGGGAAAAGATAGGAGGGAAACAACATTTAAACTGCTGCATTGCACTTGAATATATTCCTATGGCATTTCGAGGCTCCGATTTATGTAAATATTTTTACATTTATTTAATTAAATACATTTAGTCAAAAAACAAAATCATGGCAACCCTTGGAAAATTGCTCCCCAGAAATCAATCGCACCTTAATGAAAAATGCAAGTTTGTTTTCACACTAATAGCCCGTTTAATGCAAGAAAGGTACAAGCAGCAGTAATTACATGTGTTTATTCATCGTCCTGCAGTGCAGAAGGACAGCTATTAGCTGGCGAGCTGCGGGGACTGTTGTATTGGTCTCTAGGGTGAACCATGCAGGAGTACCGGGCAGCGATGACCCACAGCTGCCCACAGCAGAGAACGGGCAGCACCAGTCTCCTGGACATCGCTGGGTTGGGCTGGGCTGGGCCGGCTCGGCTCCATGCAGCGCGGCAGGCGGGTGAAGTTCAGAGCCGCGCTGACAGGGCGCTTCTCTGAGCCGGCCTCACGGTGATTAATGACAGCATTTGAAAGACAATTAGCAGGAGCAAGATCAGCTGCAACTTCCTTATCAATCAGACCCTCGCTGTTCATAAACACACGGCACCCTCTGCAAGACAACTGTATCGCCTTCACGCAGACACGGTGCTCTCCACGTGATACAAAAAAGCAAAGTGATATTGCCGGTTGTTTATTCCCAGTGACAACTGTGCACAAATGCAAACGGCCTGTGCGCCCTTGCCCGGCGGCATGAGGCAGACAGGGACCGTCCACAGCACGGAAACATGCCCTTCGGCCCAGCCTGCCTATGCCGACCAACATGCCCCGTTATGATATCATCAGTCGCAGGGATGCACTTGAACTGAAGCGATGGCAAAGGGGGCGTGAGGTTCAACGGGAGCCGAGATCTTGCTCCTCCTGCCCGGAGGGGTGGGGAAAGGGGGAGGGGAAATAATGGAAGAGGTGAGAGTGGGCAAGAGGTGGGAGGATTGGGGAAGGGAGGAGGTGGGTGGGGATGGAGAGGAGTGGGAAAGGAAAGGAGGGCGAGGGATCGGAAGGGTCGGGAGTGACATGTCCATGTGTTAAGGGCATTGAAGGGACAGTCGTGACTTGCCTGCCCATCCATCCATCCATGCGGCGCCTTCTAATGACTTTTAGTGAAACGCATTTCAGGGAATTATTGGATTCGACACCTGCAGACAGGGATGCGCGGGATAATCTCATCAGCATTAATTTGGCATCTCCTTCAGAGGCAACAGCATGGCACGTCTATTGATGCCACCACCTGGAACCCTATGGATTTGAGAGAGAGAGATATAGAGCTCTAGGAGCTAGTGGAATCAAGGGATATGGGGCAGGCACGGGTTATTGATTGGGGACGATCACAATGAATGGCGGTGCTGGCTCGAAGGGCCCGAATGGCCTCCTCCACCTATTTTCTATGTTTCTATGTTTCCCCTCACAAACTCATTTGGCCTCTGTAGTTTTGAAGTGATCGCGTTTGATTCCGGCGCTATACATAGAAAACACCCAGGTGTGGACATAAAGACGAGGAAGACATTTTTTTCCCCCAATAAATTTACACTACACTTTTGAAAATAATAGAGGTTCCATTCAACAGAACAAGAATTTTCGGAGAGCATGCAATTGCATGTTTAAATTGGACGCAATGGAAATGAGTGCAGACCAGAACTGCTTTTCCACAGCGCCACGTGTCTTGTTGAAGGGTTTAGAGTTTGGTTGCAAATAGTTAGCCTGGGGTCTACGGGAAAACCCGTCTATTGCTCCCGGCAATACAAGCGTTTCTGGACAGGAGTGGGTAAACTGTCGGAGAACGACTCGGATCAGGGCTCCCACTGCACTAAAACACTCTCCAGCACAGCCAGCCTTTGGTTTCTCAATGTCCAGCCCCAGATAGTTAGATCACCCCTCCCCACCCCTGAATTACTCCAGCATTTTGTGTCTATCTTCTTTAAATATACAAAACAAAGTTTCAATAAAGAGACAACAAACTAATTAGAATTGTCCCCTAATATGAATTCACAGAAAGCAACCGGTCAGGATGGAGTCCCCGTCCTCAGGACCTGTGCGGATCAGCTGGCTGAGACATTCAGAGACATCTCTAACCTCTCACTCTTCTATTCTGAGGCTACCATCTTCTTCATAAACTATCATCCCTTACAAAGAAAAGCAATGTAGCATACCTTAATAACTATCATCCATGACTCTGACATCCACCATTATGAAGTGCTTTGAATGACTGGTGATGGCATAGATTAACTCCAACCTCTCAGCCAGCCTGATCCACTGCAGTCTGCTTACCTTCACAACAGGTCCACAGCAGACACCATCTCTCTGGCCCTAAACTCATCTCTGGAACACCTAGACAATAAGGACTCTTACATTAGACTCCTATTTATTGACTATAGCTCCGCCTTCAACACCATAATCGGTTTCAAACTCATGTCCAAACTCCTGGATCTAGGAATCCACTCCTCCCTCTGCCACTGGGTCCTCAACTTCCTAACACGCTGACCACAATCAGTGAGGATAGGTGACAACACATGCACCTCAATAATTCTCAACACTGGTGCCAAGCAACATTGCATTCTCAGTCTCCACAATATTCCCTTTGCACTCACGACTGCATGGCCAAACTCTTAATGCCATCTACAAGTTTGTAGACAACACACTATGGTGGGCTGGGTCATGAACAATGATGAGACAGAGTACAGGAAGGAGATAGAGAACACAGCAGTAGAGCTGCTACCTCACAGCACCAGGGACCCGGCTTTGATCCTGACTACGGGTGCTGTCTGTATGGAGTTTGTACGTTCTCCCTGTGACTTGCGTGGGTTTTCTCTGAGATTTTTGGTTACCTCCCACACTCCAATGATGGACATTTTTGTAGGTTAATTGGCTTGGTATAAGTATAAAATTGTCCCTAGTGTGTGTAGGATAGCGTTTGTGTGCGGAGATCGCTGGTCAGCGCGGGCTTGGTGGACCGAAGGGCCTGTTTCCGCTCTGTATCTCTAAACTGAACTAAACGAAATATGATGTCAGGACAATAAGTTCTCCTTCAATGTCAGCAAGATGACGGATTTGATATTGACTTCAGGAAACATGGTGGAAGATTCAGAGAGATTCAGGTTCCATGGTGTTAATATCACCAATGATCTGTTGTGGAGCAACCATTTGATGTGATGCCTAAGGCCGAACACCAATGCCTCTACTTTTCAACATGAATTTCAACAGGTCTCCAGTGACTCATACAAACGTCCACAGATGGACTATGGAAAGCATACTGTCTGTTTGCATCACAGCTTAGTCCGGGAACAGCTCTGCCCAAGACCACAAGAAATTACAGGGAGTTGTGGATGTAGCCCAGTCCATCACACAGACCAGAATTCCCTCCATTGACTCCATCTACACTTCACGCTGTCTTGGAAAAACAGCCGACATAATCAAAGACTTGACCCACCCGAGTCATTCCTTCTCCCTGCTGCTTAAAACATTCTGCACTCTGTATCTCCCCCTTTGCTCTACCCATTGTACTTGAATTTGAACTGATTGTATTTATGTATGGTATGTGTAATCTGAAAGCAACAAAATCAAAGCTTTTCACTGTACCTTGGTACGTGATAATAATAACCATATAACATATATAACCATATAACAATTACAGCACGGAAACAGGCCTTCTCGGCCCTTCCAGTCCGTGCCGACCATTTATTTTCCCCTAGTCCCATCTACCTGCACACAGACCATACCCCTCCATTCCCTTCCCGTCCATATACCTATCCACTTTACTTTTAAATGTTAAAATCGATCCTGCCTCCACCACTTCTGCTGGAAGATTATTCCACACAGCCACCACTCTCTGAGTAAAGAAGTTCCCCCTCATGTTACCCCTAAACTTCTGTCCCTTAATTCTCATGTCATGCCCGACTTAAACCCCAACTTAAAATCTAAACAACTGAGACAATATGAGAACTGCAACTGGCCTCTTTGGATATTTTTTACAACATTAAAAACAACATTTAAAAGCATCAGGTATTTCTACTGTTAATTGATCTAGAGGAGGCAATTTGAAGCAGAAGATGAAAATATTCAAACCATTTGGAGAAGTTCATGCTCCTGCAGAACAGTCTCACGCTAGATCTTTATTCCAAACTTCCAACATCTGCAGGGCTCTGAACTTCACCCACTGGTTCATTCATTGTTCCTTCTCCTGGAGCAACCCTGGTTGGGGAGAATGTATGAACAAGGAACCGCAGATGAGTAAGGGTTCAGTCTGAAGAACTTCAGTCAACGGCTTGAAGCAGCTCTTCATTGCATCCACAATATTAGAAACATAGAAAATAGGTGCATGAGTTGGCCATTCGGCCCATCAAGCCAGCGCCGCCATTCAATATGATCATGGCTTATTATACAAAATCAGTACCCCGTTCCTGCTTTCTCCCCATCTCCCTTGATTCTGTTTGCCCAAAGAGCTATATCAAACTCTTTTGTCTTGAAAACATCGAGTGAATTAACCTCCACTGCCTTCTGTGGCAGAGAATTCCACAGATTCACAACTCTCTGGGTGAAAATATTTTTCCCCACTTCAGTCCTAAATGACCTACTGCTTATTCTTAAACTTTGACCCCTGGTTCTGGATTCTCCCAACATCGGGTACATTTTTCCTGCATCTAGCCTGTTCAATCCCTTAAAATTTTTTATATGTTTCTATAAGATCCCCTCTCATCCTTCTAAATTCCAGTGAGTATAAGCCCAGCCGATCCATTCTTTCATCTTATATCAGTCCCACCAATTAACCTAGTGAACCTATGCTGCACTCCCTCAATAGCAAGAATGTCCTTCCTCAAATTTGGAGACCAAAACTACAAACAATACTCCAGGTGTGGTCTCACCGGGATCCTGTAAAACAGCAGTAGGGCCTCCTTGCTCCCATACTCAAATCCTCTTACTATGAAGGCCAACGTGCCATTTGCTTTCTTCACTGCCTGCTGTAGCTGCATGCTTACTTTCAATGACTAATGTACAAGCACACCCAGGTCTTTTTACACCTCCCCCTTATCTAATCTGACGCCATTCAGATAATTATCTGTTTTCCTGTTCTTGCCACAAAGTGGATAACCTCACATTTATCCACATTATATTGCTTCTGCCATGCATCTGCCCACTCACCCAACCTACACAAGGTACCCTGCAGCCTCATAGCATCCTCCTAGCAGCTCACACTGCCACCCAGCTTTGTCTCTTCTGCAAACTTGGAGATGTTACATTTAATTCCATCATCTAAATCGTTAATATATATTGCAAATAACTGCGGCCCCAGCACCGAGCCTTGCGACACCCCACTAGTCACTGCCTGCCATTCCTACTGTATTGCTTCCTGTATGCCAACCAGTTCTCTTTCCTTGTCAACACCCTACCCCCAATACCATGTGCTCTAATTTTGCACACTAATCTTTGTCAAAGTCCAGACACACCACATCCACTGGGTCTCCCTTATACATTTTACTTATTACATCAAAAAATTCCAGAAGATTAGACAAACATGATTTCCCCTTCAGCAATCCAAGCTGATTTTGACCGATCCTGTCACTGCTTTCCAAATGCGCTGCTATTACATCTTTAATAATCGACTCAAGCATCTTCCCCACTACCGATGTCAGGCTAACTGGTCTATAATTTCCTGTTTTCTCTCTCGCTCCTTTCTTTAAAAAGTAAGGTTACATTAGTCACCCTCCAGTCCACAGGAACTTTTCCAGAGTTTATAAAACATTGGAAAATGATCACCAATGCATCTACGATTTCTAGGGCCATCTCCTTGAATACTCTGGGATGCAGATCATCAGACCCTGGGGATTTATCTGCCTTCAGACCCAACAGTTTACCTAACACCATTTCCTGACTAATGTGGATTCCCTTCAGTTCCTCCCTCCCGCTAGATTCTCGGTCCCCTAGTATTTCTGGGAGATTGTTTGTGTCTTCCTTGATGAACACAGAAACAAAGTACTTGTCTGAAGAAGGGTCTCGACCCGAAACGTCGCCTATCTCCTTCGCTCCTTAGATGCTGCTGCACCCGCTGAGTTTCTCCAGCTTTTTGTGTAACCCCCCCCTACCTGTTTAACTGGTTTGCCGTTTCCTTGTTTCCCATTATAATTTTCCCTGTTTCTGACTGTAAGGGACCTACATTTGTTTTCACTAATCCTTTACTCTTCATATATCTATGAATGCTTTTACAGTCAGTTTTTATATTTCCCGCAAGCTTTCTTTCATGCTCTATTTTCCCGTCTCTCTTGTCCTAGATATACCTTCTGGCCAGAACCTTGTATCCCTCTCCTTCACCTGTTGCCATTAATGAAGTGTCTTTGGGCCATTTCTCCTGCACAGACCCCACAGTTTCCCACCACACTAATCGCTGGTGCCAGGGATCCTAATCTTCACTCCAGCCACAACACTCTCCACAGAACTGACAGAATATCTCCCTCCTCTTGTGTCCATGAATTTGCCAACCCATGCCTGTTGACGACTGAGATTGGGTTAATTTTCACAGATAGGAGAGCATCTTACAGTTAAACACCGGGACCAGGTGTTTGATGAATGTGCAGAGCTGGCAGGATTGTTAGAGTCTCATTTGGCAGAGGTGGCACCAAATCACCATTACGTCACCCAGAGCATGTGGTTCTATTCAAGTTGCTGACCAGCATAATTGGAAATCAGCATTGTAGCTCAGACTAAAATGGATCCACACAGCACGTTCCAGCCCAATCTTCCATTGCTTCCAGAAACTCAGGTGCTGATTTAACTATCATGGGGGCATTTGGAACATGTCGCAAATAAGAAATCTGTTGTCTTTTGGCACTACGATACAATCCATTCTTATCATCATCAGAGAACAGTTTAAAAGACAGTCAGCGTGATTAGTTGTCCCTAGCAACACACATTACAACTCCTAACATACAACGCTGGGCTGAAACAGTGGAAGTGAACAATGCCACGTTATTGGCTTATTTAATGCAGTTATTGTGCAGAAGTTCACAAAATCTGTGATTGTTAGAACATGTTTTACTGAGTATTGAATGAAGCTCTTGAAGATAAAGGTTGGCATAGACCAATGGAGGAATTGTGAAGAACTTTGCAGGATCGAAAGCAGCCTGTCTCTAATTACCTCTAATTGCTTCATTTATTTAAAAGCAGTTGTTGTTGGATTTTTTTGCGCTAATGATCGGCAAAAAGAAAAAAATTCAAAGGCATGCCACAATGGATTAGCTGTGGTTTAATGAGCAAACAGCTGCTTTAAATGCAGACAACAATTAGTACAGGGTGTACTAGTATGTTCCCAATTATATTTTATTTAACCATGGAAAATAATTAGCATTCAAAGCTCTCAAAGTGTCTTACTTTGCAATGAAAGTACAATTTAAGCATCCAATGTCCTTTAATGCTTTTGTTTAAATTCAGAGACCATTTTAAGCATAGAATTGGTGGAGGGGTTACTTCACTTGGAGAAGTAATTGAGCAGTTTGCGAGCTTCATTCAGGCACAATGTCAGAAGCAGGAAGAAAGCAGCAGTGTACCTATCAGCAGCCGTCAGGGTAATCTCTGCCATCAGCATTGTCCACTGGACCACCACACACATCTCCTCACAGCGAACTATCCATTGCAATCTTTCAATTCCATGCGAGTTTCGCTGACCAATTATCATTATTACTTATGAATAGAAGGAATGGGTGACGTTTAGGGTTGAGACCATTCTTCAGTCTGAAGACGGGTCTCGACCCGAAACATCACCCATTCCTCCTATCCAGAGATGCTGCCTGTCCTGCCGAATTACTCCAGCATTTTGTGTCTACCTTCAGCGTAAACCAGCATCTGCAGTTCCTTCCTACACTTTATCATGTATTAGTTAAGATTATTTAAGGTTTAGTTGTTTAATAAGGAACTGCAGATGCTGGTTTACACTATTTAAGGTATATTTATTCATTGGATTACCCCTGTCCTGGTGCTAACTAAATAATGACGGGAGTAAACCAATATTAGAGTGGTTTGAGTTAACCACTGTTTGAAATCCTGCTTATTCCTAAAAATGATTTGGTCCTGTGTCAATTGATTGGAATGTTTGGATACATTTAATGTTATGGTTTATTGCAGATAAAATGAAGATAGTTCCCCAAAAAAGTACACTATATTTTAGTTTACGTTAGTCTTTTATTGTTGGCAAGATACACCAAGCTATAATTTTTATTTGAACTGCATCTTAATAAATGATGTACAACGTATAATATATAAAACATGTTTGCGTAACAGTTTCACCAAACGAAGGAATTTTAAAATCCTACTTAAGCAAGGTTTTTACATTTCAAACACACATTCTGTCTTCTGGCAAGGTGAACAGAACTAAATAATTGAAATCAGACTTTGCCATCATATGCCAACATAAAATCTCAGGGAAACACACACTGCGTTGTGTCTGAATGTCTCTGGAAGTTTTACAAATCATTGGAGATAAAGGGAAGCGACTCCCCCTGTTGCTCTCTATTAAGCACAACTAGTTGGCGTGGTCTCATTTCAATACTCATTGTAGGTTCCACATCACTCAAATACCCTCAGATTTCACACCAATGAGACAATGTCACGTTTAAAGGCGACAAGAACACGCAAGGTTGGAGATTGAAGCAGGAAGGAACCATACCCAGGTCTGAAGAAGGGTCTCGACCCGAAACGTTGCCTATCTCCTTCGCTCCTTAGATGCTGCTGCACCCGCTGAGTTTCTCCAGCTTTTTGTGTCCCCCAGGTCATGGCTGGTTTTCTATTCTCCTCGCTGATGAGTAGCCACAACCCAAGCAAAGGAAATCAAAGCCAAACTCAAATGGCATTTTTAATAAAGGGAATCAAAATTCCAATTAATCTTCAGATATATTCCTGAAGGCATCAATGGCTTTGCTGCAAAACCACAACACAATGACAGGCCAGAGATAGACACAAAATGCTGGAGTAACTCAGCGAATCAGGCAGCATCTCCGGAGAAAAGGGATAGATGACTTTTCGGCTTGAGACCCTTCTTTGGTTTAAAACAGCATTAGCAGTTCCATCCCACACAATGACAGGCCACCCCTTTACCCCATTAGCCATTATTAATGTAGGACCCTCAAATGTGATACGGATTGTACGTGGGAATTTGGCTGATTTTCCTCGCCCAAACACTTTACGCAGAGGCTGCCTGTAGCTGAGGTCAGCTGTATGAGCCTGGAATGCAGGACATCGCTCAGGAGCAATCAACGGCCGTCAGTGACCACGTGCACACTTCACGTGATGTCCACTTATCTTCAGGAGGGTTTCCAGAAAATGTTGCTGAAACCTTGGTGTAGTTTGGACCATAACACATAGATTTAGTCGAGTCTGCCATCAATACGATACGATATGATATGACCTGATAAAACTTTATTCATCCCCAGAGGGAAATTGGTTTGCCAACAGTACACACAAACTTGAAATTAAAATTAAATCAAAATGTTATTTCAATTGAAATTAAATTAAAAATCATGGCTGATCTGTCTTTACCTTCAACCCCATTCTCCTGCCTTCTCCACTTAACCTTTGACAGCCTTACTAATCAAGAACCTGTCATTCTCTACTTTAAAAATACCCAATGACTTGGTCTCCACAGCCGTCTGTGGCAATGAATTCCATAGATTCACCGCCCTCTGGCTGAAGGATGGCTTCTGGCTTCTTAAGGTATGTCCTTTTATTCTGAGGCTGTGCCCTCTGGTTCTAGACACTCTCATAACTGGAAACATTATGTTTAGTGCCCTGCACACTGAATGCTGGAATAGACCCATTGAGGGTTCTAAATGATGAAATCTAGCAACACTAAAAGCCTTCACTATCTCATTATGTTCAAAGACACTTGTTTAATGACCGCTTACAACCTTACAGTTTCAAAAAATTAACTGTTTTTCTTTAGCACCAGCAATGTTTAGTGTGGTATTTGTGTATCAATTGCTCTATCATAGAGAAGCTATCATTTTATATTCCTGCGATCATTCACGGCATGGAAATGGAAATAAGGAAAGCCTCAACATTGTAGAAAAAAATCTATTAACATAACTCAAAGGAAAGGCTATAAAAATGATTATAATTCAGTACAGCTTGCTTTTGGCAATAAAAACATAGGAAGTTGCTAAGCTTTAGCTGGATGTTTAAACACTGGTACAAGCTGGAATTTAAAACCTGGGATGGACTAAACAGTTTCCATGCTGTTTGTCAACAAATGGCTGAAGAAGGGTTTCGAACTGAAAAGTCACCCATTCCTTTTCTCCCGAGATGCTGCCTGTCTTGTGGAGTTACTCCACCATTTTGTGTCGATCTTCCATGTAAAACAGGGCAGTTTCTCTGTTACAGAAACTTATTTTCCATTTGTATCCATTTCCTTGAGCAAAATGCAGTACCACAATTTTCAACCAAAACATTAGTTCCCACTCATTAGTCTCCCTCTGATGCAGCATCTGCACCACAATATGATATCATTAAGCAGATTCTTGCTATCTCCCATAGGGTAGGAGGAAATGGTGTTAAATGAAGCTAGAGTCTCAATTTGCAGCTGGCACCAAGAAAGTGATTTTGTGTAGAGTGAGCGGGGGACATGATGGGATTGGTTATGCTTTCCAATACTAAACACAAAGTTCTTCACTGGAAGTCAAGTGTTTTTAGACATGATTTGGCCTGAAGGATATTTTCACTCATTCCTCCCTGGGATCTTCTGACCTTCAGGAATAATCTAATAGTTCCTCGTAAATGGACAAGGGACACGGCTTTCATCAAGGTTGGTTCGGAAATAATTCTGCTGCACCGAGAGACATTGACTATTGCTTAAGACTCAGGTTAAAGGACACTCCTTTCCCCAACAATGGCTCATAATTGTATCCCAGACTAAACCTAATCATTGAGTAGAAATAAGGAACTGCAGATAACCATATAACATATAACCATATAACAATTACAGCACGGAAACAGGCCTTCTCGGCCCTTCCAATCCGTGCAGACCATTTATTTTCCCCTAGTCCCGTCTACCTGCATTCAGACCATACCCCTCCATTCCCTATCCACTTTACTTTTAAATGTTAAAATCGATCCTGCCTCCACCACTTCTGCTGGAAGATCATTCCACACAGCCACCACTCTCTAAGTAAAGAAGTTCCCCCTCATGTTACCCCTAAAACTTCTGTCTCTTAATTCTCATGTCATGCCCTCTTGTTTGAATCTTCCTGACCTTCAATCGGAAAAGCTTATCCACGTCAACTCTGTCTATCCCTTTCATCATTTTAAAGACCTCAATCAAGTCCCCCCTTAACCTTCTGCGCTCCAAAGAATACAGACCTAACTTGTTCAACCTT
This sequence comes from Raja brachyura, assembly GCA_963514005.1. The sequence continues at coordinate 47,485,798 of OY740798.1, read as the reverse complement.
TCTCTGTAACTTAGTTGCTGGAACCCAGGCAACATTCTAGTAAATCTCCTCTGTGCTCTCTCTAATTTGTTGAGATGTTGGTTTGCCAAGGAAAAATACAAAATACTGAAGTAACTCAGCGGGCCAGGCATCATCTCTGGATAACATGAATAGGTGACGTTTCAGGTATCCCAGAATAAACCAAGCCACAACTACGTAAAACATTGCACGAGTCATATCTGACCACCACATTACCTCCCAATTATAGTGTCAAAAAGGGTTAAAAGATAAATTAACTGTAAAAAATAAAAGGCATGTTTGGGATTTTACCAAAATGGCAGTGTGGGTGAATCCGTGAGAAACTTCCAGTGTCTAAGGATTATATCTATGGACTGATTTGGTGGCACAAAAGTGTCGAATGAATACAATTTGGAAAAGTATAAGGAAAGACACATCATCAGTTGGGATGTGTTGGGCTGATGGGAGGGGATACGAGGGCGGGAAAATCAAACCAGACATGAAAAATGAAAGGATAATAACATATGTAGAAGGAAACGTGGGACTTGGAAGTGCATGTCTATCAGTTCTTAGTGTTTCTGCCACCAAGATGGTTGGGAAGGTAATGGGACTCCTTCATTAACTATCTCCAATTAATATCTTAATTGTTAGAGATGCAGATCACGGGACTGGGGATGTCATGCAAAAACTCCATAAGTTGTTGTTCAACCACACGAGTGTACGGCGTACAGTTCTCGTCTCTATATCGCAGGAGGAATAGGGAGAAGGTGCAGATGGGATTTACGCAGATTTTGCAAGCTGGGAATTGATGGTCAAAAGGCTGGGATAGTTTGGATGTAATATGTGTAACCAAGACTAGGTGGACAGGAATGGTTCTTACGAGAGATACCAAGACGCGGTGAATAGGAATGAACTAGTTCCCTTGGCAGAGGGGGCAATAACAAAGGAGGAGACTTCAGTTAATTAACAGGGAGATCTGAGAAACATAGAAATTAGGTGGAGGAGTAGGCCATTCGGCCCTTCGAGCCTGCACCACCATTCAATATGATCATGGCTGATCATCCGTCTCAGTATCCCGTACCTGCCTTCTCTCCATACCCTCTGATCCCCTTAGCCACAAGGGCTACATCTAACTCCCTCTTAAATATAGCCAATGAACTGGCCTCAACTACCCTCTGTGGCAGAGAGTTCCAGAGACCCACCACTCTCTGTGTGAAAAAATTCCTTCTCATCTCGGTCCTCGGTCCACCTCGGTCATCATCTCGAGAAGATTTACTTTACAGCACAGAAACAGCACCTTCCCCGCACATTAACACAAGCCTACACACATAAAGGAACTATTTACACTTATACCAAGTATACAAACCCAGGACAATTAACCTACAAACCTGTACATCTCAGAGAAATCCCAGAGATCTCAGAGAAAACCCATACGGTCATGGGGAGAACGTACAAACTCTGTACAGACAGCGCCCGTAGTCAGGATCAAACCCTGGTCTCTGGCGCTGTAAGCCTGCAAATCTACTGCTGCGTCATTTTTTGCATGATGCCCTTGAGGACATTTGTATTGCTCAGCACCCGGTGGGGACAGGGAACTCACTACCAGCATGGATGGCAGAGACAACACATTTGGAAAGGATAAGACAATCACTCGATGGACCAAAGCCAACAAGGACGTAAGGCGACGGAGAATGAGACAAGTGGCACTACATTAAAGCCCATGTGTGGCTTCCTATTATTTCTAAACCTCAATACCCGGCAAATTCAGTGAGTTACAGAATAGAAACATATTTTTATTACTCACTTATGGAATGTGGGCATCACTGACGCTCAGTACCCAGTGGCCTTGAGCAGGTTTGTGGTGAGTGATCCTACAGGGCTGTAGCTCGGCTGTTCCACGGCCGACAGACTTAGTGATGATGAAGTACCAGTGACACATTTCCACGCTAGGATGGTGTGATAATGCAGAGGGATAATGGCTTTTCATAATATAAGCTGCTCGCATTCCAACACTCCATCACTTTTATTACAAGAAAAAAAAGTAAACTTCACAAAATCATAGTTTGTTGTGTTGATACATTTTCAATTTGCTGCAAAGAGATGAAAGGCTTAACATTTTAGACGCCTAAAATTTATTTTCGCAAGCAACCTGACGATAATCCAAAAATATTTAGTTTGGTCATTTTAGTTTGACCTTTTTATGGCATTTTAGAGCCATTATAATTTGTCTTTCACTACAAAACACTATTGTCTCCTCCACAAGAACGTTAGATATGAAAATAGAATAAGTTGTATGGGTTCCAACACAACTTCACAAGGTGCAGGAACCCCAACTCCAATTCATCACCATGAAGGTAACTCATTGCAAACACATACCTGCACTAACACACAGCAGCCCCATCTACTTAGGCAAAACAATTGGTTCTTCACCATTTCCACCCCGGCACCAATACCATGCTCTACAGATTGCTCTACACTCTGAACAAAGAATTGACAACATTCGATGGAGTTAATTGTTTCAAATAAAGCTGGAAGCAACATTCGTTTGGAGAGTTCCGATGAAGAACGATATCCAAACATCTGTTATATTTTGGTTAAATGTAAATCCTTGTGTTTTCAAACATTACTCAGCGGTGGAGGCCATTACAGGTGATGACAATGACACACCTGTCCCTCTGTGCTCAAATCACTTTCCACAGCAGAGTTCAGTGGAGGCAACTCACTTATTAACCTGTGAATGGTTTTCACTCTCACGTTCAAAAGTACCTGTTTAAAAACCTTTGTACATTTCAATCTTGATAAAAGCACATTCATGCACTCAAAACATAAAATATTGAAACTGACTGAAATATAAAATAAACAATCATTTCTCCCAGCACCCGATGGCTCCTGTTCACTTAAATGGGACGTTATGTTTCACCAGACAATCTGACACACTTCTCAGTGCAAGAACTGGAGCCTGCGGACATTGGTGCTGCATTGGTGAACTGCCTGAGGATCCCGCTGGTGCAACACAGGTGCAGCCACTGTTACATGCGGATATTGGTGTTGCATTGGTGAACTGCCCAAGTAGCCAACTAGTGCAACACATCCACAGCCATGTTCACCTGCAATGCAGGCAACCTGCCCCTGTGGGCTTAGCCCAATGCCAGTAACACAGACTGGGACTGACGCAGAACGTCCCAGGGGTATCCTAGCGTGACTGAAATATATAGACGGTGATGTTGAGAGATATAGAACAAATGAATGAAAGATATGCAAAAAAGTAACTATGATAAAGGAAACAGACCATTGTTTGCTAATAGCTAGGTGAGAACGAGAAGCTGGTGCAACTTGGGTGGGGGAGGGACGGAGAGAGAGGGAATGCAGGGGTTACTTGAAGTTAGAGATATCAATATTGATACCACTGGGTTGGAAGCTGCGCAAGCAAAATATGAGATGCTTTTTCTCCAATTTGCTTTCAGCCTCACTCTGACGATGGAGGAGGCCTAGGAAAGAAAGGTCAGTGTGGGAATGGGAAGGGGTATTATAGTGTTTGGCAACCAGGAGATCAGGTAGGTCCAGGCGGACTGAGCAAAGGTGTTCAACGAAACGATCGCCCAGTCAATGTTTGGTTTCGCTAATGTATCAGAGTCCACATCCTGAACAACGGACACAGTAAATGATCACCACAGTCACAAAGTGAGGGCAGCAATTGGAGAGAATTAATTGGTTAGTAAAAAGACAATTAAAAATGATTAAGTACTGAGTTACTATTTCAAAAGCAAAGCGCATAAATTTTCTTATTTTATAGTATTCACAAACAATAAATGATTTCAACTGTTTCACATTTCAAGTAATGGATGATATCATGAGAGTGGGGCATGGAACCAAACGGCAGAATGTTGTCACGTTACAATATTACATCCCTCTGCAAACTCTCAGGCTTCTATTCGAGCAAACATTCCCCGAAACAGCAACAACTCCACAATAGCAATTATAGTTACTGAAGGGATTTTGTACGTAACATAATCGCACATTCTGGCTGATAAAAAGCTGAGGAGCATCTGTCTGCAGATGTTATTTTTCCAGCACAGTATCCTAGTGGTGGCTGTTATCATTTAATTGTATTACTTCGCTACCACTCTCAGACCAAGGGAAATTCATTATATAGTGTTGTGTGGTTACGATAGTGAAATGATAAAAATCTTAACTTGAATTTGAGCAAAACTATGTATTTACTCAACGCAGTCTCGGAATATGTTGATCCTGATAAACGGACCACCAGGAACAGGGCATGGCAGAAGGGATGGAAGTGGCCATCAGCAAAGGCAGGTGGGTAGAGGGGCAACCAAAACCGTGGCAGAGGGCCAACTTAAAGCCGACCTGTGCTCCAAATAAGACACAAAATGCTCACGTAACTCAGCAGATACGGCAGCATCTCTGGAGAACATGATGTCACACTTACCATGACTCCAGACATTTGAGACTTTGTCTACTCTCCTCCCCTGAGCTATTAGGAATTACACCTGCATTTAATCTGCAATTTAACCTAATCCATCACTTGGTATAAATACCTGAGATCATCACCAATTGGGTGCTGACTAGTCAGTTCTCTATTCTGTTGGTTAGATAGCAGTTCTGAGTTCTGTCAGTTCCAGGTCTATATCTTTCAGTTCCAGATCTATATCTTTTGGTTCCATTCGCTTTTGGGTTTTCTTCAGTACTTCTCGGTGAGCCTGCATTTGAGTCCGTTCCATTTTGCAGCCCCGCTGACACATGGATAGTTGATGTTTTGGGTCAGGGCCCATCTCCATCCTGGAGAAGGTTCCCGATCCAAAACATCGCCTAACCACGTTGTCCAGAGAAATAACCTGACCCGCTGAGTTGCTACAGCACTGGGTCCTTTTTTGTAAACCAGTATCTGCAGTTTCTTGTTTCTCTCTAGAATTTGGGGCCATTGTGTAAAGGGACACCCATTTTAGATTTTATTCTCTCAGTACCAGTCTTTGGACTCTCTTGCTCAAAGGATGGAAGAAGCAGAGTTTTTAGTTATTTATGGCAGAAGTTGATATGCTCTTGAGAAGGCGGATGATAAATTACCATGGATAGACAAGAAAACGGCTGAGACTAAAATCAGGTCAACCATGGATCTGAAGAAGAGTACCAGCCCTAAACGCCACCCATTCATTTCCTCCAGAGATGCTGCCCGATACGCTGAGTTGCTCCAGCACTTTATGTCTATCTTCAGTATAGCCCAGCATCTGCAGTTCCTTCGTACACATCAGTCAGCTGTGATCTCAATACATCGCAGAGCAGGGACAAGAGGCAAAGTGGCCAATTCTTGTTCTGAATTGCTCTGTCTGTATCTGACAGTGTGACACAACTTTACAACAAAGAGTATGCCATCTTAAAGATGGCTCACCACAATCTCCTCAATTAGGGATAGCATTAAATGTTGGTCCCCACAAAGACTCCAATACCCAATGAAAGATCTTCTCCTTTGGCTTGCTGTGTGAGCTTTGTCATGAATTGTTGTCCGGTGCTATGGAGCGCTGGGACAGTTGTTCTGCTCCTGGGTCACTGCATCCATGTGACCCAGGGCAGGTGTTTAGTAACAGTGGCACAGAGTGAGGTTGGGAATTGGACTGAGTAATATTGAACAGTCTTTTTAACCTGGACAATGTCTTTGCTGCAACATCTAATGCAATTCACTGTAGTTAAACAATCTTAAACATCTTACAGCGTTGAAACTGGCTCTTCAGCCCAATTTGGTCAGTTGCCTCATCTAAGCTAGTCCCAGATACCCTGTTTGGCCCAAATCTCCCGAAGCCTTTCATATCCACCTACGTGTCAATAATGCTCCTTGCCTTTTTTTTTGTTTTATTACAAAAAATGTATTCAATTATTAAAAAATAATACATGCAGTACAATAAAACAAGCCAGAACCCAGCACCATAATATGATACAAATATATTGATACAATCTGATACAATCCTATTGAGGATACATTCAACTCCCTGCGGTGCCCAGCGTACAGGGCGTATTCCCTCTTTAACCGCACTCGGGCACGGACGTATCCCCGGAAAAGGAGCAGACAGCTGGCTAGGGTAGACCCCTCCACCGCCTGGCGCCTTGACTCGCGGATGGCCAGCTTAGCCAGGCCCAGGAGTAACCCACCAGGACATCTTCAGCCCTACCCTCTCCCCAACACATAGGGTGTCCAAAGATGAGGATGGAGGGTGAAAAATGCAGCCAGAAGGCAAGGAGCAGCCCCTTTAGGTATTCACACAGTGGCTGCAGCCTCACGCACTCCATGTACACGTGGCACTCAGACTCTTCCAGTCCACAACAGTGGCAGGCGGCTGGCGAGTCTGTGAACCGCGAGAGAAACAGGCTGCAGGCAACACCTCGGTGCATCACCCTCCACCCCAGGTCCCCGATGTAGAGGGGGAGAATCCCTGCAACTTGTCAAATTTAGCAGGGTTAAGTTGTGCCATGATATTGCCAGGATATGCTTACATTTAATGGAATTGCATTTTTCAACAAGTAAAAGAACAAGAGAGTGATTTTGCCAAGACAATGAATAAAGCTTTTACTTGCATTTTCAGTCAGTTATATTCTGGCATTTGGCCCTAGAGTTGGTAATGTAAAATCATGTCCCTGCCTAATGACTGATGCAGAAGGTGTTAACAGACATCCAGAGGGCAAATGCACGTTAGACATGAGAAGGTTATTTGCAGCCCCTCCGAATTATGATGGAAAGCACAGCTGAAAATCTGACCCAATGACAGCTGTGTCCAATTAGAGAAGTTATTTTCTTTAAATATCATTTTGTTACATCATGCACTTAAGCCAATGTTTTCAAATGAAAGAACAAAAGAAAATTTGTGAACAAGTTAGTAGCTCTCCTCACACTGCAAATTACCCCCTTTCAATTAATGGCAACTTACTTCCCCCACTCGGGCTGTGTTTCCTGGGAATGTGTCCTCCTGTTCATTCTGCTTGAACTAAACTCAACATTTTTGCTAACGGGTACAGTTTAACTTGTTCTTCAGCTCAGGGGAATTTCACTTAAGGGATGAAGAATCTCAGCTCAGAGGTTTAGCTTGAGAGAAAGATCTCTCACCCTCTCCTGGATAAAACACTCATCGTCGGGACGTGGGAGGAAACCGGAGCACCTGGAGGAAAACCACATGAGGTCACAGGGGGAACATACAAACTCCATGGAGACAGCACCAGCAGTCACAATGGAACCTGGGTCCCTGGTGCTGTCTAGGTGTTGCCACTGTGTCACCTATGTGCTCCAGTTTCCTGCCACATCCCAAACAAGCACGGGTTTGTAGGTTAATAGGCCTCTGTAACTTGCCCTTAGTCTGTAGAGAGTGGATGAGAAAGTGGGATAACATAGAACTAGTGTTAACTGGTGATTGATGGTCAGTGTGGACTCTTGGGCTGAAGGGCTTGCTTCCATGCTGTTTCTCTAAATACATCTCCAAATTATTGCCAGGCATGAAAAGTATTACAAATTTTACTTAAAAAGTAAAATTAAATTTTTTGAAAAATAAATTATCCCCCATGAATATGTTACAACAAGGATTCCCAATTGGCTCCTGTATTTGAAATAGCCAATACATAAGAAAGCAAGATAAAAATGGTGTATAGGATTGGAAAGTAATGCAAGTATTATGATGTGTTAGATTGCTCCCTCTGACATTGGGAAAGTCCAAGAAATCTCACATGAGTTTTGTGGAAGGTTCTGTTAACGTTGAACATTTAACTGTAGTGTGTTTGAAGAGTCAAATGTTTGATCCAAAGAGACATACGTGTATGTGTTGGAAGGAACTGTAGATACTGGTCTACACTAAAGATAGACACAAAATGCTTAAGTAACTCAGTGGGACAGGCAGCATCTCTGGAGAGACAACTAAGCTTACAACCCAGTGGTATGAATATCGACTTCTCTAACTTCAAGTAACCCTTGCTTGTCCTCTCTCTTCATCCCTTCCCAATCCCAATTCTCCAAGCAGTCTGATTGTCCACCTGATTACATTTTATCTTTGTATACTTGGTTGTCACCTTCCCCCCAGCTAACAATAATCTATTCTACATTTCCCTTGAGCTTCGTCCCCTTTGATGTCTCATTTTCACAACCTACCCTTCCATATCTCTGTGTCTCCCCCTCCCCTGACTCTCCGTCTGAAGAAGGGCCTCGACCCGAAATGTCACCCATTCTACCCAGAGACATACGAGAATATTCTTGTGCACAATTAAAATGATTATATTCAAAACAAGATTATTAGTTTGGATATTAAAGAAAGTGTCAAAATTGTCAACAATACCATTATTTGATGATAACGCTTGAAAGATCTAAATCATAAACTCAAGCCCCATCATGGCTTCCTGCCGTTACATTGAACGGTGCCCAAATAATAAAAGTGTAGATTTGTGACAAGATAGGAAAGCAGTAAATGGCATCACTCATTTTTTGTAAAACATGAATTCCTAAAAGTCCATGATTAATTGACTAAAGCTTTATCTTGAGCGAGGATGTGCAAGAATGAGAGGGAGAGGTGCATTGCTACTTAGCATTAGAATTATAGATTAGTTTGATTAACCTTGTACGTTTTGTACTTGATATATTTCCTAAGTTTGTGTTTGAAATCTCTCTGTTTCTGCTTTATACCATTTTAAATCCATTCACCAAATGGCATTCTGAGATGCTGACCAGGCCACATGTGAGGTTTGGGCAATGGAAGATCAGCAGATAAGAAAGTGACCAACCGTTGGAGTCAGCCTATTGGAGCCTCGCTTAAAATACACAAAATGTAGCCATGTACTCGTGAAGGAAGAGACGAGATTAATGGCGTAAAATCAACATTTATTGATGCACTTCACTGAGATAATTTTCCTGCTCATGTCCACCAGCTAAACTCTAAAGATAATTACCAGTAAAATAAGTTAAAAGAGAATTTTAACGACATCTGTGAACGGGTTTGCAGTGAAGTTCTCAACTGAGAAATATACAATGATGGAAAAATCTTTATCAAAGGAATGAGGAATAAATTACGTCCATGTCATTGGAAGGAGATAACTTTCAACTTTTCACATCAGCTACAGAACCACTGGGAATGACGGGATGTACTGGAACCTCACTAGGGGTTTGGTTTAGACATACAGGCCTTTCGGTCCACCGAGTCCACACCGACCAGCGATCCCCGCACATTAACACCATCCTACAGACATTAAGGGCAATTAACACTTATACCAAGGCAATTACCCTACAAACCTGAACGTCTTTGGTGTGTTGGAGGAAGATGAAGATCTCGGGGAAAACCCATGGGGTCACGGGGAGAATGTATAAACTCCATACAGCCAGCACCTGTAGACAGGATCAAACCCGGCCTCTCTCAGAACCATGCTGGGCATTTGCCTCTCTAATGGCACACCAAGTGAAAGAGGATTCTCAGCCTACGTGATTGAAGGCAAGCGAAAGATAAAACACTGTGCAATTTATTTTTAACTTTGACAATGTTAATTATTTCTCAGCGCATGCCGTTTTCATTTAAACATTTTTTTAAGTGTTTGTTATTGCTTAGATTTATTTTTATTAGGTGTGAGAATCTCTGACCATTATGATATTTAAAAAAATGCTAAAATCAACTGCTGCAGTCTTCAACATGAGACCAAGCGTGACCCTCAGCTTTGCACCTGTTGAGGGCTTCCAATGGAGGGATTTCTGGACAACATCTTCACCACCACACAGCACAGGTACCGTTGAGGGGGGGGGGGGAGAGATGGGGCGGTGTGAGAGCAGCCATCTGCTTCAGGGTGGGTTGGGTGGGGGTAAATGGTGATGGGCCGAGAAAGGGGTTGAGAAAATCCAGTGCAGAAATGGCAAAGATTCCTAGGACAGGTTAAGAAATCTGAGCTCTTTAATGAGCAGGTCACCTTTGGTCAGGGAGTTTAGTTTAGTTAGTTTAGTTTAGTTATACAGTGTGGAAACAGGCCCTTCGGACCACCGAGCCCACGCCGACCAGCGATCCCCGCACATTGTCACTATTCTAAACTCACTCTAGGGACAATTTACACTCACACCAAGCCAATTACCTAACAAATCTGTACGTCTTTGGAGTGTGGGAGGAAGTCGGAGCACCCGGAGGAAACCTGCGCAGTCACGGGGAAAACGTGCAAACTCCATACAGACAGCACCCGTAGTCGGGATTGAACCCATGTCTCTGGCGCTGCAAGTGCTGTAAGGCAGCAACTCTACTGCTGCCCCACCAGGCTGTCCATTTCCTTGATTTCCATAGTCTTGAGTTCCACAGTCTTCATGTTTTTCCCCACAGAGGAGAAATATTCATTGAGGAACTCACCCATGCCCTGCAGCTCCACATGTACTTGTCCACTGTGGTCTTTGAGGGACCATAATCTCTTCCTTTAGTCCTTTTCCCTTACTAAACTTTCTTTGAATTGTCCTTAATCTTCTCTGCCAAAGCCATCTCATGTTCCCCTTCTGCTCATCTGATTTCCTCCTTAAGTACCATCCTACATCCCCTATACCCCTCCGGGGATTCTCTTGATCCTAGTCGCCTGTATCTGATCCATGCCTCATTTTATTCTGACCAGATCCTCAATATCTCTTATCATCCAGTTTCTTACTCCTCCCAGCTTTGCCATAGAGTCACAGAGTGATACAGTGTGGAAACAGGCCCTTCGGCCCAACTCGCCCACACCGGCCAACAATGTCCCAGCTACATTAGTCCCACTTGCCTACGCTTGGTCCATATCCCTCCATACCTGTCCTATCCATGTACCTGTCTAACTGTTTCTTAAATGGTGGGATAGTCCCAGCCTCAACTACCTCCTCTGGCAGCTTGTTCCATACATTCACCAACCTTTGTGTGAAAAAGTTACCCCTCGGATTTCTATTAAATCTTTTCCCCTTCCTCTTGAACATATGTCCTCTGGTCCTCGATCCCCTACTCTGGGCAAATGATTCTGTGCATCTACCTGGTCTATTCCTCTCATGATTTTGAATACCTCCATAAAATCTCCCTTCATCCTCCTGTGCTCCATGGAATAGAGACCCAGCCTATTCAACCTCTCCCGATAGCTCACACCCTCCAGCCCTGGCAACATCCTCGTAAATCTTTTCTGAACCCTCTCAAGCTTGACACTATCTTTCTGATAACGTGGAACTGTTACCAATAACATGGAACTTGACAATATCTTTCCAATAACAGTTCCCAGAACTGAACACAATATTCTAAATGCGGTCTCACCAACGTCTTATACAACTGCAACATGACCTCCCAACTTCTATACTCAATACTCCGACTGACGAAGGCCAAAGTGCTAAAAGCCTTTTTGACCACCTTATCTACCTGCAACTCGACCTTCAAGGAACCATGCACTTGTACTCCAAGATCCCTCTGCTCTACAACACTACCCAGAGGCCTACCATTTATTGTGTAGGTCCTGTTCTTGTTCGATGTCCTAAAATGCAACACCTCACCCTTCTCTGTATTGAATTCCAACCATTCCTCCGCCCACCTGGCCAATCGATCCAGATCCTGCTGCAATCATTCACAACCATGTTCGCTCTCTGCAAAACCACTAACTTTTGTATCATCAGCAAACTTGCTAATCTTGTTCTCATCCAAATCATTGATGTAGATGTCAAACAGTAACGGGCCCAGCTGAGGCACACCACTAGTCACAGGCATCCAGTCTGAGAAGCAAACTTCCACCATTACCCTCTGCTTTATTAGCAGTGCGAGTTAAGTGCGAGTCACTTGGCTAGAGTTCTACAAGTTTGGCATCAGATGATCTCTGAGTCATCGCCCTAAACACTAAAAAGCACCTAATTAGGCTGCAGATGTTTAGCTCGTGAAGTTGCATAAAAGCACAAATAATTGGGGCATTAGTAGACTTTATTTTCCCTGGAACCTACGTTGACATTTCATAAAATCGCAGCTGGCCATCCACCTTGGCTTGTGTGGCACTCTAGCGCAGCAGGTAGTGCTGCTGCCGTGCACATCTCCAGTGTCCCAGCTTTTATGTCTATGCAGAGTTCGCACGTTTTCCTTGCCACCACATGCTTTCCACAAGGGCTTCAGTTTTTCCCACATCCAAGAACTGCGCTGGTGGGAATGAATTACCCCTGGTGAGGGTGGGTGTCATGAAAATCAGGGCATGCGAGAGGGAGAGTAGGTTTCATGGAGCTATGTGGGGTCTGGGTTTGCTCCAGGCCTAGCCTACACCTGATGGGCCAAATAGCCTTTCATAGTGGAAAGAAATATGAGATTTCCCTAGATTTCCTTGAAGCCTAAAGGAGTAATTGAGTGCAATGCTGAATATTCCACAGTATATCTGATCTTCCACAATTCTCTGCAGTGGGAAATTCTGAAGATTTACAACCAGTGGATCGAAGAACTTTCTTTCCACTCCATCTGAGGTAGTCTGACTTCTTTTTCTGAGACTACGACCTTTAATTTTCAATTCTTTAGCCTGAGGAACGAGTCTCTGAGCAGCTATCCTCTCTGAATCTTGCACATTTCAATGAGATCAGCCTTAATTCATTTAAACTACACCTGTGCATCTGAGCACACTTGGGGCTTCCATGCCTTTTGGTTCCATCAACAGCTCGACATAAACTAGACTCAGATAAGTTTGGAATGCCCTTAGAGCAACAGTGTAAATTTCATGCAAGGCGGATAGATTTCACTGTAGGTAACAACATTTCTCACTAGTGCTTAAAGTTGCCGTTTGCAAGGAACCAGGCAACAGCAAAAACACACTTTGAAATGCTTTGTGTGAACCACATTTGTCATAGATACACCTTTACGCAGATGCACGACATACTTTTTCTTTGGTTAACGTATATTCAGCTTTTAGAATAGATGGCAAACCTCTTCAAATCAAACGAGTATACAATTAACACGGCCACATTTATCTATTTATTCATCATACAGATGTTACCCATGATGATTTAGCTCTACAATTAGCAGTTTATGTTAATGCTCATTTCCCCCTTAATCCAACACAGTCTCAATTGATATCAAACATGTCATTTTAATGTGTAGGAAGGAACTGCAGATGCTGGTTTACACCGAAGATAGACACAAAATGCTGGAGTAAATCAGCGGGACAGGCAGCATCTCTGGATAGAAGGAATGGGTGACGTTTCGGTCTGAAGAAGGGGCTCGATCCAAAACGTCACCCATTGAATCTGAAGAAGGGTCTCAACCTAAATCTAAATGACCTACTATCTAAATGCCGTCAAGTTGGGAAAAGGGGAAGTACAACGGGATCTGGGGGTCCTTGTACGTCAGTCTATGAAAGTAAGCATGCAGGTACAGCAGGCAGTGAAGAAAGCGAAAGGCATCTTGGCCTTTATAACACGAGGAATCGAATATAGGAGCAAAGAGGTCCTTCTGCAGTTGTACAGGGCCCTAGTGAGACGACACCTGGAGTATTGTGTGCAGTTTTTGGTCCCCTAATTTGAGGAAGGACATTCTTGCTATTGAGGGAGTGCGGCGTAGGTTTACAAGGTTAATTCCCGGGATGGCGGGACTGTCATATGCTGAGAGAATGGAGCAGCTGGGCTTGTACACTCTGGAGTTTAGAAGGATGAGAGGGGATCTCATTGAAACATATAAGATTGTTAAGGGCTTGGACATGCTAGAGGCAGGAAACATGTTCCCGATGTTGGGGTAGTCCAGAACCAGGGGCCGCACTTTAAGAATAAGGAGTAAGCCATTTAGAACGTTGACGAGGAAACACTTTTTCTCACAGAGAGTGGTGAGTCTGTGGAATTCTCTGCCTCAGATGGCGGTGGAGGCTGGTTCTCTGGATGCTTTCAAGAGAGAGCTAGATAGGGCTCTTAAAAATAGTGGTGTCAGGGGATATGGGGAGAAGGCAGGAACGGGGTACTGATTGTGGATGATCAGCCATGATCACTTTGAATGGCGGTGCTGGCTCGAAGAGCTGAATGGCCTACTCCTGCACCTATTGTCTATTGTCTTTTGTCTATAAAACGTCACCCATTATTTCTATTCAGAGATGCTGCCTGTCCCACTGAGTTACTCCAGCATTTGTGTCGATGTTAGTTTCAATCATTTCATAGTGTGGTAAATAACATTTCACAACTCCCTCTGTTTCATGCAAACCACTCACAATACACGCCCCAGATAACAAAAGGATTCCTGTAGCCCTCTAACACTTTTGTGAACACACAGAAAGTAGCAAACCGTGCACAGATTGTCTCCAGTTGCTACCTTTAATTATAAAGCTTGTGATAGTGTTATTATTCTGGCCGTGATGAAAAAGGTAGATTAAGCCTTCAATGTGGGAACTAATCAGAGTTTAAATATTTGTCTATGCATGATTTACAAAATTAATTTTACCAGAGTCTTAATGCTGCTGTTTCATCTGTAAGAGGAATTGTGTGTGTGAATATGGGTGGAGGGGTTATTGCTTAATAAACATTTCTCAAAATTGCAGATGTAGTAATGAGCTCAGCGTCACTCCAGATCTAATAACAAACATTCATTACAGCTAAAGACCAAATAAGCACGAGCCACAGACAACATGATTTCTTAAAGTGATTATGCCTTTATGAAAAGGACTTAAAATTATAAATGAAACGAATTTTATATTTAAAATATTAGGAGTAGACTTAAGGCCCTGTCCCACTTAACTTGGCACGCCAATTACGCGACCTCGTCGTCGCGTTGAGGCGCACGGGCATCATGTGGCCGCGTGGGGCCGGTCCCAGTGAGAAGCGTGGGGGGGGGGGGGTATGGAGTTTTGCACGGTATCGCACGGTGCTCCGATATTTTGTAGCGAACAAAATCTTCGCCCGCCACCGGCCTGTCACGTAACTGACGGGCAACGTGGGACAGGCCCAAGACCCTGGCGCGACGCAACGTCTCACCTCCAACAGCAGCAGAAGCAGGCAAACGATCGCCGAGCTCGGCCTGGGGCTCACGGCCATTGCGGATCTGCTCCCACTCCTACTCCCAGAGCAGGACCAAGAAAATTGAAGATAGACACAAAATGCTGGAGTAACTCAGCCGGACCGGCAGCATCTCTGGAGAGAAGCAATGGGTGACATTTCGGGTCAAGACCCTGCTTTCCGGAATAGCTACTCCCCCACAGCCATCAGGCTATTAAACCTGGCTCGGAACTCTGAACATTAATATCCCTCCATCTGTTATTTGCACTTTATTAATTTATTAAGTCATGGGTGTATTTATGTATAGAATTGTAGTCAATGCCTTCTATGTTCTGTTGTGCTATGCAAGGAAAGATTTTCATTGTCCTGTCAAGGACACATGACAATAAACTCTTTTGACTCTTTTGACTTTGACTTTGACTTTCAGACTGAAGAAGAGTCTTGACACGAAACGTCACCCGTTCCTTCTCTCCAGAGATGCTCCCGGTCCCGCTAAGTTAATCCAGCATTTTGTGTCCATCTTCAAATGACGTCACGCGCTCCAGACGGCTGTGCGGGCGCATGAAATCGCGCGCGACCTTCGCGGGACCGTCACGCCTCAACGTGCCAAGGAAATGCGCGTGGAACAGGGGCTTTACAGAGATCACATAAATTCCATCATCATGTAGTTTACACATGGTGATATTAAAAGTAAAATTTCACTGCAACAAGCTATTGAATAGCATCTACTTCTTGTTAGCCTACCCTTGTCTAACCACTTATTTTATTTCCAGAGCAAGTTACTGAGCGTTAGGGAAATGGAAACTCAGACACAGCAGTCAACAACTGGGCATTTCTGGACCAAACAGATTAAAATTCAAGGGGGGAAATCCCATTATACTACTCACTAATATGAAGGTAATGATTGGATTTCATGGAAAAAAGAGACAGAAAAGGAAATAAAATTGTTGTAATTTTAAATGTTAAAAGCGTTTAAAATATCAGCAATTAGTACCTGAAACTGCACAGATGGAAATTTAAATGCTAGTAGGTGACTGCCAGTAAGTACATTCTTAAAGGATGGTCACTAGTCAGTGAGCAATGTGTATAGAAGTTGGGAGGTCATGTTGCAGTGATTTAAGACATTGGTGAGGCCACATTTGGAGTATTGTCTTCAGATCTGGGCACCATGTTATAGGAAATATGTCGGAAAGGGTACAGAGCTGGAAAGGGTACAGAGGTGATTTACAAGGTTGGAGCCAGGATTAGAGGGTCTGAGCTATAGGGAGAAGCTGAGTAGGCTGGGACTCAGGCAGGTGAGGGGTGATCTTATAGAGGTGTATAAAATCATGAGAGGAAGAGATCAGGTAGGTGCACGGAGTATCTTGCCCAGAATAGGCAAATCGAGGACAAAAAGACATAGGTTTAAAGTGAAGGGGGAAAGATTTATTAGGAATCCGAGGGGTACCTTTTTCACACAAACGGTGGTGGGGATATGGAACAAGCTGCCAGGGGAGGTAGTTGAATCAGGGACTATCCCAACATTTAAGAAACAGTTAGACAGGTACATGGATAGGACAGGTTTGGGGGGATATGGGCCAAACATGGGCAGGTGGGGCTAGTGTAGCTGGGACATGTTGGCCGGTGTGGGCAAGTTGGGTTGAAGGGCCTGTTTACATGCTGTATCACTCTCAGGCTCTTTGACCCGACATGTGCTTCCAGTGTGGGTGGTGAGTTGGGATTACTGCATCATGGTGGCAAACAACAAGAAACACATTTTTCCAAGCCAACACTGGAGTATCATAACTCACACACCCACCTTTGGGTGCCAGCATTGGGCCAGATGTTTTCCTCTGATTTGAAGTTGCTGTAACATGCACATGTGGCTAGCCGCACTTATTTTTACAATAAAATGTGGTACAACATATTTTAATTGGGTATAATTTCACCTTTAAAAAAAAATGTATTCCAGTAAAATGCAACTTGTCTTTAGTTAACAGAATTCTACTCATGAATGGTGGAATCTGGAAGATTGAACCAGATTGTGTACTAAGCCACAATTTCTTTCAACTAAACATTGGTGAGATCTCGGCCAGAGTCTTCAATCTGTGGCACAAAGTGCCATTTGAACAGATCATTACCAATCTGTACAAATAAAGAACTGTAGATGCTGGTTGATACACTAAGTGCTGGAGTAACTCCGCCAGTTAGGCAGCTTCTCTGGAGAACATGGCTAGGTGATGTTTTGGGTTGAGACTGAAGAAGGGTTTTGACCCAAAACATCACCTATCTATGTTCTCCAGAGATGTTGCCTGGCCCCGCTGAATTACTCCAGTACTTTGTGATGTTTTATCACCAATCTGGCTCATTACCTGCCTCAAGATGAATTTCTGAAATTCATTCTATTGGATGGTTTCCTTGTTCTACTTCCCTCACATTCTCCTTGCCTCACTTCATCTGAAACTTGCCTTTACACCTGCACCAATGCAAACCCTGTTAGCCTCCCTCTCTCCAGCCTTTATAACCTTAGCCCAACCCAAGTCCTATCCTCTAAGTGCACTGTCCTGCTCACAGTCCATCCAGTACTTGCTGGTCAATGTTGGCCCATGGCCAGAGCCAGCACTGTTCGACATGACTCAGTTTGATTAGAAACATCGCAATGGCATTGCCTCCCCACAACTCTGCAACCTCAATGCCACTTTCTCACCATTAGCAGCCATCAATACTTTAAATAGTTTTCACCGTGACCTATGGAGTTCCCTCCGCGATACTCTCCTTAAGATGCCCCATAAAGTCGAGGCCGGAGCCTCACGAGTTGGAGCCACAGCTGACGGGGAGCCCGCCGAGCCCACGGCCGGTCCGTGGGTAGAGAGATCCCACGGGTCGAAGCCTGTGGCTGACGGAGAGCCCACGTAGAAGCCAGGCTGGGGTTCATGAGTTGGAGCCCACGACCGGCCCCTGGATCGACGGGGCCCGCGGCTGGGGCCTAGGTCGGCGCCACGGAGGCATCCGGAGAGGACCCGGCGGCGATAATGGAGAGGTCGGTGCAGCGGTCGATGATGGCGCTGACCGATGGACAAGGGCGGATCATAAGGAAGTGAGGACGCTGCTGCCGGGGGAAGAACAATGGAGGACCCGGCGTGGGAGGACTGCCGTGAGGGAGGGGGAGGAGTGAGGGGGGGTGGGGGGGGGAAGAACAAAGGGACTGGCGCGGGGGGGACTTGGTAACTTTGTGAACACTCTCTATGTGGTGACTATTCACATACCTTGGGTACGCAAGCAAAGAATCGCACTGTGACTTGTCACGTGTGACAACAAAGTATTCATTCATTCATTGATTCAAGTTGACTCACTGCCCACATGTTTGGCCAGATCTGAGAACCTCTTATGTGACCTAATGCCAGTTTCCCCTTTGATAATTCAGTCGTGAATTGATTTAGAACATTTAACTACAGTAAAGGTTTAGAAGTGCTAATAGTTTATCCCACATGGAGTTGATTGAAAGTTGAGGTAGAAATTCATCTTGGATGGTTTGTGCTAAATGTACAATATACCAATATAGTAGTAATCTATTTCAGAAAATTGGTTTCACTGGCTATAACACTGAGTAGAACATACGGCCAGTGTTATAGTGTGCATTTACCATCAGCATTTCCACCTCATTGAGCTTTGATTCATTTTAATAAGATTGTGTTAGGTCTTTGATTCAGCAACCATTGCTAAATCTCTGCGCAATCTAGTGAAGTTAATGGAAAAGGAAGTCCGAGTGGGTATAAAACATCCTTATTCCAGTGTTATTGTCCAATTGATGTTAGCACGAAGGAGCAAATTCATTCTCGTGGAATATATTACATATATATGAGGGACAGAAGTCTACTTTCGCCTGGGCTTTCCATACCTAGCATTGGTTCACTAACAATTAATCATCAATAATTCTGATCCAAACTAGCCCTTGCTTCCACACTCCACATGCAGCTTATTTTCCGGAGCTGTAAATATTGTTAATGCACTGCCAATGTCTGATTACTTCAGAGTAAAATATGTGCAATTGTTAAGTGTTTGTATTGCCGCTTTTGTTTATTCTGAAATGCTAAATGAATGATTAAAAGGGCTATGCTGTAATGATTTTGCAATTGGCCATTTTAATGTGCAATTTATAGAAAACCAAATCTGATTACAATCCTGATTCTAATATAATAATTCTTCTAAAATTGTTCAGACTTTTACGAGAATGCTGCTGTATTAATATTGATCCAGCATTCTATTGTAGTAAATTGTGTTGAGTTTTGGTCATTGCGTTCAGTTTGATCACCCTGCTGTAGGAAAGATGACATTAAGTTGGAAAGCGCGCAGAGAAGATTTCCGAGGATGTTGCCAGGACTTGAGGGCCTGAGGTATGGGGATAGGTTGGGTAGGAGGCTGAGGGGTGATCTTATGGAGGTGTATAAAATCATGAGGTCCTTTACCCAGGGAAGCGGAATCAAGAACCAGAGGACATCGTTTAAGCAGAGGAGGGAAAGATTTAATAGGGACCTGAGGGGCACCCTTTTCACACAGAGCGTAGTGAGTGTGTAGAAGGAGCTGCCAGAGGAAGTGGATGGGGCAGCATTCAAAAGACGTTTGGACAGGTACATGGATAGGAAAGATATGGAGGGAAATGGGCCAAAAGCAGGCAAATGGGATTATGTGAGGTGGGGCATCTTGTTTGGCTTGCACAACTTGGGCCAAAGGGCCTACTTCAGTGCTGTGTGACTCCATGCCTCCAATTTCCACCCATTAAATTTGTTTTAAGAATAATAACCTGTGGAATATATTGGAGCAAAGTTTCATTACTGGTACAAACTTTCCGAGATGGCTAAATAGTTCCAGGGTTGCATATTACATCGGTGAAGCACACTTTGGAATGTAAAGGGCCTGTCCCACCAGCATGCAACTCCATGCGATGAGCGCGACCTAACGTGGTCGCTTGAGCCGTCCGGCGTCGCGTGGCCGGTCCCACTTCGATCGCCGGAGCCGTGCGGAATTGTGCGGAGTTCATCCCGACATCGTGCAGGGCTCCGAAAAACTGACTATGTTCAAAAATTCCGCACGGCAACGGCTTGTCGGCTCGCTGTCGCCTCGACGCATTACACACCGCCTCAACATCGTGCCTCCGTGAACCTCTCTGTAGGTGCCTCTGTGACCCTCTATGTGTGTGGCTCTGTGGCCCTCTGTGTGCGTGCCTCTGTGCCCCTCTCTGTCCTGGCGAACTTACCTTAAGACTTCGCTCCAAGTTCGCCTCACTTTGCGCCGCGTTGCGCCACTCACCCGACCTCCGCGCGGCCCCCGCTTCTAGTTTGATCGCGCTCATCGCATGGAGTCGGATGCTGGAGGGACAGGCCCTTAAGCGTGTACACTCCTGGCTGCTTACAAGAATTTCTGGGAAATGTGCAGAGAATCTGTCGATAAGGAACTTTGATTATAAAGTCCTTTTAATACTCAAAGATTTAAATGAAAAAGATGAACAAGTTCAGACAGAATCTATTGCAATGAGGTAAGTTTAAGTTGGACCTAATTAAGTTAATAGATGAAAAGCTGAGGCTGAAGTTTGGGGTGATTCTGCAGGAGCTGCTCAGGTGATGACAGGCCTGGCTTGGCTAACGTGACACACTTGAACTTCTTTTATTCACCGTGAGTGTCACTGAGTTTCATCGGCAGAGTACAGTAATTCCCTCCCAAGTTGCAGCGTGAAACCTCTGCCTCAGCAATTAGAGCTCCAAAAGTTTCCAGCCCTTTTGTTGAAAGAATTTGTCCTTGTGCTCTCATGCCCCATCAGCTACCTAATTAGCAGAGTCTTTGCATGATTAACAATTCTCACAGAGATTTGGTTGGATATTTGCCTCTCCTAATGAGTGTTTGTGGACAGCTGGGGAGATTGCTTTCTCCCCCCTCTCAGGGCCCACAATGAATGGTGCAGAACTCTGTCAGGGCCCAGGAGTGAAAGCTGTCACTGTGGTAATGGCAAGGAAACTGGTCAAAACCCGCCTCGTTCCTTCAGGAATGCTGCCTTGAAAAATAAATGAAGATGAATATTCATATTTTGCTTCAATAACTGCTGACTATTAATAAACATGTCTGTCAGTTAAACAAATTTAAAGTTCTAATCTATCTGGCACAGATATTGAATCTTCAGCTCTGTGTGTATTAATGGAGTGATTCAAAAGGAGAAGCCAGGGATTCATGGCACTCTGCATTTTACCACTCCAACATGCAATAATTGAGTGAGGTCACAAAAATAATTAGCATCTTTTCTCCAAAGAGTTTTTCATAAAATCCTAATCTTCGCTGCTCCTGAAGCTGTTTGGCACAGCCTGACACACATTAATCAATGAATGCTCTGAGTTATTTTTCTGCAAATGTTTACCTGCAGTCTTGAACCGGGATGTCAGCGGCGTTGTGACCAGCAAAAGAATCACAGCCAGATCCACTTGTGTGGATATTGATCCTCTGGATATTGATCAAAAGCAGATACTTTGCAAAATCTGTAAAATAGGAGTTGGATCAGAAGTAAACACTGGGCCATGCCTTTATGCAGTTCCACACTTCTCGAAAAGTATCACATCACAGAATGATGCTGGGATCACGGAAAACTCAAGCCACTGGTATCGAAAGTGGAGCTTCTGCCAACCAGTCATAACATGAACTCATCTCCCATCCACTTTGTTACACTACATCCTTCAGTTTAGCACTATTATTGTCTGGCTATCTAGCATTGCCAATTATTAATGTATATAATTATTATTGATCATTCTATAGTTAAGAATACAGAACAGAGAACAGTAGAGTCTGAAGAAGGGTCCCGACCCGAAACATCACTTATCCATGTTCTCCAGAGATGCTGCCTGACCCAATGAGTTACTCCAGTACTTTTTTTTGTAAACCAACATCTACAATTCCTTGTATCAGCATGCTGGTAAACCTCCAATGCACTGTCTCTAAAGCCTCCACATCCATCCAAGAACTGCACACAATACTACAAATGCAGTTTGAATAAAGTCCTACAAAGCTGCAACATGACATTGACTCTTGTACTCTATGCCCTGACTGATGATGGCAAACATACTATCCACCTTCTTTACTATCTATCTACTTATGTTGCCATTTCCAGGGATCTATGGACCCCAAGATCTCTCTGAACATCAATGCTATTAATGGGACGTCATTATCTCTATACATCCTCCTTACATTCAACATCCTAAAGTGCAATACCTCACACTCGCTCGGATTAAATTCCAATTACTATTTCTGCACCCATTTCTGCAGCTGACCCTTATCCCGTTGTATACTTTGACAGCCTTCCTCACTGTCTGCAGCTCCATCACTTTTGGTGTCACCTGCAAAACTTACCAACTAACCCCGCCTATATTTACATGCAAGACATTTATATTTATGACAAACAGCAGGGGTCCCAGCACAGATCCCTGCGGAACTCCGCAAGACACAGACCTCCAGCAGCAATAATATCCTTCCGTCCGATCCTCTGTCTTTTCATGAGACCCTCTCAAATCCAGATCTTGGAGACCTGTTTTACCATCACTGATCATTCCTCTATAGCCAGCCAGCAGCCAATTGTCATACATAATTCTATTACAAGAGTCAAGAGAGTCAAGAGTATTTAATTTTCATATGTCTCAGATAGAACAATTAAATTCTTACTCCACATCTAAAAGGTGCAAGTGCCCAGGTGCAAGATGGCTGCTGACCAGGGAATGCAAGTGAGGCCCTCACATTAGGTCACCAGCTCCCATGCTGCCAGGGTTGGGAACTGAGAGGGCTATTCTGGCACAGGTAGTCTTATACTGGCAGTTCACACCATCCCAAAGATGCAAAGCCACCAGGACAAATTACTCCACAAACTCAATCCTCAGTACAACTGCATATGTGCTAGAAGGTCTTGGACCTAGTGCGGAAGAGCTGAGAGGGGCAGAAAGTATCAGGATCCTCTGAGAAACCCTCCCTGAGCAGGTTGCAAAAGGCAGGAGTCAGGGCAATCTCCATCCTTCCTCACCTTTCAGCAGAACTTAACATTGTGCACCCTTAGTCCCCAATAATGCACACTCACCCAAGTTTAAATCTCCCCAACTCTTGTGTAACCTAAACAATCAGTACATGGCCCCCTTAATCCCCAGGCTGGTAGTGGCGTACAATACAAATACTCTTCCAATATATTAATTACAAAAACATTGACTCTTTGCAGTTTTGTGTAACACAATGTAAAATGTAGACTGCAATTTGTCATTAAGATATCAAACTGTACAATTTGATTTCTACTAGTAACTTCCCAAAAGAGATTTGGAAAGTAATGCATCACAAATGTTTCGGACTGTAGACTAGATGCTCTGTACTCAATAGGTCATGTTTTGTTTAATACATCTTTATACTGATATATATGAAAAAACATGCTTCTTCCACTGGGAATTAGGCCTATAATAACCTGAATTAAATGAGAAGGCATTCAACCAACTTCCAGAGAATTGACAGCAGAAGCACAGAACTCTGTTGGCATGGTAAGTCAAGTAGGCGAGAAATATTTGCAATCAGCATGATTACTGATCTGCCATGAAACCTTCAGAGGCCAGGCCATCAAACCTCCATCAGCGATGCGATGAGAAAGGAACACGGCCATTTATTTATGGTACGTCTGAAAGGCTTTGCTTCCTTTCATAATACAGAAACGTCTACATAATTGTAAAGTGCAATAGACATTCCATTTTAAACTCCGAGCAGTTCACACTATTTTCACAGAGTCTGAGTCCAGTAATGATTTTAATAACTACACATGGCTTCACATGACCTTAGCTGGTCTGTGCGTGGATTTGAAAATGTATTGATCACACAGATGCTGACGTGAAGTACAGGGAAAGGGAGATTGAAAATAGGTCAGACCTTATTTAACCTTGTGAGTACTGAACACCATTTCCAATGGATAAATAAGGCAGGTGCTCTCAATTGCATGTTGTTGAAACATGGACAAAAACATCAGTTTCAGTTTCAGTTTCAAGAATTGCAATATCCTTAAAGTATTTTGTTATTCAGAGTATTATTTTGTACTCCTGTTTTCTGGTGTAGAAATGTTGATTCTAGAATTATTCAACCATAATTTTAACAAACAATCACATGTTTGAGAAATGCCACAAGATGATGTTTGATGCTGCTTCAGTTCTTGATTCCCACACACTGGGTAACACAATCTGTGCCGTTACTCTATCTATTCCCCCCATGATTTTACACACCTCTATAAGATCAATAAACCTCTCTAGGATAATACGTGGTCTAATCAATGCTCTGTACTTTGGAATATGTCTCATCTACTTCTACAATCATTTACTTTCTTTTTAATTTCTTTGGTAATGAAAGTCAACATTCCTATGGCTTGAATTGCCTGTGGTGCCTGCATCTTACCTCTGTGTTTCACATGGAAAGACACCAGATCCCCTCTGTGCACCACTTTTCATTAATCCTTCTCCATTTCAACAATGTTCTGTTTGTCACTTCTGCGCAGATACTCACAACCAAAATTTACAAAATGCAATTAGTAAAATTGGCCAAATTCACAAGGATTTGAGTCACAAGCAATTACTAGAACTGTAAATTCTGCAAAGAATCTGCAGTTGTTGGACTCCACTCCACACTTTACAATAGCCAAACGTGTGCACTAGTGAAGCTTGGGGTTGTGGGATTGCAAGAAACCAGTTAATCCCCTTGTTAAACTAACTCACAACTCAGGTATGAGGGGAAGCAAGTGATTAGATCTCCTGTTTAGTGGATTGCGTTGGGTAGTGAGAAGGTGAAGAGAAATTACGGTGAATAGAAAGCACAACCATATAACCATATAACAATTACAGCACGGAAACAGGCCTTCTCGGCCCTTCCAGTCCGTGCCGACCATTTATTTTCCCCTAGTCCCATCTACCTGCACTCAGACCATACCCCTCCATTCCCTTCCCGTCCATATACCTATCCACTTTACTTTTAAATGTTAAAAGCGATCCTGCCTCCACCACTGCTGCTGGAAGATCATTCCACACAGCCACCACTCTCTGAGTAAATAAGTTCCCCCTCATGTTACCCCTAAACTTCTGTCCCACAAGATGGAGAGCTATTCTGTCTCTCCCTCGGAGAAAGTCTCTCTCTCCCTGTCTCCCTGTCTCCCTCTCTCTCCCTGTCTCCCTCTCTCCCTCTCTCTCCCTGTCTCCCTCTCTTCTTAACACTCTCTCTCTCTCCATCTCTCTCCCTCTCTCCCTCCCTCTCGCTCTCTCTCTCATGGATAATTTGGAACAATGCCAGCCTCAGACTACTGATGACACCTTTAACATCGGTGACAATCACGTGTGCCCCGCACACACCCAATGTCTATGTTCAATGTTCTATTATCTACATAGTTCATTTCATTCCAGCAGCTAAATTAGCCTCATAATTAAGCCTTCAGCACCAGCACATCTGTTCTGTACTGTGTATCCAGAACTCTATGTCAAACAACATAACAAGTGTTTCACATATTTACGTCATAAACTCCAAACTTTATGTTTCAACAATGAAAGAGTTGTATTATATGTTTTCTTAGCCTTCTGCGTCTGCTCGCCTACGTTCTGGGAACTGTGCACATGTACTTCAAAGATTTCTGTGGACAGTTTTCATTTTTCGATATGTCTTAGAGGTGGTCTTGGAGGGGAGGATGCTCTTCAAATGTGGAGCATCCGAGACAATACAGTTCACCCCCTCCATGACACACTGCCCAAACAGAGGAGCACCTTCAGCAACAGACTGGTTCCACCAACAATGCCACAGGAGATCCTTCTACCCTGTGGCTATCAAACTGTACAACTCCTCCCCTTCTGTCATGGGGTAGACTGAGACTGCGACTGACTCGACCCCCCTCCCTCCCCAATCTTTGCACCTCCCCAATTCTCCCAATCGTCACTTTAATTTCATGTTTCATGTATTGTGTGTTATTGTGTTTTCATGACTGTTGGCAGATCAATTTCCCTCCTGGGATCAATAAAGATATATTGTATCGTATCTTATCGATATCATACCAGTTGGAGTCATACAGCACAGAAACAGGCCCTTCAGCCCAATTTTCCCATTCCAACCAAGATGCCCCATCCACACTAATCCCACCTGCCCGCCTTTATTGATTATACCATGTTCCTTGCTGTCCATGATGACATAACCTCACACTTTGGGTTGAACTGCACTTTCCATTTTTCTGCTCAGACGATAATTGCTATCTTCAAACACTTGCCACATTTGTCTAGGATTAGGCTCACGTACCCTATATTGGTCATTCGAAAACCTCCTCTGAAGGTGACGTTTCAGTTGCAATAATCAACGATTCAAACTCTAATGAGATTATTCAAAATGGAACTTATTTGTTAACCTTTGGGGAAAAATGAAAGGAACCCCACTTTTCCCAATGGGTACTTCCCTTGATAGACACAAAATGCTGGAGTAACTCAACGGGTCAAGCAGCATCACTGGAAAAAAGGAATAGATGACATTTCGGGTTGAGATCCTTCTTCAGACTGAGAGTCAGGGGAGAGGGAAATTAGAGGTATGAAAGGGTTCAGAACAAATCGTACTGACTTGCACGGAATCTCTCCTCCTTGTGAATTACCACATCTTAAAAATGAAAACAGCAAAGATTCACCCAGTTTACATTTAATTAAAAAAAAAAAAAATTTAGTATTCAACAATACTTTTCCCATCTATCATTGTTGTCAATTTTATTTGCCAGAAATTTGAAATCAA
Source organism: Raja brachyura (assembly GCA_963514005.1). The sequence continues at coordinate 47,459,091 of OY740798.1, read as the reverse complement.
TAAGAAACTAACACCACTGACTTTTAAGAAAGTTGTCAATCTCTTGCCCACTTGCCTCTCCTTTCCAATGTCTGCAGTTGCCAGGTATCAAATCAATGGAAAGTGTAACAAATACTGAATAAGCAGAAAATTGTTTGTCTTCATCATGAGAAGTTCAGAGCCTTTGATCTCCTGATCAGACGTCCCACCAACAGCTCTGTCATCCTGTTCACCAATGGACTGCCACACACCAAGGCTGGTCACCGCCTCCTGTCCTGGTGACCACACATCCGAAGAATGACAAAGCTGACAAAACCTGTTGATCAATTAAAAATAACAGTTGAAATAACTAAAAAGACTTAAGTAAACACAGTCATGAAAAGGTCTTAAAGCTACTAACCTTTCCCATGTCCTTTTCAACCCACAGCAGAGTATTGGTGCACATATCTAACCCAGTACATGTTCTTCATGCTGCTACCCATGGATTGGCATTATCCTCTTTCCTGCCATCTCAACCCAAAACACTGAACCTATGGGCCTGTCCTACTTGGGCGATTTTTCAGCGGACTGCCGGCGACTGTCAGAGTGGGACACACACACACACACACACACACACACACACACACACACACACACACACACACACACACACACACACACACACACACACACACACACACACACACACACACACACACACACACACACACACACACACAGCTTCCTTCACCAGCCCATTATGCAGGCAGGGGACAGGGCAAGTGGGGGGAGCGCTGTCTAAAAAATTCACACGGTGCAAAGCCAAGGTGAAACAGACACACCACGATGAACAGGAAGGTTGGCGTTGTAAAACGACGGCTAAAGCACAGTGTACAGTAAGTCCTTTAAAACAGGGGGGGGAGAGGGGGTAAAGGAGGGGAGAAGGGGGGAGAAGGAGTGGAGACAACATTTATGAAGCCAGAGATACACGGCTGTGAAGCTCGGCGGACATTAACATTACCGGTCGGTTATCCTTGGTTCTGAAAACTACTGCTTACCTTTTTTTTCCCAATAAGCCAATGAGATTCACCGGTCAGCAGGGGCTACATCTTACGAGAACCTCCGAAAACCTTCGACCTCCTGGCAACCCATTACAACCTCCTGGCGACCCACCTACTCTCCATGGCGGCTTCGTTCTAGTCGCCGCTAATTTTTCAACATGTTGACAAATTCGCGGCGACCATAATGAGGCCGCGACTAGTTCCCAAAATGCGGGAACTCCTCACGACCATGAAGGCGACTTCCCGGCAACCACCCGCAAACACGTGGCGACCGTGTGATGACCATGTGGCGACTGCATCGTCTTCTGCAGTTGCCTAAAAAGTCACCTAAGTGGGACAGGCCCATCACCAGCAATAACATCGGATAATGACAACAATCGAACATGGAACTGACAGCATTTCCCCATAGAATCCAAGACACAGGAACATGTTCAATTCATATGAGTGCGAAGGAACTGCGGATGCTGGTTTACACCGAAGATAGACACAAAATGCTGGAGTAACTCTGTGGGACAGGCAGCATCTTTGGAGAGAAGGAATGGGTGATGTTTTGGGTTGAGACCCTCCTTCAGACTGCTGAAGACCCAGTCTGAGAAAGGGTCTCGACCCGAAACATCACACATCCCTTCTCTCCAGAGATGCTGCCTGTCCCGCTTACTCCAGTATTTTGTGTCTATCTTCAATTCATATGAACTGTACACCAAGTCACGTGACACATGAACACGTTCAATTCACACGAGTTGTACAGAAATTGTACACCAATTGTGGGCAGTCACGGTGGCGCAGTGGTAGAGTTGCTGCCTTACAGTGAATGCAGCGCCGGAGACTCGGGATCGATCCCGATTATGGGCGCTGTCTGTACGGAGTTTGAACGTTCTCCCCATGACCTGCGTGGGTTTTCTCCGAGATCTTCCGTTTCCTCCCACATTCCAAAGATGTACAGGTTTGTAGGTTAATTGGCTTGGTAAATGTAAAAATTGTCCCTAGTGGGTGTAGGATAGTGTTAATGTGCGGGGATCGCTGGTCAGCACGGACCCGATGGGCCGAAGGGCCTGTTTCCATGCTGTATCACTAAACTAAACTAATGTAAACTAAATCCCACATGGCAGGGTGCTAGCAATGTTGACACAACAGGAAAGAAGATGGGAGAAGTTAGTCAGTAATCAGAGACTAACCACACCAGCTGCATTTGATCCTGAGGTGAGTTTTCAGCCACATTTCCATCTAAGAACATCTACTTCAACTGCTGTAGCACTGTATAATTCTACTCTTGCCTCAACTCACCTCAACCAGGCTTTTATTGCCCTTCGACTTGCCTGGTCCACTGTTTCCTTGGTTGGCCTCCAAGCATCCACGCAGCATAAAGTACATCCATTCTGCTGCCCTCACCTATAACACATCCCACTCACTCCCCACCCTTTAACTTATCAGCACATTGACTCCTGATCCAGTAAACCTTAAAATTATTGTCCATTTTTAAATCCTCCGGTGCCCTTTCCTCTTCCTGTTTCTATAACCTATTCCTTCACAAGGGAGTAGTCCATGACAGTATCACAATGACCTCTTAAACAAGTTCTGACGGGAGAGCAAATGGGAGTGCAAATTGGGAGTGAAAATTGGGAGTGAAAATGGTTCAGAGTTTACCAATAATATGCAACCTCACAAAACCTTTGAGTGCTCTTTGATTCTTGAATTCCTGCTCTTGATTTAAATTTGTTGCTGGCCCTGCATTCAACTATCAGGTCCAAAGCTTTGGACTTCCATCTGTAAACTTTCCATCTCTTCTCTCCTCTTCCCATTTCAGATATTCTTTGAAGATAGACACAAAATGCTGGAGTAACTCTGGAGAGGAAATGGGAGATGTTTTCGGTATAGACCTTTCTTCAAATATTCTTTACAAACTACCTCATTGTCCAAGGAGATTTTAAGATCCTCCGGCTGGGTGCCTTCCCATTTGGTTCAGTGTCAGATTTGTGTTCAATAATTACTTTTGGACATTTAATTGCAAGTTGCTTCTGTTGCAGGTTGGACAAGGAAGGGGTGGACATTTCCCAGGACGCAGTTGAAAACCTCCTGTTCTGCTGTGTCCTACTGCGGAGGAGGATTAATTGTCGATATTACCAACCACCGCACATGGGACATTGTGGGGTGAACTGATCATGAAATGATCTTGCACCAAGGAATGACAATGACTGTATTATTTCATCCAAGACCCATGCAAATCTTAAGCACAGATTCCGCCCCTTTCCAAAGTCAGGACTGATGAACAAAACACAAAGTGCTGGAGGAAGGGGGGGGGGTTACACAAAAAGCTGGAGAAACTCAGCGGGTGCAGCAGCATCTAAGGAGCGAAGGAGATAGGCGATGTCTCGGGTCGAGACCCTTCTTCAGACTGGTCAGGGATCAGGGAAATGAGATATAGACAGTGATGTGGAGAGATAAAGAACAATGAATGAAAGATATGCAAAAAAGTATCGATGATAAAGGAAACAGGCCATTGTAAGCTGTTTGTAGTGTGAAAATGAGAAGCTAGTGCGACTTGGGTGGGGGAGAGATAGAGAGAGAAGGAATGCCAGGGCCCGAGGGCTGAGGGAGAGGTGGGAAGGGGAGGAGGCAGCCAGGGTTAACAGAATTGAGAAAATTCAATGTTTAAGCCCAGAGGATGCAGACTCCCCAAGCGGAATATGAGGTGCCGTTCCTCCAACTTGCGGTGTTGCTCACTCTGGCCGTGGAGGAGGCCCAGGACCGAGAGGTCGGATACGGAATGGGAGGGGGAGTTGAAGTGCTGAGCCACCGGGAGGTCGGGTTGCTTATTGCTTTATTCAAGTGTAGCATCTCTTGCGGTTGCAAGGGAAAGTGCCCGGGGAAGGGGTGGAGCGGGAGGGAAGGAAAGAATTGACAAGAGAGTTGCGGACGGAGCGGTCTTTGTGGAAGCCAGAACATGGGCATCAGACAGATGTGAAGATGTGGCGAGTGGAGGGATCACGTTGGAGGTGGTGGAGGACTATCTGTTGTATGTGCTGGCTGGTGGGGTGAAAGGTGAGGACCAGGGGGACTCGGCCCTTGTTGTGAGTGGGGGAATGGGGAGAGAGGGCAGTGTTGCGGGGTATGGAGGAAACCCTGGTGCGAGCCTCATCTATAGTGGGGGAGGGGAATCCCCGTTCTCTGAAGATTGAGGACATTTGTGATGACCATGTGTGGAACACCTCATCCTGGGAGCAGATGCGGCGTAGACGGAGGAATTGGGAAGTGCTGGAGGAAGATGAGCATCAGGCAGCATCTTGGAAGGAAATAGACAGTTGACATTTCAGGTTGGACCCAAAACATTGTCTGTTCATTTCCCTCTATTGATGCTGCCTGACCCGTTGAGTTTCCCCGACACGCTGTGACTTTTTATGTAAACCAGAATCTGCAGTTCCTTGTTAAGTTAATGTTAGAAACAGTGGTGAATAATAGTTCAAGAAACTTCAAAAGAACATTAGTCTCACCGATAAGGAAAGACGGACAGGCCCAGGGAAGCTTAATTCCTACCTGTACATTAACTCTCCCATAACTCCAGTTAATTGCAGGTTGAACAGCCCCCATGTCTTTGCCTGCAGATAAATTGCACATGGAGCATAATTTTCACTTACTTATCACAAATCAGCATTGTGCCACCTTTATTTACTCTGATCCCACTGCTGGGTTCCACGTGCTAAATTCACCCTATCTCGAGCAATTCACTTTAAGTGCTTCAGTGCCACAAATCCAGTGCCATCCAGCCATTGATCAAGTGCTGGACAGATGCATGGTTGAGAGGAGACAGGGTGGACCTACACTGCTGCACAAGGAGCACCAACACTACAAAGGCCGTTTGCAGCAGCGGTATTAAAGAGCACCAGGATTTTCTGTAGTACGTTGGTGAAGATCAAATGTGCTTTGGCAAGGCAGTACTTTCAATCATCCACATTTAGCAGGAAGCCGCTACCAAATTAGGTAAAATCAAATTTAACTACACTTTGTTTGATATTCTTTGAGTTAGCTGATAATTTTATTTTATTCATGTTTTAATTTAACTAGTTCTTGGAAATGTTAAATCAAATTCATAACATTGAAATGTCACATTGGATTTAATAGATATGGATTCTATTATGTGAATGTAAAAGATTAATGATGTACTCTGTGTTATATATTATACACAGATGTGAAGTGAGTATCTTTAGACAAATTGAGTTACTGTTATTTCTGATTAGTTTCCGTTTATACAGTAGAATATTGCCTGTTTAGCAACAGTACATTTCAGCGAACATTTACCTGGGTTTGATGGCTCTTCAGAACTAATCCCTCGCTCTGACCTTCCATGTTCTTTCTCTCCCCCCCCCCGCCCAAAATTAGATGATGTCAATAAGGATGCACACTCCACCCAGTTGGACAGAGGTGGGAACTCATTATATACACACATTGGAAATGTTTTACCATTCCAATGCTGATCACAGATTATGACAGGCGTTACTGTACAAATAGTGAAAAGATCAGAGACCAATTGTCACAAAGCACCCTATTTTATTAACATTTCTCCAACTTGTGAAATTTAGAAGCTGAATCGAGTTCTCCAGTGAGAAATGCAATACTCCCTGCCTCTACTGCTTCAAAGTAATGAACGTTGGGACTTTTTAATTCCAATTAGCATATTTCTGATTTGCTAAAAAATATTTAAACAATGAAAAATGAAGTTAGAGAAAGTGGGGGCTGCATAACCATATAAAACCATATAACAATTACAGCACGGAAACAGGCCTTCTCGGCCCTTCCAGTCCGTGCCGACCATTTATTTTCCCCTAGTCCCATCTACCTGCACTCAGACCATACCCTTCCATTCCCTTCCCGTCCATATACCTATCCACTTTACTTTTAAATGTTAAAATCGATCCTACCTCCACCACTTCTGCAGGAAGATCATTCCATACAGCCACCACTCTCTGAGTAAAGAAGTTCCCCCTCATGTTACCCCTAAACTTCTGTCCCTTAATTCTCATGTCATGCCCTCTTGTTTGAATCTTCCCTACCCTCAATGGGATAACAGTGTGTTATCTTTTCAGGAACACAAATTTAGATCAGACAGATAGGGCTGGATACTTCCAGCACATTGCCTGTAATAGCCTAGAGTTGGTTGGTGCTGAATGGTGAGGTTGATGTTCCTCTGACATTCCCAGTGATCTGTCACAGTGCCAGGAGTTGGCGATGGGTGCCCATTGCAATGGGCATCAAGAAGGGGGCATGCAAATTGCTAAATGCTTGTTTCAGATGTGTGCACTGCACATCACATGTTGCTCCTTCCCACCCTAGCTGTGTTGCTCTCTCAAGCTGCACACATAGGCATCTCTCCTGCAGGTTTGCTTTGCTGCAGGTGCTTCAGGCTACATAACGTACTGGAAAAGAGTGGAGCACTCATGTATTGCAAGGGATTACAGAGGTGATCTTCAGGGAAATGAAATATTATATAAACTGGGCTGGAGCCCAGCCTCCTACCAGACCTCTACCCATGATGGTGACTCTTGGCATGCTGGTCCCAGAGAGGTCCCAGTGTTAGCCATGATGGTGACTCTTGGCATGCTGGTCCCAGAGAGGTCCCAGTGTTAGCCATGATGGTGACTCTTGGCATGCTGGTCCCAGAGAGGTCCCAGTGTTAGCCATGATGGTGACTCTTGGCATGCTGGTCCCAGAGAGGTCCCAGTGTTAGCCATGATGGTGACTCTTGGCATGCTGGTCCCAGAGAGGTCCCAGTGTTAGCCATGATGGTGACTCTTGGCATGCTGGTCCCAGAGAGGTCCCAGTGTTAGCCATGATGGTGACTCTTGGCATGCTGGTCCCAGAGAGGTCCCAGTGGTAGCCATGATGGTGACTCTTGGCATGCTGGTCCCAGAGAGGTCCCAGTGTTAGCCATGATGGTGACTCTTGGCATGCTGGTCCCAGAGGAGATCTACTACCATCCGATACAATCGCCACACTCTTTTAAATCTGTTCTCTCTACCTATTGTACTTGAGTTTGGCTTGATGGTATTTCTGTGTAGTATGATCTGTTTTAATCCGTTAGCTTGCAAAGCAAAGCTTTTCTCTCCACCTCGGTTCAAATGACAATAATAAACCTAAATCTAAACTAAAACTGCAGAGGATTTAAGAATGTTTTGGAATGATAGAATGGTTTCCAGTAAACATTCCAGTCTAGCTTTGCACAACAGATTTCTGCTAAACGTTGGCAGCTAAAGAAAGGTGTGCAGTGATGGTGCAACGGGTAGGAGTCAACAAGGGCACAGCTGTTGTGTGTCACACTCACTGGGGAAGTCGGGCAGAATACCCACTTCCTGACTTGTAGTTCACAGGGAGTTTTCTTCAGCATCTCTCCACCATTTATCCAGTACCTCCAGATACCACCTCCAATGGGTGAGCCAACAGATTCTCAATGGGCTGCATGGTGGTGCAGCAGGTAGAGTTGCAGCGCTGAATACCTGGGTCCGAGCCTGACTATGTGAGCTGTCTGTACGGATTTGGTTCGTTCTCCCCGTGACCGCGTGGGTTCTCCCCGAGATCTTCGGCTTCCTCCCACGCTCCAAAGACGTACAGGTTTGTAGGCTAATTGGCTTGGTATAAATGTAAATTGTCTCTAGTGTGTGTAGGATAGCATTAATGTGCGGGGATCGCTGGTCAGTGCGGACTTGGTGGGCCGAAGGGCCTGTTTCCGTGCTGTATCTCTAAACTAAACAATGGACCAAATAGAGCTGGCACTTCCACTCCTCTCAATCACTCCCACTGAACGGCCCTGATCACACATTCTCTCTGGGATGGACCTCTGGGATGTGCCAAGGTGTGTGTCTGCATTCTGGACTGGGGAATTATAACAGTACAGGAGTCCGTTTGGCCTATTGAGTCAATGCCAGCTCCCGTGGGAACAAGATCAATAGTCCCACTCACCCATTGTATATATCCACGTGGCCTACAACACATGATCTCGCACATATATCCATCAATTCTCCATGGTTCTCTGTACCATTAACCTTCACTAAGGGGTGATTTGCAGTAGACAGTTAACCTACCAGCACATCTTTGGCATTTAGTTCAGTTTAGTTTCTAGATACAGTGCGGAAACAGGCCCTTCGGCCCACTGAGTCCGGGCCGATACACTAGGGACAATTTACAATTTTACCAAGCTGAGTAAACCTACAAACCTGAACATCTTTAGATTAGCGTTTCCTTGGAGGAAACCGGAGCACCCGGAGGAAGGCTCTGGAAGATTCTTCCTCGTGTCGATTCTCTACCTAACCCTGGACAGTGCACCCACCAACCCCCGGTTCAGGTGTCACCAGCCATCCCTCACCCCCACCCCTGGTTAGTGCACCCACCAACACTCATACCCAGCCCATGTTAGTCCACCCACTGACACTCACACCCGACCTAAGTCAGTGCACCCACCGATCCCAGGGCCAGGTGTCACCAACCAACCCTCACCCCTGGTCAGTGCACCCACGTAACCCCTGGCAACGCTGACCTCAACCTAGCGCATTTACTCTCTGGTGAAAAAAATGCCTGAAATATTCCTGACATCTAAAAGATTTTGCCCACACCTCGTATCTTTAGAAAAGAGGTGAGAAGGAATTTCTTCAGCCAGAGGGTGGTGAATCTGTGGAATTCATTCTCACTGACATTGGTGGAGGCCAAGTCATTGGGTATTTTCAAAGGTGAGATTGATACGTTATCGACTAGTAAGGGTGTCAAAGATTATGGGGAGAAGGCAGGAAAATGGAGTTGAGAGGGAATGATAGATCAGCCATGATCAAATGGCAGAGCAGACTTGATGGGCCAAGTAACCTAATTCTGCTCCTATGACATAGTCTATGGTCTCGGATGCCTTGGCCATTAGTGCTCAGAACCAGAGGATGGATTTGGGCAGAGATAACCACAACAAGAGAAACAACTGGTATAAAATAACTCTGCCAAGAAATTCACAATTCCTGCGAAGCATGATTTTTAATTCAAATACTTTTTATCTGATATAATGGAAGTTTAATTTTTCTTCCTGACTATCTGTTGTCGTAAGGATTTAATTCTGTGATCTCCCACTTCCTCAGTTGCTCCCATTTTGGCGTTGTGTCCGGCTGAATATTTCAGCTTTCCTCCGCCATCCATCCCCACCTGCCTTCCATCCGATGAACACAGCACGGCAGAACATTACTATTTACCCATTCCCTCTCTTTTAATTTTTAAGTGCAATCTTAGTCTGGTCAAATTACTTCACAAATGAAGGGAATTTGCAAAGGTTTCTGAGCTAATGGATGCTCGGCAGCCCGAATTCTCAGCCCTTTACGAGGGTCACATTTCATTAGCTGTCCATGTCAAGCTCCTACCTGTCAGGCCTCACTTAGGCCCCTGAGACAGGCCAATCAATGTCTTCTTGCTGCAGCTCCTCCAGTGAATCCATTAACGTTATGTGGATGCATCATGCTGAAAAAAGGAGTCTCCTGGTACCTCTGATAGAAATTAAGCACAAATTAGAAGAGAAGCACAAGTGTTTTGGCTGAAGGCCAAGGCAGAATTAATAGGCCATCAGTGCCTCCTGTGTGTAAAATCCCATTTGTTAAGAATGCTTTATGAAACATTTCCACTGCTTGCCTGCTGCTGAACTGGGACTGAAAATGTCTTTAACAAACCTTGGATCGTTAAATAAAGTTTATTCAGTGGCAAAGGGTTAGGGAACAGTCCTTTCAAATTTAATAACTCATAAATGGTGTATGATTTTTCTACCCTATAACCATTTGCCCCTTAAAGCACTAATTGTTTCTGGATGTGAAGTGCAGGGTCCCTGATGGTCTGACACAGTTCTTACAGTATTTTATGTGTGGCCATCAACCAGAAATAAATAAGAAGGTGCTTTAAGATTTGCTTCCCCTGTATTCACCACTAACGATTCATTTCAACTACCGTCTCAGATAAGGCTCTATGCACTTCACATTGCTGTCCTCTTTATCTTGTACCTGTGCTTGAGGTCAACAGGTTCCGAGATAAAAACTACTTCTCTTCATAGCTGTCTCTATTTCTTCTTTCCTGATAAATTGTCCCAAAATGTTATTCCCATTAAGCCTGTACTATTGTTATACTGAGCAGTGTACCGTGCTGGGAGGATTTGAGACGTATATTTCTCCACGAGAGATGGAGCCTGTCTGCAGTTTTTTTGTTGAGAGCTATTATCTGGCAAAAGGAGAGTCAAACCCACTGAGGTTAACTTGTCTGCTGACACTGAACATCTGTGAATATAGACACAAAATGCTGGAATAACTCGGGGAGACAGGCAGCATCTCTGGATAGAAGGAATGGGTAAGGTTTGGGTAACGTCTGTGCCGAACATGCATCCAAGTCTTATCAGCTTGCACATAATTCCCTATCCAGGTATATCCATGTGCCTATCCAAACGTCTCAAATGCCATTATCGTATATCTGCCTCCACCACCTCCTGCAGCAGCATGTTGCAGGCAGCACTCATCACCAGAGGTTTAAAAAAGGTGATGCCTGGATTAAGGAGTATTAGCTACAGGGAAAGGTTGGACAGACTCGGATTGTTTTCTTAGAATGCCAGAGGTTGTGGGGAGACGTGATTGATGTAAAAATGTTATGAGAGGCAAAGACAGAATAGACAGAATCTTTTTGCACATCTCCTTCAAACTTTGCCCCTCTCACCTTAAAGCTATGCGCTCTTGTATTTGATTTTTCCATCAGGGGAAAAAGATTCTGACTATGTCTATGCCTCGCGTCATTTTATATTCATCAATCATATCCCCCTTCAACCTCTGGTATTCCAGAGAAAACAATCCAAGTCTGTCCAACCTCTCCCTGTAACTAATACCCCTTTGGTCAAAGCCAGTGGAGTGGGGTCACTATTTACTTACAGGCAGTCGAAGGCAATCTCCTTTGCTGACCGGCCATTTTGATTGGCTCATTGGAGTTTTCAGCAAAAATCCTATCAGATCCTATCGGATCTTTGGTTTTCAGGACCTAGAAGACCCGCCGGAAGGTAAAATGCCCGCTAACTTTATTAAACTTCTTAAAATTATCTCCAGTCCTCCTCCCCCCCTCCTCCCCCCTCCTCTCTCCCCTCCTCTCTCCCCTCCTCTCTCCCCTCCTCTCTCCCCTCCTCTCTCCCCTCCTCTCTCCCCTCCTCTCTCCCCTCCTCTCTCCCCTCCTCTCTCCCCTCCTCTCTCCCCTCCTCTCTCCCCTCCTCTCTCCCCTCCTCTCTCCCCTCCTCTCTCCCCTCCTCTCTCCCCTTCTCCCCCGCGCTCTCTAAAGGACTTACCGTGCTCTGTGGCAACTGTTTACCTTCCTCTTCATCGCGCAGACAGCGCTCCTCCGCTGTCCCTGGCCCCCACCTTTGTGATGTGTGTGTGTGTGTGTGTGCGGTCGGCAGCAAAGATCCTGTAGGACCTTTGATCAGTAGATGCAGCTCACACTTTGGTCGAGGCTTTCCAGGTAAGTGACCAAAACCTCTGGTGACTCATGGAGAGTGACCAGAACCTCTGGGAACCTCCGGGAACCTCACGGAAACCTTGGGTGGGGCACAAGGTTTCTACAGGTTTCCGTTCAGGTTTCCTAAGTGAGGCAGGGGCATTTATTCTTTCTGCAGACACTGCCTGACCCATTAGGTGTTTCTGGGATTTTATGTGTTTTTTATACCTAAAATATTATATACATTCTCCAGTCCCACAGTTTTTAAATTTTCATGTAGTTCCCTATCTCTACAATCTCCTTTTTACAATGCTGCTTTTTATGGAGGGAGGGAGGGAGTTACTGAGGGTAGGGAATAGGAGAGGTGAGAGAGGGATTGGAGGAGGGGACGAGAGGGGAAATATCCTGGGGAGGTGATGATGGATAGTGGGGGAATTGAGGGAGGGGAGGGGGTAGGGAGGCAGAGGTCTGGAAAGTGGGGGAAGTGAGAAGGGAGAGTGTGGGAGGATGTGGAACAGAGGGAGAGGAGGGGGGAGTGGGGGAGGTAGGGAGTGGGGAATAGAGGGAGAGGAGGGCAGTGGGGAAGGTCAGGAGGGGTAGAGGGGGAATAGGGGGAGGTGAGGAGTGGGTGATAGAGGGATAGGAGGGGGTAGGGATGGGGAGGAGTTATGGAGGGAGGGAGTGACTGAGGGTAGGGGAAAGGAGAGAGAGGGAGAAGTGAGGGAGGGATGGGGAGGGGAAGAGGAGAGGGGAAAGAAAAGGGAGGGTGAAGAGGAAGGGGAGGGCGTGCCGGGGGATGAGGGGAAATGAGCCGCGCCTGTTTAGTTGGGGGCTATGCGTGAGTGGTGGAATATTGCGTTGGGGGAGCACAACCAATGGGTCTGCACTTAGTCTAGTGCCTTTTAAATGTTGTTATTAGTGCCTGCCCCAACTACTTAATCATCAAATTAAAGGCACTGAACAATTTTTATAACTTCATTAGTTTTTGTAACTTACAGGAAGTTCACTAATAGCAATAATTTACCGTGCTGATAAAAGGTGCTTTGATTTAAGCTGATGGAACCTGTGTGATGAGTTAAAGTGTGACTGGTAGGCAAGGATGAGAGCTTCCTGCTGTTTGATGTTGGCTGAACACATGTTCAGAGGGCAAGGCAGCTCTCTCACAAAGCAAGTGGTGGAGTGGCCGGGTCTACCTTCCATCCCACATCACCATCTGCCAGAGGTTACAGCGGCATTTGCTTACAAAATACTTTCTGCATCATATGAAAGACTTTGTGCGGTAGCGCAGCGATAGAGTTGCTGCCTAAAGGGCCTGGCCCACTGAGGCGATCTTTTAGGCGACTGCCAGCCACTAGGACAGTGGAATTCAATGAAGTCAGCACCGGCGACAACCGACGTCACCTGGCGCCAACCTACGTTAAGCTGGCGACAACCTACGAGAGCACCTACGACAACCTACGACAGCCCAAATTGTCGCCACTGTCGTGGAAACATTTTCAACATGTTGACAGTTTTTCGGCAGTCGCCTAAACAATCGCCCAAGTGGGATGGGCCCATTACTGCGCTTGCAACGCCGGAGACCCGGGTTCGATCCCGAATACGGATGCTGTCTGTACAGAGTTTGTACGTTCTCCCTGTAACCGACATGGGTTTTCTCCAAGACCTTTGGTTTCTTCCCACACTCCGAAGAAGTACTGGTTTGTAGGTTAATTGGCTTGCTATAAGTGTACATTGTCCCTAGTGCTTTTAGGGTGGTGTTAGTGTGCGGGGATCACTGTTTGGTGCGGACTTAGTGTGCCGAATGGCCTGTTTCCCCGCTGTATATCTAAACTACAACTAAATATCCTTTGTTAGGTGGCTGTTCGAGCTTATCCAGAACTTACTTCTCACTTCACTATTTTTTGGGAACGTTTCCTAGGTCACCACAATTCCATTCTGCTCTTAACTTCAGTACCTACCAGATTAAAGTTATATGGCAAATCTATTGGTGATTAAACTAATCCACATATGTGAATGAGGGATAATTACCATAAATCATTAATATGTTATCCCTAATAGCATAATGATTTTGTTCTCCAAGTTTTAAAGATATGACTTACATTTTTTCTGAGATGCAAGAGAAAATTTATTTTCTAATTAACCTAATTTGCACACAGAAATTAAGACTTATTAGCATAATTTATTAATATTTTATCCTTCTTACCAGGAAGATAATATTCCTCCAAGTTTTATAAAAAATAAAGATTATAGTTTTTGCCATGTAAGGAAAAGCAATTTTCTAATTAAGCTAATTTAAAGATGCAAATTAAGTTTAATTAGAATAATTAATTCATGCCTTATCCCTGATAGCCAGCCATTATTTCTCAAAGTTTGTAAAGTTAATGCATAAACTTAGTCTTTGAGTTAAATATATTTTTGCATTTTGTAGACTGTAGTACTTTATGAAATATTTTGCAAAATATGCATTCTGGAAACCAACACTAAAAGACAACATGAAACAGGCAGTCAGATTGGACTCGCAACGTTGAGCAAAGCAGTAACTGAAGATGTTCTGAAGTTGTAGTTCTGAGGTCTTCATCTAGAATCTTCATGTGAGAACAGTGAGGAAGCGGGAAGATAGTATTAAAAAAGGACTGATATAAATAAGTCACTTCCATCAATAATAAATAATGCCGTCAGTTTGATTCTGCAATAGGAATCTCTTGTAATTAAAGCACTTGTCTATTCTTCCTCTGAGTAACCACTGCGGACAAAGCACATTGCAACATTCATTAGAAACAGAGAGCAAACAAGCTGGGCTATCAGACAAAGACACAAAGTGCTGGAGTAACTCAGTGGGTCAGGCAGCATCTCTGCAGAACATGGATCGGTTGGGTCCCTTCTTGCTGGATTATCATGCTGATTGTAAGACCTGCAGTTCCAATCCTGTTGACGTTCTCCTTTTTCCTCCCATAATCACATTTCCCTACTTTACCACCATCCACACCCCCACTTGTCCCCTCCCACTATGCTCCTTTTTCAAATAACTATTCATTGCTATAGTCTTTAATTCCTTCAAGTTTAAGAATTCAGAATTATTTTGCCAGTAAAATAACATTACTATTGAGTTGAATTCTACTCCACTTTCAGCTACAGTTTAGAGCAGAGGATCTTGGACCAAGGTCTCACCCCCTGCCAGACCTACCTAACCCTAATCCATGCTGTATGACTCTCTGACCTGCCATATCCTTCACAAACCTTTAACACAAAACGAAATAATCACTGAGTATTTTGTACAATCAGTCATTGGTGCCAGTTTTCTTGACCATGAAGGAGCGGGAACATTACAGGAGATAAAGCCATCATGACAAAAATACATCTTCCTCAGCAATCAGTCAGAGTGACAAAGCATGCAGATTCTAAGTCATCATCCTCCCACCAACACATGCACGGGTTTAAAAGGTCACAAGGTCATAAGCAATAGGAGTAGAATTAGGCCATTCAGCCATTCAATCATGGCCTCCTAACCTCTCCCTCCTAACCCAATTCTCCTGCCTTCTCCCCATAACCTCTGACACCTGTACTAATGAAGAATATATTTATCTCTACCTTAAAAACATTCACTTACTTGGCCTCCACAGCCTTCTGTGGCAAATAATTCTATAGATTCACCACCCTATGACAAAAGAAAATTCTCCTCATCTCCTTCCTAAAAGAATGTCCTTTAATTCTAAGGCTATGACCTCTGGTCCTAAACTCTCCTACTTGTGGAAACATCCTGTCCACATCCACTCTAACCACGCCTTTCACTATTCTGTGTTTCAATGAGGTCCACCCTCATTCTTCTAAACTCCAGCACCCAGTGCTGATAAATGCTCATCATAGGTTAACCTAATTCCTGGGATCATTCTTGTAAACCTCCTCTGGACCCTCTCCAGAGACAGCACATCCTTCCTCAGACATGGTGCCCAAAATTGCTCACAATATTCCAAATGTGAGCACCTTTCATTTTACATAGTAGAAGGCAATGGGACTTGAATCTTGAGATCCCATGAATTTCAAATAAAGGTTTTTCCAAATAATGAATAGTAATCAAGGGATGTGCCTACTTAATTATTTTTCTGAACTCCACAATAATTTTGTTAGACCAGAGGAATATTTAGCTGTATCCCAGCTTTCTTAAGAGATCACCAAGCTATAGTGCTTCACTGGTGCAGGTTTAAGTATAAAGAGGTCAGAATCTTCATCATCATGATGGTGGATGGTTCAATTCCGTCTAGAAAATGTGACACAGTTGACTTGTAAATGTTTGGAATTCATAAAACCATGTCAGAGCAGCAGAACTAGGCCATTTGGTGGTGGGTGGGACATGCCCGCCTGCCCTTTTCCTCGCCCGTCTTTCTTGCTGCTGCGCTGTGACTGCTGTGGAGAGCTGACTCGGTTCCTAAAGGGGCTGTCCCACTGCAACAACCTAATCTGCGAGTTTAGAAGAGTTTGCCCTTGGCTCAAACTTGCAGCATGGTCGACACGAGGCCCTATGAGGTCACTCTCCTTCATGCTTGGGGCAAGTTCCCACGTACTCGCAGCCTCAGTTTGTTCGAGGAAAATTCTTCAGCATGTTGAAAAATTTTCCGCAAATAAAAATTGGTCGGCATGGTTCTTTTGAACTCGTAATGCAGTGGAGTGGGTTCGCTATGTAGTTACAGGCAGTCGAGGGCAGCCATAGGCAATCTCTTTCTCTGACCGGGCATTTTAATTGGCTCAATGGAGTTTTCAGGACCAAGGAAAACCGGCCGGTGATGTAAAATGCCCGCTAAACTTTATTATGAGTTGTCTGGCTTCTTAAAAGTGTCTCTCTCCCCGCCTTCTCCCCCCCACTCTGCCCCCCTCCCTCCTCCCTCCCCCCCCCCCGCTCCCCCGTCCCCCCCCCCCAAAAGCAAAGTAACCGAAAGGCTGGGACGCCAAAAGGAAAACTCACCGAAAGGCCACTCTGCCGAAACGCCAAGTCAACGAAAGGCTGTGTCACCTACAAGCTAACTCACCGAACGGCTGTGTCACAAGCTAACTCACCGAACGGTAAAGTCAAATAGCGGACATGACGTCACTGGGGGGGGGGGCGGGACTTGCCAGCGCTTGGTCCAGACCCCCGCGTCCATCACGCCACTGGCCGGTGGAGACGGGAGGGTGGGGGTCACTTTCCCACACAAGCCATAGGTGACTGAGCACTCTGAACCCAAGCACCAAGCTGTAAGCGGCCGAAGGAGCGCATCCCTCCGGACAGCCCCCACTCTCCCACGGCCACAGCCGCCCTCCACCTTGTCTCCCCTGTGCAGCCGCACTGTGACGCCTGCCGCCCCCGCGACGTCATGTCCGTTATTTAACTTTACGGCAGAGCGGCCGTTCGGTGAGTTGGCTTGTAGGAGATGCAGCCTTTCGGTGAGTTGCCGTTTCGGCAGAGCGCCCTTTCGGTGAGTTTGCTTGTAGGCGTCTCGCCCTTTCGGTTAGTTGCCGTTTCGGCTTCATATGTTTTGGTTAGTTGGCCTTTCGGCTTAGTTTCCGTTCGGTTATTTGGCGTCCACTTCTTTGCTTCGGCTTCTCGTCCATCAGCGCCACGTCCAGGTACCCTTAAACATACTCTTTAACATGTACTTAAAATAACAAAACAGAAGACAGGACAGACAGACTGTTGGCGAGGCAGCCATTGCTGGCGCCACCCACTGCTGTAAGTGAGTTTCAGCAATGCCTTTAACGAGGACCCAAGGTGAGAGCACATGTGACCTGGGACACATTGGATCCACCAGAAGCTGCCAATGCCCGGTTTTAGTCACAGACCCTGTGTTAAATGCCATGGGCTACCATCCACATACTTTGCTCATAGTTTTCCAGGAGATCAGTGAGTGTCAGCACGATGGGTGGATGATGTTTATCCTTCCACAGACTGGGGGCTTTAATACGCTGAGCACCCTGAGTGCCCAGTGCCACAACTGTGTGCTGTTGCTCCACTCTGTCTCAGTCACACAACACTCAAAGATCTCAAGTACAAAACATCTAAAGCTTAAACGCTTGTGTCAGACACAGGATTCATGGATAAATATAATGAACATTGTTTTCCAGTTGTCTTATATTTATGTACAAATTAAAATTAAAATCACATCAAGAATATAAACTGGTAAAATTGATTTTAAAAGTATCTATACACTGAATATATCTGACTTCCAAAGACTGCTCTGTCAAGAAATTTGGACTGGGTTTCTCACAGTCAACAGTTATTGAAGCTTCCAGCATAAACAGAGCTACAATTTGTAAGATTTATGCGGCATGGTGGCGCAATGGTAGAGTTACTGCCTTACAGTGTCAGAGACCTTGGTTCGATCCTGACCATGGGTGCTTGTCTGTACGTTCGTTTGGGGTTTGTACGTTCTCCCCGTGACCTGTGTGGGTTTTCTCTGAGATCTTCGTTTTCGTCCCAAACTCCAAAGACGTACATGTTTGTAAGGTAATTGGCTTGGTGTAAACGTAACATTGTCCCTAGTGTGCGTAAGGTGGTGTTAATGTGCGGGGATCGCTGGCTGGTGCGGACAACTTGGTGGGCCAAACAGCCTGTTTCCAAGCTGTATCTCTGAACTAAACACTGAAAGTGACTCATATTCATGGATGCACGGGATAATTGAACATTAACCTATTGCTGGAAACAGGGAGTTATTCTGCCAGTTCAATGCTGCCTTGTCTGTGGTTACTGCAGCATTCACCCTGATGCAGGTACACCGCGTGTAGTAACTGCTCCATGGTTGACCTGTCAGGGATTGAGTTGATACTGCAGAAAGGGCAGTAAAATCAACTCCAGCATCTGCTGCAGAACCTTGCATTCCCTGAGTCTTCAATGGCCATCTGCTGTTGTAAAAGCACAGCTCCATTGAGGGCAGCTATTTTGTAGGTACAGGTATTTTGTAAGCAAAAGCTATGCTCAGATTTCACTCACTTAAAGCGTGAAAGTTAAACAGTAGTCATTTCACGATCTTTGTAAACCCCAGTTATTGCCATACAATGGATCCAGTGGTCAACGGCTCGGCAGGGACATGGCACATCCTTAGCTCGGGCTGGATAATGGCATCTGTTCTTCAGCAGTTACGGATTACTCCCAATCATAGTCAGCACATTTACTTGTAATGATCTTTACTCAACAGTGGCAAATGGATAAAGAATCCTTCGCTCTCTCTCCCATCAGTATGCTTGCTTATATAGTGATAGTTTAGAACAGTCATATGAGATGCAGTATCATATAATGTAATGACAAGGAACTGCAGATGTAGTGCAGAAACCATCACTCATTCCAAAAAAAGGCAGGGTAAGAGTGAAAAGGTTGGAAGGTGAGGACAAAATGGTTTTAAAACACACATCTGCAATGCTGGCAAATTCTTCAAATGTTCCATTGATATTCAGTGCGAGATGAGCTGATTTGAGATGAGAGTTCAAAGATACCAACGTAATAAAGAAGCTCAATAATAAGTGTAATGATGTTCATTACAGCAGAGTGATAACAGGCACAGTAGCTGCATTTAGCACAGTCCCTTCCAGTCACAAATGACCTGAACTAAGGCTCATTTGTTAAAGTAGATTTTCAAGATATTGAATAATCCATAGCCCAATAATATTTAATGTCACTTGGAACGGCAGCAACTGTAGTCTATTTATTTCTTCTACACAGTTCAAAGTTCAGGGTCAATGAAGTCCTTTTCCAAACACTCACTGAAGAAAGGCAGACAACACATTTCTAACTCCACTTCCACATTCACATGCAACGGAAAAGCTTTTCATCGTGTCTCGGTTCACATGACACTAAACTCAACTAAACATTGAGCACACGTAAAGATTTGCCCAACTTTCAGAGAGGAGATGGAAATCATTTAAAAACAATACCAGTCAGCCAAACTAGACGATGACCCCTGGTGCTACCTGTGTGGAGTTTGCATGTTCTCCATATGACTACAAGGGTTTCTCCAGTGTCCATGCAAGCAAAGAGGTCTCTTTTTGGAAACCAGCTTCTGCATTTCCCTGAGATAAAGTGTCGGAGTAACTCAGCGGGACCGGCAGCATCTCTGCAGCATCAGACTGAAGAAGTCTCGACCCGAAACATCATCCATGCCTTCTCTCCAGAGATGCTGCTGGTCCCGCTGAGTTACTCCTGCATTTTGTGTCTATCTTCAAATGACGCCAAGCGCTCCAGACGACTGTGCGGACGCATGTTGCCGCGCGTCAGTCACTACCGGCCCGTCGTGTAAATGACAGGCCCTTCAGTTTGCAGGACAATAAGTAGCGGCATTGCTCTGAGGGCCAGCATGTACTTGATGGGCTGAATCAACTCCCATATCAAGGGAATACGAACATATCTTGGATCTAGATGGTACAGCCGCAGCAACAATGTCAAATAGCCTTTATTATTACAATAACACTGCAATTCTCTGAGCACTGGAATCAAATCATACGCCAAAGTGTGGCAGTAAGAATGAACATGGTGCACATTTACAACTGGTTGAATAGTTTAAATGACTTGAATTTGAAAGCCACCCTGTGGAGTTGTTTTGTTCTACACCTCATCTTTAATAAGATATAAATGGCTATTTGTTGAGCAAAGATGGTGTAGTTAGATGATGCTTTAATGTCAGCGCCAGTGCACTGAATCAGAACTGTGTGGCTTGCCTGCCTGCAGTCACTCACACCAGACCTTCAGCTTGACAACATTACACAGTGGCTCTTAATTCTGATCACTGCAGATTGTAAATCCAAATCACCAGTATTGGAAGTGTTAAGCTTCTTTGAATACAGATCTAATCCATCCAATAAGATTGGAGTTCGGCTGGTTACATCAATTACACTGACTTTGCTCTTCCAATGACATTCAGCCCCTGCGCTATACGCAGGGGTAGATGCTGCTGTTATCACCCAACAACCTCTCTGACTCTGCAACTTGTGAGTGTTAAGTGCTGGTCAACAAACTCTTTGCTTCTTCTGGTAATGTTAAAACCAGTTGCAGTTCTCACCTCCTCAAAAAAACTCAATCAAGTTTGTGAGATATGGTGAAGATAGACACAAAAAGCTGGAGTAATTCAGCGGGAAAGGCGGCATCTCTGGAGAGAAGGAATGGGTGAGGTTTCGGGTCAAGACCCTTCTTCATGCACACAAAACCATGCAGACCATCTTAAGTAAGTCCATGCTTTTACAAATGCGATTAGATCCTATCTTGAAGATCTTTCCACCATTGATGGAAGGCTCACTGCCTAGAATTCAATGGTTTGTCTCTACTGCCCTTATTAAACAAATTAACAGTGTTGTCTATTCTCCATTCTTCTGGGACCATGTCTGTGGCTAAAGATAATACAAAGATTTCCATTGTGCCCCTGTTGTAGGACGACCAGAACTTCATACAATATTCCAAATGCGGCCTAACCTAACACTTACACAGCAAAAACATGACTTCTGAACTAAATGCCCCAGCTATTGAAGGCAAATATCCTGTATTCCTTCCTTGCCCCTTTATCTACTTGCATTGGGACTTTCAGAGGATCATGGATTTGTACCCCAAGATCACTCTTTCTGTCAATGCCTCTGAGAGTGCTGCCATTTACGACATACTATCCTCTTACATTTCACCATCCTACATGCAACAACTCACATTTGTCTGGCTTAACCCATCAGCCATCTCTTGTTTATATCTGGTTTATTATACTGGTTTATATCCTGCTAAATCCTTTCTCTCCAATACCCGCTTATTTTAATGCATGTATAAAATGCCTGGGAATTTACTATTCACCAAGGACATTTCATACCTTAGCCTGCTTTCCTGCTTTCTTTACATTCTTCGTTATAATCGTTATATTCATTATACTCTTTATATATATTCTATACTCTTCATTTATATTCCTCAAGGCCATTGTCTAATTTCAGCTTCCTGAAACTTCAGCTTCCATTTCCGTTCTGACTATGTTTACAACACTTCTCGTCATTCCCGGTCTTCCTTCCTCTTGGGAATATGTTGGCCCTGAATGCTGATCAGCTGGCCTTGAAACATTTCCCACATGTCAAGTGTGAGCTTACGCAATAACAGCTGCTCTCGATTTATTTACCTTAACACTGTTGAAATTAATCTTTTCCAAATTTATCACTTTCCCCCAAGCTCCTGTTTTATATGAATCCATATCTGAAAGCTTAAGGATGATCAGGGTGTCAGGGGTTATGGGGAGAGGGCAGGAGAATGGGGTTAGGAAGAGGCGATGGATCAGCCATGGCAGAGTAGACTTGATGGGCCTAATGGCCTAAATCTTCTCCTATTGCTTATGATTACTGTCTCTAAATGCACTGCCACTGAAACTCTGATCACCTGGCTAGGATCATTTCCCAGTAGAAGGTCAGGTACGGTCTTTCCCTGGTTGGACTATCTATATGCTCCATCAAGAAACTCCAGATGCTCCAAATGAATTCTAAACCATCTCAGCCTCTTGCTCAAATGGAATCCAAGTCAATACGGGGAGATAGACACAAAAAACTGGAGTAACTCAGCGGGACAGGCAGCATCTCTGGAGAGAGCGAATGGGTGATGTTTTGGGTTGAGACTCTTCTTCAGACTGGTTAGGGATAAGGGAAATGAGAGATAGTGATGGTGATGTGAAGGGATCAAGAACAATGAATGAAAGATAGGTAAAAAAGTAACAATGAAACAGGCCATTGTAAGTTGTTTGTAGGGTGAAAATGAGAAACCAGTGCGACTTGGGTGGGGGAGGAATAGAGAGAGAGAGAATGCCGGGCTACCTGAAGTGAGAGAAATCAATATTCCTACCACTGGACTGTAAGCTGCCCAAGCAAATTATGAGATGCTGTTTCTCCAATTTGTGTTTAGCCTCACTCTGTCAATGGAGGAGACCGATGACAGAAAGGTCCGTGCAGGAATGGGAAGGAGAATTAAAGTGTCCAGCAACAGGGAGGTCAGGTTGGTTCATGCGGGCTGAGCGAAGGTGTTCCGCGAAACGATCTCCTAGTCTGCGTTTGGTCTCGCCGATGTATGTCCACATCTTGCACAACGGATACAGTAGATGAGGTTGGAGGAGCTGCAAGTGAACCTCTGCCTAACCGAAAAGGACTGTCTGTGTCCCTGAACAGTCGAGGGATGAGGTATAGGGACAATTGTTGCATCCTCTGCGGTTGCAGGGGAAGGGACCTGGGGAGGGGGTGGTTTGGGTGGGAAGGGATGGGTTAACCAGGGAGTTGCGGAAGGAACGGTCTCTGCTCAAGGCGGAAAGGGGTGGAGATGGAAAAATGTGGCTAGTGGTGGGATCCTGTTGGAGGTGGCGGAAATTTCGGAGGATTATATGTTGTATGCGACGGCTGATGGGATGGAAGGTAAGGACTAGGGGGACTCTATCTCTGTTGCGACTAGGGGGAGACAGGGCGGAGCTGTGGGGTATCGAGGAGACATGAGTGAGGGCCTCATCTATGATGGGAAAGGGGAATCCCAGTTCCCAAAAGAATGAGGATACCTCGAATTATATAGTATGGAACACCTCATCTTGGGCACAGATGCGGCAAAGACGGATGAATTGGGATGAGGGGATAGAGTCTTTGCAGGAAGCAGGGTTGGGAAAAGTGTCGTCGAGATTATTGGGGGAGTCAGTGGGTTTGTAATTGACGTCAGTCAATAGTCTATTTCTTGTGATGGAGACTGTGAGATCAAGAAAGTGGAGGGTGTCAGAGATGGTCCAAATAAATTAGAATGCAGGATGAAAATTGGTGGTGAAGTTGATGAAGCACATGAGTTCTGCATGGGTGCAGGAGATAGCACTGATGCAGTCATCAATGTATTGGAGTTAGAGTACGGGGATAGGACCAGTGTACGCCTGGAACAGACATTTTTCGACGTACCCTACAAAGAGGCAGGCATAGCTGGGGCTCATGCGAGTAACCATAGCTACGCCTTGGACTTGGAGGAAGTGGGAGGAGTCAAAGGAGAAGTTATTGAGGACCAGCTCCGCTAGGTGGAGTAGAATGTTAGTTGAGGAAAATTGGATGGTTGTGCGGTCGAGGAAGAAACGGAGGGCTTTTTGGCCTTCCTGGTGGTGGATGGAGGTGTAGAGTGACTGCACGTACACAGTAAAGATGACGGAGTGGGGGCTTGGAAAGTGGAAGTCATTAAAGAGACGAAGGGCATGTGAGGTATCTTGGCCATACGTCAGGAGAGATTGAACCAAGCGGGGGGGATAGGACGGAGTCGAGGTACGTGGAAATCATTTCCGCAAGACAAGAGCAGGCGGAAACGATGGGGAGGTTTGTCACCCACTACAATGACCCTGTTGCTTTTACTTCTTTCCACAATCTGCCACACATCTGTTCCTCGATCACCTGCTGGCTACTGGGAGGCCTGAAGTATGAGCCCATCATAGTGATTGCATTTTTATTCCTGAGTGCTCCCCAAATAGCGTCACTGATGGGCCCTCCATGCCACCTGGTAACTCGTCTGACGAAGGGTCTCGACCCAAAATGTCACTTATTCCTTTTCTCCAGAGATGCTGCCTGACCATCATGTATTGTCAATTCGACAATCAGGTATCATCATAAACATGCATTGTCTTAATCATGTGTTGTCTTTCTGCTGACTGGTCAGCACGCAACAAAAAATGTTCACTGTACCTCGGTAAACTGAACTGAACTGACACGCTGAGTTACTCCAGCTTTTTGTGTCAATCTTCGGTTTAAACCAGCACCTGCAGTTCCTTGCTACACAACTTACCTGGCCACCTGTCCTGACACACCTGTCCTCTCCTGCACAGATTGTGGACCATCCTACTTGTTGGTCAAGGAGCTTTGTTCCTGATTTCTGTAGGTATGTTACAAAACCTACCTTTAGCGGTGCTGCAGTTCTGCCGCTGGCCGTGTGCGCGACTTTGGCGCCTTTAAGGGGGGGCGGGGTTAAAATGCGTTTTTTCCCTTGCCACCGGAATAATATTTTGTCGGAGTGCGAGCTATTTCTGGAAATTCGTACCGACTGCCGGTAAGTTAATTTTTTTTTTTAATAGCCCGACTATTTCTGCGTTGCAGTAAAATAAAAATTAGCTCCTAATGCCGTGAACGCCGACAACGGGGACGGATTTTACGTAGGGCCAGGTAAGTGAAGGCTGTTTATTTTTTCATATGAAATTGCTTGTTTAGGGGACTTTAATCAATATTTAATGTTGCGAAACGGTGATTTATTCCCCATATGAACCGGCAGAATTTTTCCTGCTGATACGGGGTTTAAATTCAGCACAACCGCAATGTTCCAATACATCACGTTCCAGAAAATCCCACTCCCAAGCTGTTTAAAATGCCCATTATTTATGGGCATTAAACACAAAATTCCTTCAATTTGGCCTATAAATTAATGACAATTAGATTTAAAAATCATGTTATATTGTGAATTCTTGTGTGAATGTTATTTGGATACTTTGGCTTTAAAAAAAAAGTTAATATTTTCTTAAGAAATGGATAGATGTTTAGATCCAGTAATTGCATTTTGTAATTAGCTACAATTGGGTAACTAACTAATTATATGCTTTAATTTCAGGTCATCCAAGTAAGATAGTTTCATATTAGTTTCAGAATGCTTCAATCTATAATAACTGAACATTTCTTTCAGTTCCCTTAATCTTTAAGAAAGTTATGGGCTTTTGACTGTCCTCGATCACAACTTTTATGTTAAGTCAATGGAAAGGCAATGGGGAACAAGATGCTAATTTCTGAGTATGAAAATGGCCATAACTTTTTTAATACTGAAGATATGAAAGTGAATTAGGTGTCAAATTAAACTTCTTTGTATGCTTTATCTGATGGGATAAATTGCAGACTTGATTTTTTAAATCTCAACATTTTGTAACATTGCTAATTCCTGCTGTGTTTCTGCCGGAACATCCAAACTCTCCCCTTGTCCAGGAGTTGCTGCCACATCAGTGGCCAGTGGCTGTGCCTGGCCCTTGGCTGCAGCTCGGGAGAGTCTGGACCTGGAACCGGTGACCAGGGTGGAAGGACAGATAGCGGTGGAGGCTAAGACATTGGGTATTTGTAAATTGATAAGTTTTTGATTAGTAAGGATATCAAAGATTATGGGGTGTGGGCATGAGACTGGGGTTCAGAGAGCAGAGAGACTCCATTCGCTGAATGTCTCATGGTCCATCGGTCTGCTCTAACCTTCCTCCTACAGCCTGGCTCCACGTTATCAGACAGAAGGGATTGGTTTGGGATTGACTTGTGATTCGGTCAGGATTGGCATGTGATTGCCTTTGAATTTGCTCAGGATCGGCTTGGGATTGGCTCTGAATTGGCACAGGCCAGCTCCTGTGGCTCAGGGTGGGTGAGGGCAGTTTCTCAGCACATTGAAATGTGGGGAGGACCACGAGCAGCAACTCAATCCCACCCTACTGTCCTGCTCTGGGCCAGACACGGGGACATTCCTTCTGCCACACTGGAGCCCAGATGCACCAGTGCTGGTTGGCACCAGCCACACTGCCAGCAGCTGTCTACTCATGAAGGGCCAGGATTGCCCCTCAGAGTCCAACTCCATGGGGACTCCACTTTGGGCCCTAACAAGCACAGCAGCGATTGGAACATCACAGAAAGGGCTAATGTTCCTTTTCTGTGGATCAGAAAATCTAGACGAGTTAGTGTTCACAGAGTCTGATCAGCTTCAGAAGGTTCAGCCCATCCGCTATTCTTCATGTAGCATTGGCAACGGCCTTTCGATCTGCATGTCTCATTAAATGGTCCTCTTTGTTCAAACTACCTAACACACAATCAATCAACAAGATTCCAATCCTTCTAAAGTGGTTGCAAATAACGGATTGGAAACCATCGGGAGTTAAGTGTTACAGTGCCAAATAACTGAAGCAGGGAACAAGGTCAACATCCTCCAGGTATGTGAAGAGTTCACGTTACAGCCTGCAGCAAGAAGCAGCAAGGAGGTCAACTCCTTCAGGTATGTGGAGAGTTCTCATTTAGCCTACAGCGGGAAGCAGGGAGGTCAACATTGGGTATATGGACAGTTCACCTCACAGCCAACAGCTAGAAGAAGCAAAGAGGTCAACATCCTCCAGGTATGTGGACAGTTCACATCACAGCAAATTTAACACCTCGCCTTCCGGTTTGTTCAGGGAATGGAGGGAGCGGTCTCAGCTTATCACAAAAGCTACCAAATGATGTAATTTACACAGTCAGTGAGAGCAAGAACGTGGTGCAAATTATGCGGTTCACCTGCGGTATGTGGCTTATTTTATGCCTCACTCACTCACCCTGAAGTTTGTCTTGCTTACTTTGAACAGTTTAAAGCATGTGGGGCAATTTTCAAACAAACAGATTTTGCAACACTATTTACAACTGAGCAGACATTGGATTTAAGACTTTGAAATAAATACTTTCATTGTTCAAATTTATGGAGAACTATTTCCTTTGAACAATGCATTATGAACCACCTTTAACAGGATGCACTCATGCATGCAATGGACAGATGAGTGATGTATCAGAGATCACTAGCCTGTGGACTGGCAAACGGTAAAAGTAGCAATGAATTATAATAAGACAAGTCTATTTTATTTGTATATGGAATCTTTAATTTTAAAAGACATTAAAACCTTTTTTTTAATTAAAAAAGGGCAGGTGGGACTATTGTAGCTGGGACATGTTGGCCAGTGTGGGCAAGTTGGGCCGAAGGGCCTGTTTCCACATTGTATCACTCTATGACTCTATGGCTATGATAATGGAAAATGCAATTAAACAAGAAAAATAATTTCTTGGTTTAAAGTAGAATGCCAACAAGTTACTGAATGTGATCACTGGCCGATTATTGCTTTTCCTTGGTTACGATTTTAAAATATAACTTCACATTTTAAATTGAGTAGTAACAATTAGAGCATTCACTATTACGTTTAAGATTTCAGTCAGGGTGCAAAGCCTGGTGTGACATGTTTGGAACAGACTTTCCCCAAGATCTATCAGGAAATGAACTGCCTAAAAAATTCTCAATTCAGCACCATTAGATCTGCCTTAGCAACCAACCAAAAATTCGTCCACCTAATGTAAAGAGAAAGCCTCCTGAGAAATCTCATGAGAAATCTGACTAGTAAACACTGATACATATAAATATTAATATTGAATTCCTGTACACAGCCCAGAATAATCATTTGCAGGAAATACGAGGCACTTATTCCTTTTCTAACAATATCAATGTATATTGCAAAATGGCACTTAATTCTCTGAGCCATCTTCTTTACGCAGAGCTTTATAAAATCATGCTGAGATTAATTTGCTCCTAAAAGAGGACAGTAGAACCATTCTTTAAGAACTTGAACACTTTTGCTAATGACCTTATAATTTGCAATTGTCTGAAGTATGTGTGTGAATATATGTGCACGTGTGTGTATGTGTGTGTAAATTACGTAGAATGTACATTATAAGAAATTGCAGTAATTCGTAACTTCACTAAGGAGGGCACAAACAATCTCCCAGATGTACTAGAGGCCAGGGGACCTAGGGTGACGGAGGAACTGAAGGAAATTCACATTAGGCAGGAAATGGTGTTGGGTAGACTGAAGGGACTGAAGGCTGATAAATCCCCAGTGCCTGATGGTCTGTATCCCAGGGTACTTAAGGAAGTGGCTCCAGAAATCATGGATGCATTGGTGATCATTTTCCAATGTTCTGTAGATTCAGGATCAGTTCCTGTGGATTGGAGGGTAGCTAACGTTATCCCACTTTTTAAGAAAGCCAGGAGAGAGAAAACAGGGAGTTATAGATTAGTTAGCCCGACATCGGTGGTGGGGAAGATGCTGGAGTCAATTATAAAAGATGAAATAGTGGCACATGCTTGACTAATCTTCTGGAATTTTTTGAGGATGTAACTAGGAAAATGGACAGGGGAGAGCCAGTGGATGTAGTGTACCTTGACTTTCAGGAAGCCTCTGATAAGGTCCCACATAGAAGATTAGTGGGCAAAATTAGAGCACATTGTATTGGGAGTAGGGTACTGACGTGGATAGAAAATTGGTTGGCAGACAGGAAACAAAGAGTAGGCATTAACGGGTCCCTTTCAGAATGGCGGGCAGTGACTAATGGGGTACCCGCAAGGCTCGGTGCTGGGACCGCAGCTATTTACAATATACATCAATGATTTAGTTGAAAGGATTAAAAGTAACATTAGCAAATTTGCAGATGACATAAAGCTGGGTTTCAGTGTGAACTGTGAGGAGGATGCTATGAGGATGCAGGATAAGTTGGATACGGTAGGGTGAGTGGGCAAATGCATGGCAGATGCAGTTTAATGTGGATAAATGTGAGGTTATCCACTTTGGGCAAGAACAGGAAGGCAGATTAATATCTGATTGGTGTCAAATTGAGAAAAGGGTAATTACAACGATATCTGCGTGTCCTTGTTCATCAGTCACTGAAAGTAAGCAAGCAGCTACAGCAGGCAGTGAAGAAAGCTAATGGCATGTTGGCCTTCGTAACAAGAGGAGTTGAGTATATGAGCAAAGAGGTCCTTCTGAAGTTGTACAGGGCCCTAGTGAGACCACACCTGGAGTATTGTGTGCAGTTTTGGTCTACAAATTTGAGGAAGAACATTCTTGTTATTGACGGAGTGCAACGTAGGTTCACAAGGTTAATTCCTGGGATGGCGGGACTGTCACATATTGATAGAATGGAGCAGCTGGGCTTGTATACACTGGAATTTAGAAGGATGAGAAGAGGTCTTATGAAACATATAAGATTATTAAGTGATTGGGCACGCTAGAGGCAGGAAACATGTTCCCGATGTTGGGGGAGTCCCGAACCAGGGGCCATAGTTTAAGAATAACAATGCATTGTAGGTCATTTAGAACAGAGATGAGGAGGAATTTTCACCAGAGAGTTGTGAATCTGTGGAATTCTCTGCCTCAAAAGGCAGTGCCAGCCAATTCTCTGGGTGCTTTCAAGAGAGAGTTAGATAGAGACCTTAAGGATAGCGGAGTCAAGGGATACATGGAGAAGGCAGGAACTGGGTACTGATTGTGGATGATCAGCCATGAACACAATGACTGGCGGTGCTGGCTCGAACGGTCGAATGGCCTACTCTTGCACCTATTGTATATTGTCTATTGTCTGTTCACATTGGATTTAATGGCGAAGTCCTAATCTGTATATATTTGATATAATTTGATATAAAGAAATAGGCATTACTTATGTATCTGCTCTCCTGTAATAAAATGCCCCAAACCTTTCTCTCTTCAGTTACCAACTGCAACTCTGTGCATTCCAGTATTGTGCATTTACTTTATATTTCGTCTAGATTTTTTTAATCTTAATTACTTTGTCACATAGTGCCAAGGAGCTCATGTACAAAAAATCATTGGCATATATTTTCCAAAGTTAACATCATTATGCAAAAAAAACTGCAAGCATTTTCCATTTTTTGACTGCTGTGTGAATAAAATCTACCGTGGGGTTTTATTTACTCTCCTTCACAGATCATAGAATGGCCATATTCTAAATGTTGAATCCCTTTTCAGCGGAGAATATTTAATCTTCAAGCTGTGGTGGGTGTAAAGAATTGATTCAGTTGGAGTTGTGACTCACTATCTCATGTTCCACGTTCCTAACTGCACAGCCAAGAAATCCCCAAGTCACTCCACGGCAGGCAATCTAACTTCTCTACATTTGGCACATTTTAAAGATTACATTTTCCTGCAACAGCAAGTAGTTTCGGGATTTATTGACTTTGTGCTTCAATGAAGCAATCCAGGGTGAAGTGGAGCATGGAATAACAGAGAGGGAGAATTGCAACTAGAAGCAATCCCATGGCTCCATGTTCACTGCTGCTACTTTCTTCAGAGGAATTTGTATTCTTCCTTTTGGATTACCTTCTTGTTTAGTACAAACAGAAAATATTGAATTTTCTGTTTATATTCCTTGCTTTTGCATTTGTAGTATTTTCAATTGTCCATGTGAGGTTCCTCGTCATTACTTTTACTTTTCTCCAACAGGTGATGGGATGGCTTCGTAACCCAAGTTCAACATTGGGGAGCATCAAATTCAAAATGCTATTTTCCTCAATTCCATTGTATCCCAAATTTCAGAAACAAACTAGCTTGAACAGGATGTCCTGCAATAGAGACCCGTGGTGTTACAGGAGAACACAACCCGGAATTCAAACATATTACACATGGTTTTGTCTATCTCACCCAAGAATGAGCACTTTAACGGTTACGCAAAACAAAATTAATTGTGATTTTATATCAATAAAGGTAATTTCTATGCATTTAATAAGTTATGATGGCATGAAACTGAATGTTGGCTCTCTCTGTCCTTAACAAACAACAGCCACCAACACAAATCCATTTATTTTCAACATTAAATAATTGTTTGGGCGAAAGTTTTTGGGGGGCAGAGGGTGCATGGCATTCCTAAATTGTACCAGTTGGAGCAATATAACTGCATCACAAGGCACTTCATATCAATGTTTTTCTTCAAAGTTTATCGGGATCTCAGAATAGACAATGCAGCGCTTTAATAATCAGCAAAACAGACTGACTTTATAACAATGTAAATTTGAGAATGCTCTATAACTAGATGAAGAAACGTTGGACAATAAAACTAATGTGAATTACCAGGATAATACTTAGAATCATGCAGAATGCAATTAGGCCCTTCGGTCCAACTTGCCCATGCCAACCAAGATGCCCTATTTACTCTAGTCCCACTTGCCTGCATTTGGCCCATATCCCTCTAAACCTTTCACTTTCATGTGCATGTTCAAATGCCCTTTTAGTTGTTGTTATAGTGCCCATATTAACTATTTTCACTGGCAGCTAGTTCCATATAGCTATCACCCCACTTGTTGCAAACTTCCAAAAATTCCACGTTGCACGATATTGAAAAAACAAACAATGAGTAATTACTGATTTCCAAATAGTTTGCTGTTAAATTTCTGTCTCAAAAGTGAACTCACTTCTTGCTGTGGTAGACAAGAATGCTGGAGAAACTCAGCGGGTGAGGCAGCATCTATGGAGAGAAGGAATAGGCGATGTTTTGGGTCGAGACCCTTCTTCAATCTTCCTGTAATGTGGTGGGTTGGTTTTAGTATTGTAAATTGACTCATTATCCTCCTCTAATTGGGACATCCTGAAAGATCCTGTAAGAGGGTTTGAAACTTTTGTATATACATTTCTGGGAATTCTTGACGAGAATTGCTGATTTCAAAGCAAGATGCCACACAAGGATCCTTCTCATCTTGTCTAACAAAAGACAAAACTAATCAGACTCTCACAGTGTGTGTTTCTCGTTGCTGGGACGCAGATTACATAATATATTTTAGTGCTAGACTAGGACTGGAGCTCACTCATTTCACCCAACATGGTTACACATGTTAGCGATAATATGGAGCACTTCAGTAAGGTGTTGACAAATAATTTCACTCTTTAAGTAACAGCTACATCCATGTAAAGAAAATGGCCTAATGATGGTGCAGTATTCTTTAATCAGTTGGTTCACATCCTCGAGACTTTAAATCTATAACAGTTATAAATCTGTGCTTAGGAGCAGAACACGACTCCAGTCAAAAGGTCAAGATGGAATCAGTGACCACGGAGAAATAAAAGAATATCAATACCGTTCTTTTAGTCTCATCCCTGAAGATTTCCACTTGAAGTACAACCAAGACAAATCTGAAAATAATTGATACCTTTATACCCTATTTACAATTTCTTCGAGGTCAATAGAAAATCAAATCAATGTCATGTTACTCTGCACGTTATTGCTGCATTTTTTTCAGTACAGCGCAGTTCCAATCAATGTATTTCGGGTTTGACACCATGGTGAAGAATATATCCAGATTCCTTATTTAAATACAGGTAATATTTTTACCTCAGCCCATTTAAATCATTCATGCTGCGACTGAATATAAATTAAAATGCTTAATTATAAAAAAAAATTGCAATGCTTTAAAAGTTGTCATCAGAGCTGAAAAGAACTATTGAGAGCAAGCTGAAAAAAATCAGCATGCTGTGCAATGAAATACAAATAGTTATAGGAGTTATTTCATGCTTTGTTTTGGCTTATGTATTGAAGTGTTATTATTTACAGTATAAATGATGAATTCTATGTAATTAAGACAAAGAGGAAAGGATTGGGGAACTGACCATCTCTGTTTGTTTCTTTTGAGGTCACTTTCCTATTTTATCTTTCATTTAATTTAATACTGTTAAGCTTGTAATTGGTTCTCATCTGCCACAGGGGAGGGTGAATGGACCACAGGTTTTTCTAGGTGAGAGTTAGGGTTGGGGTTGGGGTTGGGGTTAGGGTTAGGTCATTTATGGTCTTACTTGGGAATGGTTCTATGAAGAGCAGCATTGACTGCTTTGACTCATGTCTCCTGCAACATTCCTGACCCTCTCTCCCCCGCACCATTATTTCAAATGTCTGAGCTTTTGATTCGATTTCATATTTATCATTTATTATGATCTGCACAACATATGACTGGCAAAATGCGCAAAGCTATATTTTTCATATAGCATCAGATGGGCACATCAAGGAATCAATATGAAGATATGAGAAGTGGCTGGATCTGAAATAAAGATTAGCCTGGAAAAGATTGGCCAAAAATGGAATGGAATGGAAGGCCAAATTGGCCTGTTCCAGATTCTACGATCAAAGCTTGGCGGTGATGCCTGGTTAGTCCAGTAGTTTGCCGTGATCACACGGGAATGCAGCAGTGGATATGCTTCCAGGGTGGAAAGGCAGCTCGTGGAATTGTAACTCAGCACGGGGTCAGAGTATTAATGAAGAACAATTGTCGATATAAATAGAATGATTGGCTCAACAGTGAAACTTCAAAATACTGACTTCTCGCAGATGTTAATTACAGAATAACCACCTGGAACTCGCCAAGGGGTAAGTACTTTGTTCTCACAGTAATTACCTGTAGGATTGGCTTCTAACCACGATATACTTGTGTATGTTGTTATTACAGACTCTCACAGGCACAATTATCCATTCCTTAAATCTTATAATGTCCATCTACAGGCACAGAATGTATGACATTTTATTAAAGAGCAACTTCCTCTATGACTTCAGAAATCAGAAAGCTAATTGTACCATAATTATAATTATATAATTGTACAATCACTGATTCATCTTTTAGCAAAGATTAATTGGAAGATCTTACATTATCATGGCTATTTGTAGGTAACCGCAAATTTACCTTAATGCTCCAACAATTCAAAGAAGGGTGCAAAACCCATGGTCCTGACCTGAAACATCACCTATCCATGTTCTCCAGAGATGCTGTCTGACCTGCTGAGTTATTCCAGCACTTTACACCCAACAGCTGCATGTGTTGGACCACCTCTCCTCCACATTATTTTGGATGCAGCTTCTGATCATGCTTTCTCATCTTGCTCTTTTTCTGCATTAATTCTATTTTTCACCATTTCCATTTATCATTTTTCCATTTTCAGATATTTCAGATATTTAAAGCCTTTATTTCTCCATTCCAGCACCTGGATACTTTGACTTCTCCTGTCCACCACATGACTCACTCTCATACCTTACACATTGTTTGCTTCTTCCAGATGAATTCTTGCAATCCCTCATGTTGCCAGGCAATTTCCTCACCTTTCCTTTCACTTTCTCCATTGCTTTCAATGTGTCATTTAACATGCCATTTGTCGTCCATTTTATCTCATGTTCATGTGATAGGCGCAAAATTAGGCCATTCGGCCCATCACGTATACTCCGCCATTCAATCATGGCTGATCTATCTTTCCTTCTAAACCCCATTCTCCTGCCTTCTCCCCATAACCTCTGACACCCGTACTGATCAATAATCTATCTATTTATCTCTGCCTTAAAAATATCCATTGACTTGGCCTCCACAGCCTTCTGTGGCAATGAATCAACCAACATGTCTCCACTGCACCAGAGGACCGAACATCCTCAACCACTGCTACACCACCATCAAGAATGCCTATCACTCTATCCCTCGCCCTCACTTCGGTAAATCCGACCATAATTAATAATGGATAATTGCTGCGTCTCCCTGCCTACAGGCAGCAATTAAAGAGCGCACCCCCAGAGGTGAGGACAGTACAGAGCTTGTCGGGGGGGGGGAGGGGGGGGGGGGGGGCAAGAAACAACTCCAGGACTGTTTGGAGTCTGTAGACTGGGCAATGTTCAAGGACTCGGCAACGGATGAACGAATATGCCACAGTCGTTACTGACTTCATTAAGAAATCTGTGGAGGACTGCATCCCGACAAAAACCTTCCGAGTGTTTCCCAATCAGAAACCTTGGATGAACTGTGAGATCCGCACTCTTCTGAAGACCAGACACCAGGCATTCATGTCTGATGATACAGTGGTCTACAAGAAGTCCAGATACAACATTGGTAAGGTTGTATCTGGACTGTCCCTTTTGGCCTATCAAAAAGGCCAAAAGGGACTTCTGCTGCAAGCTGGAGGATGAGACAGATGTTCGGCAGCTGTGGCGGGGCCTGAATGCAATCACCTCCCTCAAGGCGAAACCAGGAGGCAGCTCGAATATCGGCGAAACATCACTCCCCGATGAGCTCAATGCGTTTTAGGCACGCTTTGATAGGGAGAATACCGATTTGCCTTCCCGAACCCCCATTCACTGTGATGGTATTTCAGTCTCAGTCACAGAGGCCGAAGTCAGGAAATCCTTCAGGGGGGTGAACCCTCGAAAAGCATCTGGACCTGATGGTATACCTGGTCGTGTCCTAAAATTATGTGCGGACCAACTGTCTGGAGTTTTTACAGACATTTTCAACCTGTCACTTCTGAGGTCTGAGGTTCCCACCTGCTTCAAAAGGGCATCAATAATACCAGTGCCCAAGAAGAGCAAGGTGACGTGCCTCAATGACTGTCGACCAGTGGCACTAACGCCTGTGGTGATGAAGTGCTTTGAGAGGTTGATCATGGTGCAAATCAACTCCTACCTCGACAAAAACCTGGACCCACTGCAGTTCGCTTACCGCCACAACAGATCAACGGTGGATGCGATCTCGCTGGCCCTCCACTCCGCGCTGGACCACTTGGACAACAAAAACTCATATGTCAGGCTGTTATTCATCGATTACAGCTCGGCATTTAACACAATCATCCCCTCCAAGCTGGTTACCAAACTCGTAGAACTGGGTCTCTGCGCATCCCTCTGCAATTGGATCCTCGACTTCCTCATTCACAGACCACAGTCTGGTCATATTGGTGGTAATGTGCCGAACTCGATAACAATCAGCACGGGAGCACCTCAAGGCTGCATGCTCAGCCCCCTGCTGTACTCACTCTATACTCATGACTGCATAGCCGGTCATAGTGCGAACTCGATCAGCAAGTGGGATGTATCACTGATGGGGATGAGTCAGAGTATAGACGAGAGATCGAGCGACTGTCCATATGGTGCCAGCACCATAACCTGGCCCTCAGCACCAGCAAAACCAAGGAACCAATTGTGGACTTTGGAAGGAGTAGGATGGGGACCCACAGTCCTGTTTATATAAACGGGTCGATAGTTCAAAGGGTCAAGAGCTTCAAATTCCTGGGCGTGCACATCTCTGAAGATCTCTCCTGGTCTGAGAACAGAGATGCAATTATTAAGAAAGCTCATCAGCGCCTCCACTTCCTGAGAAGATTACGGAGAGTCGGTCTATCAAGGAGGACTCTCTCTAACCTCTACAAGTGCACAGTAGAGAGCTTGCTGACCGGTTGCATCATGGCTTGGTTCGGCAACTTGAACGCTCTGGAGAGGAAAAGACTACAAAAAGTAGTAAACATTGTCCAGTCCATCATCGGCTCTGACCTTCCTTCCATCGAGGGGATCTATCACAGTCGCTGCCTCAAAAAGGCTGGCAGCATCATCAAGGACCCACACCATCCTGGCCACACACTCATCTCCCTGCTACCTTCAGATAGAAGGTACAGGAACCTGAGGACTGCGACGACTAGGTTCAGGAATAGCTACTTCCCCACAGCCATCAGGCTATTAAACTTGGCTCGGACAAAACGCTCAACATTAATACCCCTTTATCTGGTATATGGACACACTGATCTGTTTTGTAGTCAATGCCTACTATGTTCTGTTGTGCTAAGCAAATAAAGAATTTCATTGTCCTGTCAGCGACACATGACAATAAACTCTTTTGACTTTGATTTTTGAATTTCACAGATTCACCACTCTCTGACTAAAATACCTCCTCATCTCCTTACTAAAGGTACATCATTTTATTCTGAGGCTATAGACGTTGGTCCTAGACTCTCCCACTAGTGGAAACATCCTCTCCACATCCACTCTATCCAGGCCTTTCATTATCAACTTCCATTCTCTCTTTCCACACATGAACTCTTTCTCTTCCCACGGACGCTGCCTGACCTGCTGAAGCTTTCAGCGTCAGCAGTTTTGTTTTTATTTTTATATTCTGAATTTGATTAATGTCTTAAGGTTAAAATATAACTCACCCGGTTAATTAACCAGCCTCAACCTCAACCTCAACCTCCTGAGCCAACACAAATCAATCTTATTCATCCAAATCTTTTTACATCCATCTTATTGCAGACACCCCTTTGTTTTCTCCACCCCTCTCTCTGCAAGGACAAGGGGTCACAGCTTAAGGATAAGGGGGAAATCCTTTAGGACCGAGATGAGAAGGAATTTTTTCACACAGAGAGTGGTGGGTCTCTGGAACTCTCTGCCACAGAGGGTAGTTGAGGCCAGTTCATTGGCTATATTTAAGAGGGAGTTAGATGTGGTCCTTGTGGCTAAGGGGATCAGAGGGTATGGAGAGAAGGCAGGTACGGGATACTGAGTTGGATGATCAGCCATGATCATATTGAATGGCAGTGCAGGCTCGAAGGGCCGAATGGCCTACTCCTGCACCTAATTTCTATGTTTCTATGTAACTCTGTTCTCAAAGAGGGCTGCTCACAAACATCGAGCGGCCTCAGTCACAGATTTCACCCGATGCTGGGGCCATCAGGACTGGGGATCCCTGAGGCACAGTAACGTTAATAAACCAAAGTGTTAGAGTAACTCAGCAGGTCAGACAGCATCCATAGCGAACATCATCAGTCTGAAGAAGGGTCCCGACCTGAAGCGTCGCCTATCCATGTTCTCCCGAGATATTGCCTGACCCACTGAGTTACTCCAGCACTTTTATTTGGTTTTATTTTGTAAACCAGCATCTGCAGTTCCTTGAATCTACACAGTAAAACTGAAGCTGAGGAAGAAGACATTAAATTAAAGAATTTTCCCAGACAACCAGGGGAGGTAAAAACACAATTTCTAACTATTATTTGTATTACAAAGTCCAGAAAAAAATGCATAATGCAGAGCTGAACTTATCTAAATACAACTAGTTTATGAGTTATTTCTCACTATCTTAAAATCTGTAATATTTTGAAATAGATATTTGAGAAAAATGCAATAATCGCAGAGTGTTTTTCTGAGGATCAGAGACTTTTCTAAGTGTGGTCTGATATGCTGTCGAATTATACCTCCTGCAACTAAATACAACATTCTAAGGTCATTCTACGGTGATATTAATTTAGTAATGCTTGACGCTTCCTTTAATGCACAGATTGCCCAAAACGTGTGGCAGTGATTGTAAAGTAACATGGAATGTAGCAAAGGGCTGAATTGCTGTCAATTATTTGGCATTATTCCACACTAAATAACTTTGCTAATGGAATCAAGGGATATGGGGAGAAAGCAGGAATGGGGTACTGATTTTTGATGATCAGCCATGATCATCTTGAATGGCGGTGCTGGCTCGAAGGGCCGAATGGCCTACTTCTGCACCTATTTTCCATGTTTCTATGTTTCTGGGCTAAATATGCATGCACAAAGTTAGCATCGATTTCATGATGGGGAGCAGTGGCAATGTTGTTATAAAGGAACATAGCTTTGGAACATATGAGATCTATAAAGAGAGGTGAAATCATTCTCTCCCCTTCGCTAAATCACTGGGAGTGGTGCATGTTGTGATCTGGGTTGTGTTGATCTATGTTGCTGTCTGTGTGCAGTGTGTTTTTTCTACCTGCGACCATATGATTTTCCTCAGGATGCTCTGGTATGACACTCCAAAGGCAGTGCGTTAGCTGGCAACTCCAAATTGCCCCTGGAGTGTAGGTAAGTGTTTTGCCTCTGGGGAGAGTTGATAGGAATGTCAGAATGCAATAACATGAGGGTAAATGGGTGTTTGATGAGTGCCCCTTAATCCATGAGGCAAAGGGTTTGTTTCCATGCGATAAGTCCCCGTTGAGTCTCCAGTTACTTCTACAAAATAAAAAAATCCGCTCGGGGACATAAATAGTCTTCTGAACCACAAATGAAAAAACTCAGCATTCAGAACCTTACTGTGTGCTGCATTGGACCACTGTACATCAACACAACACAGTCCATGATGCATTGTCCATTTTACTTGTCCACTTTTGTTCTAAAAACCATTTTGGGAGTTCCCATCCAACATCAATCTTATTATTTGCATAGTGTATTGAAGATCCATACTAATAATTACAAAATGTTAATTGCTCCAATTAATTCTCGATCATTTACTGTGCTTGTCTGTTCTGGAACGGTCATTAAATTCCCTGCAGGAAACCTGACATTTGATAAAACGTTGACAAAAACGCAGCACCTTTAATACTTTATGGTAAAAGAAAGACTGATCTAGTGACCTTGTGCTCGTAAACAAGCACAAAAAAAAAGCAGAGTGAAAGGGACTAACTGAATTTTGTTTTTGTGAAACTTCTGTTACATTACTGAGGTTGATGTTTCTGTGAATACTGTGTGCAGGAATTGTGGCCACAGATTTTGCCGTGGTGTGGGTAGCATGCTCGTGTTCACTGTCAACGGTTCCTTACGTGGGAGACTGGCCTCCACTCTGCATCCACAAGGCACAACTCTCTGCAGGGGGCTGTGCGGCCATTGAACAGGTCAGGAAACAGGAAGGCACACCAGCCAATTAGATCAATTAAGTAAAAGAAACCTAAAGGGGGGGCTTACACTGATGGAAGCAGATTAAAATAATCATGTTAAAAAAAAAGTAAGGAAAGGAATGCACATTGGAGAGGAGAGAGAATTATATGAAATAATGAGGTTTCAAATTTCCAACACCTGTTAAATTCAGAAAGACCAGCCTTGTAAAATTAGAACTTCAGAAATTCCGTTTTAAAAAAAATTACATTTAAATGTCGTATATTTGGAGGAGTTTCATAAAAAACTAGTGTAGGTATCCCAAGCTCATGCTCGGATTGATTTTAAGCCAATGCATTTGTTGAGATACTTGTTCACTCCATCCCATGGAAGTGCAGGGTGAATGCACAGAACCTTTTGCCCCGGGCAGGGGAATCAAGAACCAGGGACATAGGTGTACGGTGAACGGGGAAAGATTTAATAGAAACCCGAGGAGCTACTTTTTTACGCAGAATGTGGTGGGTATATGGAACGAGCTGCCAGAGGAGGTAGTTGAGGCAGGCATAATAACAACATCATCTTGGTTGGCATGGGCAAGTTGGGCAGAGGAGCTGTGTGACTCTGTAACACTACATGGAGATCGCCAGATTTTTGATTAGTGAGGGTATCAAAAATTATGGGGAGAAGCCGGGAGAATATAGTTGATAGGGAAAGATAGATCAGCCATGATTGAATGATGGAGTAGACTCGATGGGCTGAATGGCCTAATTCTGCTCCAATGACATGAACTTATGAACAAAGACTTAACTGTCACAAGGTGAGAATGACAGAAAATAACATTTTGTATGAAGCCGTATATGCTTGTTAAGTCAATGGCCTCAACATTTACCAATACCCATTGTTGATATTTGATCATCCCACTTGTGTGCAGTGCAGATTAACAATTACATGCAACGTCTATACTCAATCTACTCCATGACACAAGGGACAAAGCTTTTCTGCTTCTCACCACTGGTTTTCAAGCTTCCTATTTTCACGAACATAAACTCTGAGACTTGAATATCCCTCTTGCCCTTTCTTCCCCTTCACTTTCCTCAGACCCCATCTCTCCCCCTCACTCCCACTCCCTGCAGTACTTTCACCAGCCTTCACTTCTCCCCCTCTCTGATACTAAACAGTCAATCCGCACTTCCCCCATGATAGACACAAAAAGCTGGACAGTGCCTCTGGAGAAAGGAAATAGGTGACGTTTCAGGTCGAGGCCGTTCTTCCTACACAACTCACTTCACCCATGACCCATCAAACCTGACATGATGTTGAGTTATTCTTACGCCACCTCTACCTCACTTGTCTGTTCTTTGGCTAGGAGTCTTTATTCTTTTGTTCTCTCTCCAGGATACCCATTCCACCTGGGCCCAACCCTGTTACCCCGCTATGCATCACTCAGAACTGACCCGTCATCGACTGTTCAGGTTTTTCCATTCCCCTCACTCACTCTAAATTACCCCCTCCACAATTTCAGCAGTTTCCAACATGCTGGTCGCAATTGGTCCACCTTCACCATGGATTACCCTTCTCAATTTCTACCCTCCACCAAGAACCAAACTTGACATGGTCACCAAACCCGATGGTGTTATTGTGGTCCGGCAAACTGACCCTGGACCCTGAGAGGCCAAATGTCAGCTCCCAGACATATGCTCAATGGTTCAATCAATGGTTCTTTATGTTCATGGCTTCCTCTGGACCATAACTCCACTACTAATCATAGGGATTATCTCCCACCTTGGCATCTTTCAATCCATTGAGCTATTTAGTTCCTAACATGATACATACTGATCTTTGATCCCATCTTAGAGACCTTAAAATCCATGTATGCAACATCCAGGCATTAGTGTGCCTCATTTTTTTGTTGTTCCTCCGAATCATTTCGCATTTTAGAATTCAATTCAGTTATCGTGATATTTTCTGATCTAATGTTTTTATTAATCATTTGATCATTTAAGAATTATTCAGTCTTGCTTAACTTTTGCTCATTTGCCAACATCCTTCTTCTTCCCTTAAAATAGGCACAAAATGCTGGAGTAACTCAGCGAGACAGGCAGCATCTCTGGAGAGAAGGAATGGGTGACATTTCAAGTTGAGACCATTCTTCAGGCTCATCCTCATCATTGGACCATGATGCCACCGATGAGCACCAGGCCATAATCTCACAGACTATTTCCGAATTCATCACTTGCCGCTGTCTGCCCTCCACAGCCTCCAACCTTATCATTTCCCAGCCCCGCACGGCCCGGTTTTACTTTCTCCCCAAAATCCATAAACACAACTGCCCTGGCAGATCCATTGTTTCTGCCTGCTCCTGCCCCACTGAATTCATTTCCACGTACCTCGACAACATCCTATCCCCACTTGTTCAATCTCGCCTGATGT
The DNA here is from genome assembly GCA_963514005.1 of Raja brachyura. The sequence goes on along the minus strand of OY740798.1, from coordinate 47,417,227 downwards.
ATGTCCAAGACACCTCACATGCCCTCCGTCTCTTCAATTACTTCCTTTTTCCAGGCCCCCATCCCCACATCTTTACTATATTAAGAGTCTGAAGAAGGGTCTCAACCCGAAACATCACCCACTCCTTCTCGCCAGAGATGCTGCCCATCCCATTGAGTTACTCCAGCATTTTGTGCCTATCATCAGAGTAAACCAGCATCTGCAGTTCCTTCCTACACATCCTTCTTTCTTCCCTTAGCTGCTTTCTCTGGACCACTTTTGTCTTGATCGCAACTTGTATGGTTGATTTCTTTTCCTAGTTGGAACTGAGGAACCCAGCAGTCGATGTTATTGATGGGCACTGTCCATGACAGAATCTTCATATCGCAAGCACAGCTTTGTAATCTACTAGTGGACTGGTTTATTGTTTTCCACTGTTAATCTAATAAAGATGTTGGCAGGCAGAGTGAAAGTTTATAGCTGGTACTTTTAAGAAAATAAGTAAGTGGCTGAAAAGTGTGAAACTTCAAGCGATTTAAAAGAAATCACTCTATATCTTGGCAGGTAAACGTAGCGGCAGCATCGTAATGAGCCTTTTCATTGGCATTACCGCCCTGTAGGTACTCATTACAGGCCCAGGAGAAGCAACGCTAATGAGCACCTCAGGGTCAGTAATGACCGCAGTACCCAAACAAAACCGGGTTATTACTGCATCAACAATCTGAAGTTTTAGCAATGCCACGGAGCAGTGTTTGAAGTTGTTAACACCCTGGCAGCATTTTCTTTGAAGTAATCAGCTCTCAAAAAATTCTCCCCCTTGGATCCCCCAGATGGAGTTGTGTGCAGTGCCCTGATAACTATCCTGTCAATTAGTGTGCAAGGACTGTGCATGGTCCCTCCATGGTTCTGTGTTGTGATAGTAATTGTTAGTAAATACTTTCAGCCCAGGTTGGTGTTCGTAGCCACAGCTGCATCACATCAGTGCCAATCACAGGGGCACTTCCAACCTAACATTCTACACTGATTCTGGTAAAGACCCTTACATTTTAATATTAGATTATTGGCCCAGGGCTTTGTAACATGAAAGCAATGCAAAGGAGGCCTCCCTTCATAAATGTAAACCTCGACACCAAAGAAAAGTGAGGTCTGTATTTGCATATATAAATCCTCAATGACACTCTCCCACTCTACTCAAGATGTGAACCTATTTGCTTTAGAGTCACAGATTCTCAGGCAATGATTCACCATCACATATGAATCCCCAGATTTTCCACACGTTAAGGCAGGTGGAATGTGACATTTTGGGACCAGGACAGGTTGGGAAAGTGGGCAATGAAGTGGCAAATGGAATACAGCATGGCAAAGTATACCGTTGTGTATTTTTGGGAGACGGGATAAAGGTGTCGACTACTTTCTAAATGGGGAGAGGATTCAGAAATTGGATTTTGAAAAGGACTAGGGAGTGGCACAGGATTCCCAAAAGGTTACTTTGGAGGTTGAGTCGGCGGTAAGGAAGGCAAATGTAACGCTAGCTTTCATTTTGAGGGGAAGAGAATATAAAAGCAAAGATGCAATGGTAAGGCTTTACATGGCACTGGTGAGGCCACATTTTTGAATATTGTAAGCAGCTTCGAGCCTCATATCTGAGGAAGGACATGTTTATTTTGGAGAGGGTCCAGAGGAGGTTTACAAGAATAATCCCAGGTATGATCGGGTTAATGTATGAGGAGCATTTGATGGCTCTGGGCCTGAACTCGTTGAGGGCATGGCCCGGATGGTGGGGATCCTTGATAAGGGATGCTGCCTTCTTGAGGCAGACCCTGGTGGAGATGCTTTCGGTGGTAGGGACGGCTGTGCCCATGATGGTCCACCATTCATGCAGTCTCTTGTGTTCCTGTGCGTTGGAATTGCCGTCCCAGGCCGTAATGTAAGATGTGGGCACTTTCTACATTATATCCATAGATGTTTGCTGGAGTATCAGCTGACATGCTGAATCGTTTTAAAGTTCTAAGAAAGTAGAGCTCCTGGCAGGTCTTCCTCATGCTCGTATCTGTGTGCATGTAGAGATTATCAAGTACAGAACTGATATAGGATGTGAGGTCGATCAGGTTAAATTACAGTGTATAACTCATACTCAGCGTTGAATAGAAGTTAAGGATGGACTTCCAAAACACTGCACATATTAACTCCCATCCTAGCTCCAACATAAGTTCATTAATTAAAGTTATATGTATTCAACAACATTTTAGACAGAATTGGGTACTTTAGAGGCAGAACTAATCATCTGCTCACTCGATAGATTAATAATGCAGCATTCTGCAAAGTGAATTTTCCTGTAACCTATTATGAACAAAGCCATTAATGCTGCAGACCATGTCACATGGACCACTACATTTCCATGTTCATATTATTAATGTCAGTTTATCCAGGTAACATTTTATTTTTATTTTCACAGACATTGGAAAACCTTCTTATCCAGCCAGGAGACTGTCAAGATAACAAGAAAAATAAATTCAATAACTAGATGTTAAACATGTTAATCGGTATCTGAACAGTAGTCGAATATCCAGAGTAGAATTCATTCAAAAAGCATAGCTTATGTCAGACTGCATACCTAGTAACAATCCTGCAGCATTGTGTATGTTGCACCATGTTGAATTAGTTTTTCAAATTTGCACACATATTATCACACAAAGTATTTGTCTCAGCATAGTTGGGAGAGTAGGTGACTAGATCATATTTATTTATATATGGTTCAATAAGCATCCTTGGTAAGACTTTAGAAGAAGGATGTTGATGATCCAAGAACCTATCTTCATCGATGGGTCGATGATGGAGAGGATTAACAACATAGACAGTAGACAATATGTGCAGGAGTAGGCCATTTGGCCCTTTGAGCCAGCGCCGCCATTCAATGTGATCATGGCTGATCATCCCCAATCAGTACCCCGTTCCTGCCTTCTCCCCATATCCCTGACTGCTATTTTTAAGAGCCCTATCTAGCTCTCTCTTGAAAGCAACCAGAGAACCTGCCTCCACCACCCTCTGAGGTGGATGATTCCACAGACTCGCCACCCTCTGGGAGAAAAAGTGTTTCATCGTCTCCGTTCTAAATGGTTTACTCCTTATTCTTAAACTGTAGCCTCTGGTTCTGGACTCCCCCAACATCGGGAACATGTTTCCTGCCTCTAGTGTGTCCAAGCCCTTAACAATCTGGGCAGTTCCTGGGCGTGCATATCTCTGAAGATCTGTCTTGGGACCCAGCCCATTGATGCAATCATAATGAAATGCCATCAGTGCATCTACTTCCTTCCAAGATTGAGGTTAATTGGTATGTTGACAAACACTCTTGAACATCTACAACTGTTGAACAATATAGATGTATGGTATATAGCATATTGACTGGTTGCATCACAGCCTGGTTCAGCAACTCGAACGCCCAGGAATGGAGGAGATTACAAAAAGTGGTGAGCACTGCCCCGTCCATCACGGGTACTGACCTGCCCACCAAGTTAAAGTTCAAGTTCACATTTATTGTCACATGCACCAATTGGCACAGTGATATCTGAGTTGCCATACAGCCATACAATCAAAAAAGAACACAATACACAATAGAATTTAACATAAACATCCACCACAGTGGAATCAACATTCAGTCAATCCTCCTCCTTTGTTCACCTCGTGGTCGGGGCCATGAACCCTCCGTATTCGCCGCTACAGACAGCCCGATGTACAAGCCCTTTCGTCGGGATGAACGAAACTCCGACTTCGGGACGGATCGGATCGGATTGGAGTTCCCGAATGGGCCACTTTCTTACCGGAGACCACGGCTTCACGATGTTATAGGTTTCAGGCGGGCGGTTGGAGCACTTCTTCTGGCGATCCCCAGCAAGGGCTCGCCCCGCTCCGTGATGTTAAGGTCCATGCCACGCTTGCTGCTGTAGCTCCAGGCCGGTCTCCGAGAAAGGCCGCACCAATCCAGTTGTTAGGCCGCGAGGAAAGTTGCATCTCCATCGAGGTAAGTGACTGAAAACGGTTTCCCCTATTCCCCCCCAGCACCTCCCACACTAAAACATACATTTAGACATACTAAAAAACAAAAAAAGTCGAAAGGATAAACACACTGTTGGCAAGACTGCTGCTCGCGGCGCCACCCGATGACCATCGGAGGTATCTATTGGAGGCAGTGCCTCAGAAAGGCAGCTAATATCATCCATGACCCACACCACACTGGACATACTCTTGTTTCACTCCTGCCATCCGGGAGGAGGTACAGGAATCTAAAGCCGTGACCTCCAGCTTCAAGAACAGCTTCTTCCCATCATCCATCAGGCCCTTGAAGTTTAAAACACCAACTAAACTACGAACTATGGACTGTGTTTGTTGCACGAGGGGACGTTCACCTTATTTGCTCTAGTATTGGGGTTATTAATTTATTGATTAAAAAAAAATATTCTATGTTATCTCTGAGTATTATTTTTACAGACCTGTTATGCTGCTGTGGGACTTCATTGTGCAGTTTTAGGTACAAAGGACAATTAAACACTCTTGACTCTTGTTCTTAAATCAAGATCACTTAGAGCCAGAGTCATAGAGTCATACAGCACGGAAACAGGCCCTTTGGCCAACTCGTTCATACCAACCAAGGTGCCCCATCTATGCTTGTCCTATTTGCTGCCTTTGGTCTATAACCCTCTAAACCTTTCCAATCCATGTGCCTGCCTAAGTGTCTTTTAAATATTGTTATTATACTGACGGCATATTGGTGTAGCGGTAGAGTTGCTGCTCTACAGCGCCAGAAACGCAGGTTTGACCCTGACTCCAGGTGCTTGTCTATACATAGTTTGTATGTTCACCCTGTGACCCGTGTGGGTTTTCTCTGAGATCTTCAGTTTCCTCCCACACTCCAAAGACATACAGGTTTGTAGGTTTTAAAGAAGGAACTGCAGATGCTGGAGCAACAAAAAGCTGGAGAAACTCAGCGGGTGCAGCAGCATCTAAGGAGATAGGCGACCTTTCGGGTCGAGACCCTTCTTCCCGTTAATGAGCTGAAAAGAGCTTAAATGCTTTTAATCTTTAGGGTGGCTAAAGGAGTTTAAATTGGGACTCCATTAAACTCCATTAAACGTCGCCTATCTCCTTCGCTCCTTAGATGCTGCTGCACCCGCTGAGTTTCTCCAGCTATTTGTGTACCCCAGGTTTGTAGGTTTGTAGGTTAATTGGCTTGGTATAAATGTTAAATTGCCCCTAGAGTGTGTGGGATTGCTGGCCCTGTGGACTCAGTGGACATTCCATATACCCACCACCCTCTGTGCGAAAACATTGTCCCTCAGGTTCCGATTAATTCTATGCATTCAATGCAAATGAATGCTATTCATTCTATCCCCTCTCACCTTAAACTTAAATCCTCTAATTTTTGATTCCTGTAGCCTGGGTAAAAACTGTGCTTTCTCCCAGTCATAGGGTCATAGAATCATAGAGTGATGCAGTGTGGAAACAGGCCCTTCGGCCCAAGTTTCCCACAGTGGCCAACATGTCCCAGCTACACTAGTCCCACCTGCCAGGGTTTGGTCCTTATCGCTGCCTATTAATTCACCTCATGATTTTATACACCTCGATAAAATCACCCCTCAGCCACCTGTGCTCAGGAGAATCTTAGCGTGCTCAACCTGTCCCCAAGGTTCAGCCCTTCAAATGTTGGCATCGTCCTTGTAAATCTTCTCTGCACTTTTCCATAATTTGTGCCCAATTACACATTACTCAGAATTTATGTGGACTCAAAAAAGGATCCAAATATATATATCAAAACTGCGATATGTTTATATTAGACCACTGCATTGACAGCAGCTCTGCCTACAGCCTGTTTGCTTTTCAATCTTCTTTTTATTTTTAGTCAGTTTAAAGTTTGTTTTTGAGTGAATCTTTGACTTTTCTATGTGGGGGGAGGGGGGGCAGGGTAAGGGGGGAAACTGTTTCCCAGTCACTTCCTGGCGGGGACGTGACTATTTCTCCGAGTCGTGTCCTCGCCCCCCACCTCGCCGCCTACCACCTGGATCGGAGCGGCCTTTCCTGCCGGGGACCGGGAACCGGACCAGAGCTACAACAGCGGCGGCGCAGCGCTGGAGTCACTGCGAAGCGGGCGGTGCCTGCCTGGGTCGCCATTTGGAGCTCCGGAGCATTGGGCCACTGCTCCAACATCGTGGAGCTGCGGTTTGGAAGAGCTTCGAACGCGGGCGGCGCTGACCATCATCGCGGAGTCCTGGGGCCCTTTGCCGAGGGCTGCCAGCGTTGAATCTCTGCCCAGCGCGGCCTGCGGAATTTGGGAGCCACGGACTCCGGTAGGAGGTGCCCGACTTGGATGACCAGGCCGCTGAGGAGGTCCCCCAGCCCCGACGCCGGACCTACATCACCCCGGCGAGAGGGCCTGAACATCGGGCCGCCCGTAGCGGCGACTGCGGAGGGCTCGGGAAGGCCTCGACCATGGGTGAACATTGGGGAACATTAGAGGAAGAGACTGACTTTGGTGCCTTCCCTCACAGTGGGAAACCTTGAATCTGCTGTGTGGGGATGTTTTATGTTGAGCTCTATCGTGCGTTGTGTTCTTTATTTTTATTGTATGGCTGTATGGTGATCACATTTCACTGTGTCAACTGGCATATGTGACAAATAAATGTATCTTGTATATTATATATTATCGGCAGAGGCGCAGAAAGGCAATAGAGAAAGTCTGGCATACATGGGTTCTGTGGTGATGGCCACAGGAGGATGAGGGGTAATCGCATAGAGGTGTATAAAAGGATGAGAGGAATAGATTGGGTAGATGCACAGAGTCTTCTGCCCAGAGTAGGTGAATCAAGGACAAGGACATAGGTTTAAGGTGAAGGGGAAAAGATTGAATAGGAATCTCAGGGTACCTTTTTCACAAAACAGGTGGTGGGTATATGGAACCTTTGGTGTGGGTGTATAGCTGCCAGAGGAGGTAGCTGAGGCAGGGACTATCCCAACATTTAAGAACCAGTTAGACAGGTACATGGATAGGCAGGTTTGGAGGGATACGGGCCAAATGCAGCTAGGTGGGACTAGTGTAGCTGGGACATGTTGGCCGGCATGGGCAAATTGGGCTGAAGGGCCTGTTTCCATGCTGTATCACCCCCTGACTCTATGATTGGGCAAGGCAGGCACTGCTGGCATGCAGACGGACCCAGACTGTTGTTTAATTCAGCAGATCTCTGGCATGGCGTACAGATTGTTGACAGATTAATTGTTGGCTTTGCATTGAAACAGTCCTGTACTGACAATGTTCATCACTAATTAGTGAAAAAAAAAGGTTTGTTTTGTATCTTTCTGTGAGTCATTCATATCATTTCTCAATGCTTTTTTCCCATTACTAAATTCTTACAGCACTAATCAATTCAAAGAGCATCGCATCTATAAAATAATCTAATATTAGGAGCTCAACAATTTATTATTAAATTAAACAGTGCTTTTTAGAATTCTGAAAACAAGAAGTGCACTGGTATTATTTTCCTGTATTATAGATATTCTGCAGAGATCCCTCCCGAGGGATTTCTCTATAACCGCTTCTGTTAATCTGAAATGGACACATTCATTTTAGGGCTGTGATAAAATTAATATTTTTTAAATTAAACGTAAAAATGTATCTCCAGCTTTTCAGATTATTTGCTTTAAACTTCCTTTTAGAAAATAGACAATAGATAATAGGTGCAGGAGTAGGCCATTCGGCCCTTTGAGCCAGCACCGCCATTCAATGTGATCATGGCTGATCATCCACAATCAGTACCCCGTTCCTGCCTTCTCCCCATATCCCCTGACTCCACTATCTTTAAAAGCCCTATCTAGCTCTCTCTTGAAGGTGTCAAGAGAACCGGCCTCCACCGCCCTCTGAGGCAGAGAATTCCACAACTCTCTGTGTGAAAAAGAGTTTCCTCATCTCCGTTCTAAATGGCTTATCTCTTATTCTTGAGTTTTAAATGGTAAGAGTTTTAAAAGGGCTGGTGTTTAATGGAAGCCATTCCTCAAATCCACTGAGAGCCGCAAAATAATATTTCATCAACGTTTTATGATTTCATGATTTGTTTTCTCTTTCTAAGGGAAAACACCTAGCCTCCACCTCACAAGATACAAATGCTACCATGTACAAGATCACCACAGTGCTGTGAAACACAAGCCCTTTTAAAACTCTTACCATTAAATCTTTCAATTTCTGCTCTCTTTTTACAAAGCCATCTTGACTTTGCTGAAAGCTTTGTGCTTTTATAAGTGCCCAGCCAAATATCTTTAATAATAGCTTCTTGTATTTTCTCCATGATACAGCCAGCAGATCAGTTGCTTCGCAGTTGCAGTGAGTCAAGTTCAATCCTGCTGTCTGCGTGCAGTCTATTCTCCCTGTGACTGTGTGGGTTTCCTGCAGGATTTCCAGATTCCACCCACAGGCCAAAGACATGTGGGTCAGCAAGGTAACTGGCCGCTGCAAATTACCCCTCGTCTGGATAGGTGGTAGAACTCATGGGAGTGTGCGGAGACAATGTTACAGACATAATTAGTGAGGGAATGGGATTTCTTTATGAGCTGGCATAAATTAGATGGGCCTACTGTCCTTCTGCATACCAAGGAAATAGAACTATTTTGGCTGTTCTGATCAAAATCAAGGAAAGTGATGTGTAGTAAATTCTGGATACACGTGGCATTTTTATGTGGTAATTCACAGAGCGATTATCAAGCATACCATTACTTGGTGCCATGACCCTGAAAGAACAATTTGTGATAGATATGCGTTTGGTAGTAAGTAAACAATCCAACAGATGACTTGACGCTCTCTGTATGTCAGCTGATATTTTGACATTATGGCTGAGAAATACATTTATACTATGCCAACAAAAGTGCCATCATAAAGTAAAAAATTGCATTAACGCTGATGGATCCTTTATCAGACTTTACTGGCTTTACCTTACAATAAACGCAATTCCCTTATCATGTATCTATACACAGTAAATGGCTCAAATGCAATCATGTCTTGTCTTTCCGCTGACTGGATAGCACGCAACAAAAGCTTTTCACTGTACCTCAATACACGTGACAATAAACTAAACCGTAACTGTAACTGAAGCTAATTGTGTGCATGCTGCTTTATAAATGAACACCAGTAAAGGGCCTGTCCCACCAGCATGCAACTCCATGCGATGAGTGCGACCTAACGTGGTCGCTTGAGCCGTCCGGCGTCGCGGGGCCGGTCCCACTTCGATCGCCGGAGCCGTGCGGAATTGTGCGGAGTTCGTCCTGACATCGCGCGGGGCTCCGAAAAACTGACTATGTTCAAAAATTCCGCGCGGCAACGGCTTGTCGGCTCGCAGTCGCCTCGACGCATTACACACCACCTCGACATCGTGAACCTATCTGTAGGTGCCTCCGTGACCCTCTATGTGTGTGGCTCCGTGGCCCTCTGTGTGTGTGCCTCTGTGCCCCTCTCTGTGTGCCCCTCTCTGTCCTGGCGAACTTACCTTAAGACTTCGCTCCAAGTTCGCCTCACTTTGCACCGCGTTGCGCCACTCACCCGACCTCCGCGCGGCCCTCGCTGCCAGTTTGGTCGCGCTTGCTGCATGCAGGCGCATGCTTGTGGGAACGGCCATGCACAGGGGATCACCCGACCTCCGCGCGGCCCCCGCTTCTAGTTTGATCGCGTTCATCGCATGGAGTCGGATGCTGGTAGGACAGGCCCTTAAGTCATTCACATCTTCTGTTTTATGAATGAGATTTTTGGTTTCCGGTATCCAACTCAACAAATAATTTCAAAAAAGTGCCACACCCAAAATTCATCCTGTGTGGATCCTCTCATCCTCATCTGTCTGACTAATCATAATCACTGATTACTCTCTGAGGGCCTGGCTTTTATTAACACTTGAGACTCAAAAGCAACATTAAGCCCACCAAAAAAGACGTAAAGTACTGGAGTAACTCAGCAGGTCACTAATTACTGCATTAAGCACACAAACCCTGCGTTCCTACTCATGCTATATAATCAAGGACTACACACTCTGCACATTACACACACTACACACTCTACATACTCTAAACGCTCCACACATTCTATATGCCAAACACTCTCCACACACTAAACTCTCCACACTACACATTCTCAAACCCTGCAATCCTAGTCTTGCCACATACTATAAACACTCTACGCACTTTAAATATCTGGCACTCAAATACACCTGGGCCATTTCCGACACTTCCCTACCATTCCTTGACCTCACTATCTCCATCGCAGGTGATAGACTTCTGACCGACATCCACTATAAACCCACTGACTCGCACGGCTATCTTGACTACTCTTCCTCCCACCCTGCTTCCTGTAAGGACTCCATCCCCTACTCCCAATTCCTCCGTCTACGCCGCATCTGCTCCCAGGATGAGGTGTTCCACACCAGGGCATCGCAAATGTCCTCATTCTTCAGAGAACGGGGATTCCCCTCCCCCACTATAGATGAGGCTCGTACCAGGGTCTCCTCCATACCCCGCAACACTGCCCTCTCTCCCCATCCCCCCACTCACAACAAGGGCCGAGTCCCCCTGGTCCTCACCTTTCACCCCACTAGCCGGCGCATACACACAATAGTCCTCCATCGGTTTCGCCACTTCCAACGTGACCCCACCACTCGCCACATCTTCCCATGTCCCCCCCCGTCTGCCTTCCTCAGAGACTGCTCCCTGCGTAACTCCCTTGTCAATTCTTCCCTTCCCTCCCGCTCCACCCCTTTCCCAGGCACTTTCCCTTGCAACCGCAAGAGATGCTACACTTGTCGCTTTACCTCCTCCCTCGACTCCATTCAAGGACCCAAGCAGTTGTTCCAGGTGCGACAGAGGTTCACCTGAACCCCCTCCAACCTCATCTATTGCATCCGCTGCTCTAGATGTCAGCTGATCTACATGGGTGAGACCAAGCGTAGGCTTGGCCATCGTTTCGCCGAACACCTCCGCTCGGTCCGCATTAACTTACCCGACCTCCCGGTGGCTCAGCGCTTCAACTCCCCCTCCCATTCCGTATCCGACCACTCTGTCCTGGGCCTCCATCATGGCCAGAGTGAGCAACACCGGAAATTGGAGGAACAGCACCTCATGTTCCATCATTTTTGTGTACCTACGCACTTTAAACAATTGCAACACTGACAGCTTACTCTGCCGGCCCTGCTGTCACAGGGAACTGACACTGCCACTCACAGGGCCACAGGAGGTGCACGACGTACCAGCACGCAACCTCTGATGGTCACTCACATCTCTGATCTACACCTCTGAGGACCTCTGGTCTGTGAGAACCTCTGAGGATTATAGGATCTAAGGGGAGGACATTTGACGACCTCTGAGAAGCTATTCCTCCACAGGCAATGCTTTGTTTAGGTGGTACTCACTTCCTTCAGAAAATCCCAAATGCAAACATACCTGCTCTGCTCTCTCGGGCAAGGCTAGGTCACACCAAGTCCCAATGTTCCTGACCCGAGCACTCCATGCATGTCACCTACCTCTGTCCACCTGGTAGAGAGATGGCATCAACCTGGTTCAACCAAACAGGAGCTGACTGACTGGCCACAGCTATTTTTCTGTGTGACAGGCTTTCCCCGGAGTGCAAACATGGTGATCGGGAAATAAAAACAGAAAACATGAGTTCCCCCAAGTACATCACCTCACTCATGTCAGGATCAGATTTCATTGTCATTGTCCTGATCAATATTGTCCAACCCCCCTCACTATCAGCAATACCCATGTTATTGTCATCTGCAAATGTTCTAATCATATCTCCTACATTCATAACCAAATGTTTAATGTCTGTAGTCCTCAGGGTCCCAGCACTGATCTATAGGCATACAAACCATCCCCCCACTGTCACCCTCTGCTTACTATTACCAAGGCAATTTTGGACGTAATTTGCCAGCTAGTATTGGATCCAATGGTCTCCTTCCTTTTGGTTGAGTTTAGTTTAGAGATACAGCGTGGAAACAGGACCTTCGCCCCACCGAGTCTGCGTTGACCAGCGATCCGCACATTAACATTATCCAACACACATTTGGGACAATTTACACAATTTACACATACCAAGCCAATTAACCTACAAACCTGTACAAATCTTTGGAGTGTGGGAGAAAACCGAAGATCTCGGAAAAAACCCATGCAGTGATGGGGAGAACGTACAAACTCCATACAGACAGCACCCGTAGTCGGGATCGAACCTGGGTCTCTGGCGCTGTAAGGCGGCAACTCTTCTGCACCACCCTGCCGCCCAGTCGTTTCCACCAGTCTCCCACGTGGGAATTTGTCAAAGACCTCACTGAACTCCATGACTTAATCAATAGCATTTTCCTCATCATATTTCGCTTTCTCTTCAAAAAATGTAATCAAATTTATCGAGAAGATCTCGCTTCAATAAAACCACGCTATCTTTGATTTATTCCTGCCTTTCTGAGTGCAGTTTAATTCAGATCCTTGGAATATTTACAAAGGATGCAAAGGATATTTATTATCACATACACCAATTGGTGCAGTAAAATTTGACTTGCCATTGCAGCACACGAATAAATATAAGTCACAACATTACAGAATTTAACAATAAACATAAAAACATCCCCCCACATGGTTCCCAGCCGAGCTGGATGGAGCTCCGACTCTGAGTATCTCGGATCCCAGGCTCCACGATGCTTTTAAATCCACGCCGCCCATGGCCTGACGCTCACAGCCACAGCTCCTCGATGTTGGAGTCGCCGGTCCCAGCACTCCGGTGCTTACCGCACGGCGACTCGCCCGCTCCGTATTGGTGTCCCAGCGCTCTGCCACCGCTGAAGCTGGAGTTCCGGTTGGTCCCGACAGGAAACGCCGCTCCAGTCCGATGGTAGGCCGCGAGGATGGGGCAAAGAAGCAGCTCGGACGAAATTCCACCTCTCCGTCCAGGTAGGGACTAGGAAAAGAAGTTTCCCGCTTTCCCTCCCGCCACCCACCACATAAAAAACTAGAAGACCTCCAAAAAAAATACTTTTAACTCACTAAAAATAAAAAAAAGGGTGAAAGAACTAACAGCTGCTGGCAGGGCAGCCATACTCGACAGCGATAGATAATAGAAAAATACAACACAGGAACAGGCCCTTCGGCCCACAATGTTTGTGCTGAGCATGATACAAAGTTAAATTAATCTCATCTGCACACACATGATCCATGTCCTTCCATGAGCCATGGCCATTAGTTCCAAGTCCCCGACATTCTCAAATGGAAACCTGTCTACATGGACTGAGCTTCCCTCTCTGCACCTGCCCTCTGCATGACCTTGTCCTCCAGACCTGGCCTTCATGGTGCCTCCACATCCATTGCCCTCAGCTCCCAAACTCCCACTGATGTATCTCCACTTCTCTCTCTTCCCTAAACATTCCCTTTAAAGCCTAACTCTTATGCCTTGCTTCTGCCACCGTTCTCACTACCCCCATCACTTTCCTCACTCGTCTGATTATGCTACTGTGACATTCTGGGGATTCTTCAACCTTAATTAAAGTTGTCATATAAATCTGAGACGTTGCTGTGAACGAAATCCATACAATGAACACATTCATAGATTAAATATCACTATTAAAACACAGAAATTGGTGAAATAGTAACAGGCATGAAAAACAGGCATGAAAAACTTGTCCCGTCATTCAGAGCATGAATCTAGTTAGGGATTAATCGTACATTGAAAGTTTACTTTTAAATGTAGTGTTTCGCCATTAACACATTTACTTTCTGTGGTGTTCCAGTCCGTGTTGCTACCTTTATTACCCAGCTCTAAGCTATTGAAAATCACAAGGATGTTTCATAGGATAGAAGCCATTGGCACCCTTAATGCGCTAAACTCAAATCTATAAGACATTGATTCTGAATATAAAGGAGGATGGTAAAAATATAAAGGAGGATAGTAAAAGCTTCTTCAGGTATTTGAAGAGGAAAAAAATAGTTGGACCCTTGAAGACAGAAACAGGTGAATTTATTATGGGGAACAAGGAAATGGCAGATGTGTTGACCAGGTACTTTGGATCCATCTTCACTAAGGAGGATACAAACAATCTTCCTAATGTATTAGTGGCCAGAGGACCTAGGGTGATGAAGAAACTGAAGGAAAGTCACATTAGGTAGGAAATTGTGTTGGGTAGACAGATGGGACTGAAGGCTGATAAATCCCCAGGGCCTGATGGTCTGCATCGCAGAGTACTTAATGAAGTGGCTCTAGAAATCGTGGAAGCATTACTGTTCATTTTCCATTGTTCTATAGATTCAGGATCAGTTCCTGTGGATTGGAGGGTAGCTAATGTTATCCCACTTTTTAAGAATGGGGGGGGAGAGAGAAAACGGGGAATTATAGACCAGTTAGCCTGACATCGGTGGTGGGCAAGATGCTGGAGTCTTATAAAAGATGAAATAGCCACACATTTGGATAGCAGTAACAGGATCGGTTCGAGTCAGCATGGATTTATGAAGGGGAAATCATGCTTGACTAATCTTCTGGAATTTTTTGAGGATGTAACTGGAAAGCCAGTGGATGTAGTGTACCTGGACTTTGAGAAAGCCATTGATAAGGTCCCACAGAGGAGATTTGTGGACAAAATTACAGCACATAGTATTGGGGTTAGGGTACTGACATGGTTAGAAAATTGGTTGGCAGACAGGAAACAAAGAGTAAGGATTAACGGTATAGCAGGCAGTGAAGAAAGGTAATGGCATGGTGGCCTTCATAACAAGAGGAGTTAAGTATAGGAGCAAAGAGGTTCTGCAGTTGTACAGGGCCCTAGTGAGACCATACTTGGAGTACTGTGTGCAGTATTGGTCTACAAATTTGAGGAAGGACATTGCTATTGAGGGATTGCTATTGAGGGAGTGCAGTGTAGGTTCATGAGGTTAATACCCGGGAAGGCGGGATAATATATTGAAAGAATAGAGCAACTGGATTTGTATACACTGTAATTTAGAAGGATAAGTGGATATCTTATTGAAACATATAAGATTATTAAGGGATTGGACACGCTAGAGACAGGAAACATGTTCCAGTTCTTGGGGGAGTCCAGAACCAGGGGCCACAGTTTAAGAATAAGGGGTAGGCCATTTAGAACGGAGATGAGGAAAAACGTTTTCACCCGGAGAATTCTCTGTCTCAGAAGGCAGTGAAGGCTAATTCTCTGGATGCCTTCAAGAGAGAGTTAGATAGAGCTCTTAAAGATAGCAGAGTCAAGGGATATGGGGAGAAGGCAGGATCGGGGTACTGATTATGGATGATCAGCCATGATCAAAGTGAATAGTTGAAGGGCTGAATGGCCTACTCCTGCACCTATTGTCCATTGACTATATATAAACAAAAATGCAGCAATACTCTGATCCATACTTGAATCCTCTAATGCTTTAATAGAGAGGAATGAGGTTCCTGATTATAATATTGGTGACTGGCTTTTGTATGTGGCACGGAAATGTGATCACAAACCAACCATTTACCTGCCCTATTTGCCTCAACAGCATGTTCCCTTCAGTTATATATTTTCCCCAAGTACATTGACTATGAATGGAAGTAATAAAGAATTAATTTGAAACAAAACCTTAAGTTGATTTGCTCACTGGCAGAAACCGCAGCAGTGCAATTTTCTTCAAAATATTTTATTTAGTATAATAATGTGTCACCATCGAGTGATGGGTAATCAAGTCATACTAAAGTGTGACTGAATAAGCCAGAGCAAATGGCAGGAATAGCTGATGTGCTATGCAGACTGTCATTGCGAGTGTGACCTGTAATTTACTGTGTTACACAAGAGAGATCACAGACCTAAACCAGGCTCTCCAGCTGAACTGGAATGAGCATATTTAATCAGCAGATCCAGTCAGTGCAATGAGATTAAACAGACTTGTGCTGCCTGACTGGATCATTCTGTGAAACCCCTTATTAGTGAACACTGTGGTTTTAGTTTAACTTTAGAAATGCCATTAATAGGCTAAAAAAATGAAAGCGCGAATTAGGCTTTACATTATAAATTAACATTACTATCCCAATATATAATTCAGTTATACATTATGTAAATAGTGTCTTAAGAATATTTATTTTATAAATCATATTTTATGTTAGTCTTGCTTATTCATTTTACTTATTAATAAATGTTTTGTATCTTACACGGAGAATATATCTCTCGAGAAAATGCATGTAACAAAATAACAGTCTTACAAACAATGAATCCATCAACTTCAGTAAGTGGTACAGAGGACCAACCACTTGACTAAAACAACAAGGCCATTCCCATTAGAGCTTTATTGGGTTGCTGGAGTTATCACCGCAGGTTATGGAAATATGAATTTCACGTTAGCAAGAACATGGATGCAAAATAAATGAAATTTGCTTAATTAGAATACCACACAAATTTCAGCAATGTTACAACGTAAAGGATCCCAACATTGCAACAAAAATCACTTCCACAAAGATATTTAATTAAAAAGTTACATTTTACCATTGTAGAATTGCAGATTTTTTCCTTAAACATGCAGCGTATCCACTCTGGTAATAACGTTTTATTTCATAAATCATGTGTTTTCTTTTGTTTTTGGGTCATAAAAAGTAAACTTAATCTGCTAACAAAATGCATAGAGAGGAACTGCAGATGCTGGTATAAACTGAAGACAGACACAAGAGGCGGGGGTAACTCAGCCGGTCAGGCAGCATCTCTGGAGAAAAGGAATAGGTGACGTTTCGGGTCGACCTTTCTTCGATATCTGCTGACATATTCTTCAGCATGTGGAAGTGCATTTTAATGTGTGCCAATGATGTGAGTTGTGAAGCAGAGTTTAAATGCTCACAAACTACAATGGACAGTATGTGTAGGAAGGAATTGTAGATGCTGGTTTAAACCGAAGATAGACACAAAAATGCTGGAGTAACTCAGCGGAACAGGCAGCATCTCTGGAGAGAAGGAGTGGGTGACGTTTCGTGGCGAGCCCCTTCTTCAGATTGGACATTACACTTGAAAGAAAAAGTAGTTAAGATCAGGTTGAAATAGAAAAATGACAGCATTATATAGTGTGGAGAAATAATACAAATATTTTTAAACACAACTCAAAGATATCAAAGTGCCAACAATTCAAGTATTTTGCATCTTATTCATCAAGGAGAAGGACATGGAGGACAGTGAGATCAGGGTGTGGAGAATACTAATATGCAGAGATAGTTTGAAATCAAGGAGGAGTAGGTGTTGGGGCTCTTGAAGAGCATTATGGTGGATTAATCCCCAGGCCTGATGCGATTTATCCCAGGTTATTACGGGCGGTAAGGGAGGAGATTATGGGAGCTTTAGCGAAAATCTTTGCATCTTCTCTAGGCACAGGCGATGTCCCAGGGGATGGGAGAGTAGCTAATGTTGTTCCTTTATTTAAGTAGGGAAGTAGAGAGCATCAAGAGAGTTTTGGATTGGTGAACCTTGTGTCAGTGGTAGGGAAATTGTTGGAGACGACACTTTGGGATAGGATTTACTCCGATTTGGAAGAGAATGGGACAGTCATTATGGCTTTGTATACGGCAGGTTGTGTCTTACTAAGTTAATCAAGTTTTTTGTGAAGGTGATGAAGGGGATCAATTATGATAGGGCAGTGAATAGCTTACATGGATTTTAGTAAGACATTTGATAAAGTCCAACATTGTAGAAACATAGAAACATAGAAAAATAGGTGCAGGAGTAGGCCATTCGGCCCTTCGAGCCTGCACCGCCATTCAATGTGATCATGGCTGATCATCCAACTCAGTATCCCGTACCTGCCTTCTGTCCATACCCCCTGATCCCTTTAGCCACAAGTGCCACATCTAACTCCCTCTTAAATATAGCCAATGAACTGGCCTCAACTACCTTCTGTGGCAGAGAATTCCAGAGACTCACCACTCTCTGTGTAAAGAATGTTTTCCTCATCTCGGTCCTAAAGGAATTCCCCCTTATCCTTAGACTGTGACCCCTTGTTCTGGACTCCCCCAACATCGGGAACATCAGTAGACATAAAAAAGCTGGGGTAACTCAGTGTGACTGGAGAGAAGGAATGGGTGACGTTTCAGCTTGTGACCCTTCTTCAAATCCGAAACATCACGACCCGAAATGTCACCCATTCCTTTTCTTCAGAGATGCTACGTGTCCTGCTGAGTTACACCAGCTTTTTGTGTCTATCTTCAGTTTAAACCACCATCTGCAGTTTCTTCCTACACAAGTCCAACATGGGAGGCTGATCCTGAAGATTAAAATCTATTATGCTGAAAGTGACTATCATATAGATTCAGAACTAGCTTATGGATTGTGAGGAAGGCTGTCAAAGTATATAGTGGGATATAGCTCAGAGACTCAAATGGTCAGAGAAATAGCAGGTGGAGTTTAATCTAAGCAAGTATGAGGTATTATCTTTATGATGTTGAATGTAAGGGGAAAGATATCCAGTTGATGGCAAGACCCTTAACATCATTGATGTACAGAGGGACTTTGGGGTCCAAATCCATAACTCCCTGAAAGTGGAAACAAGGAGTTAGAGTGGTAAAGAAGGTGTATGGTACGTTTGCCTTCATCAGTCAGGGCATGGAGTATAAGAGCCACAAAGTCATGATCCACATTTATAGGACTTTGGTTAGGCCCACTTTGGAGTCTTGGGTGGAGTTCTGGTCACCCCATTACAGCAAGGATGTGGAAGCTTTAGAGAGAATGCACATTGAATATAGAACAGTGCAGTACAAGAATAGGCCCTTTGGCTCCCAATATCCCTGCCGAATATGATGCCAAGACCAACTCATCTGCCTGCACATAATCCATATCCCTCCATTTCTGCATATCCATGTGCCCATCCAAAACTATCATATCTGCTTCCACCACCACCCCTGACAGTGCATTCCAGGCGACCACCACCCTCTGTGTAATTAACTGCCTTGCACATCACCTTTAAACTTATATGAAGTTCATGCCCTCCAGTATTTGATTTTTCCATCCTGGAAGAAAGGTTCTGACTGTCATGCCAGCTATGCCTCTCGTAACTTTATATATGTCCATCAGGTCTCCCCGTAACCTCTGGCATTCCAGAGAAAACAATTCAAGTCTGTCCAAACTCTCCCTGTAGTTAGACACAACATGCTGGAGTAGGCTGCATCTCAGGAGAAAAGGAGTAGGTGACGTTTTAGGGTTAGACCCTTCTTCAGACCTAGAGTCAGAAGAGAGGCAAACTATAGTTATGAAAAGGTACAGAACAATTCACAACCTGCATCAATGACACTGGAAATGTGGAGCCCACTATGGTCCATTGTTGGCTAGTGGAAGAGATGATAACGAAGGGATACGGACTGTGAAACTAGCAGGACGTGCAGGGTGGGGGAGGGATGGAGAGAGAGGGAATGGAAGGCTTACTTGAAATTAGATAAATTAATATTCATACTGCTGGGTTAGGAATACCCCCTAATCCAGGCATCATTCTGGTCAGAATGATTCTGTTAAGAATGCAGAAAAGGTTTACCAGAATTCTGCAGCAAATTAGTGGGGATTAGGTATTAGTATTAGCAATAAGGAGTGGTTAGATGAACTTGGATTGATTTCTCTAGAGCTTCGGAGGGGAGAATGTTTTTTTACACATGGTAAGCACTGTTGGGGGGGGGGGGCGGTGATGGTGGCAGATACTTTTGATAAATACTGCCATTTCAGAGGCTTTTACTAGCTCATGGATAAGCAGGGAAGGGTGAGATATGGATCACATGCAGGCAGAGGAGATTAGTATAGCTCGTCATCACAGATTATGTGGGCCGAAGGGCCTGTTCTTTTGCTGCGCTGTTCCTGTTGGATGTTCTATGGTCTAACTGCCAATGCTCAGTGAGATTGAAACAGCTAACTCCAATTGACAATGGATACATTCCATGTCCATTTACTGACAAGAACGTTTGCATAACTATACGTGAAGTACGTAGCTCACCCCCAACGTTAAAAAAAACAATAAAATTACATTTTCTTCAATAAAAATGTAAGCAGTTTCTTTCAGAGAACTAAGAGTTAAGGAACATCCCACTTTAGCGAGAGAGGGAACTGGCAGATGATGACATGTACTGACAAACATGCACAAACATCCACATCCATTTACTCGAAATGAACTTTCACGTGGTGCAATGTATCATGTCGACACAAATAAATGACAAACATCAAAAGCCTCAGTCGGTAATGGGGTTATTACTCAGTATTAGTGTACTTAACTCAGCTTTATCTTCATCTGGAAACATTACCTCTGAAACCTTTTACTAACACATGGAATCATGAGTAATTACCTTTGTCTGCATGGATATTAAAGGGGCTGCTTTTAAATTGGTGTCAGAGGACACAAAATATACAAACACAACCCAGCTTAAATGGATCTGCTATTCCCTGTTGACACCTTTAATATGGAACCACAGAGAATCATTTTTACATATTTCAAACAGGCCTCGAGGATTAATTCAGCTGAGTGCAGTTAAACAACCAACAAATAATTTCCAGTTTCCACAATTATCAAATGGTACTGTGGTAACATTCTGATTTCTCGCAAATTCAGTGATCTCTTTTGAAAAGATATATATAATTTTGAAAATAATGAGGATTTTCTTAATGTTCAAGATGTGATATTCATATTTCAAACACACCAATAGTGCATCCATTCACACATCCGAAGACTACAAATGCTTTTCAAGATGACAGCACCTATTCGTCCGATTTCACCGCAAAATGTGTGTATATAATTACAATCCACATGGCAGCAGACAACAATCGTATGTGTCATTGTGTGCTCTGAAGCATAAAAGGTTCACTTGGTTGCTTACTGTTATTGCAATAGAGGTCAGGGTGGAGCATCGGACATTTAATGTGCAACAGTTATGTACAATGTGAGTTGCAGACGGTCTTGAAAGCAGAGTCGGCCGACTAAATACAATACGAAGGCAGTTAGTTTTATGGGGCTGTCCCACTGTACGAGCTAATTCAAGAGTTCTCCCGAGTTTCCCCTGATTCGAACTCGGAGAATTACGGTAATAGTCGCTCGTAGGTACTCGGGACTCTCATGGACATTTTTCAACATGTTGAAAAATCTTCACGAGTCTTCACGACCTTACCGCGTTTCCCGAGTACCTGCCGTTAGCGTTATGAGCCGCTAAGAGACTCCACCATACCTGCAACGTACGTTCTATGTGCTTACCACGAGTTTGATTTTTTTTAAGACTTGGGAGAGCTGTTGAATTAGCTCGTACTGTGGGACAGACTCTTTAGGGAGATCTATAAAGAAACACTGGATCGGAAAAATCACCGCTCATTAACTTCCACAGCATCAGGCGTACACTATGATGTAAAAAAATGAGTGTTTGAGTATTAGTACGTTGATAATAATTCTAAATTCCTTATCCTGACCTTGATGTCGCCACTGGTAGAAATCATCAAGAATTCAGAGTGAGTTATTTGAAGCTCCTCATGGTAAAATAATCATGACTTGCCATAGATCACTTGGACAGAAACAAGTTATTGTCCACATAAGAACTACCAATAAATTTTCACTGCCGACTGGCAATGGTGCATTTGCAGGATGGAGATGTACATGAACCTTTCATCCTTGGGCCCTGCATTCAGTTGGGTTTGAATGAGGAAAAGTTCTCTGTTTTGTTGTATGTGCCTAAGTTGAATTACACCAAGTTTATCTCCAACCAGATCTATTTCAAAGTTGGCACTTTAAGCAGTTGAATAAATCAAAATGTGTGAAGGAGGAGAAATGAAGGGTGCAAAAGGGACGGAGACACACACGCACACACACACCGTTCCTTCATTGCAATATTGACACTGACAGCACACACTGGCTGCGGCTAGACTGTGCAAGGCTCATCCACCACAGACCTTCAGTGATGCACTGCAGCTACCATTAACAATGTTATAGTGGGACACTTAGCATAAAATCGGAGCTTTGTGAAAGGGAAATACTATTTGACTAATGTCTTAGTAATCTTTGAATAAGTAACGTGATGATAAAGGAGAACAGATGGATGGATCATACATGGATTTCCAGAAGGCATTTGAGAAGGTGCAAGATCAAAGGTCATTGTGGGAAATAAAAGGTTGCAATGTTGAAACACATTCGCAAGGGTAGACAATGGCTGTGCAGCAGCACAGGCAAGGATGGGTCATTTTATGCTTGGCAAATTCAAACAAGTGATATGCCACAGACTCTGTGGTTGGATCATAAAGCTTTAAAGTTTATGTAATGATTTGGATGTAGACACCAAAGATGAGTTTGCTGAATTGGCTGATGCCACAGGATAGGTAGGAAAGTAAATTGCAAAGAGGACTCAAGGATGCTACAAAGGATGACAGGTAGACTGAGTAAGTGGAAAGGATTTGGCAAATGGAATATAATCAAAAATATGAAAGGACATAGATAATATGTGAGATCTTGGAGAGCTCTGAGATGCAGAAAGAACCAAATGTCCAAATGAGCATAAAGCTGATACACAGGTAAAGCAAGATATGAAATATCATGGTTTATTGTTAGGAGAAACAAACACAAAAGTTGAAGATGCAAAGTGCTGGACAAACTCAGCAGGTCAAGCAGCATCTCTGGAGAACATGGATAGATGACGTTCCGGGTCAGGATTCTTCAGGCCGATTGCAGGGGTGGGAGCCGGAAAAGAAATGGTGGCACAAAAGTAGACATTTTTAGCTTGGGCAATGATTACATTGCGTCTATTCAGCTATTTAAAGATATTAATGAACTAGAAGCAGCTCACAAGCCTGTGTCTGAGGTGTCTGAAGAAGGGTCCTGACCCAAAATATCACTCATCCATTTTCTCCAGAGATGCTGCCTGACGTGTTGAGTTGCTACAGTAATGTGAATCCATCCTAGGGTGACTGGTTGTCTTATAGTTGATCGAGAGAAGTTGGAATCCTACGGGAATTTAAGAAAGAGCAAGGAACTTGTTTGAAACATATCAGATGCAGTGTTGTAGCAGAATCTAGAACCTAGAGGTAATTGTTAAAAAAAGGAGTCACACATTGAAGATAGAGAGGAGGCAACAGTTTTCTCTCAGATGGCGGCCAATGTTTTGTTCTCATGAGGCAGTGGAAGGGAAGCCTTTGAATACTTTAGAGCAGGCAGCAGGAGATTCTGTAGATTCTTGAGGGCATGAGGTTGAAAGGTTACTGTTGTAGCTGGGAATCTGCAATTGAGGTTAGTCAGACAAGCCATGGTTTTCCTGAAATAGCAGGCATAGCTCGACAGAGCAGGTAAGTGACTCTACTCCTAATTGGTGTGTTTGTATTTAATACTTAACTCTGGGGACTGACATGCTGGAATTAGAGAGAATCTGGATTCTGAAACCAGGCTGATGAGCATTTTGTCTTTTTATTTAAAAACTGAAGTTGCAAACTTGAACTACAAGTGAAGAAAATTTGCTCACAAGAAATATATACGAGACAGGCACATCCACCATCACTTTCTATCCATTAACACTAATGATCAGAAAATTACAGACGTGTGCACCTGAATTTCTGGGACGTGAAGATTTCTTCAGAGAGCATTGACCATAAAATTATCTCTTTAATGTATTACTCCAATACATCGCATCATTGAGAGATTCATTTAAGGGTTCTCATGCATATACTGTATAAGGAACTTTAATAGTATCCAGATATATAGAAAGAACTACATCTTAATTAATGTCTCAGCACATCCTGAGGACGCTCAAAGTGTTTCACAATTAATTGAATATCACAGTTAAAATGCGGTGATAGTCACATAACCCCTGATTTCCACACAAAATATCGTTGACACCAACTGCGATAAATGATCAACTAAACTGCAGTTGGCTCAGAGAATGACTTTATGACAATCATTTATTCCTGCTGAGTTTGCATGTGTCTTTTGGACTGATGTTCAGTTTGGTGAATGAGTCAATCACTGAGGCAATGGTGTTTCCAGCATTTTCTTTTTTATTTCGGATTTCAAGCATCTGCAGGTTTTTGAGTGAAAGGGTTTTGAGTGAAACTTAAAACCAGCATCTGATACTGTGGCAAACCTGGCAAAACACTTGTTCCAACAAGTTCATTTAGATATCATTGATGGAAAGCATCGACAAATTGAAAGCGACCTCTTGCTGGAACTTATTGGAGTTGACGTAATGCACCATCATGGTGACAACCTGCAGAACCAGCCCATGGGGAAGGAACAGCAATTCAGGTAGTTGTAAGAATGTTTATCACACTAATGCTTCAAAGGTTCACCTTCACATAGCACGAAGTGTGGTCAAGAAGACTTAGTCTGAAGAAGTGTCTTGATGCTTTTTGTGTCTATCTTCCAGAAGGCTTTTGGTACATTGGCCTTCATTAGTCATGGTATTGAGTATAGATGTTGGATGTTATGTTACAATTGTACAAGATATTGGGGAGGTCACATTTGGAGTATTGTACTTAGGTTTATTCACCCTGCTACAGGAAAGATGTTGTTAAGCTTGAAAGTAAGAATTTCATTGTTCTATCTGGAATATATGACAATAAAGCACTCTTGACTCTTCAGAGTGCAGAGCGGACTTACGAGGATGTTGTCAAGACCTCAGAGCCTGGGGCTATAGGGAGAGGTTGGGCAGGCTAGGAGTTTATTCGTTGGAGCACAAGATGCTGATGGATGATCTTATAAATGTGTATAAAATCATGAGGGGAATAGATACTGTAGGATGAATGCACAATGTCTTTCACCCAAGATTGGGGAACCTAGAACCAGAGACGTACTGTAGGTTTAAGGTGACAGGAGAAAGATTTCATAGGAACCTGATGGGGCTGTCCCACTGTACGAGCTAATTCAAGAGCTTTCCCGAGTTTAAAAAAAAATCAAACTCGTGGAAGCACGTAGAATGTACGTAGCGGGTACGTCGGAGCTCGGGACGTCTCTTAGCGGCTCGTAACGCTAACGGCAGGTACTCGGGGAAACGCGGTAAGCTCGGGAAGAATCATGAAGATTTTTCAACATGTTGAAAAATGTCCACGAGAGCCCCGAGTATCTACGAGCGGCTATTACCATAATTCTCCGAGTTCAAGTCAGGGGAAACTCGGGAGAAGTCTTGAACTAGCTCGTACAGTGGGACAGCCGCATGAGGAGTAATTTTTTCACAGAGAGGGTGTGGATATATGAAACAAACTGCCAGAGGAGGCAGTTCAGGCAGGTACATTAACACCATTTAAAAATACTTTGGAGAGGCACATGAATATGAAAGGTTTCGGGAGATACGGGCAGGTGGAACTAGTGCAGATGGGGCACCTTCATAAGTTCTTAAGTTCTAGGAGCAGAATTGGTCCATTTGGCACATCAAGGCCATTCGATCATGGCTGATCTATCTTTCCCTCTCAACCCCATTCTCCTACCTTCACCCCATAACCACTGACACCCGTACTAATCAAGAATCAGCCTTAAAAATATCTGTTTACTTGGCCTCCACAGCCATCTGTGGCAATTAATTCCATAGATTCCACTCCCTCTCCATCTAATTCCTTAGAAATTCCTTCTAATCTCCTTTTTAAAGGTACGTCTTTTTATTCTGAGGCTATGGCCTTTGACCCCAGACTCTCCCACTAGTGGAAACAATCTCTCCACATTCACTCTATCCAGGCCTTTCACTATTCGGTAAGTTTCATTGAGGTTCTCATTCATCTAAACTCCAGCGAGTACAGGCCGAGTGCCGTCAAATGCTCATCATATCATCCAATCATTCCTGGGATCATTCTTGTAAACCCCTCTCCAATGCCAGCACGTCCTTCCTCAGATTATGGGGCCCAAAACCGCTGACAATACTCCAAACTCAGTCTGACCAGTGCCATATAGAGCCTCAGCATTACATCCTTATTTTTTACATTCTAGTCCTCTCAAAATAAATGCTGACACTGCATTTGCCTTCCTTATTAACTGATTTGACTTGCAAAGTAACCTTTTGGTAATCCTGGCCAGCATTGGCAAGTTAGGCCAAACGGCCTGTTTTCGTGCTGTATGAGTCCATGACTGTCTGACACCTCCCTGCTCTTTCACAGGAAGGCTGCATGATGTTTCCGGCACCTCGGTCCCCTTATTTTGACTCACCATTTTGCCACTGTCAGCAGACGTGACTGGCTAATTGAGGGCAACTGTGCCAGTGGTTGGAGTGTGATCGTGGCCTCTGTGCCAGCATGGTAACTCTCCCAGGGTGAGGCGGCTCTGGCAACTAAATCTTTCACCAACACTGACACCAGCGCCGCAAAGCAATGCTATATTGCATGACACATTCCACAGCACTGCAGCAGATATATTCCACAGCACTGCAGCACTGATACATTGCACAGCACTGCAGCACTAATGCATTGCACAGCACTGCAGCACTAATGCATTGCACAGCAATGCAGCATTGGTGCAATGCACAACACTGCAACACGGGTGCAATGCACGGCACCACAATGCACAGGTGCTGGTGCTGCAATGGGAGCAGACCTGTGTGCAGACGGTGTGCCGTGGTTGAGGCTTTGAGTGCCATGAATGGGATCTCAGCTTCATGTAAAGTTCTGTCCAAGCCATCTGATGTGGATGCCAGGGAGGCTGGACATTGCCACTCCTCCCCGCCGAGCCCTTGGCTGGAAGCCCGATGCGCAACCTTGCCCGCGGGGAGCCGTCGAGTGCGGCCCACCTTTGTCCAGCGCCGTCCTGATTTCCCCCAGCAGAGAGCAGCATGCGTGGCGGTGAGCTGGTGGACGCAGATACCATTTGTTTGTCCCTCTGTTGCAACATTGGGCTGACGTGCAGCGCAATGGTCACTGGAGGACCGTCATTTTAAACATGGTGTTAACTTGTTTGTGAATGAAGTGACAAAGTGAATCTGATGTGAAACTTTTTCGAACTTTGTACCTGGTTGCTTTTAAAAGGAAAAATAAAAGCCAAGTAGCTGTAAACGAGCACAACTGTCGAGCATTTGAAAGAAAAGAAAGAAAGCAAAAAAAAAGAGAAAGAGAAAAAAAGGAAAAGAAAATAAAATAGAAAAGAAGAGAAGGTTAGCTGGAGAAACATTGCAGGGAGCAGGAGGAAGGACAAATGGTGAACATTTTATGCACAAAAATGGGGCGTAACACTAGACTAATACACTATCACCATAATCCAAATGCCTTCCTGATTTTTCCTCCCAAAGGAATAGTAAGATTAAATGTGAACTTACCAGTTTGAAGTTTGATCTTTATTTTATGAGGAGTTACGATGAGCGATTACGTGTAGAAGGCCGTCAACCCGCATGCGCGTCAATCTTCAAAGCAGCAGTGTGAAATCACAGAAGACCAGTTGTTGAACTAAAATGGTAAGATTTGAGCTGACTAGAAACTTCCAGAAAGATCTTTATGTTACGAGGGCCGTGAGCGGAGGGCACATAATCGCTCATCGTAATTCCTCATAAAATAAAGATCAAACTTCAAACTGGTAAGTTCTTGTTTAATCTTACTATTTTACTTCGGAGTCACGTGAGTGGCTACGTGAAGATTTTGAAGCTCTGTGATTTCATGCCGTGGAAATTAGTCCATGCGTCACACACTGCATCAATTGACCAGGATGAGTGAAAAAGAATGAAAGCATTCAAACACGACAAAAAATACTAATGCTTTAATAGCGAAATGAAAATTAACAGTGACCCCTCTCATCCCGAGGGAAACTGTGAAACAGAACTTAAAACAAAATTAGTAAAAGTCCCCGGTCTGGCGATAGGTTTGTTATAAAACCTCTGGTACGTTGTTCATTAGACCTTCCCGCAGCCACTAGAATGAGGTCGAGAGGGGCATCCATATTCCTTGCTGCTGATGTCGATGCAGCCCTGGTGGAATGAGGTTTAAATGTGTCAGTGTTCACTCCTGCAAACGCCAGAACCTGTTTAATCCATCTTGAGATGGTCTGCACTGTAACCTTCCTGTGAGGTCTGGTATAGCTGACGAATAATGATAGTTCCGAGCCTCTGAGGCTCTTAGTGACCTTAACATATTGTGATATGTGAGAAACCACACATAACCATAGGTCTAAAGAGTATGCCATAAAACTCAATTTTAGCCCCAACATCCCTGGCCTGCTCAGCTTAATGAGATCATGAACAAAAAAGGTGACGCTGTCACAAGATGTAATCATGCTGCCCAGTCTAAGTTTATGTAAAGTCTGGACCCGTTGAGCTGAGGCCAGCGCCATGAGCATGACTACCTTGAGTGTGTGGTAATGCAGAGACAGGGATGAAGCTGGTGCCCACTGACAGAGCAGCGTGAGAACCGCACTCACTTCCCATATTTGTGAATACCTAGGCCTAGAGGGAGTAGTTAAAAATGCCCTTCATTAATTTTGTTATTCAGGGATGAGATCTTACAGTGTGATTCCCTGACCCCAGCCATAAATAGGATGACCAAGCGCTCCTAGCACTATTTATGGCACTGTAACTGAGCTTCTGATCATAGAAGTGATGAAAGAAACTCCAACACATCCGTGATGGAAGCCGTGCGATATGAAATTTTTGAGAAGAACAGTACATCTCCCATTTCTTTATGTGAGTGAGGTACTGTTTTTGGGTGCTCTTCCTCCAGGCCGCAGTGATCACATCTATCGTAAGCTCTCAAAGCCCGAGCCCCAGGAACGGTCTCCTCAGAATCTGCAAACCAATAAATTTATACAGTTATGAAGAGGGTGACTTTCCCCTGTCACAGGGTGTACCAGCAGATTTCTGCTCTTGGGGACAGTCATAAAAGGCTGTGTAATTATAGCTAGGACGAGTGGGAACAAATGCTGAGTCAGCCAATCTGGTACTACCAATATGCCAGAAGCAGAGTCTTGTTTGATCTTGGCCAAGCATCAACTGATGAGGCAGAATTGGGGAAATATATACAAAAATGTTCCACCCCAGTGTAGCGAGAAAGCATCTACTGCTACTGCCCCTGGGTCTGGTTCCCATGACACGTAATTTGGTAACTGATGATTAAACATAGATGCAAACAGATCAATGTCCAGTAGACCATAGCAAATGACAACATCATTAAACACTTTGTGATTCAACATACATTCCTTGTTGTCATTGAATTGTCATGACCTGGTGTCTGCCACCATGTTATATCTTCCTGGTAAATAAATAGCACCCCAACCTAGCGCACTGGCATCAGTTTGGAGGATAACTGATGGTGTATCAACTAAAACAGTGCTAGAACAATACTGAATATTGGTAACCCACCATTGTAACTCAGCGATGGCTTCAGCTGGCAACTGCATGGGTCTATCGAAGCAACCTCTATGAAGCTTGAGCGCCTGCTCCTTTGCACGCTGTAAATTTTGGTAGTGCAAAGGCCCAAACTGAGCAGCTGGGAAAGCAGCCACTAATTTGCCAATTATAGTAGCCACATGTCTAATAGAAGGTTGGGTCTTAACAATGAGGTTTCTGCAGGCTTCAATTAACTCTAATTGCTTGCCCCAAGGCAGAGTCACTGCCATTTGCATTGAGTTAATGGTGAATCCCAAATAATTCATTATCCTAGACGGTACCAATTTAGACTTAACTGGATGGATTAGAAACCCAAACATGCGTTTGGTAGCTGGTACAGATAATTCAGCTAATTCCAAAGTCTTTCCAATGATTAAGATGTCATCCAAATATGCCATGACCATATGATTCTGTGCCCTGAGTTACCCCAGGACTGGTTTTAGTAATTTTGTGAACAGTCTGGGTGCTGAGGTTAACCCATTAGGCAATGCTTTAAACTGCCACCATTGTTCCATCCAGCTAAACTTCAAATACCTCCTGTGTTCTTCATGAATGGCCACTGAATACTAAGCATCTTTGAGGTCAATGCATGCCATATAACATCCTTTGGAAACCAATTGTTTTGCAGTGACAAGGATTTCCATTTTGTAGTATTTATACTACACAAAGGTGTTAAGCTCAGTTAAATCAAGAATGAGTAGACATCCTCCGTCCTTCTTTTGCCTAGTAAATATATTGGACACAAACTGGTGAGGCTCATGACTCGACCTCTCAATTACCCCTTTCTTGAGTAAAGACTCAATTTCCCCTTGTGCACTCACACACTCCTGTTGTGAAAGAACAAAAGTGTGACTTGGTGTATGCTGAGTGGGTGGAGACGAGTAGAAAAGGAACTCAATTTTAAACCCTTGTATACTGAGCAGTATAAATGAGTCAGATGTTATCCAATGCCATTCATGTAAGAAAAACTGTAATCTACCCCCAATTTGTAACTGATCCATGAAGGATATGTTACGCAAACAACCGGACTCACTTACCTCAGTGCTTATCGGCGGTGTGGTGGTTGCTTTTGCCCCTGAAGTCTGGGGGATAGGGCTGTTGCAGGGCGCCATGGATGCATCTTGAACATGGCCTGGCTTGGGCCCTGCCCTAAAAGAGGCCTCTGTGCCTGCTGCTCATGACATCCACCATATGTTCTGGAAGTGGCGGCGCTGCTTGGCAGCTGCGGCTCACCTGCAGTCCGTCTGTTTTTTTTTTTTTTTTTGTCTTTGTGTCTGTCTTTAGTGATTATTTTTGGTTTATTAGGTTGTGTATGTGTGTGTGTGTGGGGGGGGGGGGGGGAGGGTGGGAGAAATGGGGTTTTAGTCTCTCCCTTCGGGGGGATGTGACTTTTCTTGTCGTGTCCCCCGTCACCGTCTCCGTCTGTGCTGAGGCCCTAATGACGGAGCTGGGGGCCTTCCAGCTTCCAGCAGTGGCGGAACAGCTTCGGAGTTTCAGTGGTGACCTGGCTTTCGGAGCTGCGGTGGTCCAGCGACGGCCTGGCTTTCGGGGCTGCGGTGCTCCAGCGGCGACCTGACTGCGGTGCTCCAGCAACAACCTGACTTTCGGGGCTGCTGTGTTCCAGCGGCGGCCTGGCTTTCGGGGCTGCGGTGCTCCAGCGTTCCAGTGGCGGGCCCTGTGGCGGTGTTCCGGCGTTCCGGGGACAGCGGTGGCGGCGGCCCGGTTTCGGAGGCTCGGCCGCGGGCCTGGTGGACAGCAACATCGGAGGCCTGGATCTCCTCAGCGCAGAGGGAGAACAAGGAGGGAAGAAGACAGAGACTCTAAGACTTTTGCCTTCCACCACAGTGAGGAGGTGTTTGGTGAACTCACTGTGGTGGATGTTAAATTTGTGTTTATTGTGTGGTTTTGTTATTTTTTATATATGTATGACTACAGGCATGAAATTTCGTTCAGACCAAAAGGTCTGAATGACAATAAAGGTAATTCAATTCAATTCAGTTCAATGCTGAGCACCGTTCGGAGTGGAAAGGGTGGTATGGGTACTGTCGTCGGAAAGATGAAATCTTAGGAAGTGTCTTGATAAGGCCAACGGTTTTAGCCTCCTCATCCATTTCCTTTATATGCTTAGGCAGGTCTTCTCTGAATAGTGGGTTTGGGGGTTGGACATTCCCCGGCTTGCACAGCCCTGCAAATTTCGGGTTCAGAGCAGGACGGATGGCATTCTTCTGGAGGCAATTGATTTCAAAATGTGCATTGCACATTAATGCCATCGCATCCTGCTGGGTATCAGAGAGGGGCGCCCCATGCACTGACCTGGCAAAGGCTGTGATGCCTGAAGCAAGTAATCGTAGAACGTTTTGGAGTTTTACTTCCTGGGCTCTGAGGCCCCCTCCAATGTGTCCCCAGATGGAATTGTTTACTGTCGGGACATTTAGTGAGGCACAGTTCAGTGGGGTAATGTACTTGGCAGCAGTTTCTTCCATGGCCTGGTCTTGGAGTTGGTGGGAGGCCAGGTAGTTGATGCTCATGGCCAGTTCTTCTCCCAATGGCTCCCCTCTTAGGAAAGGGATAGCACATTTGGATGCCATTGGGGGTACTCCCGGGGTAGGGCTCCCATGCCTCAAAGCATGCTGCCCAGCTGTGCCTCCATAGTCAGTAAAATACTGGCCTTGTACGCTTCCCTCCTCAGAGAGGGGAATACGCAGCCCTGACACAGGTGCTGCTGCCTCGGGTTCCCCGTAATACCCCGGCTCAGATAGCTCACCCCTCCGGAGCATATAATTGTGGAGCAACATCTCCATAAGTTGCTCCATGTGGGTCACCCTGCCATCAACACTGCCCGTAGGTGGGGGTGAAATTTCCACCTCTTGGCCCGACATCTGAGTCCAGGGCCCTTACAGACTTTTTCGTGGCTTTTTTCCCCCGCGGGGTAGCCAAGGTGCTGGGAATTGGCACCAAGTCTGTAGCGCTGGCTCGTCTGCCAGCGACACTGAAGGCGAATTTGGCGGCCGCTCGATACCCGCAGGCCCGCGGTCTTCAGTAGCCGGTTTCATTGCGGCCCGCCTCTTCACCATGGACACGTTCTCCGCTAGTTCGAGTATGCTGAAAACAAAGGCAATAACCGAACCCGGAGCAACAACCTCAGATAAAGTATAACACTTACCTGAGCGTTTTTAAACTTACCGCTGGAAGGAGTGACTCGCCCGTCAGTCAGTCGATGTGCAATGCGACAGACGTAATGACGCGCATGCGGGTTGACGGCCTTCTTCACGTAGTCACTCACATGACTCCGAAGTAAAATCAATTGTAGAGAGCGGGTTTGACGTGTGTGGGATCTGTACCTGGAGTCCTGTTCTAAGCTTTGCCCAGCGGCCGTCTGCATGTTTTTACATTTAAACCTGCAAACTTATGATTGACAGAGGGTGAGTGACTCATGGAAATGACTTCCTCACGGTTCATTTCTTTCCTTTCCAGGGACTAAAAATTAATTTCCACAGTTCTGATATCTAAACTGCTACCCTCCCACCCAAGCTCCCAATCAGATTTCTGGACCAAAGAGAGGCAAAAAATGTTGGAGTCACTGAGCGGGACATGCAGCATCTCTGGACGGAAGGAATGAGTAACGTTTCTGGTCGAGATCCTTCTTCAGACCGAGAATCAGGGGAGAGGGAGACACTAGAGAATAGACAATAGGTGCAGGAGTAGGCAATTTGGCCCTTCGGGTCAGCACTGTCATTCAATGTGATCATGGCAGATCATCCCCAATCAGTACCCTGTTCCTGCCTTCTCCACATATCCCTTGACTCCGCTATCTTTAAGAGCTCTATCTAACTCTCTCTTGAAAGCATCCAGAGAACCGGCCTCCACTGCCCTCAGGGGCAGAGAATTCCACACACTCACAACTCTCTGTGTGAAAAAGTATTTCCTCATCTCTGTTCTAAATGGCTTACCCCTTACTATTAAACTGTGGCCCCTGGTTCTGGACTCCCCCAACATCGGGAACATGTTTCCTGCCTCTAGCGTGTCCAAACCCTTAATAATCTTATAAGTTTCAATAAGATCCCCTTCATCCTTCTAAATTCTAGAGTATACAAGCCCAGCCGCTCTATTCTATCAACATATGACAGTCCCACCAACCCAGGAATTAACCTTGTGAACTCCCTCAATAGCAAGAATGTCCTTCCTCAAATTTGGAGACCAAAACTCCACACAATACTCCAGGTGTGTTCTCACTAGGGCCCTGTACAACTGCAGAAGGACCTCTTTGCTCCTGTACTCAACTCCTCTTGTTATGAAGGCCAACATGCCATTTGCTTTCTTCACTGCCTGCTGTAGCTGCTTGCTTACTTTCAGTGACTGATGAACAAGGACACGCAGATATCGTTGTACTTACCCTTTTCTCAATTTGACACCATTCAGATATTAATCTGCCTTCCTGTTCTTGCCGCCAAAGTGGATAACCTCACATTTATCCACATTAAACTGCATCTGCCATGCATCTGCCCACTCACCCTACCTTATCCAACCTATCCTGCATCCTCATAGCATCCTCACACTGCCACCCAGCTTTATGTCATCTGCAAATTTGCTAATGTTACTTTTAATCCCTTCATCTAAATCATTGATGTATATTGTAAATAGCTGCGGTCCCAGCACCAAGCTTTGCGGTACCCCACTATTCGCTGCCTGCTATTCTGAAAAGGACCCGTTAATCCCTACTATTTGTTTCCTGTCTGCCAACCAATTTTCTATCCACGTCAGTACCTTACCCCCAATACCATGTACTCTAATTTTGCCCACTAATCGCCCTTGTCCATTTTCTTAGTTACACGCTCAAAAAATTCCAGAAGATTAGTCAAGCATTATTTCCACTTCGTAAATCCATGCTGACTCGAACCGATCCTGTTACTGCTATCCAAATGTGCCACTTTTTCAGCTTTTATAATTGACTCCAGCATCATCCCCACCACCGATGTCAGGCTAACTGGTCTATAATTCCCTGTTTTCTCTCTCCCAGCATTTCTTAAAAAGTGGGATAAAATTAGCTACGCTCCAATCCACAGGAACTATGGAACATTGGAAAATAATCACCAATGCGTCCACAATATCTAGAGCCATTTCCTTAAGTACGCGGGGATGCAGACTATCAGGCCCTGGGGAATTATCAGCCTTCAGTCCCATCAGTCCAGAAAAGGAGAAAAGGAATAGGTGATATTTTGGTTTGAGACCCTTCGATCTCTATTCCTTTAAACTATTAAAGTCTCTAACCTATTCCTATTCTCCAGAGATGCTGCCTGACCCGCTGAGTTACTCCAGCTTTTTGTGTCTATCTTCTGAGTTATATCTTGCCTGCCATGTTGGTCCCAGACTTTTGTAACTTACGGTTCTCTACAAATTGAACAATTTCTATTGATCTTCCATGTGAATTCTCAAATTACTTGCTATCAATTTTGCACTATGACATATTTCTGTCCATGCCTATTTTGGAAACTGTACCCATGTGTCTCAAAGTCATGAGTTATTAACACATACAGTGCACGGTGTTAAACACATAGTCAATGTTTGAAAGTTGCAAACTGAAGTGGCTGCTGGAGATATGTTCCAGTAATGATGTGCTGTAATGGACACAGATTGGACACACATCAGGCCGAGTAGATGAGTGCGGCTTCGGGTTGCCCTGCAGTACTGCACTTGTGCCCCTCAACCAGGAAGGTACAGCTCACCAGCTTCACTTAAAGAAACACTTAACTTAACACTTCACTTAAACACAAAATTTAGTTTTTGTACAAATGCAAATCAACTTAATTGTAGTTGCTTGCTATTCCTGGTACTCTCTTTACTCCATGTATAAACCAAAATCGACAAACATTCATTGGTAGAAGCAGACTGGGGCGAAAGTGGCTGAGATGCTGCCTGATATGACAAACTCATGCCAGTGATCCCAGGAAAAGGCAAAACCCAAGTAGGGTTGATTAGGGTGGGACTCTATCCCTTGGAGCGCAGGAAGATGAGGGGTGATCTTACGGAGGTGTATAAAATCATGAGAGGATAAGATCGGGTTGATGCACAGAGTTTCTTGCCCAGAGTAGGAAAATCGAGGACCAGAGGACATAGGTTTAAGGTGAAGGGGAAAAGATTTAATAGGAATCTTAGGGATAACCTTTTCACACAAGGGTGGTGGGTGTATCGAATGAGCTGCCAGAGGAGGTAGTTGAAGCAGGGAATATCACAATGTTTCAGAAACAGTTAGACAAGTACATGGATAGGACAGGTTTGGTGGGATATGGGCCAAACACGGGCAGGTGGAACTAGTGTAGCTGGGACATGTTGGCCGGTGTGGGCAAGTTGGGCTAAAGCGCTTGTTTCCCACTGTCACTCTATGACTCTAACAAATGTAGTTTAGCTTCAGATATTTTGCAATATCACAAATTGAGGTATAGTAATTAAAATGTGTTAATGCTTTTTATATTGTGTCGCCTATGTATCAAGGAAGTTGTCATCATCATGAAGATATTACAGTGGTTGATTTTCAAACGTTTCAGTTTCATTATAACTGTTGCAGCAAAGTAAAGGTGTTACATTTCACAGGGGAACGGTGGGAAAACATTGTCCGATCTTTGAATAAAATTATTGCACGTAAAGCAAAAATATTAGATGAATAATTTAGAATTGATTGGTGATCTTCACTGTCCCAACCGTCTATGAAATTGCGTTACATGTTTAACAAATTAATTAACTATTTGCTCGCAGACATTATTTTGATGTTTTCCACAGAAAACCTGTTCTGGTTGTTCAGTCGGCTCTGCTCATACAGACCGGGGTGTTTTTGACCAACTACCGATGAATCTAAAGTGACACCTATGGACAACTGCAGGAATTGAAACCAGGCAATAATGTTACCGTTTCCTTAAAGGTTCTAAAATAACAGCAGAGTTTTGGCTTAGTAGTACATGCATACAAACTAGTACATAAATGTAAACTAGTACACACACGTAAACTGGCACAGACATATAAACTAGTACACACATGCAAACCGGTACACACAATATAAACCGGTACATGTATATAAACCAGTACACACATGTACACTCATATACACACATAAACCAGTATAGATACATATAGATACAATCCAGTTTAGATACAGAAACCAGCACACCCAAGTAAACTGGTAAATGCATGTAAACCGGTACACACACATAAACTGGTGTACACATGCAAGCCTGTATGCGCATATAAACTCGTACAGACATGTAAAGGGATACATACTTGTAAACCAGTAAATAAACTGCTAATATAAACCAGTACATGCATGTAAACCGAGACACACATGTAAACTGGTACACACACATAAACTGGTACATATACAAGTAAATTGGTACACACAAATATACACCTGCACACATGTGAACCAGTACACACATGTAAATTAGTATATACAAGTAAACCATTACATATGTGTAAACTAGTATGGCCAATACAACTAAAGTTATTTTTTACTGAATTAGTAACACCTTTGTTTCTAATTGGCAACGTATTTGCATTAGGCTGTGCATAAATAACAAATCTTGAAGGATCATTTCAAAGACTTGCTGAGCTGAGACTTTACTGTATCTGCGACCTATTTCTTCCTGAGATATTTACAACACATGGTAAAGACATGGACAAAATACTGTGCACTCCGTCATTCAACGTCGGCATAATTGTTTTGTACAAAAACAGGCGATATCAACAAATCAATTGTTGCTACTTTTGATATACAAATACTCGCAATAAAGAATGTATCCTTGAAGCCGGCACGGAGCAAGTGGTCGAAGCAAGGCAGTCGGGTGTGGACGGGCTGAGGATGAGTTGCAGTCCCATGAGGAGGTTGGGTCAGAACCTCGAGGTCAGCTCGGGCTTAGAGCAAGTTGTGGTGGACGGGCCGCGTGGCCGAGAACAAAGGAGAACCCGGCGTGGGAAGTCTGCCGTGCACTGAGGGGGACCTGGCGTGGGGGGGGGGGGAGGGGGGACACACGAAGAAGGGATGTGTACTTTTTGTAGCTTTGTCGGCACCTTCGTGGCGACTCTTTTGTGTACTTTGTAAGCAAAAACAAAGAATGTCACTGCACCTAGCTAGACACAAGTGACAATGAAGTATCATCATCTTTATCATTATGCAATATTGCCGTTTTCTTTTATCGTTGTGTTTAATTTTTATTTCCAGTAGGAATCTCCCTGCCCCAACACTCACCCACCTCCCCTCCTTGGGCTGCACCAATGTTCCTGAAAACCAAACTGACGCTTTTTTTTAAACTAAAAGTAAATGTAATCAATTATTACAAGAATAATATGTACAATACAAAATACCGACAAACCCACCAACATAGTAAGAAGTAAAACAAATATTATTAAATATCAAATATACTGTTACAATCCTTGTCAAGGATACATTCCACCCATCGCAGTGCCCAGCAGTGCTGGAAATTGCCAGGGTGCCCATGAACAGCACGTAGTCCCTCTCTAGTACCACCCAGACGTAACGCCAGAAATACGTGCAGGCAGCTGGCTTGGGCAGAGCCCTCTTCCGCCTGGCGCCGTGACTCGTGTGTGTTGCCAGCTTGGCCAGACCAAGGAGCAAACCAACCAGGACATCTTCAGCCCTACCCTTTCCCCTAGGCACAGGGTGTCCAAAGATGACGATGGGGGGTGTGAAGTGCAGCCAGAAGGCAAAGAGCAGCCACTTTAGATATTGGAACAGGGGCTGCAGACTCACACACTCCATATACACGTGGAACACAGACTCGTCCAGCCCGCAAACGTGGCAAGGGGATGGCGAGTCTGTGAACCAGGAGAGAAACAGGTTGCATGGGACTCCTAGGTGTAGTACCCTCCACCCCAGGTCCCCAATGTAGAAGGAGAGAATCCCTGCATAGAGGGACCCCCATTGGGTGGGCCCTTTCATGACCAAAAGGCAACACCGACCGCCACTTTGTGTCTGCACGGTGGATGAGGGCCTGGAAGTGCAGGGTATGGAGGAGGATCCCGTACAGGACATGCCTCACTGCGTCTCGGAAGGAATTGAAGGATGTTGAGGAAAGGCGGCTCAGGTTGTGTGGGACCGGCTCGGGAGGAGGATTACGGTGCCTAGGTCCAACAAGTACATCCGGCTGAGTGAGGGTTTGCTCGGCCGCTAGTACTCCACATGATCCAGCCTCCCCAACACACGTTGGGGCAGGACAAGGGCCGGCTGCTCTCACAACCGCCGGTGGAGGGAT
This sequence comes from Raja brachyura, assembly GCA_963514005.1. The sequence continues at coordinate 47,378,710 of OY740798.1, read as the reverse complement.
GCCCCAGTCGATGGCAACCAAGTTCCAGACTCTCAGCAGGTCCCGATATAAGCTGGCAGCCTCTGAAGGCTAACGACCACCAATATCCACGTACCTCCTTGAAGGCCGCGGCCGCGTTGGAAAAAGTGTATCACCAGCACGTGCCAACTGGGAGGACGCCAAGAGTACAGGTATCTCTGCAGGGTCCTGAGGCAGAGAGCTGCCACCTGTGTGCGAATACACACCAGCGACTGACCACCCTCCTCGAACAGGGTAGTCAGGACCGCTGCAGAGGTCCAGTACTTTCCGTTGCCCCTGAAGAAGTCTGCCAACTTTCTCTGGATGATCCCAACAAAGGTAGCCAGTGGACCCAGAATATGGAGGCCATCAGTTGGTAAATGACCAACACCCTTCCCCGGTAGGAATGCACCTTGAGGAGACCTGACCTGCACCACAGCCCGGAAATGACTTTTGTTTCTAGCTCCTGCCAGTTTGCCAGCCAGGTCCCTGCAGCGGTAATCAGGTAGACTCCCAGGTAGAGGAGGTGTGCGGTGCTCCTCGTAAAAGGCCTCATCTCCTCCCGGTCCAGTTCCTAGCTCCTGCCAGGAACCCACCAAGAGTCCGGAACACTTCTCCCCGATGACTCTGGCAGAGGAGGCAGCTGAGAAATCCCGTTGGCATTCGATCATCCTCTGCATGTGGGGTACGTCATCGGCATAGGCCGAGAGGACCACCTCCATGTCCGGCTCACATAGAACCATGCCCATCAACCTCTTTCCCCCAAGACTCAGGAAGTCAATGGCCATGCCACGCCAATGGCGTTCTCCATTTCACTGGTGGCTCTCCATGTGCGTGATGCTTCTCCGTGTGCGTGATGTGCCTCCATGTGCGTGACAGTTCTCCATGTGAGTGATGGCTCTCCATGTGTGTGTGACGGTTCTCCTTGTCACTGGCGGTTCTCCTTGTGCGTGGTTTCTCCATGAGCGTGGTTTCTCCGTGTGTGTGATGGTTCTCAGTGTGCATGGTTTCTCCGTGTGTGTGACGGTTCTCAGTGTGCGTGGTTTCTCCGTGTGCGTGACAGTTTTCCGTGTGATCGATGGTTCTCCGTGTGCGTGACGGTTCTCCTTGGGTGTGATGTTTCTACGTGTGCATGGTTTCTCCATGTGCGTGACAGTTCTCTATATCACTGGTGGTTTCTCCATGCCGCTGGCGGTTCTCCGTGTGCGTGATTGTTCTCTGTGTGCGTGGTTTCTCCGTTTGTATGACGGTTCACCGTGTGCGTGATGTTTCTCCGTGTGCGTGTTCTCTGTGTGCGTGGTTTCTCTGTGCCGCTGGCGGTTCTCCGTGTGCGTGATTGTTCTCTGTGTGCGTGGTTTCTCTGTGCCGCTGGCGGTTCACCGTGTGCGTGACGTTTCTCTGTGTGCGTGGTTTCTCCGTGTGCATGACGGTTCACCGTGTGCGTGACGTTTCTCTGTGTGCGTGGTTTCTCTGTGTGCGTGACGGTTCACCGTGTGCGTGACGTTTCTCTGTGTGCGTGGTTTCTCTGTGTGCATGACGGTTCACCGTGTGCGTGACGTTTCTCTGTGTGTGTGGTTTCTCTGTGTGCGTGACGGTTCTCCATGTGCATGACAGTACCCCAGTTGTGGTCCAAGCGCATGGATTTTATCCGTACCCAATCCTGTGTTATTCTGAGCAATGATGATTAGAATTGTTAAATGTTCCAATTATCCAACAACCTAAATCAAATCAAAATCTGGCAAGACACATTTTGCGTAAGCTAATTCCCAAGTAGACATCTCCTGAGAGCTGACTGCATCCATGGCAGAACTTGGTTGAATATGTATGTCTTGGTTATACGAAGGTAACAAACAAGATGAAGCTTCTTTAAATCCAGATTGAATTAATTTATGTTCCTTACACATTCAAATGCAGATGACAGCATTTTCAGATCACCATACATTAATATCCGATTAGATCATTTCTGACAACTTTTCACTTTAAACGCAAGCTTTTAAAAGAACACTTATTCTCCTGGGTTAACCCTAATTACAGTCATATTTAAATGAGGTTCTTTATTACAATTGCAAATATCCCAATCACAGAAGCCATCAGAAAAATGGGAAATGTCAGGGAACGACGGATGGAGCGCGCTTTGAAAATGTCATCCATTGTTTCAAGTGCCTTTTACTCCGGGCACTGACTACTCACTGAGTTTCAAAAGCATTTAGTCAATGTGACAGTGTTCCATTTTGATGGCTAACATAATACATGTTCAATGTAGATCATTTATTACCTTAATATGCAATATCTGATATAATTTAATATAATCTTCATAAGATTCAATTATATCTACTCAAAGCTTTATTTACCACAGGTTACAACAGCCAGTGCTATAGATTTATTTAATTCACATATCATTAGAGAATTATTATATAATTATTGACAGCATGGATAAAAAGCCTTTGAGAACTACAGAGATATTTTACACAAAGAAAATATATTGGTTTCTTACTTTTCAGCTAATTTTGCTTATTGCAATTAATTGTGTCAACATTTACCATTAAAACGTATTTAACGTATCCCGTTTAATGTTGCTGTTTTCAAAATTACTGACTATTATACTTAACATGCATCTTCGGTTATAGTTTACTGCAAGATTCAAGATTCAAGATTCAATTTAATTGTCACATACCAATTAAGGTACAGTGAAATTTGTGTTACCGTACAACCATACTAAGTAAAAAGCAAAAATACACACAGCACATAAAATAAAACTTAACATAAACATCCACCACAGTGGAATCAACATTCCTCACTGTGATGGAAGGCAATAAAGTTCAGTCATCTTCCTCTTGGTTCTTGGTTCTTCTTGGTTCTTGGTTCTTGGTCCTCCAAAATATTCCAAATAGAATTCAAACTGGAGGTGGCAGAGGGTGGACTTAAGCAAAAAAGGATTATTGGAGAAGAAGAGCTTCCTTAAATTTAGTTGCTTCTGGTTGAGTAACTGTGGTAGGGTGAAGACTATTCCATGCTTTAATTGTGCGGGGGAAGAATTAATTGCTGTACACATCTGTCTTGGTAGCTGGTATCTCAAATTGGATCGAAAGCCCTTGTGTGCTCCTAATAGGTTTGGGTTTGGTGTAGGTTTGGTAATCTATGTCGAGCTGACCATTTAACATTTTGTAAAAACAGGTCAAACGGTGAGCTTCACGTCTGTATTGGAGAGGGTGCCACCCCAGTGAATTCATAAGTTTGGTAACACTCGCTTCTCCCTCATAGGTATTTGTAACAAATCGAGCTGCCCGTCTTTGGACACATTCGATGGAAGAAATGTTTCTATTTGTGTATGGGTCCCATGCTGCAACTGCGTAGTCCAAATGAGGTCTAACGAGGGTGAAGTATAGCTGCTCCTTGACAGAAGTTGAACAATGATGAAAGTTGCGCCTCAGAAAATTTAGGACACCTGCTGCTTTCACTGTTGCATGATGAGTCTGACCATTCCAACGCAGATCGTTCTGCAATTTGATGCCAAGATACTTGGTCTGTTTAGATTCTTCAAGGGTGGCACCAAGGATATTGTAAGATGTTTCGCCCGGTTTACTCTTCATGGTGACACGCATGGTTTCACATTTGGAAGGGTTGAACTGCATGCCCCATTGTTGTGACCACTCAACCAATGTATCGAGATCCTTTTGGAGAGCATCTTCATCATCAGCTGACTTAATTGGACGGTACAGCAAACAATCATCAGCGAATAGTCTGGTCGTGCTTGCGACTTTTTCATGGATGTCATTTATGTAAAGCAAAAACAGATGTGGGCCAAGTACTGTGCCCTGAGGTGTACCACTCAACACTGGATGCCAATTGGAGCTCTTTCCGTTCACACACACGCGCTGAAGACGTTTTGTCCGAAAACTGCAAATCCATCGTTTTGTGTTGGAACGAAGACCGTAGAAGTCAAGCTTCCGAAGCAGTCTCTGGTGTGGGATGACATCAAATGTTTTAGAAAAGTCTAGCACTACTAAATCCATGATGATATTGCTATCAAGGTTCTTGGCCAGGTCATTTGTCATCAGGATAAGCTGAGACTCGAATGATCTATGCCTCCTAAATGCATGTCGGTTGTCAGCAAGAATGTTATGTTTGCTAAGGTGTCTCATCAGATTATTATCGATTAAATGCTCCAGCAGTTTGCAGCAAGTGCTTGTTAATGAAACAGGACGATAATTTGCCGGTTTGGTGGTTGAACCCTTCTTAAAGAGAGGAGTGATGTTAGCCTTCCTCCAATCCCGCGGAACATCACCTGAGTCAAGCGACTGTTGGAAAATGAACTGCAAAACAGGAGCCAGTTCTTCGGCCACGATCTTGAGGGCTTGTTTCTGTATCTGGTCTGGTCCAATAGCTTTTGTTGTATTGATGTTGAGCAATAACTTGACACCTTCAACCTCAATTTTAATAACAGGCATATCAGCGTATGGGCTGGGCGGTAGATCTGGAAATGATGAAGGCTTCATATCTTCCCGGATGAAAACGTGTTGAAATTGATTTGCAAGAGCTTCTGCTTTTGCCTGGTCCTCAGTGATCAGACAGTTGTTCACTTAAGGCATCTGGACACCAGTGTTGTCTGTCCGTCTAGATTTCACATATCTCCAAAAACCCTTTGTTCACCCGTGGCCGGGGCCTTCGGATGGGGCTGTTGCTGGCGGTCCACTGTTCAAGCCTTCTCATCGGGATGATCGACACTCCAGCATCGGGACAGATCGGAACACTCCGCGGCATGGAGCTCCCAAGTCGGCCGCTTCTTACCGGAGACCGCGGCTTCACGGTGTTAAAGTCCACAGGCCCCGCGGTCAGAGCTCCAACACTGGCGATCCTCAGCAAAAGATTCCAGGCTCCGCGATGGTATGTCCGCGCCGCACCCGGGGCTTGAAGCTCCGGGCCGGTCTCCAGGAAAGGCCACACCACTCCATGTTGTAGGCTGCAAGGGGGGACGGAGATGTGACACCGAGGCAAAATCGCATCTCTGTCGAGTTAAGTGACTGGAAAATGTTTCCCCCGATCCCACCCCCCCACATAAAACATACCAAGAGAAATTAAAACAAACATTCAAGACACACATACAATAATAAAAACAGAGAAGGCACAAGACAGACTGCTGGCATGGGGGCCACTACGGGCGCCACCCAGTGGTGAAAATAAAAGCACAGAAAATAAACCCCATTATATATTGCTGCTGAGTTTTAGTTCCCACCATGGTCGCTGTTAGTAAACTCGGGAAGTCACCTTATTAGCTTCTACCTTAACAGTGTGCTCAGTATATGGCTTTGCACGACCACCAGACACCAGCGAGTCAAAACATTGCAAAACCTAGGCCAGGAGACAACTGGATACTTAGCTAGATGGGTGGCATCTGGGCAGGCTGGTGTGTAGGGTGAGAGAGGACAGGTGTGTGGTTTGTGGTGAGAGGACAGGTGTGAGGGCAAGGCAGGTATAAGACCAGTGGTCAACCAGGTGTGGGTCAAAGGTCAGGGAAGGTGTGAGGATAGAGATCGGGGCAGGTGTGAGGCTAGAGGTCAGGGAAGGTGTGGGGCCAGAGGTCAGGGCAGGTGTGGGGTCAGGACCAAGAGATTACTGGGAACATGAGCTGGTGACCTGTGAGCTGGAGGGGAAGTGGAAGAGATTAAAGGGCAGGATGAGAGCGATGCACTTCAGAGGCAGGAAGATGATAAATGGTGGGGTTAAGGTTTATTATTGCTGGCTGACCGTGGAGTTAGTGTTACTACTGGGGTTAGTGGGGGTAATACTAGTTTAGATAGATTACAAACATGCATGACTGTGTTATGTGAGTCACACTGAACTGTTATTGTAGACGATGATTTATACTGCAAATACTTCACCTTATCTTAGAAAAACCTCAAGTTTGTGACACCCTACATCCATTTATAGTTACATTTCACTAAGTTAACTATTATTTAGTGTGATAGTGCAGCACACATTATTATTTCCACATTTGATTATTTCCCAGCTTCCTTCCATGTGTTTTATGTTGTTTTAGCTTATTTTGGATTGATTTCAGTAATTGGCTTAAGCTGTCCACGACAAGTGCCCTCTCCACCTCCGTCCCCCTTGTGTTAACTTACAATCGTGGCTGGGATTTAACTTATGGGCATTAACTGTACAACATTGCCGCTGCTTCAACATTCAGAAAGCATCAAGTGATCATCACAATGTTTGCAGTGACTTAAATTGTTAAGGCCGTGGGTACCACATAAACAGCACTGGAGGTTTATGGATGTCTAGTAATCAGCTTGATAACTTTGGTTGGCCTTCCCTGCATTTTCATAGTAACCACACTCCGCTGGCTATATGGTACTTATGACCAACCTGAGGTAACCCCACACGGGAACATAGGACCCTGTTAATGAAGAAACAAAGAACTGCAGATGCTGGTTAATACCAATGATAGACAGTCTGAGCAGTCTGAATAAGGGTCCAGCCCGAAACATCACCTATCCATGTTCCCCAGAGCTGCTGCCTGACACTTTGAGTTACTCTAGCACTTTGTGCACATCCCCAATAAATGAAACTCCTTTCATGTTGCATTAGATTTCCAAATGCCTCATGTTGCAAATATTAAGATTTGAAAGCACATTAACAGGATACATTTAACATGGATACATTAACAAATAAAACCTGAAATATGGTGGAATTATTTGGCGGGGTGGCTGTGGTGGCTGAGACGCAGACTATTTTCACGACCAGAATACAATACTTTTAGTTTAATTTAGTTTATTGTCACGTGTGCCGAGGTACAGTGAAACGCTTTTTGTTGTGTGCTATCCAGTCAGTGGAAAGACTATATATACGTCATTACAATCAAGCTGTCCACGGTGTCAGATACAGGGTAAACAGAATAACATTTAGTGCAAGATAAAAACCAGTAAAGTCCGATTAAAGATAGTCCAGTGAGGTAGATCGTAGCTCAGGACTGCTCTCTAGTTGGTGATAGGACGGTTCAGTTGCCTGATAACAACTGGGAAGATACTGTCCCTGAATCTGGAGGTGTGCGTTTTCACACTTCTGTACCTCTAGCCTGATGGAAGAGGGGAGAAGAGGGAGTGACACGTCCTTGATTATGCCACTGGCCTTGCCAAGGCAGCATGAGGTTTAAATGGAGTCAATGGAAGGGATGTTGGTCTGTAATGCATCCACAATTCTCTGCAATTTCTTGCAGTCTTGGATGGAGATGTGCCCAAACCATGCTGTGAAGCATCTTGATAAAATGCTTTCTACAGCGCATCTGGAGATGTTGCTGAGCGTTGTTGGGGATTTGCGAACTTCCTAAGCCTTCCAAAGAAGTATAGGCGTTGGTGTGCTTTCTTGGCCATTGCTTTGATGCAGCTAGTCCAGGGCGAGCTACTGCTGATATTTACTCCTAGGAACTTGAAGCTTTCAACCATCTCTACTTAGGCACCGTCATTGTATACTGACGGGACTTTGCTTCCTGAAGTTGATGGCTATCTCCTTTGTCTCCTTTGTCTTGCTGATGTGAGAGATAGGCTGTTGTTTTGACACTAGGTTATGAGGTGCTCAATCTCCTTCCTGTGTTCCATCTCGTCATTATTTGATATCCGGCCCATTATGCTGGTGTCGTTTTAAATGTTGAGACAATGAAGAGAAATGTGTGCAGGAATTAAGCTTTTCATGAAAATGCTTCAACAATGTTTTCTTCAATTAAAGCAATCCTAATAGTTTTTAAATTTCCACCAGACCTTATACAAATGATCACAAATGTATGTATTTTACTGCATTGATCATTCCCACCCCATTCCACCAGCCCTGTGTCTTCTCCGAACTGTCTCGGCAGGTGGAACACCACCAAGGACCACTCCTCCTTGAAGCCAATTAATGTTAAATAATAGTACAAAGTGACAACAGTTCACAAAACTACATTGCATGCCCATCTCTTTTAGACTTTTGAAAATTCATCTGAATTTTGTGTTGTTACCATGAATTCCATTTTTCTCCACCCAACATCCAGTTCTCCTTTGAGTCCATCTTTTTGTCATTGTCTCTCTGCCCGCCTCTCTCTATCCCCTTCTCTCTTTGCCCCATCTCTCTGTCCCTGTCCCTCTGCCTCAGTGCTGGCTTGGTTTTATAGGTACTGTTCTAAACCTCTTCCCAACTTGGCAATATCTAAGCAAGCTTGTGCGGTAGGTGCTGTGAAAGAGCTTTCAAAAGGCACAATTAAGTTGCAGGACAGCAGGAAAGAAGTGACCTGCCCTAACCCCGGAGTTACTCTGCATACAGTAAAACAGCATCAATGTGAACCAAGTCTTAAATCACAAGGAAATGTGGAAATCCAGTAGCCCACACAAGCTGTCGAGAGCAATGTTGACTCAAAAAAAGTGAGGGGAGGCACAAGGTGTGTCTTTGGCAGCTAAAATGGGGAAGAATGTTGGCCCAGATGATTCCACATTGATGGTTAATGTTGTTTGTATTTTACTTCGGAGTCACGTGAGTGACTTCGTGTAGACCCCGCCAGCACGCATGCGCGACATACCGTCGAATGCATTGGACAGCGACAGGCTGGGAGGAGCGCTGCTCCTCTACCAGCAAGCTTAAAAAAGGAACCCTCAGGTAAGTACCGCTAACCTAGAGTGGTTAGGGCACTCTGTTTTCCCATTTGTATTCCACAGTACCCACTACCTCGAGTATGGAAAAAGCTCGAGGAGAGAAACGGGCCGCTTCCCGACAACTGTGGAGTACCGCGGGACCGCGGGCAGGAAACAGCGGCCAACAACGCCTGAGCTGGCTGTTGAGCATACGGCAGCCCCCGACTTCCTACCGCTACAGTCTGGAGGACCACTGCGGACTGGCGATAAGGCCACCCGGAGGTCGGGCAGCCCAATTGACTCGGCTGAGTCCAGGCCCGACAACCTGCCGTTCGCGGACAGCGACGGCGGTCGATTATCCCGCATGGAGCGGATGGTGGAGCAGGTGCTCCAACGTGACCTACTCCAGCAGGAATCTGGTCACCGTGGGTCTCCGCAGACCCACGGCAGCACCCTTTTCAGGGCTGCCCAATGTCTCACCCTCTTCGTAGGGGAGCATTAGGAGTCAGGGCTGGGCTGACTCTGAAGAGGGGTTGGCTGAAGAACCCAACTTGCTAGGGGTGCAAGAAGACGAGCTCCTGGGTATGGTATCGAAATTCGCAATACCATCCCAGAAGGGACAGCCGTTACAACCGCAGCTGGCGGCAAGCATTAATTATCTAACAACACACCAGCTGCAGGAGCAAGTTATCAATGATACCACGGCCAAATACCTTGCTCCAGAGAACTGTGTGTCTCTCAATGTACCGGCAGTCAACAACCCCATCTGGGGGAACATTAGTCCCGGCATCAGGGCTCAAGAAATCAAGATGCCGAAGATATTGAAACTGCTAGCTGCAGGAATTACTGCATTTGCCAGATCTGTGGATGGCACCGATATGACGGATGAGCAACAGGACACTTTGGCACTACTATGCAACATCCAGTTCGAAATTAACTGCTTCAGAAAAAGCGCGATCTGTCCTATGCTCAACCCTAAATTCGCAGGGTTGTGCCAAACTAGCAGCACACCACCGCCTACTCTACTGTTTGGGGACAACCTGCCGAAGCAGGTTAAAGACCTAGATGAAGAAGCAAAAGCGGTGGGCATGATCAAGGCACCGACTACCATCAGGTCAACAGTAAGCCAGCGGCAGAACCCCTATGCAACCACCAACAGGCCCCGCTACCATACCGACAGGACAGCGGGTGAAACACCAAAGGCCGCACCATTCACCCAAACGTCTTTTTTAGGCCATGCCCCAGAGCGGCCTTCGTGGAAGATGCGCCAACCCAACACCACAGCGCCTCCACCTCCCAAGAACCAAGGACGGAAGAAGTCGACCCAACGCCACCGGTAACCATGGAGGTAGGTGGGTCTGGTTGCCTTGGGAGTATCGCATGTGTAACTTCACAAATAGGGCTAGATTACACTTGTTTTGGGATGCATGGAGTTCTATAACTTCTGATCTCTTTATATTGCACAGTATTCAGGGATACAAAATTGAATTCATTGACAAACTCCTCTTACCAGTTCAACATGTACCTAGCCGGAAATTTGTGCTTTCTCAAAAAGAAAAAGTGGAAGGTCAAGCGGAACTACTTAGATTATATTCTAAGGGAGTAATAGAGAAAACTAAACATGAACCTCTTGAGTTTGTCTCAAACATCTTCACCAAAAACAAAAAAGATGGTGGATGCCGCATTATCATTGACTTGACACAACTGAATACTTTTTTTGTGTTTTTTTTTGTTTATTTTTGTTATTCCATGCACTAGAGTCTCCCAACCCCTGCAGAGTAGTTACTAAGATGATCCGTGGACGGTTGCTGCTGGGACGCAAGTCGGGGCCTGATCAACCCCGGCTGGGTCGCCTGGGCGAGGGCGTTTGATGTTGTGAGACCCGAAACACCCAATGACCCCAGGTCACATCACTGAGGATGCATCCCAGCGCATCTAGAAGATGCATATTTTTCACATTGTTAGAAGTAAGTACAATAGTGTGGTACTTGAGTACCTAATACATACATACATACATATTTCCATTCTTTTACAACTTCGTATTTTTGATTTAATAATAAAAGAACAGTGGGAGAAAAAATAAATAAAGAGTGTCGGAATAGATAGACAAGCGAGTAGAAACAGATAGCAAAAGAAATAAAGGACATAGAAGAGAAGCTGAAAAGATTGAAATAGAAGGAGAAAGTAAAGAAAAGAGAGATTAGGAGAGATCTACCTATTTCATTTTTTCCCCATCAGTCTCCCGGTTCTAAACCATTTAATTTCTAAGGTTATGTTATGTTGCACCATATGCTTGTAAAAAGTTGATAAAAGGAGACCAAGTCTTTGAGAATTGGTCTACTTTGCCTAGTAGGAGAAATCTCATTTCTTCAAGATGAAGCGTTTCAGACATATTTGACACCCACATTTTGAATGTTGGCGTGGTTGCGTTTTTCCAAAATTTGAGTATAAGTTTTTATGCTGTTATTAGACCGTAATTAAGAAAAGCTTCTTGGAATATAGTTAGTTTACTTCCCTCTTCCATTGATCCAAAGATAATCAGTTCTGTATTGGGGTTCAATTTTGTGTTAAATAGTTTTGTAAAAATTCCAAAAATTTCATTCCAAAATTTATACAGTTTTATACAAGAGACAAAGGAATGTGCTATAGTGGCATTTTGAGTTAGACATTTGTCACAGATGGGGGACAACTGAATACTTTCGTGCAATATACCCACTTCACAATGGAAACATTTGTAACTGCTAAACAACTAGTTTCCAAAGGGTACTTCATGGCTTGCATCGATCTAAAAGATGCATACTATTCAGTACCCATACATAAAGATCACCGCAGATATTTGAAATTTATCTGGATGGGGCAGCTATGGCAGTATAAAGCGCTGCCTAATGGACTAACAACAGCCCTCAGGCTTTTTACCAAAATATCTGGTTCAAAGATATTTTTACCAGTTCTGTTGGCGTCTCTACAGAAACAAAAGCATATTGTCATGGCGTATCTTGATGACATCCTAATTGTGGGGAAAACCTTGGAACTGGCAAAATTGGCTGTGACAGCCACCAAGCTTCTATTTCAAAAACTGGGATTTATCATCCATCCAGACAAATCCAAGTTAATGCCTTCTGTAATAATGGATTATCTGGGGTTCACGATCGATTCTGTTCACATGACTGTCACCTTGCCAAAAAGCAAGGCGACAGACTTAATAGAGGCATGTAATAGCCTTGTTTGCACCAGTAAACCAACCATTCGGCACGCTGCCAGGGTAATCGTGAAACTTGTGGCTACATTTCCAGCCACACAATATGGACCGTTACATTACCAAAATTTACAAAAAGCCAAAGTTTCAGCACTCAAATCCCACGCTGGTCATTTTGACAGGCCTATGCAGCTACCGTCCAAAGCAAAAATTGAACTGCGATGGTGGATTAGCAATATTCGACATTGCTTTAATCCCATCACAATTACAAACCCTTCGGTTGTGTTACAAACTGACGCCAGTGCTCACGGCTGGGGAGCTACCGATACCACCTCCAGTTGTGGTGGTAGATGGAATATACATGAATCTACTTTACTTCGGACACAAGGTATTAACTATTTAGAAATGTTGGGGGCGTTTAATGGACTATGGGCCTACTGGACAGATATGCACCATCTGCATGTTCGCCTACAAATAGATAACACCACAGTGGTGGCATATATTAATCATATGGGTGGTATCAAGTCGATATCTTGTGATTAATTGGCAAATTCAATCTGGCACTGGTGTATAAAAAGAACCATTTGGATATCAGCTACCTACCTTCCGGGTAAGCTCAACACAGTGGCGGACACCAGGTCACGCATATTCAATGACAACACCGAATGGATGTTGAACCACCAGGTATTTATCGACATTATAGCTCGGTATGGAACGTCAGATATCGACCTTTTTGCATCCAGACTTAACCATCAGATACCAACATATGTCGCATGGGAACCAGACCCTGGGGCAGTAGCGATGGACGCTTTCTCGCTACATTGGGGGAATTTGTTTTTCTATGCATTTTCCCCTTTCTGCCTCATCAGTCGGGTATTGCGGAAAATTCAATTAGACTTCGCATCAGGGATTTTGATAGTACCTGACAGGCCTACGCAGCCATGGTTCCCTGTGGTCCTCGACATGGTGAAAGAACCATGTCTCCCGATTCACAAACGCCCGAATCACCTGGTACATCCCGTGACAGGGGAAAATCATCCATGCCATGATTACATGAACCTGTTGGCTTGCAGGTTCTGAATAGACTGCTCCTGGAGTTCGGGCTGACGGACAGGACCATGAACATCATCACGGCATAGTGCAGGGAGTCCACCAGGAGACAATACCTCACCCATGTTAAAAAATGGGAGGTATTTTGTTCCAGGACTGGTACCACATACAACTCTGCTACCATTACGGACGTACTGGAATTCTTGCCTAGCCTCAGTTGGGTGCCATATACTGTGCTAGGAGTGCTTTATCATCCTACCTTGGGCTTAGGTTAGAACACGTTGGAGTGGGATCCCATCCCATGGTGTCTAAACTTATGAGGAGTATTTTTAATTCTAATCCTCCCAGGCCTCGATATTCTCAAACCTGGGATGTCGGACTGGTCTTGTCCCTGCTCAGGGGTTGGGTACCACTCACGTCACTCTCATTGACCAAGCTCACCTACAAGGTAGTGATGCTGATGGCACTTGTTACTGCACAGCGGGTCCAGACCCTGCATAAATTAAAATTGGATACCATGGTATCAATTCCTAACAAGGTGACCTTTTATGTAAACGAGTTACTAAAATATAACAGACCAGGGTCATCTGGCCTAAAATTGGAGTCCCTGGCCTATCCATTAGATAGATGCCTTTGTATAACTACCCACCTTCGACACTACTTAGAGGTTACTAAAAATCTCAGGGGTGCAGAAATGGGCCTTCTAATCAGTTTTAAACGCCCTCACCATAAGGTAACTGTTCAGACCATTTCAAGGTGGCTCAGGGTGGTGTTAGGTGCAGCAGGGGTAGACAATGACGTTTTCAAATCTGATTCTACCAGGGCTGCGTCTACATCAGCGGCGAGGATGATGGAAGTTCCCATGGACCACATCCTCGCAATGGTGGGTTGGTCCAATGAGTCAACTTTTCAACAGTTTTATAACAAACCTGTGATCACATCTGCAACTTTTGCAGATACTATTGTAAGTCTGTTTCTTAATTTCCCCGAAGTTAGGGGTTTATTATTTGTTGTTAATAAATACATTATTGTATTTCAGCTCTGTTTCAAGTCTGAAATATGTTAACATACTTCCTCCATTAGCCATTATGGCAGTGTGTGAGCATGGTCTCGTTTCCAGGGCATGAAATCACAGAGCTTTGAAATCTTCACGAAGTAACTCACGTGACTCCAAAGTAAAATAGTAAGATTAAACGAGAACTTCCCAGTTCGATGTTTGATCCTTATTTTATGAGGAGTTACGATGAGGGATTTCGTGCCCTCCGCTCCCAAATCTCTATTATAAGGTCAACTGGTATGATAGTTCTCTTATCTTACCATCTTCAGTCAACTCTGGTAATCTGTGATTTCACACCGCTGCTTTGAAGAATGTCGCGCATGTGTGCTGGTGGGGTCTTCACGAAATCCCTCATCGTAACTCCTCATAAAATAAGGATCAAACATCGAACTGGTAAGTTCTCGTTTAATCTTACTATTCATGCTCACTGCTAACTTTGCCCAAATTACAGTATGAAGTTTATGATATCTTATTGCCCTAAGATAAAACTGTGCCTAAAGTTCCAGTTCTGTTGCTATGGACTCCGATGTATTATACTCCCCTTTATCCTTCCACTGCAAGTTGCAGGAGTTTGTTTGATTTGCAGGAATTGCAGTTTGATGGTTGGGAAGGTAGAGAGAGGATGGGGAACAGACAAAGGGGATGGCATTCCAAAGGTTGCCTTGTATCAGGACTAGATATATCAGGACTGCATAAACAGCCAAAATAATTTGCCTCCCACCCTGGTCAAGCAGCTGCTGCCCACTTGTGCTGGATTGCAGGTTCAATACGACCTCGGCACCAACCATGAAAATCAATCCCCAATCTCCTCACCAGGAAGCAGAGAATGATAACCAATTCACCTGTGGCTTTGAAGTAATCCTAACAGGACCATGTCGAGCTCTGTGTTCAACCGGTCTGAAAAAGGGTCTTGACCAGACACCTGGCCGGAGATGCTGCCTGGCCCGGATTTGCAGTGGAAGACACCAGCAAAGTGCTTGAAATCCAACAGTCAAAGTAGAAGTGAGTGCAGTTCCTATTACTGAGCAGAAGGTGCTTGCAAAGGTCTGAAAAAGCAAGGGTGAAATACTGAGGCTTTATCAGAAGCTGGTGAGGCCACATTTGGAATATTAGGTAATCAGTTTTGGGCCCCATATCTAAGGAAGAATGTGTTGGCTTCGGAGAGGGTCCAGAGGAAGTTTACGAGAATGGTCCTGGGGATGATTGGGTTAATGTATGAGGTGTGTTTGAAGGCTCTGGGCTTGTACTTGCCGGAGTTTAGAAGGATGAGGGGGATCTCACTGAATTCTACTGGTTTCTGAAAGGCCGAAATAGAGTGGACATGGAAAGGATGTTTCCATGAGATGAGGAGGAATTTCTTTAGCCAGACGGTGGTAGATCTGTGCAATTCATAAGGCAGGTATTGAGATGTTCTTGATTAGTAAAGGCTTCAAAGGTTACGGAGAGAATGCAGGAGAATGGGGATGAGAGGGAAAAATAAACAGCCACGATTGAATGGCGGAGTAGACAATGGGTCGAATGGCTTAATTCTGCACTTATGTCTTATGCTCTTATTATCACCATCAATTTCATATCTTTATTTGCTTCATGTAGAATGGCTTATAGAGCCAGCATTTTGCCATGTGCCTTTTCATGCCTATTTTGATGATTTCACCAGGAAAATGCCTTTTTCACGATCGTGTGCCTAAATCAGCCTTTTTTTGCCATCTTGCAAAAAGGATGTGCTATTTTCTCTAGTTGTACAATGATTACAAAGGCATTTCCTATGTAAACACGTTAATATTAATGTTATTATTAACGTGTTAACATAGCATAACTTACAAGAAAATTTCCACCACCGGGGCGAAACCCGGGGCGCCACCGTCGGTCGTTCATTCGTTCGTGCCGCTGCCCGCTGATTCAGGTTTCTCCAAGATCTATTTAAGAAAGAACTGCAGATGCTGGAAAAATCGAAGGTAGATCAAAAATGCTGGAGAAACTCAGCGGGTGCGGCAGCATCTATGGAGAAAATGAATAGGACGTTTCGGGTCGAGACCCTTCTTCAGATTGATGTGGGGGGGGGGGGCGGGAAAAAGAAAGGAAGAGGCGGAGACAGTAGGATTAGAAGGAGAACTGGGAAGGGGAGGAGAAGTCAAGGACTATCTAAAATTAGAGAAGTCAATGTTGATACCGCTGGGATGTAGACCACCCAAGCGAAATACCCAAGCTTGTCTCCTCACTACATTTACTGCTGGCTCTAGTCGCAAATCTGAGTTTCTGAGTGATTTGTGCAAGGCATTCATTGATGCTGGAATTCCACTGTGGAAATTTGAAAACAAATCTCTCAGAAGTTTTTAGAGAAAAACACAGAGGAACATATACCAAGTGAGTCATCATAATGGAAAAAATATTTTGACAGCAGTATCATGCAGAAAATTGTGCAGTATTCAACAGTATTGTGCAGAAAATTAGAGATGAAGTTGCATGCAACAGAATATGGATTCCAATAGGCGAGACAACCGATGCTGTGGGGAGATCTGTTGCCAATGTGGTCATCGCTGTTTGTTGACATTGGAAGTATTGGGGAAGTCAAACAGCTCAACTATTGCTCAGTTGTTTACATCTTCACTTTGCTATACTTTGTCCAGAAAGTATAAAACACGGGAATGCACATCCATTTGTGACTTAGTTTTATTCTCCAAAATGTTGCATTTGACATGCTTAGCTCAAGGACTTCATAGAGTTGCCAAGCACAGACGTAGCTTGTTTCAAAATGTCGATCACCTAGTTTCCAATGTCAAGAACATTTTCCACAAAGTACCGTCACGTGTGCAGTTATTCAAGGAAATGGCACCCGAGATCCGCTACCTCCTCAGCCCGTTTTGCTAGGTGGGGTACATGGCTCCCTGCTGTACTCTACTATGCTGCAAAATTTGAAAAGATAAAGTAAATCGTCAACTGTTTTGAAGAAGAATCTGCTGCCGTCAGGATGGTCAGTGAAATCATGCAGAAAAAGTCCCTCCACCGCGATCTTGTGTTTATTGTTTCCAATTTTGCAAACTTCCCACAAGCTATCACTTCCCTTGAGAAACGTGGCGAAACATTAGTGAATAACTTGCACGTTTTCAACAAAGTAACTGACGATATTCGTAAAGTTCTTGATGATGTAGGTAAAGACATACAAGGAAAATGTGAGAGAATGATTTTAGCTAACAAAGATCTTGAAGAAATACAAAACATAGCTAAAGTTCTCAAAGATAGTTGTAATGCACAAGATATCGATATGAATATAGAGTCAATAGCTTGTTTTGGGTACGCACCAGTTACCTCAGCTGCGGTAGAAATAAGTTTTTCACAACTGAAGCATATTCTGTCTGACAGACGGCATATTTTAACACCAGATAATTTGAAAAAAATGCTAGTAATTATGGGCAACCAGGCAACTATGGTCACAGCAGTATACCTTTATATTATTATTTTTAGCGGTGGAAATAAATGCCTTTTTATGCCTTATTTGTCAATAAATGCCTTTTCGCGCCTTTTTTGTAAATTTATTATGCCTTTTAGCCTGCCGATTTCAGAGTTTTTTAGATCCTAAAATTCCTGGCTCTACTTATAAACATAAATTACAGCATTACTGACTTTAATTATATATTTGACTCAGAGTTGACAGTACATGCATGTAACAAACAACAAGAACAATAAATATCCCTCTCTGGATAACATAGCATAGAATTAAATCTAGAAATAGGTTTCATTTGGCCTAATGTATATACAAATCATTTTTATTATTTGCTATTACTATTGATAGATTGAATAACCTACACAAACAATAAGGTCGTAGCAATAATGTATGGGCTGATAATATCTGCAGTATATTAACTGGATATATATAAGATGAAAAGGAGAGTTTAAGTATAAGAATGGACAAATTACATACATAATGCCTGCAAAGTGCTGTATTGATGTATATATAGGTAGCATAAAGAAACAGCAAGCAGATCTTGTACAAGTAAATTACAAGCCCATTGTATTTGGATTTTTGGAAGATCCTGCAGGATAGTATCTTTGCTGTTGTGAGGCATCACAGAATTGGGAGTGTAGGAAGGAACTGCAGATGCTGGTTTAAACCAAAGGTAGACACAAAAAGCTGGAGTAACTCAGTGGGTCAGACAACATCTCTGGAGAAAAGGAATCTGTGTGACCCGCTGAGTTACTCCAGCTTTTTGTGTCTAGATACAGAATTGGGAGCAGTCTACTCACCTCGATTGGACAGAGAGAATGGGGATGAATATTTCCCTGTCAGATTGGCAGGCTGTGCTTTATAGTGTACGACAAAGATTGGTGCTTTGATCCCAGCTACTCATGATTTCCATCAATTATTTGGCTTAGGATAAACTGTCAGATTACCAAGTTTGCAGATATTTAACTAGGTAGGATGATGGGCATGAAGGATAGTATAAAGTAGCTTCAAGTGGATAGGGACAAGCTAAATGTGAGGGCAAGAACGTGGCAGATGGAATATAATGTGAAAAAATATAATGTCATTCACTTTTGTATCTTCAAGGGGACCCGAGTGTGTTTGTCCACAAAACACTGAAAGCCAACATAGTCAGGATCTTCCGCACCTCCTCGACCATAATACCGACTGCCCCAAGTTCCAAGCCCTCATGCCTTTCTTCATGGTAAAAACAGAGGAGAAATACTAATTGAAGACTCTTCCCATTTCCTGTGGCTCCATATTGAATTGACTGCTTTGATTCCTGAGGGGTCCTACTCTATTTCTGGTTACCCTTTTTTCCATGATGTACATAACATCTCTTGGGATTATCTTTAATATTATCTGCCTGAGCTATTGCCTGTCCCTCTTGTTTTCCTTTTTTAGCTTGCTCCTCAGTTCCCAAAACTCCTCCAGGGATACAATTGATCCCAACTGCCAAAACCTACCCCATGCCCCCTTCTTACATTTAACCAGAGCTTCAATTTCTCTTGGCATCCAAGCTTCCTTATACCCACCTGCCTTGTCCTTCACTCTGACAGGAACATATATGTCCTGGACCCTGGAATCTGAACAAGTAGCATGGCACTGCATGATGAACTGATTCAGAGACATTTACAGAACTCGATCTAGATCCAGATAAGCGACACAAACAGCACATACTTTCCTCACTATTTGCTCAAATCGTAGGTTATAGAAAGTCAATTTATTTTATAGTTAGCATTTTTATAATACTCTTGAACCACAGACATCTTTATTACAGAGTTGTGATGAAATAGTAGCTAAGTATTAATATCATGTTATATTTAATGTAAAATTTACAACTGGCACAGTATTACCTTGAGAAAAAAAACTTTATAATATGAATACTTTGGAAAGGAAGGATTAAAAGTTAAACCAGCTCATAAAATAACTGGAATCACATAACAGGTGAAAAATCACAGCCTTCGTAATCTATTTTCCATTTGCTTTTAGAAGGCCTGCATATGGTTTTAAAACAATAGTTAAGGCAAATCATCATTCATCTGAATCATTCTCCAGTTCTCTGGATGGACTTGCACAATTAATACATCTCGGGATTCCTGGTGCATGATGTCATTCTACAAAGCATCTCAGGACAACTCAACACATTTAAACAGAATAATGTACTATGTATGTACAGTCAGCTACAACCCCATTTATTTGCATTACAATTAGCCACAGAAAGAACATTTTTACATTAATTCTTGAGAAAATAAGAGGTTGTTTATCTAACATATATTACATGTTTTAATCCTTTGTAGAAGTCAGTGGCAAATTGTTCAATTTGCAACTCCTAAGAATAACACTGCAGTCAATTCAATTTATAGCTTAAAAATGGCTGAATACTTGTAGTGGATGTATGTCCTTTAAATAATTGATGAAAAATACATTTCTTCATGCTTACACAATTAACTGTACAGAAAAATATGTTCTAATTCTTGCTGGTAACATTAGCTCCTTCTGACTTTCAGTAGGTAGCCACAAAATAAATACACAATGACAGTGAATCTAATGTGCAAACAACAGACAAATACTTTAAATAAATTATTTCTGATTTCAACAGTATTAACACCTCTTTAACCCAGACTCTACCTAAAGGAATCAATGTACACCTAAAGAAAGTTAATGTGAACAATTTCCTTGGTTCAATTTTTTTTTGCAATTTGTATAAATCATGTGAAACATATTGAGGAAATTGAAAAAAAAGCTTTATGCCCATCAGCGTTCATTGTGGTCAGTGGCACAAAGAAAAGCCAAATTCATCCTGAACTGTAATCCATTGTCCTTTTTGAAGTATTGCCTTTGGCTCATTTTGAAGATAGGTGGTTATGCTGTTAAAATTCTATATTCTATGTGCTCTTTTTGGTTTTGGGAATAGACTTAATTGTGTGTTTATATCCAGAGCCATTATTGGTTGGGGTAATGGATCTACGTAGCTCTGGCTTACCAGAGATTGAACCAGATCGTATTGCTGTGTTCAGATGTGTGGGTGACCACGCTTGTTTATCTTGCAATGGTGATCGTTTCATGCTTAGTTTTGGAGAAGCCTTGTTGTTCCCAGGAGGCTGAAATTAACCAAAGTACAAGTGAAAATTGACCATAAAATAATTTTAAAAAGGAAGATTCAAATGTCATTATCACCCAGGGTCAATAGCAACGGTTTGAAAATAATTATGTTTCCAAGTTACATATGCAGAGCACCTCAGCCAGAATCTCAGGTCTTCTAACTTTTTAAATTAAATTCAGATAGGTTTACTAGAAGGATAGGCTCTGAGTATTTGATAAACAATTTTGGATATTTTGCTGAATTTATCAAGCATGCAAAACAAGGTAAAAGTATGAACTGATACAGCACCAACTTTGAATACAGACCCATTTCCATTCAAACATGGAATCAGCCAGTGATAAGACCTATCTTAAGTTGAAGATGGGTCGTGACCCGAAACATCACCTATCCATGTTCCTCAGGGATGCTGCCTGATCTGCTGAGTAATCCAGTACTTTGTGTCCTTTTGTGTATTAACCAGCATCTAGTTTCTATTATTTACATTGCAGGTATATCCACCATTACATCATTTTTTTACTGAGAGCACATGGTCTATAGTAACAGGAGTGATTTATGAATTGTTAAATGGAGTTTAGTGTTGAAGGTAGAAAAAACATTTTCAATGAAAATATGTCCCAGAACACTTTAAATTTAACCACTCTTTGGTACAGAAATCAGCATTGTGGCACAAATTTAAATTAGCATGTCCTTTTAAATTAGTTCTCGGTGACTTGATTCATAAGCTATAGGAGCAGAATTAGGCCATTCGGCTCACCAACACTATTCCACCATGGGTCATCTATCTTTCCCTCTCAAACCCATCTCCTGCCGTCTCCTCATAACCCCCGACACACTTACTAATCAAGAATCTGTCAAACTCCACCTTAAAAATATCCAAACAAGTAATTTCTTCTTGAAGAACATACATACAAGATTTTATTTATTCAGATGCAAAACTATGTCTGACTTAGCAAAAATTTCTAAACACCGGTTTTCGCTTCTTCATTCTGGGGTATTGCATGTAGATTGATCATAAAAAAATTAATTTAATCCATTTTAAAAAGGCTGTAACGTAACAAAATGTGGAAAAAGTGAAGGGGTCTGAATATTTTCTGAAAGCACTGTAAATGTTTAACTTGCGATAGTTCCTGCCTTAACATTCTCCTCCAGCAGCTTGTCCCATACACCCACCACTCTTTGTGTAAAAAAGTAAACCCTCCTGTTAAATCTTTTCCCCCCTCACTTTAAACCCAAGTCCTCTGGTTCTTGATTCCCCTATTCTGGACTCTGTGTATTACTTGATTTATTCCTCTCATGATTTTGTACACTTCTAGAGGATTGCCTGCCCCTCATCCTCCTGCGCTCCAAGGAATGAAGTCCCGGCCTGCTTAATCTCTACCAACAACTCAGGTCCTCCAGAACTGGCAACATTCTTGTAAGTCTTCTCTATACCCTTTCCAGCTTGACACCATATTTCCAAAAATATGGTGACCAAAACTGAACACAATACTCTGAATATAGTCTCACCAATATCTTATATACAGTGCCCTCCATAATGTTTGGGACAAAGACCCGTCATTTATTTATTTGCCTCTGTACTCCACAATTTGAGATTTGTAATAGAAAAAGTCACATGTGGTTAGTTCAAGTTCAAGTGAGTTTATTGTCATGTGTCCCTGAAAGGACAATTAAATTCTTGCTTTGCTTCAGCGCACAGAACGTAGTAGACATTTACTACAAAACAGATCACTGTGTCCATATATCATTATATAAATACATACACACATGAATAAATAAACTGATAAAGTGCAAATAACAGATAATGGGTTATTAATGATGAGAGTTTTGTCCGAGCCAGGTTTAATAGCCTGATGGCTGTGGGGAAGTAGCTATTCCTCAACCTGGTCGTTGCAGTCTTCAGGCTCCTGTACCTTCTACCTGAAGGTAGCAGGGAGATCAGTGTGTGGCCAGGATGGTGTGGGTCCTTGATGATGCTGCCAGCCTTTTTGAGGCAGCAACTGCGATAAATCCCCTCGATGGACGGAAGTACAGAGCCGATGATGGACTGGGCAGTTTACACTACGTTTTGAAGTATTTTCCTCTACAGGGCGCTCACGTTGCCGAACCAAGCCACGATGCAACCGGTCAGCATGCTCTCTACTGTGCACCTGTAGAAGTTAGAGAGAGTCCTCCTTGACAATGAAGCTGGAGCTGCTGACTTTGAAGGTACCCCCGTTCGTTACAGAGCTGAAGCTGCAGTCTGTGAGGGAATTCCATCGCAGAAACAGCAGGTACAGTAAGTACAGTACGTGAAAACAAAGGAGAAACCTCCATTGTGTGTGGAAACGTGGCCGAAGCGCAGGACTTCAGGTCCCCTGCGCTTCAGTCGGCTCTTGGAGGTCATCCCGGGGTTTCCAGGTATCGTACCTGGGATCCTCAGTCAGGTCGGGAGTTTCACAGCCAGTGTGGGAAGATTTAAAGTCCGGGGCTCCCACAGCTGCGGGAGATCGCGAAATTGCCAGCACCTTCAGCTGCCCAAGCAGCTTGTCTGAAATGGCACCGATTACTGGCGCTTCCCTGATGCAGGGAAGTGCACGATTACTGCCATTTCCCTGATGCAGGGAAGTGCACATTTTCTGATTTTATTAAAGGGTATATATTTCGGTTTCACCATGTACAAATTACAGCTGTGTTCATACAGAGTGCCCCCATTTCAGGCCACCAAAATGTTTGGGACACATGGCTTCACGGGTGTTTGTAATTGCTCAGGTGTGTATAAATACCTCCTTAATGCTGATATAAAAGATCTCTCAGCACCTAGTCTTTCCATCACCTTTGGAAACTTGTATTGCTGTTTATCAACATGAGGATCAAAGTTGTGTCAATGAAAGTCAAATAAGCCATTATGAGGCAGAGAAACAAGAATAAAACTGTTAGAGACATCAGCCAAACCTTAGGCTTACCAAAATCAACTGTTTGGAACATCATTAAGAAGAAAGAGAGCACTGGTGAGCTTACTAATCGCAAAGGGAATGGCAGGCCGAGGAAGACCTCCACAGCTGATGACAGAAGAAATCTGTCCATAACGAAATCCCCAAACACCTGTCCAACAGATCAGAAACACTCTTCAAGAGTCAGGTGTGGATTTGTCAATGACCACTGTCCGCAGAAGACTTCAGGAACAGAAATACAGAGGCTACATTGCAAGATACAAACCACTAGTTAGCCGCAAAAATAGGATGGCCAGGATACAGTTTGCCAAGAAGTTCTTAAACAAGCAACCACAGTTCTGGAAAAAGGTTTTGTGGATAGATGAGACGAAGATTCACTTATATCAGAGTAATGTCAAGAGCAAAGTATGGAGGAGAGAAGGAACTGCCCAAGATCCAAAGCATTCTGGCCTGGCAGTGCATCACCAGAGAAGACATCCAGCAACTGGTGATGTCCATGAATCGCAGACTTCAAGCAATCATTACATGCAAAGAGTGTGCAACAAAATACTAAACATGACTTCTTTCATTTACATGGCATTGCTGTGTCTCAAACATTATGGTGCAATTGTTATCCCACTTTTTAAGAAAGGCGGGAGAGAGAAAACAGGGAATTATAGACCAGTTAAGCTGACATCGGTGGTGGGGAAGATGCTGGAGTCAATCATAAAAGATGAAATAGCGGCACATTTGGATAGCAGTAACAGGATCGGTCCGAGTCAGCATGGATTTACGAAGGGGGAATCATGCTTGAATAATCTTCTGAGATTTTTTGAGGAAGTAACTGGGAAAAAAGGACAAAGGAGAGCCAGTGGGTGTCGTGTACCTTGACTTTAAGAAAGCATTTGATAAGGTCCGACATAGGAGATTAGTGGGCAAAATTAGGGCACATGGTATTGGGGGTAGAGAGCTGACATGGATAGAAAATTGGTTGGCAGATAGGAAACAAAGAATAGGGATTAACGGGTCCGTTAATAGTGACTAGTGGGGTACCGCAAGGCTCGGTGCTGGGACCGCAGCTATTTAAAATATACATCAATGATTTAGATGAGGGGATTACAAGTAACGTTAGCAAATTTGCAGATGACACAAAGCTGGGTGGCAGTGTGAACTGTGAGGAGGATGCTTTGAGAATGCAGGGCGACTTGGACAGGTTGGGTGAGTGGGCACATGCATGGCAGACGCAGTTTAATGTGGATAAATGTGAGGTTATCCACTTTGGTAGCAAAAACAGGAAGGCAGATTATTATCTAAATGGTGTCGAGTTGGGAAAAGGGAAGTATAACGGGATCTGGGAGTCCTTGTTCATCAGTCAATAAAAGTAAGCATGCAGGTACAGCAGGCAGTGAAGAACGTGAATGGCATGTTGGCCTTCATATCAAGAGGAGTTGAGTACAGGAGTAAAGAGGTCCTTCTGTAGTTGTACAGGGCCCTAGTGAGACCACACCTGGAGTATTGTGTGCAGTTTTGGTCTCCAAATTTGAGGAAGGACATTCTTGCTATTGAGGGAGTGCAGCGTCGGTTAATTCCGGGATGGCGTGACTGTCATAAGCTGAGAGATTGGCGTGGCTGGGCTTGTATACTCTGGAATTTAGGATAAGAGGGGATCTTATTGAAACATTTAAGATTATTAAGGGTTTGGACACGCTAGAGGCAGGAAACATGTTCCCGTTGTTGGAGGAGTCCAGAACCAGGGGCCACAATTTATGAATAAGGGGTAAGCCATTCAGAACGGAGATGTGGAAACACTTTTTCACACAGGGAGTTGTGAGTGTGGAATTCTCTGCCTCAGAGGATACTCTGGATACTTTCAAGAGAGATCTAGATAGGGCTCTTAAAGATAGTGGAGTCAGGGGATATGAGGAGAAGGCAGGAACAGGGTACTGATTGTGGATGATCAGCCATGATCACATTGAATGGCGGTGCTGGCTCGAAGGGGTGATTGGCCTACGCCTGCACCTATTATCTATTGTCCATTGTCTATTGTGCCCTAAAATGGGGGGGGACTATATATAAACACTGCTGTAATTTCTACATGGTAAAACCAAAATGTATAAAAATGGTCTTTATTAAAATATGACAATTTTCCCTTTAACCACATGTGATTTTTGTTATTACAAATCTCAAGTTGTGGAGTACAAAAGCAAATAAATAAATGATGATTGTTTGTCCGAAACTTTATGGAGGGCACTGTAACTGCAACATAAACTCCCAATTTCTATACTCTGACTGATGAAAGCCTTTTTGACCACCCTTTCCACCTATGACACCACTTTCAAGGAACTATGTACCTGCACTCCTAGATCTCTCTGCTGTACAACGCTCCCCAGAGCTCTACCATGCACCGTGTAGGTCCGGCCCACATTAGACCACTCAAAATGCAACACTGCATATTTCTGTTTTAAATTCCAGCAACCATTCCTCAGCCCACCCACCCTACCAATCAAGGTCATGCTACAATTATTGACAACCATCTTCATTATCTACAATACCACCTACTTTATTGTTAAAGAAGGAACTGCAAATGCTGGAGAATGAAGAAGGGTCTCGACCCAAAACGTTGCCTATCTCCTTCGCTCCTTAGATGCTGCTGCACCCGCTGAGTTTCTCCAGCTTTTTGTGTAACCCACCTACTTTATTGTCATCTGCAAACTTGCTAATCATGCCATTTACGTTCTCATCCAAATCATTAATGTAGGTGCCAAACAGCAAAGGGCCCAGCACTAATAACTAGTTAGAGGTCTCCAGTCCAAAAAACAACCCTCCACCGTCACCCTCTGCTTAGTTTAGTTTAATTTATTGTCACGTGTACTGAGTTACAGTGAAAAGCTTTTGTTGCGTGCTAGCCAGTCAGCGGAAAGACAAGATATAATTACAATTGTGATATCCACAGTGTACAGATACTGTACATGTGGAATAATGTAAATAACATTTAGTGCAAAATAAAGTCTGGTAAAGTCTGATCAAAGATAGTCCAAGGGTCTCCAATGAGGTAGATAGTCAGGACTGCCCTCTAGTTGTTGATAGGATAGTTCAGTTGCCTGATAACAGCTGGGAATAAACGGTCCCTGACTCTGAAGGTGCTTGCCTGATGGTAGAGTTGAGAAGAGGGTATGGCCGGGTTGGAAGATTGCAACCTTCACGTGGTCCACCCTGTTTCGACAAATGCAACCAATTCGACGTGCACAAATGGAAGATCAAATAGAACAAGTTGTCCAACAACTTTAGGCTGTGCACGCCACACGAAAGAAGAAGGGTATGGCCGGGGTGCGACTCATCCTTGATTATGCTGGAGGCATTGCTGAGGCAGTGCGAGGTGTAAATGACATAAATGGAAAGGAGGTTATTTTGTGTTATATCTGGGCTGCATCCACAATTCACTGCAATTTCTTGCAATCTTGGATGAAGCTGTTCCTACACTATGCTGTGATGCTTTCTGATAAAATGCTTTCCACGGCTTTCTACCACTTTTCTATCCATTCAGCTATCTCTCCTTGAATTCCATGCGATCCAACCTTTCAGAGCAGCTTACCATTCAGAACCTTGTCAAATGTCTTGCTGAGCTCCATATACAAAACATCTACAGCTTTACTGTTATCAACCTTTATGGTCACATCTTCAAAAAACACAAAGCAGATTTGTGAGGTCACAACCTGTCATGTACAAACCCTGCCGACTATCCTTAATCAACTAGTTGTATACTGTGCAGTATAAATGGGTCAGATGTTATCCAATGCCATTCATGTAAAAAAATATCAATCTCCCCCAACTTGTAACCTCCCCCCATCAGGCTCACTTACCTTAGTGGTTACCAGCGGTAAGATCTCTGCTTCTGCCCCCGAGGTCTGGGGGGTAGGGCTGTTGGATGGTGCTGCATCTTGAACATGGCCCGGCTTGGGCCCTGCCCTAAAAAAGGCCTCTGTGCTTGTTGCTCGGCACCATGTCCACCATACCCGGCGAACTGTCTGGTATGGAGAGGAGGGTAGGAGTACAGTCTCCGGAAAGACGACACCTTAGGAGATGCCTTCATGAGGCCAACAGTTTTTGCCTCCTCATCGAGCTCCTTTACATGTTTGGACAGGTCTTCTCCGAACAGGAGGTTTGGGGGTTGCACATTCCCCGGTTTGCACAGCCCAGCAAATTTAGGGTTTAGAGCAGGACGGATGGCATTCTTTCTGAGCCAATTGATTTCAAAATGTGCATGGCACATTAATGCCATTGTGTCGTGCTGCGTAGATGAGAGGGGCACCCCATCCACTGACCTGGCAAAGGCCGTGATGCCCGAGGCAAGTAGCCTGAGAATTCTTTGAATTTTAACCCCTTGGGCTCTGACGCCCCCTCCAATGTGTCCCCAGTTAGATTGGTTTACAACCGGGACACTAAGTGAGGCACAGTTCAGTGGAGTATGATACTTGGCAGTTGTCTCCTCCATCATTTGGTCCTGGAGTTGATGGGAAGCCAAATAATTTATTGTCATTGCGAGCTCTTCATCCAATGGTTCCCCTGTAAGGGCAGGGATTGCAAATCTGGATGCCATAGGTAGTACATCCGATGTTCTCTCATCCCATGAAGCATGCTGTCCAATTGTGCCTCCGTTGTCTGGGTCAGTATAGCACTGACCTCGTACGCTCCCCTCATATTCTGCAGCCCTGACACAGGTGCTGCTGCCTCAGGTTCTCTGAAATCCCCGGACTCCGATATCTCCGTCCTTTGGAGCATATCGTGCTGGAGTAACCTCTCCACTAGGTTCTCCATGTGGGCCAGCCTGCCAATATAGGCTGCCCATACAAGGAGGGGAATTTTCCACCTCCTGCCCGACCCAGAGTCCAAGGCCCTCACAGACTTTCTAGTGGCTTTCCTCCCCCGTGGAGTAGCCAATGTGCTTTCTGGCAGCACCAAGTCTGTAGCCGCTGGCTGCTCCGCCAGCGGCCCTGAAGGCGAATTCGGCGGCCACACGCTGCCCGCAGACCCGTGGTCTTCTGCAGCCGGCTTCATCGTGGCTCGCCTCTTCACTTTCGACATGTCTCCCGCAGTCCGAAGCTGAAAAAACGGTAATCAAAAACACTCCGGACCTGGAGCAACGACCTCAGCTATGTTATGAACACTTACCTGAGCCTTTAAACTTACCCGCTGGAAGGAGTGACACGCTAGCCAGTCAGTCGTTGCACAATGCGTCAGACATAATGACGCGCATGCATGGGGACGGCCTTCTTCACATAGTCACTCACGTGACTCCAAAGTAAAATCAAGGTTTGTTTATTATGGTCATGTATAGCAAGATGCAGTGAAAATACAATAAAGCCAAACTCGGGTACAATAGATGGAGCAAAAGGGAGGAAACAGAATTGTAGTACACCAATTCTGGAGAAAAAGTCCAATGTCTGCAATGGAGTAGAGTTGAATAGGACAGTACCCTAACTTATGGAGCTCTGGCAGATGTCATTAAGGACAATCCTAAGAGATTTTAGTGTTGACCGCACTTTTGTGTTTTCACAACAGGAGTGTATGAGTGCACAAAGAGAACTTGACTCTTTGTTCAAGAAAGGGGTGATTGAGAGGTCGAGTCGTGAATCTCACCATTTTGTGTCAAACATATTTACTAGGCAAAAGAAGGATGGAGGATGTCGAATTATCCTTGATTTGACAGAGCTTAACACCTTTGTGCAGTATAAACACTTTAAAATGGAAACTTTTGTCACTGCCAAACAACTGCTTTCCAAGGGATGTTACATGGCGAGCATTGACCTCTAAGATGCTTACTATTCAGTGGCCATTCATGAAGATCACAGGAGATTTTTGAAGTTTAACTGGATGAAGCAGTTGTGGCGATTTAAAGCATTGCCTAATGGATTAACCTCAGCCCCCAGACTATTCATTAAATTGCTAAATCCAGTCCAGGGGCTACTCAGGGCACAGAATCATATCGTCATGGCATATTTGGATGACATCTTAGTCATTGGGAGGACTTTGGAATTAGCTGAATTATCTGTATCAGCTACAAAACCAGTTTTTCAAAAACTAGGGTTTTTAATCCATCCAGTTAAGTCTAAGTTGGTGCCATCTACAATAATTGACTATTTGGGATTCACCATTAACTCAGTACACATGTCAGTGACTCTGCTACGGGGCAAGTAATTAGAGTTAATTGAAGCCTGCAGGAAACTCATTGTTGATAATCAATCTTCTATTAGACAAGTGGCTAGTATAATTGAAAAATTAGTGGCAGTGTTCCCAGCTACTCAGTTCGGGCCTTTGCACTACCAAAACTTACAGCTTGCAAAGGAACAGGCTCTCAAGCTTCAGAGAGGTTGTTTCGATAGACCCATGCAATTGCTAGCTGAAGCCCTGGCTGAGTTACAATATTCAGTGTTGTTCTAGTACTATTTTAGTCGATACACCATCAGTAATCCTGCAGACTGATGCCAGTGCACTAGGATGGGGTGCTACCGATACTGTCTCGAGCTGTGGTGGCAGATGGGATCTGCAGGAATCATCGATGCTTCAGTCACACGGTATTATCCTGTGATAAATTGTCTAATCTCATCTGGCATTGGTGTATTGCAAGAAACATCTGGGTTTCAGCTATCTATTTATCAAGTAGATATAACACGGTGGCAGACACCAGGTCATGAGAGTTCAATGACAACAAAGAATGGATGTTAAATCACGAAGTGTTTAATGACATTGTCCTTCGTTATGGTGTACCGGACATTGATCTGTTTGCTTCCAGGCTTAATCATCAGTTACCAATTTACGTGCCATGGGAGCCAGACCCAGGAGCAGTAGCAGTAGATGCATTCTCGCTACATTGGGGTGGGAAATTTGTGTATGTGTTTCCCCCATTCTGCCTCATTAGTCAATGTGTGGCCAAAATTCAGCAAGACTCCGCCTCTGGCATATTGGTAGTGCCAGACTGGCCTACTTGGCATTGGTTCCCTCTGGTTCTAGCTTTAATCACACAGCCTTTTATGGCCAAGAGCAGAAATCTGCTGGTACACCCGGTGACAGGGGAAAGCCACCCTCTTCATGACCATATAAATTTGTTGGTTTGCAGATTCTGACCAAAAACGTTCCTGGGGCTCTGGCTTTCAGAGCGTACCATAGATGTCATCACTGCAGCCTGGAGGAAGATCACACAGAAACAGTACACCTCTCACATAAGGAAATGGGAGATGTACTGTTCCCGCTCTAATATTTCATATAACACAGCTTCTATTACGGACATTTTGCAATTTCTTTCATCCCTTTTTCATGATAACAAGTTCAGATACAGTGCCATTAAAGTGCCCGGAGTACTTTGTCCAATTATTTACGGCTGGGGTCAGCGAACCACATGGTAGGGTCTCGCCCTTTAATAACTAAGTTTATGAAGGGCATTTTTAACTCCACTCCACCTAGGCCCAGGTACACACACATATAGGATGTGAGCTTGGTTCTGGCCAGGGGGGGCGAGGCACTGAGAACGATTTGGTGGGGGGTGGGAGTGTGTGAGTTGCAACCACACGCAGCGTCAGGAAGTAGATAGGACTGTTCAGTGAACCTTTGTGACATTGATGCAGCGACACTTGTGTACTGCCTAGGAGAGCTATGCTACATGGTTTTACTGGGTTTATATGCAAAACAAAGCATTTCACTGTACATGTGACAATAAAGTATCATTGTAGCATTGAAGGAGATTGGTTTGTGTGATGGATTGGGCTGTATTTACAACTCTGCAACTGACGCATTCCAATACGATGCTGTCTGCAGTGCATCTGTAGAAATTAGTAAGACATTGGAGACACGCTGAATTTCCTTAGCCTTCTGAAGAAGTAGAGGTGTTACCGTGCTTGCTTGACCATCGCATCAACGTGGTTGGACCAGGACAAATTTTTAATGAAATTTATCAGCAAACCAATTTTTTTCTCAAGGTTCAGCATACCCTTCTTTGTTTTCCTGATCTGTTTCTACTTTTGAAGTCCAGAATCATCGTTTTACCATGCCGCATTCAAAGATTTATGAAGATACTTTCACTTCCTGCAGCTCCTTTGAAATTATACAATTTAGTTCATTTTGTCTCTCGATATTACTGCTAAAATGAATCATCCTGCATTTCTTTGCAATCAGTCACATATCTGCTCATTTCACCTGCCTAAATGGTCCAGGTTTCACAGTTTGCCATAATTTCCTTCTTTGTATTGTCGAGAGATTTTGTAGTTTTACCTTTCAGACCCGCATTTGTCATAAATATTACTTTATTAAATTATATGCAGCAAGTAGAACAATTTCATTTTAAAGATAATTATTGGCTGCAGCGGTCACCGACTTTAGTTTCCACAGCACGGGGTTATTCAAACGTTCTTTGGGAACATTCGTAGAACTCATTTTTACCCAATAGCATAGTGTCATTAATGACAGGACAATCTGCCCTGAAAAATACTTTTCTCTACATTCTGTAAACCAATCTCCAAGCAACATGTATCACTAATTACATATTTGTTCTCCCACCCTCCCCCTCCTCCAGCCGACGACTACAGCAGAATAATACAGGTATAACAGGCTCATTTTTGTAAGAATTGACGCTAGCACCTAGAAATTTGACAATTTGTGACAAATGTGTGCAGAAATGCCATTTATAGCACGTTAGATTACTCTAGCCAACTAGTGACCATTGGAAGATCAGCCTGAACACTTCCAGGCATATTCCATTTTTGCATTTCCTCTCTCCCTCCTCTTCCCCCCCCCCAAAAAAAGTCAGTCAAACAGCCAATTATGCTGTTGGTCACACTGCATACTTTTCCTTCATTTCTGACAGACAGCTTCTGGGGGCAATGTACAATTTTCATTATTAATTCTCAAGGGCATCATTATCGCATCAATGTCATCCTCACAACATCTCACCTGACATGAGGGAAGATTGAGTGCTCTTGGCATCAAGGCAGCATCGAACCAAAGGTGGCATCAAGGATCCCTGATAACACTGGTAACAATGAGCATGAACTGCAAAAAAACATTCCAGGCTCAGTATCATGCCTCAGGCGATGAAAGATGACAGTGGGTGCTGCAGATCAATCATTCCAATCCCAGACGGAACTGCAGGACCTCTTCAGGGCAGGATTCCTCTAATCATCTTCAACTGCTATGTCAATGACCTTTTCATAACACATCAGAAATGGGCTGTATGATGATAAAGGAAAACTGAACTGAAAATGAACTGATAATTATAAAATGTTCAATTCCATTTGTAACTTATCAACAAAAGAAGCAGCCCATGCCTGCACAACGCAAGGTGCTAAAAACATTCTGGCTTGGGCTCTAAACTAATAAGTAACATTCGCATCCAAAATAAGGTGTGATATTGACCTTCTCCAAAAAGAGTTTAGCCACCAACTTTGACATATAATGGCAATACCATCGCAAATCCACCACTCTGGCGTCCACCATGGATCAGAAATCCAATGAGCCCATCCACATGGCACAGCTGCTGCAGTGCAGAACATAGCCTGGGTATCTTGGAGCAAACAACTTGTCCCAATACCCATAGCATTTCTACTGCCAGCAAAGTGCACCTCAGGAGCATGTCTTCCCTGCACCATTAATGCACAGTGACTGTATCATGTACAATGTTTACTCCATCGTGAAAAGTATCTAAATTCTTGAACTCCCAACAACGCTATGGGAGGACTCCTCCAAGGCAATTAGAGATTGACATGAATGGCCAGGTCCTGAAAAATTAGTATATATTTTTTTAAAAAGAAAAAAAATTCCCAACTACACTTTTCAATGGTCTGCATAAAAATGGTTATGCAAATCACAGAGCTCCCATTATTAATCACAGTCTTTTCCTCTTGTTACAATAACAGTAGGCAGAAGATGCCGGAATCCCCTGGGGACGTTCCCCTCGACAACACGTATTCTCCTTTGGATACTGTTATGGCGGAGGACCGAGCAGCGGTAGCGGCCTGGCCTGCAGTGTCGGGCCTGGCTCCGAGGCACAGCGGGGAAGGGAAAAGTCAGAACCACAGTGAGAGAAGACTAGGGGCATAGATCGGAGATCGTGTGGCAGCAAACAAGACTCCAGGATGGTGTGTTGATTCCCTGGTGCCAGGGTCCATGATGTCTCAGTGCAGTTGCAGAACATTCTCACCGGTAGGGCAAGCAGCTGGAAGTTGTGCAGGTTGGCACAAATGACATGGGGAGGAAGAGAAATTAGATCCTGTAAAGTGAGCATAGGGAGTTAGGCAAAAGATAACAATGCAGGACCCTTAGAATAGTCATCTCTGGATTACTTCCAGTGCCACGTATCAGTGAGAGTAGAAATGGGAAGATAGGACAGATGAATGCATAGGTCAGGAGTTGGTGCAGGAGGCAGGGGTTCACATTTTTAGACCATTGGGATCTCATCTGGAGCAGAGGTGATCTGGACAAGAGGGACGGGTTGCATCTGACCTGGAGGGAGACCAGTATCCTTGCAGGGAGGTTTACTCAGGAGTGTTTAAACTAGAGAGGCAAGCTGGGAAACAGTAGTAGGCCAGAAATTGGAAGGAGTGATGGGTAAGTAGAGGTTAGGACGCTGATGAGTTGAAGTGTGTTTATTTCAAATGCAAGGCATATTATGGAGAAAGCAGATAAACTTAGACCCTGGATTGATGCTATGAAGTTGTGGCCATTGTGGAAATGTGGTTGCGGGTGGGACATAACTGGCAGCTCAGTGTTAAGGTTTCAATCTTTCAAACATGATCGAGAGGAGGCAGAAAGGTCATGTTGCTTTACTGATCAGGAAGATTGTCACGGTGGCATTCAAAGAGGACATATTGGATGGCTAGTCACTGAGGTGGTATGAGTGGAGCTTACAAATATGATAGGTGAAAGCACTCTAATGGAATTGTACTCTAGGCCCCCAAAAAGCAAGCAAGAGATATGCAGACAGATTATCGAAAGATGCCAACAGGGTTGTCATAGTGTAGAAACAAGGAAATACAGATGGTGGTTTACATAAAAGGACACAAAATGCTAAAGTAACACTGCAGGGTCAGGCAGCGTCTCTGGAGAGTACGAAGAGGTGATGTTTCAGGTTGGGGATTCAGATTAGTGAGTGATTTTAACTTTGCCAATATTGACCGAGACTTGCTCAGTGCCAAAGGCTTAGCTGGGGTAGATTTGGTGAGGTGCATCCAAGAGGGTTTCTTGAAACGTTACGTGGATAGTCCAACACGAGAAGGGAACATACTGGACCTTGAGTTGGGAAATAAGCCTGGCCTCAGTGGAAGAGCATTTTGGAGATAGTGATCATAACTCTATACATTTTAGGATTGTTTTAAATAGGGAAAAGGCTGGACCTTGCAGGAAGATGCTAAATGCAGTACGGCAAACCGCAATGTTATTAGGCAGGAGCTTGGGAGGGTACACTGGGAGCAATTGTTGTTGAGTAAGTCCACATCTGACGTGAGAGTTGCTTAATGATCAGTTGATCAATGTTCAGAACTGGCATGTTCTAGTAGGGAGGAGAGATTAGGATGGCAAAGTAAGGGAAATTTGGATGACCAAGAGCTCGTAAATTTAGTCAAAAACGAAAAGGAAGTGCATGAAAGATTTAAGAGGTTGGAATCAAACCAGGCCTTCGAGGAATATAAAGAGAGGAGGGTAGAACTCAAGCAGGTGATTAGAAGGGCCAAATAGGTCACAAAATGGCTATGGTGAGTTAAATTAAATAAAATCCCAAAGCTTTTTATAGCTATATCAAAAACACGAGGATAACCAGGGAGATCATTCAAGGATAAAGGAGGCAATGTGTGTTTGGAGTCTGAGGATGAGGTATAAACAAGTACTTTTCATATGTTTTCACCAAGGACGAGGACATGGAGCTCAGTGAGATCAGTTTGGAAAATATGCAAGGGCAGTTTGAGATTAAGGAGGAGGTGGTGATGGGACACTTAAAGAACATTAAGTTGAATAAATCCCCAGGTCCTGATGAATATCTTTGTCTCTTCTCCAGCCGTAGGCGAGGTCCTAGAGGACTGGAGAGTAGCTACCATTCCTTTATTTGTGAAAGTAGAGAGAAACCAGGCAATTATAGGCTGGTGAGCCTCACGTCAGTGGTAGGGAAACTATTGGAGAGAATTCTACGGGATAGGATTTACTCCCATTTGGAAGAGAATGGGTTAATCGGAGTCAAGGGAGTGTTTTATTGTCATATGCACCAGAACAGAACGATGAAATACTTACTTGCAAAGCAGCACTACAGGTTTGTAAACACAGTGCTCAATTGATAATATAATAAATAATAATTACACAATAGAGTGCAAAAAAACCCCACAGTGCAATGCAGGCAGTTTGTAGGTTAGTTGGAGTTTGTAGCGTTCTATAGCTTGATGGTTGTTAGGAAGAAGCTTTTGCTGAACGTGGACATTAGTCTTCAGAAAGCTATACCTTCTTCCCAATGGCAGAAATGAAATTAGAGCCTGGCCAGTGTGGTGTGTCCTTGATGATGCTGGCTGCCATTTTGAGACAATACCTCCTGTAGATCAATTCAATGGTGGGGAGGTCAGTACCCGTGATCAACTGGGCAGTGTCCACAATTTTTTTGGTAATCTCCTTCATTCTTGGGCAATCAAGTTGTCGAACCACTCTGTGATGCAATCAGTCAATATGCTCTCTACCGTACACCCCTGGAACTTCAAGAGAGTATTCGTTGACATACCAAACCTCCGCAATCTTAAGGAAGTAGAAGCATTGATGGACTGTCTTTATGATTGCAACAATGTGCTGGGTCCAGGATAGATCTTCAGAGATATGTACTCCCAGGAACTTGAAGTTGTTGACCAACTCCACCATCGACCCATTGAAGAAGCCAAGTTTATGGATCCTTAGCCTTCCTCTTCTAAAGTCAACAATCAGCTCCTTGGTCTTACTGACGTTGAGAGCAAGGTTGCTGTTCTGGCACCATGTAATCAGACTATCAATCTCCCTCCTATGCTCAACAGTATCCGTATTTCGTCCAACAATGGTGGCATTGTCAGCAAATATAAAGATGAAGTTGGAACTGTGTCTGGCCACACAGTCATAGGTATTGAGCAGGAGGGTGAGCACACTGCCTTGTGGTGCCTCATATAAATGACTTGCAATTAAGGACAGTCAACAAGGGTTTACACACGGCAAGTCGTGTCTTACTAGCTTGATCAACTTTTATTAGGAAGATTGGAGGGGCATTAACACTATACTTACTGGAACACTGGAAGAGGGTGATATCC
Organism: Raja brachyura; assembly: GCA_963514005.1. The sequence goes on along the minus strand of OY740798.1, from coordinate 47,342,049 downwards.
AGTTAATATGTGCAAATGTATGGATTGAATCGGGTGTATCCGTCTGTTTAATTTTATCAATTCAAAGATCTTGGGTGTGTACTGTATACTTCACAACTCTACTTTATAAATATGTCATCCATGAAAATTCAGGGGATGAGAGGTGTCTATTGGAGGAAAAATGCCAAGAATGGAGAGGTCACTCCCTGAAAATATTAAAGTGATATACTGAAAAAATATTGGCACCAATCTGATACTTAAAAAAATAATAATTTTGAATTAATTAAATGCTTTTGAAGTTATCACGCTTTGAGGTTTTCCACATAGATTTATACCAACCCTGTGTTTTACTCTCCCAGACAACCTTTATAACCTCTTCATAATTGCATTTATTATCCCATGATCCAAGCTTGCATTGAATACCATTTATTGCAGCTACTCTTGATGTACAAGTTTGTCACAATCATTTTAATCATGATTTTAAGTCTACTCCACATAGCCATTCTTTAATAGCTCTATTTTGTTCTTATTTTACATGCATCTACATTATTAGATTACATTATGACACAGAAGGAACATGTAGGATTAAATGGTTTCAAGTTAACAAGTCTTTTTGTTTCCAGCATCTTCAGTCAAGAACTACAGAAAGCATATAATGCACTAAAGTAGCGATGCAGCTTTACTTTCCTGATCTCCAATGTTCTGCATTTCTAATCATTGTCTTGACGCCAAGGCACACAGTGAATAGAGGTTAGGAAGCTTCAGGAGAGTTATTCTTAGTTCACTGAGACACATTTCAACTCCCCTGTTTCAAAGCAGTATTGGAAGAAGCATAGGAATAAGTCACTCATCAAAGTATGTTACAGACTTTGCCTATGACTTTATCCATAGCATAAACAACAAAGGAAGAACTTACATTTATGTAGCACAATTCAGAACCCAAGGATGTTCCAAACTGGCTTCGACAAATTAATCACAGAAACTTAGAAGCCAACTCTTCAACCATTGTGTTAGCACTTGTCATTAAAAGAGTTACCACCCCAATACTATTTACTAGCCCCTAGACCACTGCCTTGTAGATCATGTTTTAGAGCATACTTCGGTGCAATGAGAGAATTCTGTCTCGACTACCCTTACAGATAGCAATCATCTGACCCAATCATACGCTGGATAAAACAAATTGAAAGTATAATCATTAATTCTAGGTTGACATGACACTCCATTTTGAGATCAATATTGATATTTAACTTGCCTAACCCATTTAAACCTGGTGTTTTGGATCAACCGACGAGTTCCTTTCTTTAGCCCGCCAAATTGATCTGTATACTCAAAATCAGAACACCACAATGCACACATGTTCTATTGCTAATGGTGATCATTTAAACTTGAGAATCCACATTTTTAATGTACTGGGTCAGTTTAAATTGGGTAGCACAAGTGAACACACATGATCAGTGCTGAATATTACTGTTTCATGGCCATGTGTTACAACAAATGAAACATAATAGGTATTTCCATCACAAAGTTACCCAATCATCATTCTGAATCTTGGAAATCTTTGGGACAAATAACAAAAAAATCAAAATTTAAATTTTAACTCATGGAACTTAAAACACAGGCTTAAATTAAAAAATGAATTATTCCAAGATTGAAAATCGACGTCTTTATCTTTATTGCTGGAGTTTAAAATTCCAATAAAGTACAAGTCAGTATAATCACAACTGCAGTGGTCAATTCAAATGAAGACTCACGCTGTCAACATGATATCAAATGAACATTAATTATAATTTTAATTTTAATAGCTTAATTTTAATAATCTGTTTTCTTTAAATTAACCCTTTCATTCTCAATCTGATTTTACATAATTTGTTGGGACTCACATTATTGCTGAACTTGTTCGTTTTCTTCAAAGCAAGCGGCCCGTCACCAGGAAAGGCGGCAATGATATTCTTCTTAACGCTCTGGAAAATTACAATTTAAATTATGCATTTATCAATGTTGCTTAGTAAAACCCCTGTCTCACGGTCCGAGTTGGCCCACGAGTGACCCCGAGTTTTCACTCGTGGTGATCACGTACAACCAACGTAGCGGGAACGTCGGAACTCGCGCGATCAACTTGTCCACTCGTGGCGCTAACGGCAGGTACCCGTGAAACTTGTGAAATCGTGAAAAAAGTCAAACATGTTTGATTTTTTCTACGAGTCAAATTTAGTGTTCAAGTTTAAAATTGAAACATTTAGACTCATTGTAAGAACGTAGGGCCCGTGCATTCACCTTAGTGATTCATGAGTCTACTGTGGGAACTCTTTAAATTATTTCAGTGCCATTCAACCTCGAGTCTTAATCACAAAATTTAATTCACCCTCGACTAAATTTTCTTTGTTTTTTTGGTAATTTTCGTCTTATTTTCCCTTGTGTACAATTTTATATATAATGTATTTTTGTCACATGAGCAAAATACATGAATGAACTCATTTCGTAAGTGTTTATTTTATTCAGCTTTAACATCCTAAAAATATGTTAAAAAAATTAGGAGTGAAAAAAAAGTTTAATTACCACTGGAGTTGGAAAATCATTCTATTAGAATAATTTTAAAAAACATTCCAACGTCTAAACACTGGGCTTCAGCCCTATCCTACCCTTTCGGGCTTTGATTACTGCAGTTATTTCTTGGAAAATTGGCTATAAAAACCATGGAGTGTGTGATTTAATATATTTTTCTCCAACTAATATCTTTCTATATCCCTCCCTGAAAGCTCACAAAACCACCAAATATCAACTTTGGGAGCCACATTTCTACACAAAATAAAGTTACAGTTCAACAGTTGCATACGGCGATCCTCCAGTATTGCCATCTGAAGAAGGGTCTCGACCCGAAACGTCGCCTATCTCCTTCGCTCCTTAGATGCTGCTGCACCCGCTGAGTTTCTCCAGCTTTTTGTGTAACCCTTGCCATTTATAAATGTATGATCACACTAGCTCGTTTGGTCTTCCCTAAACGGTTATATTACAGTAAATTTGGGAAATATCCTGTTAGTTTAAAAATTAGAAAACCATAGGTATATTTAAAAAAACATATCAAAGTTCCAGCTCCACTGTCATTAAAACCAAGGAGCTTACTAACTACTTTAATGGCAATGTCTTTTTTTAAGTATAGAAAACAAAATCTGGATAAATTATGTAATTCACCCTTCACCCACCGCTCTAGTTTCATTAACTCCATAAAATAATTTCATTCGCGCTTGGGTGAACCATTCACCAGTTTAAGAAGCACATTTAGCACATTGCATCTGTAAAGTGAAATCAGACTACAGGAAGGGTGTCCGAACTTCCGGACAGCAACGGGCCGTGCGTCGCTGCTTTCTAACATGAATCAATGAACGTTGGATTTTCCTGACGCGTAGATTTACAACCAATAGCGATTACAAGATGACAAGTTTCCTGATTTACAGTCTGTAAACGATCACAACCATCGCTCGGTCACAGCCCACGTTGATCAGTCCGAACTAATATCATCAGCGTGAATAGAGTATTCACAAAGGGATTTTTTTTTCCTCTTCCAAGTACATTCTATAAATTGATTGCTGGGTTTTCTCCGCTCTATCTTTCGCTCAGGCGCATTTGCTCCCCTTCCATCAGTTTACGATTCACTTCTCTCCACTATCTTTCCTCTCAAATCACATTCCCGCTCTTTTTTTACTCAGCGGGCAGGCAGCATCACTGGAGAGAAGGAATTGGTGACGGGGTGACATTGTGCTGTTTGATCGCCCCCTGTCAGCTCCAGCTTTTTGTGTCTAAACCAGCATCTGCAGGCAGTTGCTATCCTACACTTTATTCCTTTCTTGGCCTCCTCTGGGCAAATGTTGCCTTCTACACAAACAGTCTTGGATGATATTGTGTGCGTGTGCGTGTGCGTGTGGGCGTGTGTGTGTGTGAGAGAGAATTAATGTGTGTGTGAATAGGCATATTTTAGGAGATGTCGCGGTTTACATTGGCATTGCCCTCTTGAGATTTCTTTGTGGCGGAGAGCGCTGACCGGTAACCCTGGGTCTTACAGTCCGGCCAAGAGGAGGTGATGTGGACACGGTTTCAGTTTCAGGTGGACACGATCGATGTCTCTTATGCACTCCTCAGAAGAACTGGATGCGTCTTCACCATTATGGCTCCCAGCCTACAGGTTTCTGATCTGAACAACTAACTTCTTCCCTATTTCTCCTCCACCCACCCCCCACCCCCTCTATTTCCCTCTCATCCTCGGCGCTCTTGTTCACTCACACCTTCCCTCCCTCCCTCCCACTCGCAGGGCTTGGTTCAAAGAGGGCAACGAGCCAAGCGGGGCGAGGTCTGAACCTTTTCTGAAAACGAGCGCAAAAGAGATACATTATTCAATGATTCCAAGACCAGCTATGAACAAGAATCACACATTCAAAAATAATTTTCCTACAAATTTATCCAGAATTATCCACCTGAGGGGCTGAATGAGAGCTCCTCCTTTGATATTAATTTTCCATTAAATCTATGCATGCAATTTTTACCTGCTTTGCTGGAATGTAGGGCTGATTACTGCCAGCATCAATTTCTCTGGAACTATCAGAGACATCATTGCTGCTGGTAGGACTCTCTCCATCTTCTTGGCTAGTCCGACTATTATGGCAAACACTGCTTGGTAGAGAACTATTTGAATGTAATCCTTCTTCATCTCCATCCAGGTCATCTTTCCACTGCTTCATCATTTCAAGCACATTGGATGGCCTTTGAGTGGCTGTAGTATCGCCCTGGAATTCAAGGATTATGTTTTGTGATTTTAGTATGGCAGTAAATCAAAACATGTCACCGTCCTTTCTAGCCAGTTGTGATTATGCTCTGACGATTAGAACATTTGGTGTTCTTGATTATACTTTCAGCTCAGGATAAAACACCAATTCCATTGAGAAGTAGCAAATGTTAATTTGCTGACTTTGGAGATGAATTACAATTTTTTGCCTGAAGTGAGAGTAAATCATAAACAAAGTTTAATAGTTCTGTCATTGATGAATATGCCACAACGTTATTAAATGTAAATCTAAGGATAGATCCCATAAATTATCTTTTATACCATTACAAACTTTCACCATGAATATTTTTGCATTTCCTAAGTAACATCCTGAAAAAAGCATTTGTACTCTAATAAGTACCCAATACAATAGAAAAAGTGGAATCTTTCTCGATGGATGAAAGATTTTAATGACGTGTGAAATAAATGTAACAATTTAAATTATTTTGAAGTAATAGCTCACAATTCATGGGGAAGAATTAAGCTTGTATTAAACAAACTGTTGGGAATCAATTACTAGATGTGATGTTGGATGCAAAACCACCCCAGGCCAGCTGAAAAATGGACCTCTAGGTATTTGGAAAACATATTTCAAACAGACGTCACACATAGAAAATTGGTGCAGGAGTAGGCCATTCGGCCCTTCGAGCATTCAATATGATCATGGCTGATCAGAAACATCTTAGAAACACTAATCACTTCATTTTTTTCTGTTGCGACCAGCCTTTATAAAAATAAAATAATGCAATAATATCCAAAATAAAGACTGAAATATAATTTCTTTTATTTCCTTGGTTTGGAACAATAGGCAGTATTTACTGCCCGTTAGAGATCAGCATAAGGGAATTAGGTGAATTAGGAGTCAAGTACACGTTATAGTCAGCATATAAATTATCAGATGTAACTAATTCAGTATTATGTCCTGTGTTAAAGAAGGAACTGCGAAAGATATGCAAAAAAGTATTGGTGATGCCTGCTTTCCTTATCACCAATACTTTTTTGCATATCTTTCACTCATTGTTCTTGCTTTATCTCTCCATATCACTGTTTATATCTCTCGTTTCCCTGATCCCTGACCAGTCTGAAGAAGGGTCTCGACCCGAAACGTCGCCTATCTCCTTCACTCCTTAGATGCTGCTGCACCCGCTGAGTTTCTCCAGCTTTTTGTGTAACCCCCAGTATTATGTCCTGTTATGTTTGATCCTAGCTTCACAAATACCCCATTTACAGCCTGCTACCATAACCAATAGGCTATGTACCCTACAAAAAAAGCATGATTTCAAGGATGGGATAAATACAATAAAAATAAGCAATGTACTGGATCAAACCTTAATTCAACAATCCAACATATGCAAATTGACAAGTTCTGATTTGACATTATGAGCTAAATACCCCAAACCCACAGGGTCCTGGAAGCACAGGTTTGCACAAGAGCTTGAAGCTCTAAAATCAAATAAAGTTCAAATTTTCAAATTATGCTCAATCATACATTGAGTATAGCGAATGCTGTGTAAAGAAGATTAATGTAAAATAATGAAAATTAAATAATTGAGCCGAATGATGGAGAATCGATCAAGAACAAAAATGTGTAGTTCATGTTAATGACAGAAAATATTGAAATAAAGAGCAGACAAAATTAAGGTGTTCAGATGCACGAATCATTAAAAATTAATCTTCAATTACAAAAATAGCGGCCAGATTATGGAATCCACTGTAGTAGATGGCCCTGCATGCAAAAGCAGCTGAAATGTATGAATGCATTTGGAAAAGCTCTTCTGTATGTAGTAAGTGGTCCCACAGAATGTATTTAATATCTAATAGAACATAGAACATAGAACAATACAGATCAGGAATTCTCTTCTCCCCTCTCCCATTGGGCAAAAGGTAGAGTGTGAAAATGCACACCTCCAGAATCAGGGACAGTTTTTCCCCATCTGTTATCAGGCAACTGAATCATCCTACAACTAGAGAGCAGTCCTTAACCTATCTACCTTGTTGGTGGCAGTCGGACTATTTTTGATTGGACTTTACTTTACCTTGCACTAAACATTATCTATACATCGTAAAGGGCCTGTCCCACTTAAGCGACTGCCAGGGGCTAGTTTTAACGGAATTCACCCACGACACCTGGCGACAACACCTACGTCAACCTATGACAGCAAAAATTGTCGCCACTATCGCCGAAAATCTTTCAACATGTAGTCGCCCAAAAATATCTTGATTGTAATCATGTATTGTCTTTCCACTGACTGGACAGCACGCAACAAAAGATTTTCACTGTACCTTGATACACACGACATTAAACTAAACTAAACTGAATAGGCCCTTCGGCCTACAATGTCCGTGCTGAGCACGATGCCTAGTTAAACTAATCTCCTTTGCCTGAACGTGATCCAGATCCCTCCATTCCCCAAAATCCATAGAAATTCTGAAATTATCAGCCTGTGCTTTACCGTGACCCATGGGTTGTCAAGGAGCTCATTGGCTGTGATTCTATGGGCAGGATCCACTTTGAGGAGACGTGAGAGCACATCCTTTGCTGCAAGTAGAACAAGAAAAACTTAGTAAACCTGACGTTTCAGCAACATCGTTTACAAGAAATAGAAAAGCTGAACACTATTGATCCATGCAGTTTTGTAGAAAACATAAAAGGGTTTATTTGATGATGGAAACAAAGATATAAAGAACAGTTTATACATTTTAACATTTATTGTATGCAACATTCATTCTTTCCTGAAAAGGCAACTGGCATTGAAACTTAATTTATTTAAATCAATAACGAACTAAACTGCACCCGCTCTATTTATAATGATCAAAATCGCACAGGCTGTGGTCAGCTGTTCCGTGAGGCAGTTGGCTGCCTCCAATGTGATTGGGGGCATCATTACTACCACTGCAAATTTGTTATGTAGCTCAGTAATTTGCTCTATGAGTTGTCAACACAATTTAACTATGAGCATCCTCTGCTGCTTCAGTGGCCTGCATATTTTTAAAACAAACTTTGCTAATGAAACACTGCAACTGCTCATGAACAACTTTAAAAAATGGACAATCTCAGAACCATTGAGTACATTTTAAACATGTAAATTAAGTCTATTAAAAATACTGCAAATAATTTACAAGAGCAATTTTAAATGAGGGAGCAACAACTCCACATGCCAAGAACCTGGGATAAACAAATGACCGAATGAACATTCCATTCCCACAATTCTAAACTATAGAGCCATACAGCGTAGAAAAAGGCCCTTCAGCCCAACTTGCCCTCGTCGACCAACATCTACACTCGTCCCACCTGCCTGCTGTCGGCCCATGTCCCTCTAAACCTACCATATCCATGTACCTGTCTAAATGTCTCTTAAACATTGCGATAGTATCTGCCTCAACTACTCCCTCTGGCAACTTGTTTCACACCCCCACCACCCTGTATGTAAAAAAATTACCCCCCAGGTTCCCACTAAATCTTTCCCCCCTCACATTTAACCTATGCCCTCTGGTTCTTGATTCCCCAACTTACCCGATGTATTCCTCTTATGATTTTGAACACCTCTATAAGATCACCCCTCATCCTCCTACGTTCCAAGGAATAAAGCCCTAGCCTGCTCAACCTCTCCCTATAGCTCAGTCCATCGAGTCTTGGCAAATCTTCATGAACCGTTTCAAGCTCGACAACACCTTTCCTGTAACATGGTGAACAAAATTGAATACAATACTCTAAATGTGGCCTCACCAACTTATATAACTGCAACATCACCTCACAACTTCTATATTCAGTACTCTGACTGATGAAGGCAAATGTGCCAAAAGCCTTCTTGACCACCCTATCCGCCTGTGACGCCACTTTCAAGGAATTATGCACCTGTACTCCTAGATCCCTTTGCTCCAGAACACTCCCCGAAGCCCGACCATTCACTGTGTATTCTCTGTCCATATTAGTCTTCCCAAAAAGCAACACCTTGCATTTCTTTGTAATAAATTCCATCAACCATTCCTCAGCCCACCTGCCAAACCGATTAAGTTCCTGTAATCTTTGATACCCTTCTTCACCATCTACAATACCACCCACTTTAGTGTCATCTGGAAACTTGTAAATCACGGCATGTATGTTCTCATCGAAATCATTGATATAGATGACAAGCAGCAATGGGCCCAGCAGTGAACCATGAGGCACACCACTAGTCAGAGGCCTCCTATCTGAACCCCCCCCCCCCCCCCCCACCCTCTGCTTCCTTCCATGAAACATAGAAAATGAAGCCAATCTCCTATCCATTCAGCTATCTCTCCTTGGATCCTATGCAACCTAACCTTTCAGAGCAGCCTACAATGCTGAGCCTTGTCAAATGCCTTGCTGAAATCCATATGTACAACATCTACAGCTCTGCCCTCAGCCTTTTTGGTCACATCTTCAAAACAATCAGGTTCGTGAAGCATCATTCACAATCTTTCCTAAAATCCCACATACAAAACCATGCTGACTATCTCTAATCAGTCATTATCCATCTAAATACATGTATATCTTATCCCTCAAATACTTTCTGACTGCAGATGTCAGGCTCACTGGCCTGTAGTTCCCTAGCTTTTCCCTGTAGCCTTTCTTGGATGGATGCACAACATTTGCCAAGCTCCAGTTTTCTTGCATCTCATCTGAATTTAATGACGACTGGTAAATCTCAACTAGGGCTCATGCAATCTCTTGTCGAGCCTCCCATAGGATATATCTGATCAGTCATGGATTTGTCAGGACCTTCAGCACCTCCTTGACCGTAATACTAACTGTCATCTGCCAGAGCTATCTCCTGCCCCATTTTTGCCCTCATGATTTCCTTTTTTAGCTTGCTCCTCAGTTCCCAAAACTCTTCCAGGGATACACTTGATCCCATCTATTTATACCTGCCCCATGCCTCCTTCTTCCTCATCACCAGAGCCTCAATTTCCATTGTCACCAAAGCTTTGTTACGTCAACCTGCCTTGTCATTAACTCTAACAGGAACATGCATGTTGTGGATTCGTCAGCACGCTTTTAAAAACATCCCACTTTCCTGACGTCTTTTATCCTTCATACAACCTATTCCAATCAACTTGAGCGAGTTCCTGTCTTATACCTTCAAAGTTGGCCTTGGCCCAATTTAGAAATTTAACTCATGGGCATACTCTGTCTCTCTCCATAACTGCCTTATGGTGGGGTAGCGTTGCTGGTGAGAGAGGAGATTAATGCAATAAGAAAGGAAGGACATTAGCGTGGAGGATGTGGAATCGATATGGGTAGAGCTGCGAAACTCTAAGGGGCAGAAAACGCTAGTGGGAACTGTGTACAGGCCACCTAACAGTAGTATTGGAGTTGGGGATGGCATCAAACAGGAAATTAGAAATGCGTGCAACAAGGGTAACACGGTTATAATGGGTGACTTCAATCTGCATGTAGATTGGGTGAATCAAATTGGCAGGGGTGCTGAGGAAGAGGATTTCCTGGAATGTATGCGGGATAGTTTTCTCAACCAACATGTGGAGGAACCAACGAGAGAGCAGGCTATTCTAGACTGGGTATTGAGTAATGAGGAAGGGTTAGTTAGCAGTCTTGTTGTGCGTGGCCCCTTGGGCAAGAGTGACCATAATATGGTTGAGTTCTTCATTAGGATGGAGAGTGACAAAATTAAGTCAGAAACAAGGGTTCTGAACTTGAACAAAGGTAACTTTGAAGGTATGAGATGTGAATTGGCCAAGATAGACTGGGAGAAATTCAGAATCCAGCAGAGGAGGACAAAGGGCTTAATTAGGAAAGGGAAAATAGATTATGAAAGGAAACTGGCAGGGAACATAAAAACTGACTGCAAAAGTTTTTATAGATATGTAAAGAGAAAGAGACTAGTTAAAACAAATGTTGGTCCCTTGCAGTCAGAAACAGGTGAATTGATCATGGGGAACAAGGACATGGCAGACCAATTGAATAACTACTTTGGTTCTGTCTTCACTAAGGAAGACATAAATAATCTGCCGGAAATAGCAGTGGAACGGGGGTCAAATAAGATGGAGGAACTGAGTGAAATCCAGGTTAGCCGGGAGGTGGTGTTGGGTAAATTGAACGGATTGAAGGCCGATAAATCCCCAGGGCCAGATAGTCTGCATCCCAGAGTACTCAAGGAGGTAGCCACAGAAATAGTGGATGCATTAGTGATAATTTTTCAAAATTCCTTAGATTCTGGAGTAGTTCCTGAGGATTGGAGGGTAGCTAATGTAACCCCACTTTTTAAAAAAGGAGGGAGAGAGAAAGCGGGGAATTACAGACCAGTTAGTCTAACATCGGTAGTGGGGAAACTGCTAGAGTCAGTTATTAAAGATGGGATAGCAGCGCATTTGGAAAGTGGTGAAATCATTGGACAAAGTCAGCATGGATTTACGAAAGGTAAATCATGTCTGACAAATCTGATAGAATTTTTCGAGGATGTAACTAGTAGAGTGGATAAGGGAGAAGGGATAAGGGAGAACCAGTGGATGTGTTATATCTAGACTTTCAGAAGGCTTTCGACAAGGTCCCGCATAAGAGATTAGCATACAAACTTAAAGCACACGGTATTGGGGGTTCAGTATTGATGTGGATAGAGAACTGGCTAGCAGACAGGAGGCAAAGGGTAGGAGTAAACGGGTCCTTTTCAGAATGGCAGGCAGTGACTAGTGGGGTGCCGCAAGGCTCAGTGCTGGGACCCCAGCTATTTACAATATATATTAATGATTTGGACGAGGGAATTCAATGCAACATCTCCAAATTTGCAGATGATACCAAGCTGGGGGGTATAGTTAGGTGTGAGGAGGATGCTTGGAGGCTGCAGGGTGATTTGGATAGGCTGAGTGAATGGGCAGATGCATGGCAGATGCAGTACAATGTGGATAAATGTGAGGTTATCCACTTTGGTGGCAAAAACATGAGGGTAGACTATTATCTGAATGGTGGCAGATTAGGTAAGGGGGAGATGCAACGAGACCTGGGTGTCATGGTACACCAGTCATTGAAAGTAGGCATGCAGGTGCAGCAGGCAGTGAAGAAAGCAAATGGTATGTTAGCATTCATAGCGAAAGGATTTGAGTATAGGAGCAGGGAGGTTCTACTGCAGTTGTACAGGGTTTTGGTGAGGCCACACCTGGAGTACTGCGTACAGTTTTGGTCTCCAAATCTGAGGAAAGACATCCTTGCCATAGAGGGGGTACAGAGAAGATTCACCAGACTGATTCCTGGGATGTCAGGACTTTCATATGAGGAAAGATTGGATAGACTCGGTTTGTACTCGATGGAATTTAGAAGAATGAGGGGGGATCTTATAGAAACCTACAAAATTCTTAAGGGGTTGGACAAGCTAGATGCTGGAAGATTGTTCCCGATGTTGGGGGAGTCCAGAACAAGGGGTCACAGTCTAAGGATAAGGGGGAATTCCTTTAGGACCGAAATGAGGAAAACATTCTTTACACAGAGAGTGGTGAGTCTCTGGAATTCTCTGCCACAGAAGGTAGTTGAGGCCAGTTCATTGGCTATATTTAAGAGGGCGTTAGATGTGGCACTTGTGGCTAAAGGGATCAGGGGGTATGGAGAGAAGGCAGGTGCGGGGATACTGAGTTGGATGATCAGCCATGATCACATTGAATGGCGGTGCAGGCTCGAAGGGCCGAATGGCCTACTCCTGCACCTATTTTCTATGTTTTCTATGTTTCTAGAACAGTGGTCGCTGGTCCCAAAAGGCTCATTAATGAACACTTCATTCACTTCCCTCTCCCAATTTCCCAAGACTAGATCAAGTGTGGCCCTCTTCCTTGTGGGGCTCTCTACATATTGCCAGAGGAAACTCTCCTGAACACATTTGACAAATTCCACCCCATCTAAACATTTTCCAAAATTACATTCCACATGCTTTCAATCTCCACAAGACCAAAATTGACTTTGCTCTAAATAGAAGCCCAAAATTATACAATGTTTTTTACTTACCACCATCACTAATCTTTTGTAGAACTGAGCTGTCTAGGCGAAGCTCCCCTCTGTTTATCAATTCAGCAAGCTTCTCTTCTGAGTTTGCCACAAATGGTGGTGCTCCAGAGAGCCTGCATGGAAAGAATGCAATTATATTTTCCTTTATTTGCTTAACTAAGCCCTTAATGATCTGGATTCAGAAGGCTTCATAACCCAAGAAATGTAGCTCTTATGCATACCTTCCTGAAACAGATATGATGAGTAAGTAATTGAGGATCCATTTTGAATTCAAGGCACTATACAGTCCAGTTCAGTAATGTGATGCTTTATAGGACAATAGGCCAAAGTGAATCTCAATCTTTCTCGCACCAAATTATTTTGAAGTCAAAATCTTTAGAAAATACCATTCAATTTTAATTTTGGAACAATCAGCAGCAAAATGCTGTTGACTTTTATATTTTGTTCTTTTGTGCTTTAACATTGTAACCTTTTATTTTCATTATACTTTATGGCTTTATATTCTGAACTGAGATACAAGCAATGCACTCCATAGGTGCATTGCATTTTCAACCGGCCATGTTTACCTTTGAAGAAGTTCACATGGGAAATATATCACCATCATCTTTATAGCATTAACAATCAATAACACTACAATGTGACAAGGGGAAAAGTTACCAGTGTATCACTGTAAACTGAGAAAGGTATCTGATATAGTCACTATTGATGGACACTCTGCAGTGTGCTATACAACCATTCGTGTAGAACTTCATGATGCTGTGCTGAGTAAATTTCCATTAGTGCCATAATGACGGGAAGTATGCTTGGAGGGAAGTTTACAGAGTATTTTGTTGTGGAGAAAGTTAAACTTTTTAGGAAAGATTGTGAATGATGCTGTATGTTTTGTTGCGTTTATAAGTGCCTAAATCACCCATTTATTCCCCACGTTCAGAATAAACCAATGTGGAGATGTACATTCTTAAACAATTCACGTATGCATGCCCTTCAATCAATTTACAACACAATTCTTGTTGCATATTTCTAACATGTTAGCAATCATTCACTGGGCACCATTTATTGCTGATTGGCTCAAAATTAAAAAAGCATATATCACACCTCAAAATACAGAAAATGGTTTCAAGAAAACTGCCAATTAGATTTTATCTACTAATTATAAAAACAAATAGTCTTGAAAAGGAGAAGAATAGAAAAAACAATCTTGGAATCAGTCAAAAGTCTTCCTAGTAGAATTTTCTCCTTTTGTAGCTGAATATTCTACTGCACAAAATATGTTAAACGATTTAAAAAAAATCAAATTCCAGAATGTAAAGGACTTCATATTCATCAGAATGTGGTTTTGAAAATAATTTCATGACATGCATTAACCTGGAAATTGTACAATGATGGAAATGCTTGCTGGGGCATGAAGAACTTGTGCCAATTCTATCTGAACAGAAACAGAAATACTCAGTAGATCGAACAGCATCGGAAGAAAGAGAAACAAATGTAATCTTTTAGGCTGAAGACGGCTTCTCTTTCCACATATACTGCTTCACCTTTGAGACATTCCAGCATTTTCTGTTTTTGTTTGTTTTCCAGCATCTGGCCTGCTGCAGTTCTATATTAATAATCTCGACAAGAATGTACAAGGCACGATTAGCAAGTTTGTGGATGACACCAAAATAGATTATGAGTTATGAAGATGCTTACCAAGAGTTACAGTGGGATCATGATCAGGTGGGCAAGTGGGTTGAGGAATGGTAAAAATGGAGTTTAATCCAGATAAATGGGAGGCATAGCATTTTGGGAAGTCAAACCAGGGCAGAACTGAATATAGAAGTTGGGATGTTATATTACAGTTGTAAAGATCGTGTCTTATGAAAATGATTGTTCTGTGAAGAAGTAATCAAAAACGTTGATAAGGGCAAAGCCATAGATGTTGTCTATATGCACTTCCTTCTGATAAGGTTCAACATGGTAGGTTGCTCTGGAAGGTTAGGGTGCATGGGATTCAGGAAGAGCTAGCCCACTGGATAGAGAATTGGCTTTATGGAATAAATGATGGGTGACGGTGAAAAGTTGATTTTTGAATTGGAGGCCTTTTAACTAGTGGTTGCAACAAAGTGCCTGAACTCATGACTCCCTTTATTCTTACATTCAATTAAGAAGCCAAAAATACCATACACCTTATTAATCAGCCTATATGGCCCCATAGCAGAAGCCTCCACGTCGCGGGGCTGGATACCGGAAGTACCCCGAGCTAATTCTGCTACCACCATCATCTATTGCGACAAGTGATGGCTTCCATTGATTGTCGCCGGAAGCTTGCGTCCTTTTCAGGACGGACGATGACAGCAAGGCCAACATTTGTAACAAGATGGACACGAAAAGAAGAAGATCAGCCTATATACTTGTTTTGCCATCTTCAGCGAGCATTGGACTTGGACTCTAAGATCCCTCTAGACATCAATGCTGTTAAGAATTGCATTGAGGATTAAAGAATTGCTAATCAACATTGTATGTACATATTATTTGAACATATCATATAATATATTATATACATATATATTTATATACATTATTAATACTATATAAAACTCATTAATCCCATGTAAAGTTAATATTAATGTTCTTACAATGTATACATAATGACTCCTATGCTCCATGTGTCGCATTGTTGAGTGTACTGGTGTGCACTGAGAACTTCCGGAGCTGAAAATAAAAACAAAATTAAATAGTTAGTTAGGCAGGGATGGTTAAAGATTTAATGAATGCAGTATAATTGAGCAAGGAAACTAAGGCCGAGTGCTGGTTGAAGCAGAAGTTGTCTTTGATAATTGGGACAACAAAGTCAACCATGGAAACTGCACTAATCCAGCTCATATATCCCAGTCTCTCTAAGTAATCATTCAGAAATGTTATTTAAATCATTTTCTACTTAGGTCATATGTTTTTATTTCACTCATGCCATATCCAATTAACCTTTCCCATTCTCCACTATTTGTGCTGCATGAAAATTTTACAAGCCTCCAATTTGTTTTAGCTTCCAGAACATATATTAGTCACCATATTTGGTTTTTGATTTAAGGCAATTTCTTTTTTCAGTTTCTAATAAAATAAAAGGTAGAAGTAGAGAAAATAGTAGGTCATTTGGACCTACTACACCATCCAAAGCAATTATGTCTGATCCTCTCTCATAATTTGCTCTCTTCACCACAATCTAGACATCAATTGATTCTATAAATCTATCCACCACCTTCATATATTCAGTCACTTGGCCTTCACTAGTTTCACTACTACCAGAGAGAAGCAATTTGTCCTCTTCTTGGTCCTAAATGTCTTAACCAATATTATCAAACTATCACCCCTCTATTGAAACACATCGCCAGCCAGTCAACAGACCCTCTCATAATTCAGTTGTCTAAACCTGCAGGAATTTTGTATTTCAACTTTCATTCTTCTAACCTCCATAACCTCATAGATCTGATCTCTCTTCATGTGACAGTCTGACCATTTTAGAACCAATATGATGAACAGTTTCCGCATTGCCATGTATATCCTTTCTGAGGTAAGGATAGCAAAACAACAAACAATACTCCAGCCATAGTCACACCAAAACTCCAAGGAAATGTAGTAAGTAATCCTTGCACCTGCACTCGATATCTATGAAGGCCATGTACCATCCACCTTAATGGCTTACTGCCTCCAAGCCCCCTTTGTACACCAATATTTCTAAATCACCTGTAAAATATTAGTTTTTCTGTTGAAAGTCAAAGTGAATAATCTAAGTTTACTATGGTATACCACATCTGCCAAATTTTCCCCAAACATTCAATTTGCCAAAACTGCCCTCAAGCCCCTTTATACGGTTTTTGGAATTCACAGTCCCACCCAATTCAGTCATCAAATTTTGTACATTTTGTTCCTTCATTCAATTTATTCATTAAATTGCGGACAGTTAATGCTGAAGCACTCCACAAGGTCAAGGTTAGTTACAGCTACAATTAAGCCCATCTGCCAACATCTGCATCACTGCTCACATGCTGTTTCTTGCCCAGCAGCCCATCACAGCAGTAACATTAATAAGCAATCAGTGTTCTTATCTACCTTTCTTAAGTCCCAAAATACACACATCGTGTACCGTTTCTGCCCTTACAGCCATTCTGGCATGATAGGCAAATCAAATTTCCAGAGTGACACAAATGACCTTTTTGATAAAATGTAGCATCAAGTGATTACAGTTCAGGGAGTTATCTTTTTCACTTCCGTTAAATCAGCTACTAGTGCCTTTACTCATATTTCTAGACAGTAAGTATAGCACCATCTGGTGACCATGGACCGTACTGGGAAAGATGACAACAATCTTGCTTTTAATAAAAGATTAACAACTTAAAATAGCCATCAAAAGGCAAAAACACGGTTTGGTATATTCAGCTTCGTTATAGCCTGCACCATGAGGATAACTGATACAATTCTTTGCTAATCAGCAACTTGCTATTAGAAAACCAAATTATTTCAACAGTTCTTCTCTGCATTGTATATTGCATTCTGAAAAAAAAGAATCTTCACTTACATTAATCACTCTTAATGGGAAAGTTATGGTTCATTTGCTGAATAACTCCAGGCAACTACAACGTCAAGAGTTAAAAGATTATGTTACCAGAACATGATGCCAGTTGCTTGCACAAAATCTCACTCAAATTTATGTAATATTTAGAAAAATACCATATTCCATGACACTGATTAATACAGTATTCCTAAAGGAATGCATCATTTTATATCTCACATAAACGTCAAAAAAGATGATTGAATATGAGATTTCTCATTTAAAAGTAAACTTCCCATCTTCCATCAAGGATATCGTAATCTATTTTTAAATTATATGTGTGTGCTATATTATATTGCTACATGTAATATTGTGTGAGTGGGATCGATTACACAGCAAATTAATTTCAAGGTTCAGGTGTCAATATTAAGTTTTAGATAATATTTTTGATGTTTTTCAAACAAAGATGTTGGAAGCATACAACTGTGTTTTTATCAGCTTTTTGGTAGACCACTTCAAAGTAATTTCTACTGTTCTGCATTCTCCCCAAAGCTTTTAGCCGTCACCTAAATCAAAAATGTATTTAATTTCCCATTAAAAGATTCAATGGTCTCGGTATCAAATATTTCCAGTGGTGAAACATTAATGTTCCAACATATTTTATTCAACGGATATGAACCATTCAGCATTGCTACAAAAGGAAAAAAATGCTACCATTGAATGACTGGTGTATTCACCTTTAATGCTTTAAAAACCCGGAGGTTTTTGTCCACCGCCAACTACCTTCAACTAGCATCGCAACCGGATTCGGCTAAAAAATTACCGATTTTTAAAACGGAAACCACTTTCGACCATTAGGGAGACTGACAAAACCGCCGGGAACCGCACGGAAACCTTGGGTGGGGCGCAAAGTCTCCAGAGGTTTCCGTTCAGGTTTCCTAAGTGGGACTATGTACAATGCTATGCACGACAGTGATTGCAACTTCGTGTGGATGGGCGTTGCTCGCTAGGAGCTCATCTGCCCTTTGACAGGTCTTGTTTTTTGGTCCTACTGGGGGTCCACAGCCCACTCCTCACATGGCAAACCAGGTGGGCGAGATGGTTTAGTTGCCGACTATCCCACCATGCAGCAGGTAGCACGGGATTACATGGTACCCGTGGCGGGGGGGGGAACTGCCCCCGACCTGACCAAAATTAAGAAACAATAATATTTGGGGGAAAAAATGGTTATATGCACTGAGTGAATTGGGAATATTCTGTGCAGTAAATGCAAAGTGAAATGTAAACAACAGCAGATTTCTTACCCATATATATAGGTGTTCCACAGGTTGCCTGCAACATTTTGTCACTACCAACACCCCCTTTTTGCACAGAAAGTCCAAAATCAGTCACCTGGGCCAAATAAAAACACCATTTAGAAGAGGCCTGATTATGTGCAGGACATGCCAATGCATTTTGATGAACATTAATTTTCCACATATTTCTCCTAGCACATGAACATTTCTGATCTGCAATTTCTTTTTAACAGTGCATTCAATTTACAATCTTTCTGTTTACCTGGAATCTCATTATTTGCAAAGTATCTCCACCAACCTAAGCCAATTCTAACATTATGTTAATATCAATGTTTTAATTCATGTTTATAAAATCATAGTTTTTAATCTCTTCACTGGGGACATTTAGAAACAATGGAAAAGATGTGACAGTACATTGACCAGTCCCACTTGTTGTTCACAGAACACGACACTTCATGGGACACTGATGACACCTCCTGGCCATTTTGGATACTGTGACCACAAAACACTACAGTCACTATGTCACAAGGATCCCAGGGAAAACAAATGCAATGGGGCATGCTGAGTTCAGCAAAATTCAATCTATTTGATGCAAAATGATAGCCTAACCACCAGCTGCCTCCTTCCCCACTGTGGAAAAAATGGCACTTTTAAATTCCTTGCAAATGGGTCACCAGTCAGAATGCCTGCCTGAAAAGAATTATACCCAATGTTCTTAAATTTATTGGAAGAAAGCAAGCAGATTCCACTGTGCCTTTGATCAGTGTTTTGTTATTTATAACACACAGGAGAACCAATATTCATAGGAAAATCTCTCCTGAAATGCTTGTTTCTTGGAAACCATTTTACCAATAATACTCTAGATATGATCTAATGATGGCCCTTGGATTGATTCCTCATATTTGAATTCCAATTTGTTTGAAATAAAACCCAATGTCTGATTATTTAATTTCATGCATCAGTGCCAGCTTTTAACAATTTGAATGCTGGCATGAGTCGATGAAGCCAGGAAAGGATAAGACACCTAGTAAAGATAGGACAATTTGCTAAAGAAAGCATTGGAATCAGCAGATGGAGTGACATAAACATAAACAATATTCCAGCTGTAGCAGTGGAAATAGAATGGAAAGGTCAATGTTAAAGAGGCAAACAGGTCATTTTGTGGTGGAAATGAGGGCTTTCGTTGAAGTTGAAAAAGAACAAGGGGTTGAGACAAATCTGGTGCAGCTTCAAAATGTGGATGAGAAGGGGACAGGTTCAGTGATGAGGATGTAGTTTATTGTGGCAACCAAAGACAACAGCTTCATTCTGAACAGGAGGAAATTGTGACAAACAACATAGAAACCAAGTCACTGCTGGAAATGTGGCGTAGCTGTTTCTTTTCAGGGGTTGGACAGGCTAGATGCAGGAAGATTGTTCCTGATGTTGGGGAGGTCCAGGACAAGGGGTCACAGCTTAAGGATAAGGGGAAAATCCTTTAGGACCGAGATGAGAAGGACTTTTTTCACACAGAGAGTGGTGGGTCTCTGGAACTCTCTGCCACAAAGGGGAGTTGAGGTCAGTTCATTGGCTATATTTAAGAGGGAGTTAGATGTGGCCCTTGTGGCTAAGGGGATCAAAGGGTATGGAGAGAAGGCAGGTACGGGATACTGAGTTGGATCAGCCATGATCATATTGAATGGCGGTGCAGGCTCGAAGGGCCGAATGGCCTACTCCTGCACCTAATTTCTATGTTTCTATGTTTTCAGAAATATTAAACAATTTGTTACTTGATCTATGCTCCAATATTGCTTTCCAAACCAAATTGGATGATTTGAGATGAATTTTTAAGTTTATAATTTATCTTAAGGGTAGCACCTGCCAGAGGTTTGTTTTGGCCCATTTTCAACTTTATAAAATAACATTATTTCACAACCCACACAAAAATACACAGAGTGCTGGAGTTACTCAGTGGTTTGGGCAACATCTCTCTAGAACATTTTGGGTCGGGACTTCTTCAGACTGATTGTGGGGAAGGAAGAAAATTGGAAGAGAGAAAGGGCAGGACAAAGTCTGACATGCAATAGGTCAGAGATGAAAATACATGGCAATAGGTCAGAAATGAAAAGACAGAAGCTAATAGGTTGATATAGGCGATGGTAGTTTTTGATGGGCAGATGGTGAGTAGCTTACAACCTAACAGCCTGAACATTGAATTCTCCAATTTTTGATCACTTCAACACCTTCCCCCCTCGCTTCTTCACACAAACCCCACCCTTCACTCCCACCTATCATCTCATGTGGCCCACCTGGCAGCGCACCTATCTCTCCCCTCGCCTTCCACCTACATTCCTTCCTCCAGCTTTACAATTTGTAACTCTTCAATCTCTCTCTTCAAATCTCTTTGATTTGTCTTGTTCCTACTGTCTTTTCATCTCTGATTTTTATCCAGATATCTACCAATCAAAAATACCCCTCACCTGTATCAACCTATTACCTGTCCACCCATCAGCCTATCAACCCCCCCCGCCCACTCACCTGCACCAATTTACTGCCTTACAGGGTTTGTCCTGCCCCTCCTCTCTTCCAGCTTTCATCCCCCCCATCTGCCTACAAACAATCTGAAGGGTCCTGACTCAAAACATCAACTATCCACGTTCTCCAAAGTTGCTGCCTGACCCGCAGAGTTACTCCAGCACGTTGTGCCTTTTTTTGTAAACTAGCATCTGCAGTTTCTTGTTTCTACATCTTTCTTATTTTACAACCCATTCAGTTTACCTTGATGTTTAACTTCATATCAAGTTCACTGCTGTTTTCAATGTTTTTAACCAAGATGTTTTCTAGTTTTAGATCCCGATGGACAATGTCTGTAGAAAGACCAATATTCAACATTCAACATGCATTGAAAGTATGTAATTCAAGTGAGATTCATTCATCATTCTCCTGCTTTATGGGTGTGCTAAAGTTGTACTGTAAACAAAACTCAATTATTTTTTTTTCTTAACCTCAAAGAATATTAAAAAGTTAAACTACAATTATTTAATGTTAGAAAAGCACCAAACCATAAAGTACCATCACCACCATGTATAGGTTTACACTGGAGGTAAAGCATGTGTACAAACCAATCATAGCAACATAACGTGCCCAAGGTTTCTAAATAAATAAATTGTGCACTGTACAGTAACTAATTTTGCACGTAAAAAAACCTCCAATGAAGACAATAGATAATTCCAACTCTCTTTTCTGAAACCACAGTTCTCCATATTACCCAGATGCCACTCAGTAATCTAGTGGCATCTGGTAAACCACAGACTAACTTGCAGTAACAGGCCACAGTCCTTTCTCCCTCTACAGTGACTTTAGAATAGACATCAACAAGCATGCCATCCATAGTGCTCCACATTATACAATGAAGCTGAGCAGGACATGATAGGAATGGAAGGTTGGCTAACTAATGTGAAAATATAATTGATTAAACTTGCATTCGTGATGCGTTAATATCTTTATTAGATGTGTTAACTGTTTAAATTCCAGACTTTTCCTGTAAATTACTTTGTTCTTTTTAAGCAATCAAGTCATGTTTATTGTCATGTGCAGATGAGATACAGAAACAATGAAAAGCTTGCTTGAGCAGCATAAAAGGCACATTGATTCAGACAATACACACAAATATAAATTAGACAGAAATTCTACAAGGCAGAAAAGAAAAAGACATTAGTGTAAAAATATACAACTAGAAGACAAGTCTATGGTAGTGCAAGAGGTATGTCATGGTTTTTCCATTGCTGAGGTATGATTAGGGATTATGCAGGTAGGTTCAAGAACCTGATAGTTATAGAAAAGTAGTGTTTCCTGAACCAGGTGGTATGGCACGTCAACCTTGTACTGGTCACCACTGCCCCAGAAGAAATTCCAATGATCCAAAAGTCAGAATCTTTGTCACTGGACCAACTTTCAGTCACGCATTGACCTCTCCTCGCTTCCTATTTCTACCTTCACTAGCATGTAGCACTGAGAATACTCCTGAGATTATCCTTTTAGATCCTGTTTTTTTTAAACTGTGTTGGAAAGAACTGCAGATCCTGGTTTAAATCGAAGATAGATCCAAAATACTGGAGTAACTCAGCGAGCCAGGCAGCATCTAGGGACAGGAGGAATGGGTGACGTTTCGGGTCGATACCATTCTTCACACTGATGTCAGGGGAGTGGGTGGTACAAAGATAATATGTAGTCGTAGACAGTACGTAGAACTGGTAAGGGGAAAGGGATGGAGAGAGAGGGAAAGCAAAGGCTACTAGAAGTTAGAGAGGTCAATGTTCATACCGCTGGGGTGTAGGCTGCCCAAGCGAAAAATGAGGTGCTGTTCCTCCAATTTGCGCTGGGTCTCACTGACAATGGAGGAGGCCCAGAACAGAAAGGTCAGTGTGGAAATGGGAGAGGGAGTTAGTGTTCAGCAACCGACCTCCAATTTGCACTGGGCCTCACTTTTTTATCTCACTGCTTTTTTAACTGTTTGCCTAACTCCCTATTTTCACTCCGCAGGACCTTATCCTTTTTTCTATCTACTGCATGTAATTTGTGCCATTGTGAACAATGCCTTCTGGCTGCTCACCCTTGCCCCGCAGAAAGTTCTACATCCACTCTGAAAAATCTTGGATCCTGGCACCAGGGAGGCAACACACCATTCTGGAATCACGTTTGCTGCTACAGAATTTCCTGTCTGTCCCTCTGACTGATCTCTTTTATCACTAGAGGGTTGCCAGCCTCCGCCCGTCCTCTCATATGATTGAGAGCCAGGCCTGACACCATAGACTTGATTGCTGCTGCTGCTCTCCTCTGAACAGTCATCCTCCCAACAGTATCAAGAAGGACATATGTTTTTGAAAGGAATGGCCAGATTCCTGCACTTGCTGCCCACTCCCTTTCCTGATGCTCACCCATTGTCTTTCTGCCTATATCTTCGGCGTGGCCACCTCACAATGGCCCCTATGTACGGCACTAACATTCTCTCGGACAATCCTGAGGTAGTTGAGCTGATACTCCAGTTTCCCCGTGGTAGGTCAGGAGCTTCAGCTGGGCGCACTTCCCTTAGGTATAGTCCACAGGGACACTGGAGGTTTTCCTAACTTTCCACATCCTGCAGGAGCAGCAAACCAGTGCCCTAACTTCCATCCTTACTGCAATAAGACCAAGGAAGAGTAACAATAAAAAACAGACTTTACCTTAAATTGCCATCATCCTCCACTCAGCCTTTTGGCTGAAGCCTCACAGGTCAATGCCTCAGCACTTACCCTCAGATACAGCATACATATCTCAACATAGCCCTCAATAGACCGCTAAGCTAGTGCCTGCCTCCCTTTTAAGCACCACTGGAGCAGTCTAACCAAGGCACTAACGACTGTTTTTAAAATCTCCTGCACAGTTCCTCCTCTTATACCTGCTCGCTCACATCTGAAACGGAAGTTAATTCAGTTTCGGTTGCCTATTGCAGGTTCTATTTTTTCAGACATTTACGATAATGACGTTGAGCACAAGTCCAAAATTATTTAGTTTCTGATAAAATCTTACCATTCTTATGTAAGTAAGCAATTGCACTTGCAAGGCTATGAATCACATGCCTTGTTTCATTTTCATTTAAATGTTTTCTTCTGTGAAGGATTGCACTGAGCTCTCCACCTTCACAAACCTCCGTCACCAGGTACATTCGCTGCAAAAACAGTTAACATTAAGAGGAACGTAATCCAAAAACAAAATAATTCAAGATGCCAAAAATGTGACATGAAAACAGAAAATGTCGAAAATGTTCGGAAACTCAATTTTCTTTTGGAGGGGGGGAGAGGGGAGAGGGGGGGGGGAGGGAAGCGGGGGAGTGGGGGAGGGAGCGGGGGGGGGTGGTTTGTCACCTAACTAAACTCACTGTGGAATTAATCCATTAACGGAGCCACTCTGCTGCTGGATTTGAAATTGTCCCTGCCTTCCCTCTGGCTGACAGGCCGTTAACGCGCCAGCTCTGTCACGCTGGCTGAAGGCAAAGATCGGCTGTTCCCCCGCTGTTTTTCCGAGCACTGCGAAAAGCAACGGTGGAAGAGGCGATCTTTGGCTTGAGCAAGCGTGAGAGAGCCAGGCCAGGGGGGGAGGGGGAGCAGAGGCGGGCGGCAGCAGCGAAAATGGCCAGCGATAGAAGAAAAATGGCGGCGCTTTCGGAGTAGAGTCGGGCGGCAGCAACACACACACAGTTTTAAAAGTATACTAGACCAAGTGCAGACCCGTTGGGTTTGTTCCCCGAACGTGCCATTGAGGGGGTGAGGGGGGGGGGGGGGGGGGGGGAGTTTGGAGCGGGCGGGCGGGCCAGCGTGAAAGTGGAGCTGCGGGCTTCTGACTCTCTGGAGCGCACAGGGGATGGGAGGGGCGCTTTCAGGGCTTCGCGAACTGTGCCAGCTGTGAGTTCAGCGGAATATACGCCTTATGTCTGCTCCCGATCGGCAGAGCAATTACCCCGCCCGCCCGTCGCCTTATCTCTTCTCCCAATTGGCAGAGCTTTTTGAGAACGGGGGGGGTGGGGTTTGGAACGGGCGGGCAATTCCAGAGGCGGGAGGCGCAGTGTGGTGGAGGGGGGGGGGGGGAGAGCCGGGCTGCCAAATGATGAGTGAGAGAGAAGCGGCTTGGGATTGGTCGGCATGTGAGATTGTGACGTCAGCAGCTCGTGAGGTCCCGTTAGATTTTAAAATGAGTGGGGGGAAGGATTTTATTTAAAAATGTGTACATAAAAATGTCTAAACGTAATGAGGAGTGGATCCGTGAATGTAAAAGTGTAATGGCTAGCGAAATGGAAAAATTCGCGGAGTTTGAGCGTGTGGTTTTGGCGGACCATGGAATCAAAGGCCAAAAATCGTATCTGAAAAAAAAATGGAATGTGACATGCACCCACAAAACACACACACACAGCCGACACAAACACACAGCCGACACACACACAGTTTTAAAAGTATACTAGACCAAGTGCAGACCCGTTGGGTCTGTTCCCCGAACGTACGGTTGCGGGGGGGGGGGGGGGCAGCATGTCGCGTCACACACACTAACTACCACCCCAAACATATGCTAATTACCCCCCTTGATATTATATTAATATAATTAATTTGCTCCAGTTACCCCATAATCGCCCTATCCACTGACACATAGCCCCCAACTCGCAGGCGTGTCTAGTGGGGGGGGGGGGGGGGGGTAGAGAGAGAGTGGCAGAGACAGAAGGGCAAGAGACAGAGGGAGAGCGGGGTGGAGGGGAGGAAGAGGGAAGAGGGAGATGGAGATGGAGAGAGAGTGGAGAGCGGGAGGGGGAGATGGGAGAGAGTGGGAAGGGGGAGATGGGAAGAGAGTGGGGAGGGAGAGGGGAGGTGGATGAGGGGGGAGGGGAGGAGAGCGGGGAGGTTAAAGGAGGAGACAGGCGTAGGGGGAAGGTTGTGGTAGGGAGGGGAGGGGGAGGATGGGTGAGATGGGTAGAGAGGGATGGAGGGTGGGGGTGGGGAGGAGGGGAGGGAGATAGGGAGAGTGGCGAGGGGGAGATAGTGGGGAGGGGAGATGGGGAGAGAGTGGGGAGGAGAGGGGAAGGGGAAGGAAGAGAGAGGGGAATGTGGTTGGGGGGAGGGGAGGAGAGCGGGGAGGGTAAAGGAGGAGACCGGGGTATGGGGAAGGGGTGGGAGAGAGGAAGAGAGGGGAGTGAAGGGGAGAGGGGTAGCAGGGAGAAGTGCAAGAGAGGGGAAGCAGTGGGTGGAGATGGGGGTGAAGAGGGGTGTGGGAGGGGGGAGAGGGGAGGAGGGAGAGGGGTGTGGAGAGAAGGAGATGGAGAGGGGGAGAGGGGGGAAGGGGAGGAGGAGCGGGGAAGGGGAGAAGGAGAGGGAGTGGGAGAGGATTCGGGGAGGGGGTGAGAGAGGGGTGGGGGAGGGGGATAGAGGGGTGGGAGAAGGGGATAGAGGGAGGAGGGGGGAAGAGGGAGGGGAGGGAGGAGTGAGAGGAGGAAGAGTGTGGAGGGAGGGGAGAGGGATAGGGATAGGGGAGAGAGAGGGAAGAGTATGGAGGATGGGGGAGAGTGTGGGGGGGAGGGGGAAGAGTGGGGAGGGAGGGGGAGAAGGGTAGGGGGAGTGGTGGAAGTGGGAGAGAGGGGTGGGGGGAGAGATAGAAGGGGGTGGGGAGAGAGGGAAGGCGTGTGGGGGAGAGAGGGATGGGGGTGGGAGGAGGAGGGGGAGAGAGGGATGGGGGTGGGAGGAGGAGGGGAGAGGGAGAGGGAGAGGGGTGAGGAGAGGGAGATGGAGAGGGGGGAGGAGAGGGGTGGGGGAAGGTGTGTGAAGGATTTTATTAAAAATG
Source organism: Raja brachyura (assembly GCA_963514005.1). Next base: position 47,315,134 of record OY740798.1, on the reverse strand, counting down.
TGTACGTAAAAATGTCTAAATGTAATGAGGAGTGCATTAGTGAATGTAAAAGCATAATGTCTAGCAAAATGGAAAAAATCACGGCATTTGAGGGTCTGGTTTTGGCGGGCCATGGAATCAAAGGACAAAAATCGTATCTGAAAAAGATTGGAATGTGACATACACCCGCAAGACACACATCTGGTCGGCAGACACACACACACAGGGAGAGGGGGTGGAGGGGAGGAGGAGAGGATGTGTGGGTGAGGGGGGGGGAGGGTGGGGAGAGGGAGATGGGCAGAGAGTGGGGAGGGGAGATGGGGAGAGAGTGGGGAGGTAGAGGGGAGGGGGAAGGGAGAGAGAGGGGGATGAGGATGGGGGAGGGGAGCGGGGAGGGTAAAGGAGGAGACAGGGGTAGGGGAAGGGGTGGTAGAGTGGGGAGGGTGGGTGAGGGGGGTAGAGATGGGTGGGGGAAGGGGAGTGGAGGGGGGAGGAGGGGAGAGGGAGATGGGGAGAGAGTGGGAGAGTGAGAGGGAGGACTGGGGGAAAGGGCATCTAGAGGGGGGTGGAGCGTGGGTGAGTGAGGGCAGAGAGAGAGTGGGGAGAGACAGAGAGAGAGGGGCAGAGACAGAAGGGCAAGAAACATAGGGAGAGGGGGTGGAGGGGAGGAGAGGATGGGCGAGTGAGGGGGAGGGGTGGGAGTGGGGAGAGAGTGGGGAGGGGGAGAGAGTGGGGAGGGAGAGATGGGGTGAGAGTGGGGAGGATAAAGGAGGAGACAGGGGTAGGGGAACTGCGTGGTAGAGAGGGGTGGCAGGAGGGGGGAGAGGGGGATCGGGGTGGGAGGATGGGGGTGGGAGGAGGGGGGAGAGGGAGAGGGGAGAGGGAGAGGGGTGAGGAGAGGGAGATGGAGAGGGGGAGGAGAGAGGGGGAGGGGGAGGGAAGGGGTAGTGGAGAGAGGGGGAAGCTTTATGGAGGGAGGGGGAAGGGGGTGGGGGAGAGAGGGATCGGGGTGGGGGAGGGAGGGGGGCGAGGGAGAGAGGGGGAGGAGAGGCAGAGGGGTGAGGAGAGGGAGATGGAGAGGGGGAGGAGAGAGGGGTGGGGAGGAGAGAGGGATGGGGTAGGGGAGAAAGGTGTGGGGGAGGGGGATGGGGAGGATGGATATAGGGTAGGGGAGGGAGGGGGATGAGTGTGGAGGGAGGGAGAGAGGGGTGGGGGGAGAGAGGGGAAAGAGTGGGGAGGTAGAGAGGGGGGAGAGGGATAGGAGCAGTCCATCTATTCCCCACTCCCTATCACCCCCAATCCTCTTTCTCTACTCTCACACACGTGATCACGCGCTTCGACAGGCTGCGGGGGGGGGGGGGGGGGGGGGGGGCTGGGGCTGGGGCAAAGGCAGATGTAAATGAGATCCATTCCGATTGGACATCTGTGAGGGATGGCATTGTGACATCACACAATGGAACGTGCTGGAACATCAGGCGGGGGAGGGGGGGCTGGAGCTGGAACAAAGGCAGATGTAAATGAGAGTGCGGGCAGAGAGAGAGTGGCGAGAGACAGAGAGAGAGGGGCAGAGACAGAAGGGCAAGAGACAGGGAGAGGAGGGTGGATGGGAGGAGGAGATGATTGATGAGTGAGGGGGGGAGGGGGGGGGGGAGTATCAGAGAGGGAGATGGGGAGAGAGTGGGGAGGTGGATGGGGAGACGGGGAGATGGGGAGAGAGTGGGGAGGGGGAGGAGAGGTAGGGGGAAGGGAGATAGAGGGTGTGAGGATGGGGGAAGGGAGGAGAGCGGGGAGGGGACAGGGGTAGGGGAAGGGCGTGATAAGGGGGAGAGAAGTGGAAGAGTGGGGAGGGAGGGGGAGAGAGGTAAGGGGAGTGGTGGAAGAGGGACAGAGGGGTAGGTGGAAGGGGACGATGGAGAGAGGGAAGGGGGGTGGGGGAGAGAGGGGTGGGGTGGGAGGAGGAGGGGTGAGAGGGGTGGGGGAGGGGGGGATGGAGGGGAGGAGGGAGATGGGGTAGGGAAGAGAAGGGGAAGAGTGTGGAGGGAGGGGGAAGAGTGGGGAGGGGGAGTGAGAGGGGGAAGGGGTGAGGGGAGAGAGGGAAGGGGGGTGGGGAGAGGGGAGGGGGTGGGAGGAGGAGGGGGAGGAGAGGGAGAGGGGTGAGGAGAGGGAGATGGGGAGGGGGAGGAGAGAGGGATGGGGAAGGGAAAAAAGGTGTGGGGGAGAGATGGGGAAGGGGGAAAGAGGTGTGGGGGAGGGGGGAGGGAGGGGAGGAGGGAGATGGGGTAGGGGAGGGAGGGGGAAGTGTGCGGAGGGAGGGGGAGAGAGGGGAAAGAGTGGGGGGGTATTGAGGGAGTGGGGGGGCAGTCCATCTATTCTCCACTCCCTATCACCCCCAATCCTCTTTCTCCATTCCCACACACGTGATCAAGCGCTTCGACACAGTTGGGGCTGGTGCAAGGGTATATGTAAATGAGATCCATTCCGATTGGAGATCTGTGAGGGATGGCGTTGTGACATCACACAATGGAAGGTGCTGGAACATCAGGCGAGGGGGGGGGGGCGGGGGCTGGTGCAAAGGCAGATGTAAATGAGATACATTCCGATTGGACATCTGTGAGCATTGGGCTTTGTGACATCACACAATGGAACGTTCACCAACATTCTATGGGTGAGAGCAGTTTGATATTTTTTAAGATTTTGAAATATTGGGGGGGGGGAGGGGAAGGATTTTATAAAAAATGTGTACGTAAAAATGTCAAAATGTAATGAGGAGTGCATTAGTGAATGTAAAAGCATGATGTCTAGCAAAATGGAAAAAGTGGTGACGTTTGAGCATCTGGTTTTGGCGGATCATGGAATCAAAGGCCAAAGATCTTATCTGAAAAAAAATGGAATGTGACATACACCCACGCACCCGGTCGGCAGACACACACAGAGTTTTAAATAAGTATAGATAGACAGATAGATAGATAGATAGATTGATATAGATAAATAGATATAATAGGGATATAGATCAGTTACTGAAATGGGTGGAGAAATGGCAGATGAAGTTTAATCCAAGAAAAGTGAGGTGTTGGGAGGTGGAATGCAAGGAGAAAGTATATGGTCAATGACAAGACCCTTAGCAGCATTGATGTACAGAGGAATTGATGTACAGAGGAAACTGAAAGGGATAACAGCGATGAAAAATGATTTCAGAGAAAATAATGGAGAGGGGAGATGAAACAGCGTCCGGAAGTGGCGGCGCTGCTTGGCAGCTGCGGCTCACCTGCAGTCCGTCTGTCTTTTCATTTTATTTTTGTCTTCGTGCCTGTTTTTAGCGATTATTTTTGGTTTGTTAGGTTGTGTATGTGTGTGGGGGGGGGGGGGGGGGAGAGGGTGGGAGAAATGGGGTTTTAGTGGCTCCCTTCGGGGGGATGCGACTTTTCTTGTCATGTCCCCCGACACGATCTCCGTCTGTGCTGAGGCCCTAATGGCGGAGCTGGCGGCCTCCAGCTTCCAGCGGTGGCGGCACGGCTTTCGGAGCTTCAGCGGCGACCTGGCTTCGGAGCTGCGGTGCTCCAGCGACGGCCTGGCTTTGGGGATGCGGTGCTCCAGTGGCGTTCCGGCGGCGACCTGGTTTTCGGGGCTGCGGTGCTCCAGCGGCGACCTGGCTTCGGGGATGCGGTGCTCCAGCGACGTTCCGGCGGTGGCCTGGCTTTCGGGGCTGCGGTGCTCCAGCGACGTTCCGGCGGCGACCTGGCTTTTGAGGCTGTGGTGCTCCAGCGGTGATCTGGCTTCAGGGATGCGGTGCTCCAGCGACGTTCCGGCGGCGGGCCCTGTGGCGGTGTTCCGGCGTTCCGGCAACAGCGGCCCGGTTTCGGAGGCTCGGCCGCGGGCCTGGTGGACGGCAGCATTGGAGGCCTGGATCTCCTCAGCGCAGAGGGAGAATAAGGAGGGAAGAAGACAGAGACTCTTAGACTTTTGCCTTCCACCACAGTGAGGAGGTGTTTGGTGAACTCACTGTGGTGGATGTTAATTTTGTGTTTATTGTGTGGTTTTGTTATTTTTATATATGTATGACTGCAGGCACGAAATTCCGTTCAGACCGAAAGGTTTGAATGACAATAAAGGCTATTCATTCAAACTCCAATGCCAACTGATCAGAAGCTTAAGAGATGAAACAGCAAACCACCAAGTCCAAGGTGTGAGAGAAACCACCAAATAGCTCGCAAGATAGAAAATAATGAAGACCAGGAATCCAAGGAAGAATATATTTAAAACATTCTACAATTTTCATTTTGTTAAAGTTTCCAAAATGTAATTGCATCTTACTTTGGGTGTTTCAAACACCTCTTCTAAATGAATTATATGTTCATGGTTCACTTGCTTCAAGATGTTGACTTCTCGTTCCAGTAGCTTCACAGCCGAACTCCCTGCCTGGAATGGAAGTAGAAATAATACAGCCAAGGCAGGTACATCGATAATGGCCTCGTTATTAATTTAAAGCTTCCAACTGTTTTAATATGCATTTGGTAAGATTTTTAAAAAGATTTACAGCATGGCATAAACATGCTTTTACTTTTTTAAAAAAGTCAATTTATTTTTAAATTCAACAATATGCTCTTTAAAACAAATGGCAATTATGTTTAAACCAGATGTATTTTAAAAAGAAGGCAATGATGATCAAGGAAATTTACCTTTTCTCGGTTCACCTTCTTGATTGCCCATTTTTTGCCACTCCTATTATGGGTGGCCTCAATCACCACTCCGTAGCTGCCTTGTCCTAATCTTTGGCCAAAGCTGTATATTTGCTAAAAAATAAATAAATGGAGATTCAAAAGCTCAAAGAATTTTTACAAGATGATACAACTGATATTTGCCGATCCAGGAAAAAATGTTTAAACACAATTCGCAACCAATTCTCAAAATAAATGCTAAACAGAAATTGAAAGAGTCCCGAATAATCACTTGGTTGTGACATTTTAACGGTAGCAACTTTAGTAGTAATGAACTGGAGTTTGTTTATTAAATCTGTGGTTACTTTTTGTATTCAAGGTAAGAAGTCAGTTATGAACATACAGCCTAAAGTGCGCTTTTACAGAACAAATTAGAAATATGGATGTAATGATGCAGACAAGGGTTGGGAGAAAAGTATGCCTTGACATCCAAGCATCTGGTGAAGCGCTCTGGCACAAGCGCTTGGTTAGCTTGTGTTACCTAACATCAGGGAGGAAATCTTTCATTCTTTTCCTATTTTTGAAAATGTCAATATCTCATTACTAACAGTACAAATTTCGCTACCCGATGTAAACATTTTCATTATTCAACTACCATCTAAGTTACAATGATCGGCTAATTTTTGGCTCTTCTATTGATTCATTACATACTGAGCCTTGGAGTTTAGATCAGTGACATTATTCTGTGAAACTGGCAATAACTTTGGCATTTGTGAGCAACCATAGCTTAGAGATCACAAAGTCGCATAAATCAGACCTCACTAGGATGTGGGGTTTGCATCCGATTCAAACAAAACAAAGGGAGATAATCTGAACTGACAGGCATTTGTGATCTAGTCTGAATGCAAAATATCCTGAAAAGGTTATTCAAACTAGCCCAAAATCAAAAGGAGTTTATAAATAGGACGCTAAAATATTATTACAGATTTGATCATTCTTTGACATTTGGTATGTGGACTTCCATTACAAATATTTGCAAATAATACAAATTTAAATCATTACAATAGCAATTTATAATCTTTCTTTAGTGCTATAGAATATTTCAAAGAATATGTCACATGTTCCAATTAAGGTACAGTGATATGTGAATTACCATACAGCCATATGAAAAAAAAAGCACCAAGACACACAATTAGATAAAAGTTAACAAAAACATCCACAGCAGATATCCCACATTCCTCACTGTGATGGAAGGTAAAAAAGTCCAATCTTCTTCCTCTTTATTCTCCCGCAGGGCAGTCGAACCATCGTCAGGGCGATCGAAGCTCCTGCAGCCGGCGGTCGAAACTCCAGCGTAGGGGCAGTCAAAGCTCCTGCGGCTTGGAGTTCCCGAAGTTGGTCTCTGACCAGAGACCACGAGCTCCGTGATGTTACGTTCGCAAGGACCCACGGTTGGAGCTCTGAGGTCAATCCCTGGCAAAGGGATCGCGGGCACCGCGATGCTAAAGTCCCATAGGCTCGTTGAGATACGATACACAAAATAAAATCGCATCCCGTCGAGGTAAGAGATCAGAAAAAGTCCCCCCCCCCCCCCCCCCCACATAAAACAAGCTAAAGAACACTAAAACATACATTTAACACATTCTGTTAAAACACGAAGAAGGAAAGGACAGAGTGTTGGCGAGGCAGCCATTGCTGGCACCACCCAGTGGTATAGTTGAAAAGTTAATTCAGAATTGTGTTTTTTCTTTATTGGTCTGCAACCTTGAACATGACAGATTGTGCAGCTGACTTGATTACATCACAACAGGATGCTGGGGAAGCACTGGACTCAACTGAGCTGGTGCCTGCCACAAGTCAATGGAAAGCAGTAAGCACTCACCTCACAGGTCGTAAGATATTTGTGAGAACTTTCTTCAATGTCAAAAGAAAAATTCTAAACCTGCAAATTTCCAGCCAATATTGTGCTGTTAGGTATGGAACCTTGCTGTGCACTAGCTTTCTGCTGTACTTCCCAAAACTGATGCTGCCAAATTCTGCTTTAACTCTATTTACAAGTTTGCAGATGACACCTTCATACTGGACTGATCTCAAACAATGATGAGACAGAGTTCAAGATGGAAATTAAAAGCTTGGTAGCATTGTGCCAAGACAACAACCTTTCCCTCAATGTTAGCAAAATGAAGAGGCTGACCACTGACTTCAGGAAATGGGCTGAAGTACACACCCCAGACTGTATCAATGGTGCTGAAGTGAGATGGCCAAGACATCACTCAACCAACATCCCTCCCCACCCACTCCATCAGTATTTCACACTGGCTTGAAAACATGATCCAGGACCACTCAAACTTCAGTCATTCTCTCCTCTCTCCTGCCAGGCTGCAGATACAAAAGCTTAAAAGTATGTACCACTAAATTCAAAAACAACTTCTTCCACTGCTGTTAGACAAAAATGTTGGAGGAATTCCGCGGGTGAGGCAGCATCTTTGGAGAGACGGAAAAAGCGACGTTTCGGGTCGAGGCCCATCTTCAGACTGCTTTGATCACACGCTTGAACATAGCGCTTCTCTGCCATGGATAAATTCCCGATCTTCCAATCTACCCTCTTGCAGATTTGCACTTTTATAAATCTATGCTTACTCTCTGGTTGTAACACTACATGTTGTACTGTTTCTGTTCCCGTTTGCCTGATAGCATGCAAAACAAAGCTTTTCACTGTATGTCAGTATATGTGACAATAATAAACCAATGCCAATAACTAACCTCAAAAGTAACAATATTTTGAAATTATTTAAGGCACATTTAAAAGCTCTGACATCTAAATAATATGTATAAATGCAACTGCCATTCTTTACGACTTTTAGGCCCAGCAATGTCAGATTCTGTCTGGCATTCTACCTGATCAGGTAGTGCACTGGTTGCAATCATTGAGGAGCTGATTTTCTATTGTGTTGTAAGCAAACTTGAATATCCTTTGTTTTAATCATTTAAGAAAAGGCTTGTCTCCTTGATTGTCCAATCGAGTAAAGAATGGAATCATTGCAAGGGGGCTTGCACACTAGTAACATAATCCACTACATTTTCTTCCAGTCAATCAATGCTCACTTTGGCAATGCTTAACATCCAGGAGATGAAGATGGTTAACCAATGGCAACAAACAAATCAAATATGGAGACAGAAAATTCTGTGTATGTTGGAAATTGGAAATACAACATAGCTCAACTCAGCACAATGGTACTGAATTAGACAAGAAGCTCTGAGTAAAAGGCATGTTAAGTATAGTCAAATCTGACTTAAAATGGAGTATTCTGCAGCAGCAGTTTCTTAAAATGCCCCCAACTAATGTTATCATACACGTTAATGATATTTAAGGAATTTGAATAAATGAGAAAAATCTTCATTAAAAATATTTATATACTCAAATTAATCAATTTAGTAGCACTTGCAGCATTGATACATATTAGGCTGGACGATGCAAATCCCAGGCCAGTAACCGGTGAGGGAAAAGTTGGTCATTTCCTCCCATGGCTCAGTTCATTCAGAACTTCCTCATCATGCATTGTGGCATGAAGCCGTTGAACATATGGGAGATGTTGATTCATCTGACCTCACCCTGTAGTTAGACTTACCACTGAATTCAAATGTGATTCTGGTTACACCAAGATATTTCATAACTATTCATTTCTTTCACTATACTATACCAGACAATATGTAATGTAGCCCCTTTCAAAGTACAGGACTACCTTCACTTAAATGGCAGTTACATTTTGCTTTTCATTTCACATTTCATTTTACATTATATTTATGTTTAATTAATTTTAAATAGTTTAATGTATTAACCAATTTCTTAGTCTTATATTTTCCCTGATTAGTTAATTAATTATTGAATTTCAATTGTTTCCAAATGTTTCTGATCATCAGAAACACCGAGACGGAACACATTTGGAAGCACATACTGTCAGTAGGCTGCCAAGATGGTCCAGGACTGGTGCATCATGTTCTGCAAGTGGATACAGAGTCACAGCTTGTAAGCCACTCCACGGGGCAGCCATGGTAGCAAGACCTATTATATAGTAGACCTATTATATCAGGGACAGTTTCTTCCCAGCTGTTATCAAGCAACTGAGCTACCCTACCACAACTTGAGGGATGTCCTGAACTACTATCTACCTCAGTGGAGACCACGGACTATCTATGACCTGACTTTACTGGCGTTATTCACGTTATTCCCTTATCATGTATCTGTACACTGTGAATGCCTTGATTGTAATCATGTATTGTCTTTCCGCTGACTGGTTAGCATGCAACAAAAGCTTTTCACTGTCCCTCGATACACGTGGCAAACTAAACTCAACAGTGGGAGCCCCGCTGCTGCAAAAAAATAAGTCTGGTTTCAGAATTAGTGGGCGAGTGGTTTTGAGGTAAGGGCTATATTGAGTGTAATTTAGCACAAAATATTTAATCCTATGTGCATTGCCTCCTCAGAAAATTGATTGATGACTTCATGAAAGCAGTGCATGTGTTGCTTAAAACTGCTGCTTCTGATCCTATGTGACCGCTAGTAAAGGCTATCATTGAACAAAAATAGCTTGCAACCAATCTACCATTATGTGATGGAAGTAAATAAACTTCCAAACAGTGAATTTGGAAGTTTATTTGATTTCAGAATTCAGAATTCACTATTTTTAAAGTATAAATAAGAATACTTATTTATAATACTTGCATTCTACATGCAGTCATTTCAACGTCCAACCCAAGAGGAAAACTTTCATTCTCACATTAATTGTTAAGAACTAAGAATTGGCTACATACCCGGATAGCAAATTCATCATCAACCCTGGTGTGGGGCACAACCTTGCATTCAGCATTGCTGACAGTGGCACGTTGAGAAGGCATTTCAGAGAAATTCTGAGTGACCTCTAATTTTCTGCAAATGAAAAATTACGTTTGAAGTTACACAATACTTGTTCAGAATAATCTTAATGATTTGTAACTGATAGCATTTTCTAAAGCCTAACATTAATATCCTATTCGCAGCATACAAATATTTGTTTAAACAGTTCAAATTGAGCCAGATTAAATAGTGGTCAAGTTAATTTTACAGCAACAGCATTCATACCCTCTGCAGATAAGCACCCATCCATTGATAAACAATGCACAAAGACATTCAGCAAAGTGTTCATAACTATATTTTCACAATAACAGAGAATGCAAAGTGCCACTGTCCAATGGAGATTACTAACAGGAGATGAATGAGTGTGACACATTTTCACAAAGTGGACTATATCAAGGGGCAGATACTCAATGCCTATAAACATTGCACTGAATAAATTCTTGCAGAAATATCTTGGTTTTACTTTCATGGAAAGATCACTGACATTGACAGATAAGCAACTGAATATCTCTGGCACAAATACTTACTTTATAAATCAATGTATCTTCAAGTGTTGTCATAAAAATACATTAGGAAGTTCCGATCATAAAGGGAAAAATCTTGTAAAGCTTCCCGAAGCTTCTGAAGTACTTTTACAATAACCTAAATACTGAGTTTATTTCCAAAGAAGAAAACAATCCTTAAGTTGTTAATTGCTGAAGTCTCTCCAGGAGACATACAGTGCCCTCCATAATGTTTGGGACATAGTCCCATCATTTATTTATTTGCCTCTGTCCTCCACAATTTGAGATTTGTAATAGAAAAAAATCACCTGGTTAAAGTACACATTGTCAGATTTTATACATTTGGTTTCACCATGTAGAAATTACAGCAGTGTTTATACATAGTCCCCCCCCATTTCAGGGCACCATAATGTTTGGGACACAGCAATGTCATGTAAATGAAAGTCGTCATGTTTAGTATTTTGTTGCATATCCTTTGCATGCAATGACTGCTTGAAGTCTGCGAGTCATGGACATCACCAGTTGCTGGGTGTCTTCTCTGGTGATGCTCTGCCAGGCCTGTATTGCAGCCATCTTTAGCTTATGCTTGTTTTGGGGACTAGTCCCCTTCAGTTTTCTCTTCAGCATATAAAAAGCATGCTCAATTGGGTTCAGTTCAGGTGATTGACTTGGCCACACAATTGACTAGCCTCCATTTTTTAGCTTTGAAAAACTCCTTTGCTGCTTTAGAAGTATGGTTGGGATCATTGTCTTGCTGTAGAATGAAACACCGACCAATGAGCTTTGAGGCATTTGTTTAAACTTGAGCAGATAGGATGTGTCTATACACTTCAGAATTCATTATGCTACTACTATCAGCAGTAGTATCATCAATGAAGATAAGTGAGCCAGTCCCTTCAGCAGCCATACACGCCCAGGCCATAACACCCCTACCACCGTGTTTCACAGATGAGGTGGTATGCTTTGGATCTTGGGCAGTTCCTTCTCTCTTCCATTCTTTGCTCTTGCCATTTTTCTGTTATGTTAATCGTCGTCTCATCTGTCCACCTTTTTCCAGAACTATGGTTGCTCTTTTAAGTACTTCTTGGCAAACTGTAACCTGGCCATCCTATTTTTGCTGCTAACCAGTTGTTTGCATCTTGCAGTGTAGCCTCTGTATTTCTGTTCATGATGTCTTCTGCGAACAGTGGTCATTGGGAAATCAATACCTGACTCCTGAAGAGTGTTTCTGATCTGTCGAATAGGTGTTTGGGGGATTTTCTTTATTATAGAGAGAATTCTTCTGTCATCAGCTGTGAAGGTCTTCCTTGGCCTGCCAGCCCCTTTGCGATTAGTAAGCTCACCAGTGCTCTCTTTCTTCTCAATGATGTTCCAAACAGTTCATTTTGGTAAGCCTAAGGTTTGGCTGATGTCTCTAACAGTTTTATTCTTGTTTCTCTGTCTCATAATGTCTTCTTTGTCTTTCATTGGCACAACTTTGCTCCTCATGTTGATAAACAGCAATAAAAGTTTTCAAATGTGATGGAAAGACTGGAGGAAAGATTAGGTGCTGAGAGATCTTTTGTACCTGCATTAAGGAGGAATTTAAACACACCTGAGCAATTACAAACACCTGTGAAGCCATGTGTCCCAAACATTATGGTGCCCTGAAATGGGGGGACTATGTATGAACACAGCTGTAATTTCTACATGGTGAAACCAAAATGTATAACAATACCCTTGAATAAAATCTGAAAATGTGCACTTTAACCACATGTCATTTTTCCTATTATAAATCTCAAATTATGGAGTACAGAGGCAAATAAATAAATGTTTGGTCTTTGTCCCAAACATTTTGAAGGGCACTGTATCACAAGGTGGCATCATATGAAGACGACAACCATCCAAAATGAAAATTAAGTAGCTATCACACTACTGCAGGAAAACATTAATGACTGATTTTAGCCTCCTCCATCCTTTCTAGAAATCAAGTTCAAAGACTTTTGGGTAGATTGTTATTTTTAAACATTCAGGGTCCCTTCACCATTTTAAACCTATTCCTCGTGCTGGTTTTCGCTCCAAAAGTAATGATTTATCTTTTGTATCCATTTAATATTTCAATTGACTACGAAATGTATGAAGCAAGTTTTATTTAGAAAAAGTACATTCCATGGTAGATAATAAGCAATGCTATGATTAAGAACATTTGTAATAGCTCGGTACTGAACAGGATAACAGTTCAAACCAAACAGTAATACTTTGAACATAATTCTGAATGGTGGCTTCTATCTTTGTACAGATCTGATGTTTCAAGGCAATTATTTGGAATTGATTTGAGAGCATATATAATAAACAGCAATATATTCTGATCTAATAGTCAGAAATCAAAGAGGTTTAGACTGAAACATATATCAATACATGGGATTGGTTTGAGTATTATAAAACACTCATGATATTTAGGTTACAGTACAAATTAGAACAATAAAACTGCCATCCAAATCTTTAACTTGCAACACATTTACTTTTATTTAGTTAACTTTAATCACCTTCATCTATTTATGGCATCAGTATTGACATAAATGAGGCAGAGTCTGTGCCTTAATTTTAACACGTTGAGGCTGTTATGCAGTATCATACAAAAAGGAATAGGCCACATCTCCATTTTACCTTTATAGATAATGGAAAATTTCTAATCCCGCAAGCTATCCAATTATTCCCACTTCTCGGTCTTTTTTTTGTAATCATGTTTTAGCCAAGACCTTTTAGAATATTCATATCATATCTTTTTCCAGTTAAATTCAATGCAGATCATAATAACTCACTGCCTGAAAGTTCCCTGATGCCCCTCAGATCCTACGTCGCTGGTTATGAATGCTTCTGCCAGAGTCTGTGTTAACTCCTAACAAATGTCTCGCTTCAAATTTGAAATGCCTTAATTAAATCACATTTTATTAATTCTCTTCTCAAAGTGAAAAATATAATCTTTATTCAAAATACAACTGATCATCCACAGTATGATCCTAGAATTGAACAGTATACTAGTTGAGGCTGTAGCAAACTAGCACAACTCCTTTGCATTTATGCCAACCTAGTACAATATCCTTGCATTTCCACCCTTTTTATCTATTAATAAACCCAAGATCTTGAATTCCTTTTTTCATGCAAATGCCTTCCTACCTGTGAATGCTTCCTGGCCATGTTTAAGCACCGTTTTAAACATTATGCCATGTTTTTGTTTCTATTATCTTTCCTTATTCTTTCGACCAAAACATTTCATTGCTTTTTATCTCCTGTAAAATCCGTGGAAAAAAGCCACAGAAGTAAAGATTAACCAGTTTGGTTAATTAAGTTTACAAGAAGGTTGTTCAGTAAATGATATAAGCCATGAAAGGCCATCAATCAAATTAAATTGACTGAATCAACCACATAGATGGGTGTTAATAATTAAACATGCTGATTGGTAATGCTTGGTTTCTAAAACGTCATTAATAAATTACAACTGTACACATTAAAATGCGAACAGAAAGAGACCATCATTTTAATTTAGTTTTCATTCATGGGCATGGCATCACTAGCAAGTCTTTTGATTATTTCTCATTCTGAATTGTTTTTGTTGCAAGTAGTTTGCAAGTAGCCTTCTTCCGGCAGCTTCCACCACTACTGGCAATGTTCTGGCCAGGAACATCAACTGCATCATCTATGCGGCTGGATGATCTGGCGGTGCAGAAAGCAGACTAGATAGTTTCTCCAGGCTCCTGATGGAAACAGTCAAAGATGCAAAGTTGTGCAACACCTTCAACAACGCTGCAGGCAGGGCACAGTCACAATTCACCTGGTTGAAACTGCACAGCTCAGCTCAGACCCGATAGGCGTCCTCTTCACATCAGAGACCATCACGAACAGACATACTGAATCATGCTGGTGTTCTTCTCTGACCACTGCCTCCTTCGGGCTACCAGTCACCTACATCAGGATCAGAAGGCAAGCAGGGGGACGTGGAAGTTAAATTTCAAATTGCTGGTCCCAAAGAACGTCAAAGAGCGAAAGAGGGATTGCACAGGTTGTAGAACTGTGAGGCCATTCTTTGACTCCCCAATACAAAGTGAGAAGCAGCCAAGGAGAACATCAACAAGTTTTTAATCCCCATAGATGTTCACAATGCAAAGGAAGGAAGGAAGCCGTGCTCTTTGCCTCCAAACATCATCTTCAGATCCAGACTCCACTCTATGGAGCAGGATGAGACCTGCTCACACTTCTTCTTCCGAAAGGTTCACAGGGTTCACAAAGATGAGTAGTTTGTACTATGTTTAAACCAAGAACATACATACTAGGGAAGCGTGATGGAAAAAGAGGCCAACACAATGAAAAGAACATGATGTTAGGAGAGGCAATAAATAAATACATCATGGAGTATAGTTTGGATACACATCGAGAGTTGTAAACGAAGCAGAGGAAAATAATACTGATCAGGGAATAATGTGTTTTATTGTGCCCATTTGTTAAACAAATGACAGCGTGGTTTTCTAAATTAACAGGTACAGAGGGTTAAAGATAACTCTGGGGAAAAAACAATGAAAGGCTACAGAGACATTAATCAATGATGAATTGTTTAAAAAATGTAAAATTCAATGTGAACATTGCGTCATGAGAACATAAAAATGCAGTGGGTGCTGTAAACCTTAAAAACACTTTGGGTTCTCTCAGAGTTTTTCTCAGTGTGTACTGTTAAGGCCTTGAAAAAAGCAACTTGTCTGAGAAACTCACCACCACTCTATGAGCTATTCTTTGTGTCTGCTCCTATCTGAATCATAATTAAAAGGGCAACTGGGCCCCACGTGAAAGTCAGATTCAGGGTACAGGTGTAGCACAAAACTACCCCCAACACAGTGGTATTACTTAAGATCCACGGCGTTAAGGAAGAGGATGGCTCAGTAACATCCTCACAGACGGACGCATTGAGGATCTGCAAATCCTTCCATGCCGGTCTGTATGACAGAAAGGTTACAGACAGCCTCCCAGAACTTTCTGTCCTCTATCACGGAGGTTTTGGAAGACAACAAGCAGGAGAGTCTGGATCAACCACTGACCCTGCTCCATCATTCCTTTGACTCAAATATACGTTCTGAATGCGAAGGCTTACTTCTGAGTTGTACACAGCTCTGGGGCTGGGGAGCCCACGACCTGCTAAAATACTTTGCTTGTGAAAAAGTCGAAGGGGGGGGGGGGGGCTGTGATGCCCATGAGGAAGCATAAGGGGGAGACGGACATCATCATGAATTGGAGAACCATGTTAATCTCACTGATAAATATGGACTATAAGATCCTGTCCAAGGACATTGCCAACCAAGTCAAGTCTCCACTGCGATAGATGATCCACCCAGAACAAACCTATGCTCAACCCGGCAGAAAAATCTCAGGACAACCTCACGCTGCTTAGGGATACCATCGCCTAGGTGCAGGAGAGAGAAGATAGAAAAACACAACTCTGAATAGAGGCAGCACAGTGGCTCATCTGTACAATTGTTGACTTCAGGTTAAGATTTAAGGTTAAGGTTTATTCTTGTCATGTCTACTGAAGTACAGTGAGAAACTTGTCACATGCTATCCAAACAGATCAGATATACTATACATAAATATAATCAAGCTAAATTCAATTGCAATAGATAAAGCAAAGGAGAAATTGAAAAGGAGAAGTACAGAATATAGTTCTCTAGTTTAATTCAGTTTATTGTCATGTGTACGGAGGTACAGTGGAAAGCCTTTATGGCATGTGTTATCCAGTCAGCATAAAGACTATACATTGATTACAATCAAGCCAACCAGGGTGTACATATACAGGATCAAGAGGATAATGCTTACTGCAAGATAAAATCCAGTAAAGTCCGATTAAAGATAGTCCGAGGGTCTCGAATGAGGTAGATCAGGTCAGCTCTCTAGTTGGTAATGGGTTGGTTCAGTTGCCTGATAACAGCTGGAAAGAAACTATCCCTGAATCTGAAGTATTTGTTTTCACACTTCTGTACCTCTTGCCTGGTGGGAGAGATCATAAGATCATGTAATAGGAGCAGAATTAGGCCATTTGGCCCAATTGGCTGATCTATCTCTCCCTCCTAACCCCATCCTCCTGTCTTCTCCCCATAACCTCTAACATCCATACTAATCAAGTATCTATCCATCTCTGCCTTAAATATATCCACTGGCTTGGCCTCCACAGCCTTCTGTGGCAAAGAATTCCACAGATTCACCACGCTCTGACTAAAGAAATTCCTCCTCATCTCCTTCCTAAAGGAACGTCCTTTAGTTCTGAGGCTATGACCTCTGGTCCTAGTCTCTCCCTCTAGTAGAAACATCCACTAAACATCCACTCTATCCAAGCCTATCTCTTTTTTGTATGTTTAAATGAGGTCCCTCCTCATTGTTTCAAAACTCCAGCGAGTACAAGCCCAGTGCCAGCACATCCTTCCTCAGATATGGTGCCCAGAATTGCACACAATATTCCAAATGTGGCCTGACAGTGCCTTAGTATTACATCCCTGTTTTTGTGTACAAGCCCTCTTGAAACAAATGCTGGCATTGCGTTTGCTTTCTTTACTACCAATTCAACTTGCAGATTAACTTTTTGGGAATCCTGCACTAGCATTCCCAACTCCCCTTCTATCTCTGATTTCTGGATTTTCTCCCCATTCAGAAAATAATTTACGCCTTTATTCCTATTACCAAAACGCATGACTCCACACATTGCTACACTATATTCCATCTGCCACTTATCTGCCCACACTCTCAACCTATCCAAGTCCTTTTGCAGAGTCCCCACTACCAGCCCTCCACTTATTTTTGTATCATCCGCTAACGACCACAAAGCCTTCAATCTCCTCATCCAAATCATTAATATACAACGTGAAGAGCATCGGCCCCAGCACGGAACTCCGTTAGTCACTGGCAGCCAACCAGAAAAAGCCTCCTTTATTGCCACTCTCGCCTTCTGCCATCCAACAAACCTGATATCCATGCTAGTATCTGCCCTTTGATACCATGGGCTCTCTCATCTTCCTTAACAGCCTCCCTGTGGTACCTTTCAAAGGCTTTCTGAAAATCTGGCTAAACAACTACTGACTCTCCTTTGTCTGTCCTGCTATTTGCTTCTTGAAAGAATTCCAGAAAATTTGTCAGGCAAGACCTCCCCTTCACAAAGCCATGCTGACTTCGGCCTATTATATTATCAACTTCTAAGTACTCCGTAACTTCATCCTTTATAATGGACTCTAAAATCTTACCAACCACCGAAGTCAGACTAACCGGCCTATAGCTCCCTCCATTCTGCTTTGCTCCCTTCTTGTGCAGCTGGGTAACATTGGAAATTTTCCAATCGTCTGGAACCACTCCTGACTCCTTACTAAATTCTTGAAATAGCACTATCAATGTCTCCACAATCTCTAAAGCCACTTCTTTCAGAACCCTGGGGTGCAGTCCATCTGGTCCAGGTGACTTATCCATCTTCAGCCATTTCAGCTTCCCAAGCAACTTCTTCTTAGTAATAGCCACCCCACTAACTTCCGCCACCTGACTCTCTTGAATTTCAGGCACATTGCTGGTGTCACAGAGAGGGGAGAAGAGGGAGAGTCCAGGGTGAGACTTGCCCTTAATTATGCTGGCCTTACAGCGCCAAAGACCTGGGTTCAATCCTGACATGGGGTGTTGCCTGTATGTATTTTCTCCCTGTGACCATGTGGGTTTCCTCCGGATGCTTTGGTTTCCTCCCACATTCCAAAGATGTACAGGTTTGTAGGTTAATTGGCTTCTGTAAATTATCCCTGGTGTGTAGGATAGAACTGTTGACAGCCTATTGCACACGTACATGATGGACATGTTCTCCAAAATGGGCTTTGGGGAGGAAATCAAGAACCATTCCTTTTCTCCAGAGATGCTGGCTGGCCCGCTGAGTTATTCCAGCTTTTTATATTTATCTTTGGCTTAAACCAGCATCTGCAGTTCCTTCTCACACACTGGATCCAACTGCTCTACACTGATACAGTGCATTCAGAAAGTATTCAGACCACCTTCACTTTTTCCACCAGCATGCAACTCTATGCGATGAGCGCGACCTAACGTGGTCCCTTGAGCCGTCTGGCGTCGCGGGGCCGGTCCCACTTCGATCGCCGGAGCCATGCGGAATTGTGCGGAGTTCGTTCAGACATCGCGCGGGCCTCCGAAAAACTGACTATGTTCAAAAATTCCGCTCGGCAACGGCTTGTCGGCTCGCAGTCGCCTCGACGCATTACACACCGTCTCGACGTCGTGCCTCCATGACACTCTATGTGTGTGGCTCCATGGCCCTCTGCGTGTGTGCCTCTGTGCTCCTCTCTGTGTGCCCCTCTCTGTCCTGGCGAACTTACCTTTAAGACTTCGCTCCAAGTTCGCCTCACTTTGCGCCACTCACCCGACCTCCGCGCGGCCCTCGCTGCCGGTTTGGTCGCGCTTGCCGTATGCAGGCGCATGCTGGTGGGAACGGCCCTGTACAGGGATCACCCGACCTCCGCGCGGCCCTCGCTTCTAGTTTGATCGCGCTCATCGCATGGAGTAGGACAGGACCTTTATATTTAAATAGATTTTAAAAAAAAATTTAATCATCAATCTGCACACAATATCCCATAATAAAAAAGCGAAAATTGTGTTTAGAAATTTTTGCAAAGTAATTAAAAAGAAATAGCTGAAATATCACATTTACATAAGTATTCAGACCCTTTACTCAGTACTTTGTTGAGGCACCCTTGGCAACGATTACAGCCTCAAGTCTTCTTGGGTATGACATTACAAGCTTGGCACACCTGTATTTGGGTAATTTCTCCCATTCTTCTCTGCAGATGAGAGGATTTGCAAAGAAGAAGCTGTGTCAGGTTGGATGGGTAGTGTCGATACACAGCTATTTTCAGATCCTTCCAGAGATGTTCGATCGGGTTCAAGTCCGGGCTCTGGCTGGGCCACTCAAGGACATTCACAGACTTGTCACAAAGCTACTCCTGCGATGTCTTGGCTGTGTCCTCAGGGTCGTTGTCCTGTTAGAAGGTGAACCTCAGCCCCAGTCTGAGGTCCAGAATGCTCTGGAGCAGGTTTTCATCAAGGATCTCTCTGTACTTCGCTCCCTTCATCTTTCCCTCGATCCTGACTAGTCTCCCAGTCCCTGCCACTGAAAAACATCCCCACAGCATGATGCTCCCACCACCATGCTTCACCGTAGGTATGGTATTGGCCAGGTGATGAGTGGTGCCTGGTTTCCTCCAGACGTGACGCTTGGCATTCAGGCCAAAGAGTTCAATCTTGGTTTCATCAGACCAGAGAATCTTGTAAAACTCCAAGTGGGCTGTCATTTGCCTTTTATTGAGGAGTTGCTTCTGAGGAGTCTGGCCACTCTCCCATAAAGGCCAGATTGGTGGAGTGCTGCAGATATAGTTGTCGTTCTGGAAAGCTCTCCCATCTCCACATAGGAACTCTGGAGCTCTGTCAGAATGACCATCGGGTTCCTGGTCACCTCCCTGACCAAGGCCCTTCTTCCCCGATTGCTCAGTTTGGCCGGGCGGCCAGCTCTATGAAGAGTCCTGGTGCTTCCAAAGTTCTTCCATTTAAGAATGACGGAGGCCACTATGCTCTTCAGGACCTGCAATGCTGCAGAAATTGTTTTATACCCTTCCCCAGATCTGTGTCTTGCACTATCCTGTCTCGGAGGTATAGGGACAATTCCTTCATCTTCATGGCTTGGTTTTTGCTTTGACGTGCACTGTCAACTGTGGGACCTTATATAGACATGTGTGTGCCTTTCCAAATCATGTTCAATCAATTTAATTAACCACTGGTGGACTCTAATCAAGTTGTAGAAACATGTCAAGGATAATCAATGAAAACAGGATGAACCTAAGCTCAATGTTGAGTGTCATAACAAAGGATCTGAATACTTATGTAAATGTGATATTTCAGATATTTATTTTTAATTACTTTGCAAAGTTTTCTATATACCTGTTTTTGCTTCTTCATTCTTGGGCATTTTGTGCGATTGATGATAAAAAACTTTTTTTTAAAAATATGGCTGTAACGTTAAAAAATGTGGAAAAGGTGAAGGAAGTCTGAATACTTTCTGAATGCACTGTATATGCAGTGCAGTCCAAATCATTGGGTGTTAAACGGATAACTTTCCTATCAGGTCTAGAATCAGGTAGGTTTGCCCACTCCCCTCTGTCTTGTTTTCTACTGTATAGAACCATTTGCCGAATCTATCAGGTGGGACAGGAGCATGAGGAGTGACATTGCCAGGCAGTGTGGACACTCAGATCAAAAGTTCCTTGTACATGGACAATGTTGCAGTCTTTTGCACGGTTCCATGGTCAGTCCACAGATTGATCAGCTTCTGCATCCAGTTTGAGTTGGCATCGGGAACCAGAGTCAACCTCAGAAACAGCAAAGTCATGCTCTTCGGCCACAGGTCCATCAGTTCTGACTACGTGCTAGAGGTGCTAGGGGTCAGGGCTTACAACAAGAATTGGCTGCAGCTCATAGCCAAGGTCGCAAAAAAATTAGGTCTGTAGAAGTAGTGTTCCCTCACAATAACCGGAACAAATTTGGTCATCAGCTGTGAGGTGCTCTTGGGGCTGGGGCCGCTGTACTTGGCTCGTCCCCCGCTTCTCTGCCTAGGCGATCACCTGGGCAGTCTTCCAGTTCATCTGGGGGTCATAGATAGAGAGGGTCCGACGGGTCGCGATGCTCATGTCCTCAGACAACAGCCCACCATCACCCTCAACATTCATGTGTGACTGCATCAGGCTGTTGAGAGTCAAAGCACGTGGGCAACAAGTGTCATTACCAGCTGAGTTTCTGCCTATGAGTTGTGAGGAATGTGACTGGCACTCTGCCATGCAAAGAGCCAGTCAGTTGGACATTAGCACACCAGCTGTTATTGTGAAAAGGTTCTTCCGCACCAACACCATTGACCACAAATCCACCAGGCAGTGGTCAGCACAGAATGTCCTGCAGGCACTACAGGACAACGACTCGATGGATCTGGTGGTGTGGTGCCCACAGCAGACTACCCAGGTTGCCTGGTGAAATGTCTCAATGCCAGAACTCACCAACAAGCACCAAGTCCTCACTTGGCTTGCTGTGAGATGGGCTTTCCCAGTTAGATCCTTCCTGCACCGTCGGAATCTTATTACCAGTGCACACTGCCCACAGAGCAGCTGCAATGGAAAGGAGACGGTTGTTCACTCTTCGTATTGTGTGAATTTGCAAGGGTCCCTGAAACGATTCATCGCAAACAGCTCCATAACAGAGCACTCTCTGATAGATGGGCAGTTCCCAAGGACACATTCAAAAACGACATCAAATATTGCTGGATGATCATCAACTCGTGAAAGACGCTCTTTGTTCTGCCTGAAACTTAGTGACCTCCCAGCACAGCAGGATGTCCAACAGGAAATGTTGCCGACTGACCCATTCCAGACTGCAGGAGTATGTGCTAAGGGACATGCCGAAACCCAGTGCTGCCAACGCCAAGGTTCTGTAAGGGAGGACCAGGCTGGGGTCCTTCCACTGATAGACATTAAGGGGAAGATTTGGTGGGGACAACATTCAAACAAGGGAAGGGATATCACCCCTGGGGACCACATGGGTGGCATGTGTGTGGTCCACAACCCAAAACATCACCCATCCCTTAGAAACATAGAAAATAGGTGCAGGAGGAGGCTATTCGGATTTTACCTATCCCGCTGAATTACTCCAACATTTTGTGTCTATCTTCAGTGTAAAGCAGCATCTGCAGTTCCTTCCTATACATGGGTGGGAAGTGTATTTTGTTTAAAGATCAGTGTGAACATTACTGAATGCGACACCAATTAATGTATACAAGCTGAGAATTGTGTTGAAGAAGGAACTGCAGATGCTGGAAAATCGAGGGTACACAAAATGCTGGAGAAACTCAGCGGGTGCAGCAGCATCTATGGAGCGAAGGAGATAGGCAGTCAGAAGAAGGGTTTTGGCCCGAAACGTTGCCTATCTCCTTCGCTCCATAGATGCTGCTGCACCCGCTGAGTTTCTCCAGCATTTTGTGTACCTACAAGCTGAGAATGTCTGAAGAGTCTTTGCACAATTTTTTCTTTGTATATATTTTTTATTCTGCATCATTTATTTCTGGAAATAAAAATAAGTTTACCTGGTGAGATAGTGGCCCAGATAGAGTGGACGTGAAGAGGGAAGTGGGAGAGTTCAGGACCAGAGCGCACAGTGCTCGGTGGTAGAGCAGCTGTCTTACAATGCCAGAGACCCATGTTTGATCCTGACTTTGAGCGCTGTCTGTGCAGAGTGTACACGTTCTCCCTGTGACTACATGGATTTTCTCCAGGTGCTCCAGTTTCCTCGTACATTCCAAACATGTGCAGTTTTGTACGTTATTAATTAGCCTCTGTAAATTCCCTCCAGTGTGTAGGATGGGATAAAATGGAACCAGTGTATGGGTGTCCAATGGTTGGCAAAGACTCAGTGAGCCGTAGGGACTGTTTGCACACTCTATTTCTAAACTAAACACACTCAGAATAAAAAGAATGTACCTTTAGAATGGAGATGAGAAGGTATTTTTTTAGCAGGAGGGTGGAGAATCTGTGGAGTTCATTGCCACAGACAGCTATGGAGGCCGTCAATGGGTATTTTTAAAGCACAGATTGATAGATTCTTGATTAGTAAGAACATCAAAGGTTATGGGGAGAAGGCAGGAAAATGGGGTTGAGACGGAAATACAGATCAGCCATGATCAAATGGGCTGAATGGCCTAATTCTGCTTTTTGTCTTCTGGTCAGAAGTTATTTAAGTCACAGCTGTGGGTCACATATAGAACAAACTGGATAAGACTGGGATATTTTCTCCCCATAAGACATATTAATTAACTCGATAGGCCTTACAGAAATGTCATAATTTCATAGTTACAACTACACATTCAAGCTGCTAATTCAGATTTTATTTGATTAATTTAATTTAATTTCCTTAGCAGCCATGGTGGGATTTTAATTCATTCCTCTAGATTAACATCTAGACCTCTGGATTATTGATCAAGTAACATAATCACAATCACCTCTATAACATGATAAAAACAACACACCTAGATCACAGTGAGTGAAAATAAATACATCATGGTTACAACTAGGACAAATATTGACAGCATTTTTCTAAAGCTTTTTTATAGCTTCCAGGGCTAGAGTATCTTGCCGGTTGATGTAAATGAGCTGAAAGAAATACATGTCGGAAAGAACTGCTGGTTTAAATCGAAGGTCGTCACAAAATGCTGGAGTAACTCAGTTGGACAGGCAACATCTCTGGAGATAAGGAATGGGTGACGTTTCGTGTCGAGACCCTTCTTCAGACTGATATGGTTGAGACCCTTCTTCAGACTGATGTCATCATGACAACATCAGTCTGAAGAAGGGTCTCGATCTCAAACGTCACCAATTCCTTCTCTCCCGAGATGCTGCGTGTCCCGTTGAGTTACAACAGCATTTTGTGTCTACCTTTGAAATACATTTTCTCATGAGATTAGAAAATTCTCGAATTTTTTATGAATTATCGTATGTATCAAACTAAGAGAAAAAGAAAAAACGAGACATTGTTACAGTTATGCCAAATAAGTAATTAAAGCAAATGGCCAAATCAACCCTGAAAAGATAATTGTATTGGAAATTATCCACTGCAGATATTAAATATCGAAATGGATACTACGAGATCAAGATAGATAAAAGGGAAGAGGCATAAAAGTGCTGGATTTGCAGAACTGTTTAAAAAGGTTGTTGCACAACAATCATCATAGAGTAGAAACTGGATAAAGAAAAATGTAGACATGAGGCAATTTACAAAGCAATTAAACTTTCGCTGTATCCTTTAAACATAAATAATTGTAATTTAAAGTAAAATATGTACTAAAATTAACTCCATGTTTCTCCACTCAAATGAAAATGGATTTTACTGTTCAGCTCAGAGAAACCTGGATTATTTCTTCTGGAACGTCAACGATTGAGGTAGAAGTACATAAAATTATCAGAGGTATAGATAGGGTACACAGTCCGAACCTTTTACCCAGAGAGGAAATGTCATTGACTAGAGGTCAGTGCTTTAAGATGAGAGAGGCAGGTTTAAAAGGGATGTGCGTCACAAGTTTCTTTCCCCCACACGGAGGGCTGTGAATGCCTGCAACGTGCAGCCAGGTGTAGTGGTGGAGTTAGCAACAATGGTGATGTTGAAAGAGGCTTTTAAATAGGAACATGGATATGTAGGGAATGGAGGCTTATGGATAGCTTGCAAGAGGATGAGATTTGTTTATTATGGCATCATATCCACCACAGACATTGTGGGCCGAAGGGCCTGTACCTGTGTTGTACGGTTCTAGGTTCTGTGTTGCTGTCTTTTACATGTTTCGCTTTTACTGCTTCCTTTGTTGCCAATCTGTTTATTTGTTTACCCATCTGCTTCCAATACTATTCACACTCGAATATCTTTCCACTCTACTAGCATCTCTTCTTCAATCATTGCTAGCTCAAATTTCTATGGACTTAGGAACCCTCAATGAAGAGATGGAACAAAACCCAATCGCACTTAGAATGTGAAGCGAGTCCAATCTCACCATTGAAAACAATTTTTTTTGGCATGATCAATATCTAGAAGATGCCAAATACAATGCTAATTAATAATATGTCCTTTTAAAAGCAGACATTAAGGGTTTGCATATTCTTGATCTATTGGTTTACTATTGTGGAATTATTGCACTTATTTAATGCTTTCAACAACACTAAATTGAATATTTCAAATAAACGAAAATTAAGAACAAACTCAGACCTTAGATTAACAAGAGGCTCTTGAAACATAGATGTAAACGGAATAAATATAAATAAGTAACAAGAAGAATTTAAGGCCTTGTAGATGAAGATTGTAGAAAATCCCAAATCTATATCAAATAGCCAAAAAGAGCAACTAGAGAAAACTACAAGTGTAGATAGCAGTTTCAACATCCACCCGTTAATATCTTTGGATTATTTTTCCTACTCTTAAAATGCTACCGACAAGAAACTATAGTGCAGCGTAGAGTAAATATAGTTTTTTAATACAGCTATAGTTTTTACAGTGTTTTAATGACACTTGGGGATTCTTTTTTAAACATTGGAAAAGGCTGTTTCCCTTGACAGTCATTTCAGCCTTGGGCAAATAGACTGTTCCCAGCATGTTCGCTGTGGACATGAATCAGTGAACTAACGATAGCAAGACTAACTTTACAGTGTGGGAAACAGTACTTGGCATTTTACAGAATTCAATTAGCACTCATCCAACCACAAAAGATGTAGCCTGCTTAGTTCCAGAAATAATAGGTCATGCCTCACAAATCTACTGCCATTCTTTGAGGAGGCAATCGAATTGGTGGACAAGAGCTATCCAGGGGGTCTAAATTACTTGCATCTTGCAGGCACCTGATGAGGTTCTGCATTCAAGGTCTTCATGCGATAATGATAATGGTGCATGCAAATGGCAATAAATTAGTTTGTCGATTCAAAACTGATTTACAGGTAAAGGGAAATAACAGTAAACAAGGACATTATATTTACCAGATTTACTCAAGAAAATAATAAATAGTAGACTCTGCTTCCAATTTTGCTGGTCTTTAAACTATTAATAAATAACATGGAGATGGGGTTGTAAACCAATACTATTATATTAGGTGAGGACACCAGTCAATAGGGAGAAGATTACTTATTCAAAATGTGAAATGGCATGTTATTGTCTTGGATAGAAGCAGAATATTTTGTTTCATTTTACAGCAGTAAAATATATTATGAAAATGAAAAGCGATTCCAACAATGAACATAGCTGAAGATCACTGGTATGCTGAAAGGTTAATATAACATTAACCATTACTGATAGGGCAGAATAAAAGTTTATTAGTGGTGAACTTTAAGATAAATGTAAACTTGCAATGCAATAACTGGTAATTGAGTCTAACTGAAAAACCGTAATGACTGCCTTCAACTCGACTCTGTACATAATGTGATCCAGCCAGTGTACATGTACTAAAAATTGGTACACTGCGTTATTATACTCTGCATAAATGGAGCAATCCATGCAATTTATTGAGTTCAACATAAATAAGATCAAGACTATTATAGCATATAGGTCTCAAAACAAATAGAGAATTATCTGTGATTACACAATCTCTCATATGCCTCTTCCTCTTCTCCTCACAATCAAAGATGAGGGTTAATCCAGTTTTGTGGGCGCTGGGGTGAATGAAGACGACAATATAGGACTTACTGCCTGACATACCAACTGTATTTAGTATTTTGCCTGACAGGACAGTGCACTCCCCTGCTGTTTGCTCAGTTTTTTGTCTGCAGCCAATGCATTTTGAGTTTCTCAAAACAATCCCAAATATCCTTTCTTCACTTTGTGCAGGGATTTTCAAGTGTTAGCAAGGATACTGCAATTCCCAGGGCCTCCCGTGACCGAGATTAACCAGTATCACTACAGTTGTCTCCTCCAAAGTGACCGGATCTGCATCATGATGCAATGTCAGAAATGTCGTCATCTCAAATGGGTAGAAATTCTGATGTCCTTTCACAATTCACTACAACCTCTTCGACTCCCACATCACACCCACCATTAATGTGCAACTCCTTACACCATCAGCTTCCTTCACCCCATTGACATCGAGCCTACGAAGGGACGGTAAAATAGTCATCGCCCAGCAGTATTCATTTCCACCATTTTGACAAAGGCCACAAGAAACAGGAAAGATATTTGCAAGACAGAGGAGTGTTCTGTATTTGCAGTGTCTGGTTCACATCAACAAAACCGACTTTGGCAGCTCCAAGCCGCAGGAGCTTCGACCACCCCGAAGCGGGAACTTCGATCGCCCCGATGTGGGGGCTCTGATCGCTGGCTGCGGGAGCTTCGATTGCAGATGGTTCAAATGCCCCGACCGCGGGAGAATAAAGAGGAAGTTTAGACTTTATTGCCTTCCATCACAGTGAGGAATGTGGGGAATCCGCTGTGGTGGATGTGAATGTTAACTTTTATGTGTTTGTGTGTCTTGTTGCTTTTTAAGTATGGCAGTATAGTAATTCGAGTTTCACTGTACCTTAATTGGTACAGAAGGACAGCAGAAGTTATCCCATTTGAGATGACAACATTTCTTCTGACTTTGCACCATGATACTTTCAAGAGAAAGCTAGATAGGGCTCTTAAAGATAGTGGTCAGGGGATATAGGGAGAAGGCAGAAACGGGGTATTGATTAGGGATGATCAGCCATGATCACATTGAATGGCGGTGCTGGCTCGAAGGGCCAAATGGCCTACTCCTGCACCTATTGTCTACATGTGACAATAAACTGATCTTTGAACCTTTGAACAGTGAAAGGACAGGTGGAAAAGGGGGGTGATGATGATCAATATGCACAGGACGAGATCATTACAACCCAGCAGCAGCTCAGAGACTCATTTAATCTACTCCTCTATTGCAGTGCTGGAGGGAACCCAAAACAACATACACGGTTCTTCATTGGTGATCAGCAACAATCTTGTCACATCGCACGTAATAGGTCAGCTGACGGATACCGCAGAGACACAGATGGTGGCTGTGCAAAATCTTGTTGCTTCGACAAAATCTCACCATGATCTATCTAGACATCTAGTCTTTGTCACACAAATGCAGTTTGAAGTTCTTAAGGAACAGCAATATCCCACCGGAGAACAGCTTAATCTCCCTTTTGAGCAGAAAAATGCTATTCATAAGCAGATAGCTATAATCATTAGATACAAGGATGCTTCCATTGAGCAGATCACAATTCTACAGAGCAAAAGGACGGTAGCATGAGTAGTTAGCTGCCCTCGATCAACAGAGATGATGTGTATATGTATACTTTTCCATAAAGAGATGAGGCATGCACAAAAACACTTGCCTATGTTGCATCCATATTGATTAAGGAAGAAAGACATTGTCTATGATGACACAGATTTAATCCCCCACCACTCAGGCTGCTGTGATTCATGAGGAAAAATGTGTTTACATTTGGAAGAGAGTTCATAAGTTCATGTGATAGGAGCAGAATTCGATCCATCAAGTCTACTCCGCCAATCAATCATGGCTGATCTATCTCTCCCTCCTAACCCCCTTCTCCCCAGAAGCCCTGACACCCTTACTAATCAAGAATCTATCTATCTATGCCTTAAAAATATCCACTGACTGCCTCCACAGCCTTCTGTGGCAATGAATTCCACAGATTAACCACCCTCTGACTAAACAAATTCCTCCCCATCTCCTTCCTAAAGGAATGTCCTTTAATTCTGAGACAATGAGCTCTGGTCCTAGAATCTCCTTCTTGTACACTCTGAGTTAACTCTGGAAAGAGCAAAGCCAACAGACGCTAGGCATTTATGACTAAGATTCAAATCTGATGCTTGAAACTATGATGGAGCTGATACAGAATACTGATTACATTGTAAAAGTACTTTGTAAAATGCTAAGTTTTAATGCACAATGGAAATCAAATTATATGGGTACAACACAAGGAAGTAGAGCTGAATTAATTCATATATTAATGTTTCAGGCCAAATAACTTGCAACACAATTCTGAAGGGCAGATCTCGAGCGTTTTCTGCTCCCATTTTCGATTTCTAATACTGGCAGGTTTTAGCTTTTCTTGACATTATTAAATGGTAAATTGGGTCTGGGAAGCTGTGTGGTTCGCTCCCACCTTAGTCATGCCCACGTCGCTGAACCAGAGACGTATCAGCACAACATAAATTCAAGTATTTCTTTCCTAATGGCGGATTGGATTGAACAATAGATAGAGGAAACATGATAAAATGTTTACAAGTGGAAATTAACACAATTTATGTATTTAACTATCACGTATTGACCGTATGGCATCTTTGGGCAAGGTTAGAGGCGGTGGGATATGATTTCTAATCAATACCTCATGGTACTCAGACATGGTGTTCCTGGCAAGCTCGTGCTCTCTGGACCTGGAAGAGCTGACTGTAAAGTGTTGCCCCTACTACCCGACGAGGGAATTCACCACAGCTATCCTGACAGCAGTCTACATCCCTCCCCATGCTGACATCAAGCTTGTTCTGAATGAATAATTCCGCTTCAATAGCCTTGAGACAAAATGCACCAAAATCCTGGTCCTTGTGGACAGAGACTGTCATCAGGCTAACTTCAGGGTCTTACTACCAAAGTACAATCAGCGTGTCTCTTGTCCCACAGGGGACAGAACACCCTCGACCACTGCTACACATCAATACAAAATGCCTACCACTCTGTTCCGCGGCCACATTTCGGTGCCTAGCTGTGCTTCACTTCCCTGTCTAACAAACAAAAACTGAAGCAGGAGGATCTGTTCTTCTACAGAGAGTTTTTCAATGCTGGTCGGCAGACCCGGATGACATTCTAGGCGACCACTTTGAGTCAGTGGACTGGTCCATATTCAGGGATTCTGCAGCCAACCTGAATGCCACTGCCGTGACTGACTTCATTAGCAATTGTGCATAAAAGAGTGCATGCCATGGAGACAATCCAAATGTTCCCCAAACGAAAATCATGGATGAACCATGAGGTGCATTCCCAGGTCTGCTGCAGACAAGTCAAACGATCCGAGCGGTACAAGAAAGCTCGCTATGATCTTCGCAAAGACATCAAGAATGCCAAGAGACAATACCGGGACAAACCTGAGTCCCAGTATCATCTTTCGGTCACCCGCTGACTGTGGCAAGGTCTGAATACTGTAAGACATGCTGATAGTACGTTGGTAGTATGCCCCTGAGGTTGGTGTGACAGAAGTCTCTGGCTACTATGACCAGGGTTCTAGCTTATTTTGTATCAAGGCTATTGATAGCAGATTACAGATCATTGGCTGCCACGTAAAGTTGGGCAACTTCGCTGGTGACAGGGCAGCCCTACCTCATGAATGCATTCTCTGCTCACGTTGGCCAATGGGATGATGGCATTTGCTCCATCAGATGCAAGTGTGCCTCTTCCCAGGGTCACTGTTGCAGAAATTAGAGCAGCCCTCCTGAGGGTGAACTCAAGGACAGCAATTGGCCGTGTCTTTAGGAAGTGTGGCGACCAACTAGCAGTAGTGTTCATGGATATCTTCAATCACTCCCTACATTCTGAGGTATGCACCTGCTTCAAGAAGCCCACTACCGTCTCAGCGCCGAAGAAAAGCGAGATCTGATATCTTAACTACTACCGTCCAGTGGCCTTGACGTCCACCATCATGAATTGCTTTCAGAGGCTAGTTATAGAACACTTTAAATCCAGTATAACATGCAACCTTCACCCATTGCAGTTCGCCTACCTCTGCAACAGGTCCATGGCTGATGCCATCTCCCTGGCCCTGCACTCATCCCTGGAGCACCTACATAAGAGACACCCATGTGAGACTTCTATTCATAGACTACAGCTCTGCTTTCACTACCATTATCCCTTCCAAGCACATCTCCAAACACATGGAACATGGAGTCAGCATTCATCTCTGCAA
Source organism: Raja brachyura (assembly GCA_963514005.1). The sequence goes on along the minus strand of OY740798.1, from coordinate 47,284,572 downwards.
CTGGATCCTCGTCTTCCTGACCAACAGACCACAATCAGTGAGGATAGGTGACAAATCATCCTCTATGATAATCCAACACTGGTGCTCCACAAGGAAGCATTCTCAGCCTCCTTCTTTACTCCTTATACACCCACGAATGTGCAGCCAATACAAATCTAACTCAATTTACAAATTCACAGTCAACACCACCAGAGAGGGCCAGATATCAAACAACGACGAGACAGATTACAGGAAGGAGATTGAACACTTCACAAGCTGGTGTTAAGACACCAACCTTTCCCTCCATGTCAGCAAGACAAAGGAGATAGGGATAAATTTCTGGAATCAAAGTGGTACACCTACCCGGAAATATATTGATGGCACCAAAGTAGAGATGGTTGAAAGCTTCAAGTTCCTAGGAGTAAATCATTATGACTTAGGACGTCCACCTACGACAACCTACAACCATGCAGGCGACAACCTACGATAACCAAAGTCAATCTACATCCACCCGCGACAAGCTATGACAAGCAACGACCTTGTCGGTGACAACTAAGATAATTCAGTCGCCGGTACCTATCGCTGGTTGACGTAGGTTGACGCCAATGGAATTCACCAAAGTCAGCACCCGGCGACAACCAACGTCACCTGGGGACGTCCTGCCGACAACCTACGACAGCACCTACGACAGAAGACTGGCAATGTCAAGCCCACTGTCGCCTAAAGGTTTTGAACATTTCAAAATCCAGCGGTGACAAGAAAAAAAGTTACGCCACTTGAGGGGACAATTTACAACAATACAGGCGTCACCCCGCGACCATGTGGCGCTAGCCTATTTTCCGGCTGTTGCCGAAAAAAACACCCAAGTGGGACAGGCCCTTTAAGAAATTCAGCATGTCCCCAGCAACTCTCACCAACTTTTACAGATGTGCCGTAGTAACATTTTATCGGGATGCATCACAGCATGGTTTGGGAACAGCTCTGTCCAAGACCGTAAAAAATTGCAGAGAATTGTGGACACAGCCCAGGCCATTATACAAAGCTACCTACCTACCTTCCATGGACTCCATCTACACTGCACGGAACCTCAGCAAGGTTAACTGCATAATCAAGGACGAGGCTCACCCTGGATACTGCCACTTCTCCCCTCTCCTATCGGGCAAGAGGTACAGAGTGTGAAAACAAATACATCCAGATTCAGAGACAGTTTCTTCCCGGTTATTATCAGGTAACTGAACCATACTATCACCAACTAGAGCGTGGTTCTGACCTACCATCTACCTCATTGGAGAACCTTCAACGATCTTTAATTTAACTTTCTTGTACTTTATCTTGTACTGAACGTTATTTGATTTATCTTGTATCTGTACACTGTGGGTGGTTTGATTGTAATCATGTATAGTATTTTAACTGACTGGATAGCGCGCAACAAAAAAATCTTTTCACTTTACCTCAGTACACGCGACAATAAATTAACCTAAACGAAACACAGTGCAGAGTACATTAAATTATAAACTATAGAAAAAATAAATGTACAAAGGCTTGATTGAAGTTTTAGAACAAATTACACTATCAAATTCCACTAAATAACAAGATGAATGTAGTCTTTAAAGGTCTATGATTTTTCATTACTTTATATTTCACAGTACTTTAGAAAAGTGCTTCAGAAAAATGGATCTTACCAAAGACAGTTGCTCTAATACAAACTGGAGGTGTGTCTAATATTTAGAGCCCCATCCATATTTTCGCAATTTACGTATTTAACATGTGGCACCTATATGGAAGAAAGGAAATAGGTATTAAGTATTATACAAGCACAAGATAAACAACTTTAAATAAAGGAACAAGCAAAATAATTTAGTGTGCTAAATTACTATCTATTCACCCAGGATTATTGTGGAGGATAAACTGAAAAAACATTTTGGAAATAGTCTACAGGGTCATGTAGCATCCGGAGAGAGGGCTGGAGCTGTAAACAGATGCGAGTACTACATGTGAATCACTTCAATTTCCTGCCCCAAATCTACAAACCAGATGCATTATTTGTCTTGCCTCATTTCAGCGCCTACTTTCTCTAATAAACTTATTTGTGAGTTTAATTATTGATATACTCTCCTGTCCAGTCTCTTTTTTTCCAAACACCCTTTGCAACTTGAATATTGTCCTGTCTCCATTACATGTTCATCACGAGAATCCAATCCCTCAATTCCTCCAATTTGGGCAGCCTTCCTCACTGCTCAATAGAAGCCAAACACACCCCATCCAATTTCTTCTGATTTAAGTTGTTCTCATATTAAGCTACAATTTCTATGACTTAATTCACTTTAAATTAAGGCATGTTGACTTAGGTAAACAACAGCTTATCTTGGCTTGTTGTTGCAAATATGCAATATTCTACAATCTTATTCTAATTCCCTCCTTTACCTATATTTTAAATATATTCCTTGCTGAAGCCTCAACCTAGCCATTATATTCCAATAGCTCTGTACTCCTCTTCATCTTTTTTCAAAATGTCTATGAAACAACATCCATGATGAGCCCACTAACTCCTACAATTATGTTAATTAATTCCCATTGTGCTTCCTGCCAGGACTCTATTCGATTCTCCCGGTTTTCCATTACCTCTGCATCTGCTCTGATGAAGCCACACTAATGCTTCTGATATGTTGTCATTATTCCTCAACCAATTCTCCAGGTTAATGTGCTCCACATTCAATGGATAACATTGTTCCACTTTCCACTGTTTACATTAAACAGACCTATGTCATTGAGAGGATCCATTTAAATTAGAAGATCAACATCTTATCTTTCATCTAGCTTCTTTAAACATTATGGAATGAACACTAAATCCTTCAGTTTCAAGTAAACTACTCTCTCATAATTTTCCAATATCATGTATCAATGATGTCCTCACCCTTTGCTAACTGTATGTTCTCATGCTTATTGGCCCATCTTCATACGGTCTTTTGTCTTACAACATACTCCTCCTCCCAGCCCTGCTTTCAAGTGTAAACCTTGCACCCTTGGCTCAATTCTAAGAAATAGTTGCTGACCCAAAACATTAACCTGTTTCACCGACCACAGAAAATGCTCAGCTAGATGATTTTGTCCAGCATTTTAGCTTTTATTTCAATTCCAGCATTTGTAGTTTAACTTTTTTTCCCCATTACAATAAAACAGGACTCCGTTTCTTCTGTTCAGTAGATGTAAATGATCACCAGTACAAACGGTTTCTGGGTTTCACAAGGATTATATTCCAGAGAACTGTCAGTAAGCTTCAAAAATTCTTCAGAAATTTCAATTTTCTATGGTAATCGGTATTGTATTGTTCTATATGCATGCTACAATTCCTTCATTTTATTTGTTCTCAGCCCCCTTCTTTGCTCCTTATACACCCACGACATTATAGCCAAAGGTATACTGATTTTAGGCAGGGCTCTCAGAAACATTGCAACCTGATAGATCAGAAATTTTATGGTGATCAGGTGTTGGTGTAGAGGAAATATTTGGAGCATGTAGCATGACCTAGAGTCATAGACTCATAGAGTGATACAATGTGGAAACAATGTCCCAGCTACACAAGTCCCACTTTCCTGCACTTGGTCCATATCCCTCTAAACCTGTCCTATCCATGTACCTGTCTAACTGTTTCTTACCGATGGAACAGTCCCAGCCTCAACTACCTCCTCTGGCAGCTTGTTCTATACACCCACCACCCTTTGTGTGAAAATGTTACCCCTCGGATTCCTATTAAATCTTTTCCCCTTCACCTTGAACCTATGTCCTCTGGTCCTCGATTCCCCTACTCTGGGCAAAAGACTCCACCCGATCTATTCCTCTCATGATTTTGTATACCTCTATAAGATCGCCCCTCATCCTCCTGCGCTCCATGGAATAGAGACCAAACTACTCCCTAAAGCTTACACCCTCTAGTCCTGGCAATATCCTCGTAAATCTTTTCTGAACCCTTTCAAGCTTGACAATATCTTTCCTATATCATGGTGCCCAGAACTGAACACAATATTCTAAATGCGGTCTCACCAACACCTTATACAACTGCAACATAACCTCGCAACTTCTCTACTCAATACTCTGACTGATGATGGCCAAAGTGCCAAAAGCCTTTTTGACCACCTTATCTACCTGCGACTCGACCTACAAGGAACTATGCACCTGTACTCCTAGCATTTGCATTTGAATGGGATTATTGATCTTGATCGAAATATTATGTGCAAGTTTTAAATGTTTCCAATCATTAAACAAATCAGTTTAATGGCATTTGACGACAGCAAACTGTAAAAAGGCACTCAGTGCATTCTGGGAACAGTGCCTTGTCAAGAGGAGTGTGCACTGGAAAACTGCAAGCTGCAACTGCAAACATTGCACCCGATTATCCAGTCAACACTAATGCTGTGTCTCAGGGTTCGGTGCTGGGGCCATTGCTGTTTGTCATCTACAGTGGCTTGCAAAAGTTTTCATACCCCTTGAACTTTTCCACATTTTGTCACGTTACAACCACAAACGTAAATGTATTTTATTGGGATTTTAGGCGATGGACCAACACAAAGTGGCGCATAATAGTGAAGTGGAAGGAAAATGATACATGGTTTCCAAATTTTATTACTAATAAAAAACTGAAAAGTGTGGCGTGCAAAAATATTCAGCCCCCGAGTCAATACTTTGTAGAACCACCTTTCGCTGCAATTACAGCTGCAAGTCTTTTGGGGTATGTCTCTACCAGCTTTGCACATCTAGAGACTGAAATTTTTGCCCATTCTTCTTTGCAAAATAGCTCAAGCTCAGTCAGATTGGATAGAGAGTGTCTGTGAACAGCAATTTTCAAGTCTTGCCAGAGATTCTCATTTGGATTTTGGTCTGGACTTTGACTGGGCCATTCTAACACATGAATATGCTTTGATCGAAACCATTCCATTGTAGCTCTGGCTGTATGTTTAGGGTCGTTGTCCTGCTGGAAGGTGAACCTCCGCCCCAGTCTCAAGTCTTTTGCTGACTCTAACAGGTTTTCTTCCAAGATTGCCCTGTATTTGGCTCCATCCATTTTCCCAACAACTCTGACCAGCTTCCCTGTCCCTGCTGAAGAAAAGCATCCCCACAGCATGATGCTGCCACCACCACGTTTCACAGTGGGGATGGTGTGTTCAGGGTGATGTGCAGTGTTAGTTTTGAGCTACACACAGCGTTTTGCATTTAGGCCAAAAACTTCAATTTTGGTCTCATCACACCAGAGCACCACCCTCCACATGTTTGTTGTGTCCCCCATGTGGCTTGTGGCAAACGGGACTTCTTATGGATTTGTTTCAACAATGGCTTTCTTCTTGCCACTCTTCCATAAAGGCCCGATTTGTGGAGTGCACGACTAATAGTAATCCTGTGCACAGATTCTCCCACCTGAGCTGTGGATCTCTGCAGCTCCTCCAGAGTTACCATGGGCCTCTTGGCTGCTTCTCTGATCAATGCTCTCCTTGCCCGGCCTGTCAGTTTAGGTGGACGGCCATGTCTTGGTAGGTTTGCAGTTGTGCCATACTCTTTCCATTTTCGGATGATGGATTGAACAGTGCTCGTGAGATGTTCAAAGCTTGGAATATTTTTTTATAACCTAACCCTGCTTTAAACTTCAACACAACTTTATCCCTGACCTGTCTGGTGTGTTCCTTGGGCTTCGTGATGCTGTTTGTTCACTAATGTTCTCTAACAAACCTCTGACGCCTTCACAGAACAGCTGTATTTACACTGAGATTAGATTACACACAAGTGGACTCTATTTACTAATTAGGTGACTTCTGAAGGCAATTGGTTGCACTGGATTTTATTTTGGGGTATCAGAGTAAAGGGGGCTGAATTCTTTTGCACGCCACACTTTTCAGTTTTTTATTTGTAAAAAAATTTGAAAACCATGTATCATTTTCCTTCCACTTCACAATTATGCGCCACTTTGTGTTGGTCTATCACATAAAATCCCAATAAAATACATTTACGTTTGTGGTTGTAACGTGATAAAATGTGGAAAAGTTCAAGGGGTATGAAAACTTTTGCAAGCCACTGTATATCAATCAATTGGATGAGAACATATAAGGCATGATTAGTAAGTTTGCAGATGACACTAAAATGTGGGGTATTGTAGATAGCAAGGATGGTTGTCAAAATTGCAGCAGGTTCCGATTCAGTAGGTGTGCTGAGGAATGGTTGATGGAGTTTAATACAGAGAAGTGCGAGGGTGCGACTCGTCCTTGATTATGCTGCTGGCCTTGCCGAGGGAGCGCGAGATATAAATGGAGTTAATGGCAGGGAGGTTGGTTTGTTTGATGGCTGGGCCGCGTCCACAATTCGCTGCAATTTCTTGCAGTCTTGGATGGAGCTGTTCCCAATCCAAGTTATGATGCACCCTGATAAAATACTTTCTATGCTATATCTGTAGAAATTGGGGAGAGTTATCGGGGACATGCCGAATTTCCAAAGCCTTCTAAGGAAGTAGAGGCGTCGGTGTGCTTTCTTGATCGTTGCTTCAATATGGGCGATTCATGAGAAGTTATTGGTGATTTGAAGTGTTCAACCACCTCTCCTTTGACACCGTCAACGCAAACTGGGGTATGTGTGCCGCTTCGCTTTCTGAAGTCGGTCACTATATCCTTTGTCTTGCTGACATTGTTGTGTCGACACCAGAACACAAGGTTCTCGATCTACTTCCTCATTTCCGTCTTCTAGATGGTATTCATTCTAAACGCAAGCCAGCAGTTGGAGGCAGATAACTGAATGCATTCTCAACATCCAAAGATTACCAATTTTTTTTTATTTTTTAAACTAGACTCTAATATTATATGGGACTATAAAGCACATAGAATTAAAATAAATCATTTGTGTAAACCTAAAGATGTAGGGGGACTTGCACTGCCTAATTTTGTGATATTATTATTGGGCAGTGCATATTAAAAATATCATTTATTGGTTGGACTGTCCTTCTCAACAGATGGAATGGATAAGAATGGAGAAAGAGGATTGTTTTCCTTACGATTTAGGAGCGATTCTCTTATCCCCGATAAAATTGAATAATATATTATATAAGAAGAATCCAATCATACACAATATAATTCAAATTTGGAAACAAATAAAATTAACTTTAAAATTAAGAAACTTATCATCATTAACACCAATAGTGAATAATCCGGTATTTAAACCATCTTTTATGGATAAAACATATAGACAATGGGAAAGATTGGGAATTAAAAAGTTGGGTGACATGTATGAAATGGGAAATTTATTATCATTTCAACAATTAAATTCAAAATTTAATCTGAATAATAACCAATACTTTAAATATTTACAGATTTGTGACTTTATAAAAAAAAATATATACCAAGACTACAGAACATAATGATAGACCCACTGGAAGAAGCAATGAATATTAAGGCGGACTCACAAAAATTAATATCATATTTATATAACAGTATTCTTAATAGAGAATTGCCATCAACAGAGGCAATTAGACAGGACTGGGAAAAATAATTAATTACAAAAAATTGTAAAGAAACATGGGAGAGGTATTTGATATATATACATAAATGTTCGATTAACACTAGACATAATTTAATTCAATTTAAAATATTACACAGATTATATTATTCAAAAGTTAGGTTGAATACATTTTATTCAAATATTTCTCCCATCTGTGATAAATGTCTTTCTCAAAATGCCAATTTCACACATTCTTTCATTTCTTGCACAAAACTTCAAAGATTTTTGTGTGATATATTTGATATATTCACTAGTTCATTAAAGGTAAAAATGGAACCTAGCATGGAAATGATTATGTTTGGAGTAATAGGAGATGGAAACAAATTAAATATATCCCAAATCTCATTTTTTAATTATGGTTTAATAATAGCGAAAAAACTCATACTTAAATTTTGAAAAAAGGCAACTATACCAACACTCAAAATGTGGATTGGTAATATGTTGGAAACGGCCCATTCGGAAGAAATGAGACTCCTCCTAATAGAAAAAAAAAGACCAATTCTTAATGAGTTGGTCTCCATTTATTGATCTTGTGGATTCATGTGGTGCAATAGTATCGTAAAATTAAAAAATTTGGGTTTGGGCGAAAAATGATTAAGAATATAAAAAAACATCGACTTTCTGCTTCACTTTCTCACTTATTTCTTTCTTTACACCACACTCGCTAGACTATCCTTTACTCTTCACTACTTTCTTTCTCATTTCTTTTTAAAAAACAAAAAAGGAAGTACTAAGAATGTTTAAATAATTCTGGGAACCTGTAAAAATGTACCATCAAAATGTAATGTACTTACTTCTAATAAATAAAATTTAAAAAAAAAATTTAAAAAAAATCCAAAGATTACAAAAACATGCAGAGAACATTTTCAGGACACAGTAAAATTGTCCATAAACTCCAAAATGTGCCTAGAGTAAAATGTAGAAATTAGGAACTACAGATGCTGGTGTATACCAAAGAGAGACACAAATTGCGAGAGTAACTCAGCTGGTCCAGCAGCACCTCTGGGGACAATGGATGGATGACGTTTTGGGGACGTTTTGGGTCGGGATCTTTCATCAGACGACCTGAAAAGTATCTGCAGAGATGTTGTCTGACCCACTGAGTTACTTCAGCACTTTGTGTCTATCTATGGCTTGACCCTATTTCAGCCACTCAGAGCTCCATTCTCTTTCTAATGGGGAAGAAGATATATAAGCTTTTAACCATGTTTTATATTGTTCTCTCATAAGTTAGTTAGAGCTCTAGGGGGCTAGTGGAATCAAGGGATATGGGGAGAAGGCAGGCACGAGTATTGATTGGGGGCGATCGGCCATGATCGGAATGAATGGGCTGGCTCGAAGAGCCGAATGGCCTCCTCCTGCACCTATTTTCGATGTTTCTATGTTTTTAAGGGAAAAGACCCCGTTTACAAACTAATCTAAGAGATGCTTCCAAATATGTTATTATGTCAAAGATAGACACAAAAAGCTGGAGTAACTCAGCGGGACAGGCAGCATCTCTGGAAAGAAGGAATGGGTGACATTTCGGGTTAAGACCCTTCTTCAGACTCTGCAGATAGGATGCGATTATTTCTTGCCAACTAGCGTAATGACATTTCTATTGCTCTATAGATAAAGCAAAATCCTCATTTTTCTATTCACTTGCCATCAGCCACCTCCCTAAAATACAAATTGCCTTCATCAATATACAGTTGATATCTTTTGACAGGCAAACATCCAATAACAATGAGACTATTCCAGGCATCTCATGTAATGATGATCATGGCCAATGACCCATTTCACTGACTAGTACAGAAAGTTGTGACCACTGCCCAGTCCATCATCAGCTCTGACCACCCCACCATCACAGTCGCTGCCTGAAAAAGGCTGCCAACATCATCAAGGACCCACACCATCCCGGGCCACACACTCATCTCTCCGTTGCCATCAGGTAGAAGGTACAGGAGCTTGAAATCTGGTACATCCAGGTTCAGGAACAGCGTCTTCCCCACAGCCATCAGGCTATTAAACACAACATCAAACAAACTCTGAACTATATTTCTTTATTTATGTATATATATATGGTCTATGATATATAGACACACTGATCTGTTCTGTATTATGCCTACAATATTCTGTTGTGCTGCAGCAATGCAAGAATTTCATTGTCCTATCTAGGACACATGACAATAAACTCTCTTGACTTGACTTCTGTCAATGTGATTATGTCATGGCTATCTGTACAATACAGGATTCTGGATCAACAAGTAAGTCTAAACCAAACTCGTATCGTTACCACTTTCTCGGTATCCATTTTGTGATTCCACAACATATTTAACTTTTTTTATTCTTTAAAAGAGCTACTTAATTCGTAATTGTTATCATTAATGAAATATGCCTTTATCACCTGCAGTTTATCTGGAAACCACATCTTCAGGATTAAGTTAACAATGGGGCCAATTATACAAGTGGCTGCTATGGTGACCCAGGCCTTGAGTGCTTGCATTTCCTTGGAAGATTGATGCCAAATTACTAAATTCTCAACCCGCTGGTGTGTGAAGTGGGTGACTTGCTCGGTTTGCCAACCAAGCGCTTTCATCACTTTCCTTATGGAATACAGCCAGCAGCATGAGCTAGCAATTTTTTTCTCACAGAGGTAAATTTCTCTAAAGTGCTAAGTAGTTCAAATGACAAACAAGGCCATATCCAATCTACCACATTGTCATTGTTTGTACGGGATATGCTTGTTAAGAGTGAACAAGCAAACGTGTCACATTCATATGCCGCGCATGGTGCGTCACGACAGGGTCGTGGCCTACGGATGGAAGCCACCGAGCCAGCACCCTGTGGCCGGACACAAAACCCAGTGGACCGCAGCCTACAGCAGGTGGCCATCGTGTGTTTGCCTTATGCATTTTTTTAACTTATGTGCTTGCTCATTTAATACAAAAGCTTGATTCACCCGCTCATATTTTTGGAATAACATGCTCAACTTTACTGTTGACAGCGTAGTTGCGTATATGTTTAACTAGACTAAGTGGGACCCATTGGGTCCTTGTCACACAGGAGGCCTGGTCCCCCATGACAACCCGTTCCCCAAAACAATATTCCACCGCCCATCCTTTCCCCCAATGCAACCTGTTCCCCTAACGCAATATTCCACCAGTCACGCTTAGCCCCCAACTGCACTGGCACGGCTTATTTCCCCTCATCTCCCAGCACTCCCTCCCCTTCACCCCTCCCTACCCCCTCCTATTCCTCTATCCCGCACCTCCTCCACTCCTCACTTCCCCTATCCTTCTTCACTTCCCCACTGCCCTCCTCTCCCTCTATTCCACACTCACTACCTCCCCCACTCCCCCCTCCTCTCCCTTTATCCCCCCTCCTCCCCCACATTCCCCCCACTCTCTCCCTACCCCCTCCTCTCCCTCAATCCCCCCATGCTCTCTCTTTACCTCCCCAGGTATTTCCCACTCCCTACCTCCCCCACTCCCCCTTCCACTCCCTCTAATCCCCCTCCTTCCCCACTCGCCCTCCTCACATCCCCCACTTTCCCCCCCTTCTCCCTCCTTGCCGCCTCCTCTCCCTCAAACCACCAGACTCCCTCCTCACCTCCCCAGGATCTCGAGGGTGCTGCTCCTTTCCCTCCTATCGTCAGAGCCAGGCTCAGAGCCCAGGCCTCAGATCCTCGGCGCGGCCTCAGGCCGCCGCGCAGGCCCTGCAGCCTCAGAGCCAGCCTCAGCGCCCAGACCCTGGATCATCCGCGCGGCCTCTAATCTCCCCGCCCCGGAGCCGCCCGCAGATGCAGCCCGAGCGCCAAGGCGGAGGATCCCCGAGGGCCCAGGGCGGCAGAAATTAAAAGGAAGGAACCCGTGTCGCCGTTCCAAAAAAAAGATGAATTTGTAAGGCCCCAACTGCGCAGGCACAGCTGAGGACCCATCAAGGGCCCTTTGCGATGCCAGTAAAGACGCGGACAGGAACTCTTCCCCAACTGCGCATGCATGGGTGGGGGCGATATAAGGTTTTTTTAAAATGTTAATAACTTTAAAAATATTCCACAGATGTGAACAAAACTGATTTCATTTACAGCACAGGACAACGGTGAGTAAGGTGGCGCAAATAGAGGTACATGATCAAATCTGCAAACAAACAAGATCTGGTCCCCCGACGTAAGATTCCACCACTCACCCGTTCCTCCAGAGAGGGAGGGGGTGGGCAGGGAGGCAGAGAGGGAGGGGGTGGGCAGGGAGGGAGAGGGTAGCGAGGGGGGGAGGGGGGAGGGGGGAGGGGGGAGGGGGGAGGGGGGAGGGGGAGAGGGGGGGAAAGAGGGGGGGGAAGAGGGGGGGGAAGAGGGGGGGGGGAAGAGGGGGGGGGAAGAGGGGGGGGAAGAGGGGGGGGGGGAAGAGGGGGGGGGGGAAGAGGGGGGGGGGAAGAGGGGGGGGGGGAAGAGGGGGGGGGGAAGAGGGGGGGGGGGAAGAGGGGGGGGGGAAGAGGGGGGGGGGGAAGAGGGGGGGGGGAAGAGGGGGGGGGGGAAGAGGGGGGGGGGAAGAGGGGGGGGGAAGAGGGGGGGGGGAAGAGGGGGGGGGAAGAGGGGGGGGGGAAGAGGGGGGGGGGAAGAGGGGGGGGGGAAGAGGGGGGGGGGAAGAGGGGGGGGGGAAGGGGGGGGGGAAGGGGGGGGGGAAGGGGGGGGGGGAAGAGGGGGGGGGAAGAGGGGGGGGAAGAGGGGGGGGGAAGAGGGGGGGGGGAAGAGGGGGGGGGAAGAGGGGGGGGGAAGAGGGGGGGGGAAGAGGGGGGGGGAAGAGGGGGGGGGGGGGAAGAGGGGGGGGGGAAGAGGGGGGGGGAAGAGGGGGGGGGAAGGGGGGGGGAAGAGGGGGGGGGGGAAGGGGGGGGGGAAGGGGGGGGGGAAGGGGGGGGGGAAGGGGGGGGGAAGAGGGGGGGGGGAAGAGGGGGGGGGGAAGAGGGGGGGGGGAAGGAGGGGGGGGGGAAGAGGGGGGGGGGAAGAGGGGGGGGGGGAAGAGGGGGGGGGGAAGAGGGGGGGGGAAGAGGGGGGGGGAAGAGGGGGGGGGAAGAGGGGGGGGGAAGAGGGGGGGGGAAGAGGGGGGGGGAAGAGGGGGGGGGAAGAGGGGGGGGGAAGAGGGGGGGGGAAGAGGGGGGGGGAAGAGGGGGGGGGAAGAGGGGGGGGAAGAGGGGGGGGAAGAGGGGGGGGAAGAGGGGGGGGAAGAGGGGGGGGAAGAGGGGGGGGAAGAGGGGGGGAAGAGGGGGGGAAGAGGGGGGGAAGAGGGGGGGAAGAGGGGGGGAAGAGGGGGGGAAGAGGGGGGGAAGAGGGGGGGAAGAGGGGGGGAAGAGGGGGGGGGAAGAGGGGGGGGAAGAGGGGGGGGAAGAGGGGGGGAAGAGGGGGGGGAAGAGGGGGGGGGAAGAGGGGGGGGAAGAGGGGGGGGAAGAGGGGGGGGGAAGAGGGGGGGGGAAGAGGGGGGGGGAAGAGGGGGGGGGAAGAGGGGGGGGAAGAGGGGGGGGAAGAGGGGGGGGAAGAGGGGGAGGGGGGGGAAGAGGGGGGGGGAAGAGGGGGGGGGAAGAGGGGGGGGGAAGAGGGGGGGGAAGAGGGGGGGGAAGAGGGGGGGAAGAGGGGGGGGAAGAGGGGGGGGAAGAGGGGGGGGAAGAGGGGGGGAAGAGGGGGGGAAGAGGGGGGGAAGAGGGGGGGAAGAGGGGGGGAAGAGGGGGGGAAGAGGGGGGGAAGAGGGGGGGGAAGAGGGGGGGGAAGAGGGGGGGGAAGAGGGGGGGGGAAGAGGGGGGGGAAGAGGGGGGGGGAAGAGGGGGGGGGGAAGAGGGGGGGGGAAGAGGGGGGGGGGAAGAGGGGGGGGGAATGAGGGGGGGGGAAGAGGGGGGGGGAAGAGGGGGGGGGAAGAGGGGGGGGGGAAGAGGGGGGGGGGAAGAGGGGGGGGAAGAGGGGGGGGGAAGAGGGGGGGGGAAGAGGGGGGGGGGAAGAGGGGGGGGGAAGAGGGGGGGGGGAAGAGGGGGGGGGGAAGAGGGGGGGGGAAGAGGGGGGGGGAAGAGGGGGGGGGAAGAGGGGGGGGAAGAGGGGGGGGGGAAGAGGGGGGGGGAAGAGGGGGGGGGAAGAGGGGGGGGGAAGAGGGGGGGGGGAAGAGGGGGGGGGGAAGAGGGGGGGGGGAAGAGGGGGGGGGGAAGAGGGGGGGGGAAGAGGGGGGGGGAAGAGGGGGGGGGAAGAGGGGGGGGGGGAAGAGGGGGGGGGAAGAGGGGGGGGGAAGAGGGGGGGGGAAGAGGGGGGGGGGGAAGAGGGGGGGGGAAGAGGGGGGGGGGAAGAGGGGGGGGGGAAGAGGGGGGGGGGAAGAGGGGGGGGGAAGAGGGGGGGGGAAGAGGGGGGGGGAAGAGGGGGGGGGGAAGAGGGGGGGGAAGAGGGGGGGGGGGAAGAGGGGGGGAAGAGGGGGGGGAAGAGGGGGGGGGAAGAGGGGGGGGAAGAGGGGGGAAGAGGGGGGGGAAGAGGGGGGGGGAAGAGGGGGGGGAAGAGGGGGGGGAAGAGGGGGGGGGAAGAGGGGGGGGAAGAGTGGGGGGGAAGAGGGGGGGGAAGAGGGGGGGAGGGGGGGGGAGGGGGGGGGGGGGGGGGGGGAGGGGGGTAGAGAGGGAGGGGGAGGGTGGGGTAGAGAGGGAGGGGGAGGGGGGTAGAGAGGGAGGGGGAGGGGGTAGAGAGGAGGGGGAGGGGGGCGGGGTAGAGAGGGAGGGGGAGGGGGGTAGAGAGGGAGGGGGAGCGGGGTAGAGAGGGAGGGGGAGGGGGGTAGAGAGGGAGGGGGAGGGGGGTAGAGAGGGAGGGGGAGGGGGGGTAGAGAGGGAGGGGGAGGGGGGTACAGAGGGAGGGGGAGGGTGTAGAGAGGGAGAGGGCGAGGGAGGGAGAGGGTAGAGAGGGTGGGAGTGAGGGTAGTTAGGGAGGGGGCATCTCCATCCTCCGCCCATCTCCACCACCCCACTCCCCACATCCTCATTTCCCACATTCTCCTCCCCTCACTCCCATTCCCTGCCCAGGATCTACCCAGGTTGTAGAGTAGCGCCAGGGCCTGGAACTCGGCCTGGTTCTCGTACTCGGCCCGGCCCCGACCTGGTTCCAGCGGTGGCTATTTTTCGGCCCCGGGCTTGGCTCACTACAGCTCGAGCACCCGGGCTTAGCTCTCACTCCAGCAGAACCCGCAGCACCACCATCGCCACGAGGTGTCGGGCGTCAGCGGTCACTGCCACATACCAAGCCCAGGGCTCAGCCCTCACTCCAGCTCGAGCATCAGGCTCGGCTCCAGCCAGGGCCCGCGGCTCCACGCTCGCCACCAGGTGTCGGGCAGTGGCCGCCCCGAAAGTGTGCTGGAGTGCCCCTCCCTCCCGGAGTGTCCCGGAGTGTTCTGTCCTGCCTTGCGAGTGCATTGTGACGTCACTCGGGTGTGCTGGAGTGCCCCTCCCTCCCGGAGAGTTCTGTCCTGCCTTGCGAGTCCATTGTGACGTCACTCGGGGTTTTTCCGTTTTTTAAAAACTTTAAACGATTTAAAAAGTGCGCAAATATAGTTGGGAAAGCGACGGGAAGATGTTTATCTCCTCGACGGGAAAAATGCGAGTAGAATGTGTGAAAATGGGAAGGCTGTGGTCTAGCGTTTCGAAGAAAATAGAAATTGGCACACACACATATACACACAGACAGCCACAAACAAGACGAAGAGTTTTAGTAATAGTATATAGATTGATTTACGCGTTTTTGAATTACACATTGCTTTACAACTACGTAACCCAAACCCCCACCCCCACATAAAATGAACGGTGCCTGTATTCTAAATGCAGCCTTACCCACATCTTGTACTACTGTAACCTCTCTGCTCAACACCCTGACTGGTGAAGGCCAACATTCCAAAAGCTTTCTTGACCCCTGATGATGGGTGTTTGATTTGGCAGATGGATTAGTTCTGCAAAGTACAAAGATTCAGGTGAAAAGGGTACAAAAGATGGCAGATAAGAAAAGGAGTGAAATATAATTCAGAAGGAGGGATATGGGTGGAAGGGGACCAGGGGCGGGAAAAGATGGGGGATAAAAGGGGACTCAGCAATGGAAGGTGAGCATGTAGATGAGAGGAAAGAACCAAGGTGACTATGATGAAGGTAGATGCTGGGGGAAATATATGTACAATGGAGTTGGGGGGAGATGGGTGGGGGGAGTGAGGTGTGGCGAGGTATAATGTAAAACTGAAGAATTCTATGTTCTTAACATTGTAGGCTACTCAAGTGGAATTTGAGGCGCTGTTCGTCAAAATGAAATTTATTTTAAAAAGTGCCATGAGCAATTTAAAATAAATTATTTGAAATTAAATTTCCAACAGTAAACTTTACCAGATATTTTGATCAAAGATTGACTCAAGATAGGGTGGCACAGTGGTGTTGCAATAGTGTTAATGTGAGGGGATTGCTGGTCGGTGCAGACTCGGTGAACATTAGGTCCTGTTTCCACGCTGTATCTCCAAACTAAACTGAAAATATAATTAATTTTATCAAAACCATTTTGATACATCCAAGATGGTAATTCTTAAAGAGCAACTTTTTTGAACAACTTTTGCTCGGTCAACATAGTTTTACTTGATTAAAAACAGGAATGCTGGAAATACTCAGTAAGTCAGGATACATCAGTGCTATGAGATAGAGAGCAAACCTTTCAGTTAAAGACCATTTACTAGAACTGGAAAAGAGACAAAATAACCTTATTGAACTGCAAAGAGGGCGTAGGAGGATGGTTTCTTTCATTGGATAAAGCCAGTGTGATCATGGGGATAAACTGTAAACAAAGCTATCAGGTCAATGAGTGAATGGGAGCAAATAAGAGAATGAGAACATAGACAAAAGAATGTGGGAGTTGAAAAATGCAGAGGAGGAAAACATGTCCAGCAAGTCAGGTTGGGCATGTCCTCCACTGCCCGAGGAATACAAAAAATGTAAATAACATGTTGGGGGAAGGAGGTGTGTGGGGAGGAAACGCATAAACTGAGCCAATATTACAGATGGTTGACAGAGTCGGACAGAAATCAAATTACTTGAAGTTGTAAAATTCTGTATTGCTCTACAATGGGCCCAGAAAGAAGATGACGTTCTGTTCCTTAAGCTTGCATTGATCCTCAATGTTATAATATGGGAGACCACCAATTGATAACTCAGAATGGAAGTTTAATGAAGGATTAAAGTGGCATTTGCTTTTTCCAATGTAGAGGAGACTGCATTGTGAACACCAAATGCAGTATGTAATAAAAATGAACTGCAGATGATGGTTTACATCAGAGATAGACATAAAATGCTGGAGTAATTTAGCAGGTTAAACAGCATCTCTGGAGAAAATGGAATGGTGACGTTTCAGGTCAGGGCCCTTAAAATCAGTCTGAACAAAG
The DNA here is from genome assembly GCA_963514005.1 of Raja brachyura. Next base: position 47,267,671 of record OY740798.1, on the reverse strand, counting down.
GTCCCCACCCGAAATGTCACCTGCCCATTTTCTCCACAGATGCTGTGTGACTTGCAGAGTTACTCCAGCACTTTGTGTCTATCTAGCGAATGCAGTATACTAGACTGTAACAAGTGCAATTGAATCACTGCTGCACCTGGAAAACTGGTTGGGTCTCTGGATGTGGGAAGGAAAAAAATGAAAGGAGAAATGTTGCATTGCCTGGGTTTGCATGAGAAAGTACAGAAACAAGAGGGCTAGTTGGTTGGAAGTGAAGAGTAGAGCGGGGAATTACAAAGGCCTCACTCCATGCAAAATACTAAAAGAGAGGTGGTGAAGTCTATTTGAAGGAGGCTGAAATCACAGAGAACTGTTGAATGAGGATTTCCAACATCTGCAGTTATTTTGGCGTTTTTACTTAGTTTTAACTGATTCCAGCCCATTCTACATAACACACTTAAATGTGGTATAAAGTACATGTGGAAAATAAAATGCAAACTACAGCAAATACTGGAAGTCTGAAATTATAAAGCAGAGAACGATGGAAATGCTCAACTAATCAAGTGATGTTTTGGATTGAGAAATAGAATTAATGTTTCAGGTCAACGGACTTCTGGGGTCATCTTTCAACTGATGTTTCCTGACTGGCTGAATTATTTCCAGCATTTGCAGTTTTTAATTACAGAGTCATTCAGCATGCAGAGAGACCCTTTGACCTAGCCAACCAGACTAAGATGGCCTATCTATACTAGTCCCACTTGCCTGCATTTGGCCCGTATCCTTCTAAACCTTTTCTTTCCATGTACTTGTCCAAATATCTTTGAAATATTGTTATAGTCCCTGCCCCAACTACCTCAACTGGCGACTTGTTCCATATACCCACCACCCTTTGTGTGAAAATCTTGCCCCTCAGGTTCCTATTAAATCTCACCCCTCTCACCTTAAACCTATGTCCTCTGGTTCTTGATTCCCCGACTCTGTGTAAAGGACTGTGCAATTACCCGATCTATTCCCCCAATGATCTTATACACCTCGATAAGATCATCCCTCATCCTCCTGCATTCCAAGGAGTACGGTCTAAGCCTGCTCCACTCTACCTATAGTTCAGGCCCTCGAGTCCTAGCACCATCCGCGTAAATCTTCTCTGCACCAGTGTCATCTTCACAACATCTTTCCTATAACAGGGTGATCAAAACTGAACTCAAAATTCTAAATGTGGCCTCACCAATGTCTTGTACAAGACATTACATCTTAAAAATGCTTCAGGTTCAACAAAGAATGATAGTTCTTGATATGGGACCGTTGCTTAGCATATACTCAGTTGCACTTCAATGAATGCAAACCTATTTTCATGTACACACATGATATTCGTAATCCTCTTTTGAAAAGCCTGCTGTTTTCATAAGGCTGTATATATGCAGTGAGTAAACATAAACACACACTTCTAAAAAAAAATTGACCAAATTCCTAAAAATGATGCTATCATTGTCTCAACATAACTTGTTCACAAACTCATTCCCAAGTTAATTTAATATTAATTACCTATAAATCCATTCGGATTACGATGACACCTACATATTAATAAGAGTGGGAGAAAAGTTAACATGGAATTATGTTACTAAATACATGGAAATGTATTTTTAATAATAGGTATTGGCTGTTGAATTATCCATTGGTGCATTTCTGCTTTCAAACCAATTGTTATCTTGTTGCAGGAAGAGAAAGGTCTTACACAATATCTGTTCAGGTGTGATAACCCAGCTTGTATTGTTCAGATGATTTTCCATTATAAAAGCAGCCAAAAGTGGTGGTAAATCCCTCTCCATTTGATATATGCAATGCTTGATAGCTTTTAGAGATTCCAGGTTACTGGAAATAACAGACAAAAGTATTGGTTGAAATGAATTGTAAATCTATCCAAGTTTGTTATTTGACTGGCATTAATGAAGAAACAAAATAATAAGCTTTCTGCTGCAGCTTATAATAAATATTCAAATAAATACTCATGTTGATGCAGATAACAGAAATATTTCAAAGATCCCATTCAAACATTTACTCCATTTCCTTCAAACGTTGGCAGATCAAGCATATTCTTTCTCTTATCAGTATTGAACAAATATTCATCCAATCACCACCAACAGCAGCCCATGAAATGAATGGAACAGCATTACGGTTCAAGTAAAATACTTCAGTATTCTGAAGTTTTATGCTAATGTTAAAATGAAATTGAATACAATTAGATAGCAGAGAACTATGATCACACTAAATATATTACCATATTGTAAAATTCAGACATCTATAAAGGCAATATTGTGGTCACACAATAACCCATAAATCAGAAAAAAATGCCAAGGAAACTTAATTAAGATGCATTAACAAAAGATCTGTTGTAATACCTTAATCTCTTCAGAATCTTAAGAAACGTTTGTCCCATTTAACATTACGTAAGCGCAAGAGCATACAAGAGAGACAAGATCAGGAACATTAATTACAACAAATAAAATATTGTCAATAATTACTTAATTTAACAAAAACTTTGCAAGGGGGTTACCATGCTAAAGAATTAGAGAGAATATAAAACATAGAACAGTAAAGCACAGGAACAATTCCTTTGGCCCATAATGTTCATGCTGAACATGATACCAAGACTAACTCTTATCTACCTACACATAATCCATATCCCTCCATTCCTAATATATTCAAGTGCGTATCTGAGAAACTGCTTAAATGCCACTATGGTATTGGCCTCCACTACCATCCCTAAAAGAACTTTCCGGGCACCTATAAAACCCCTGTGCAAAAAAACATGCCCACACATCTCCTTTAAACTTTGCTGCTCCCAGCTTAAACCTGTGCCCTCTAGTTTTTGATATTTCCATCCTGGGAAAAAGGTCTAACTATCTATGCCTCTCATCATCTATCTATATAACTAAAAGTCTCATCTTGACCACTTCCTGTCTGCGCTGTATATTGATTTTAGAAAAAAAACGCTACCTTATATCGCTATGAATTTTGGTCATCTTACCCACAGTCCTCCTCCACTGAGGCAGCCCAGAGGATTTTTCCGATCGATGAAAACTAAAAAAAGTTATGCGTGTTCAAAAAATCTTGAGATCAGCTGATTGGTCCTCTCGCCTGTCAATCACCATGATGAAGGTAACACCCCTTCCGGGGAGGGGGGCAGGACTATAAAACCCTGGATGCCTGGACGCAAGTCAGTCACTTTGGAAGATCGCGAGGGAGAGTCCACAACTGTGATTCTAAGTTGTGAATCAACGGAACTGTGAGTCTGCAATGTACGTGCAATAAATGATTTGTTAGCCCTTAATGACAATGCAATGAGCTGTTCGGCAATTTGGTGGCCTGCATTCTGCTTGAAATGCTATGAAATTGAATTTGGTGGCCTGCACTCTGCTAGAAATGCTATGAAATTGAATTTGGTGGCCTGCACTCTGCGTGAAATGCTATGAAATTGAATTTGGTGGCCTGCACTCTGCTTAAAATGCTATGAGGCCGAATTTGGTGACCTGTACTCTGCTTGAAATGCTACGATATTGAATTTGGTGTCCTACACTCTGCTTGAAATGCCATGAAATTGAATTTGGTGGCCTGCATTCTGCTTGAAATGCTATGAAATTGAATTTGGTGGCCTACACTCTGCTTGGAATGGAATTTCAATGAATAGCCGTGAGTGAACTGCCACCCCACCAGCCCTGAGTGACTGATCTGCCAGACCACTAGCCCTGAGTGACTGATCTGCCAGCCCACCAGCCCTGAGTAACTGAGCTACCAGCCCACCAGCCCCGAGTGACTGAGCTACCAGCCCACTAGCCCTGAGTGACTGAGCTACTGGTCCACCAGCCCTGAGTGACTGAGCTGCCAGCCTACCAGCCCTGACTGAGCTGCCAGCCCACCAGGCCTGAGTGAGTGAGCTGCCAGCCCACCAGGCCTGAGTGACTGAGCTACTGGTCCACCAGCCCCAAGTGACTGAGCTGCCAGCCTACCAGCCCTGACTGAGCTGCCAGCCCACCAGGCCTGAGTGAGTGAGCTGCCAGCCCACCAGGCCTGAGTGACTGAGCTGCCAGCCCACCAGGCCTGAGTGACTGAGCTGCCAGCCCAAGAATCCATTTGGCCCACAATGTGCATACTACCCCTCTGGAAACCAGTCCCTTCAGCCCACAACACCCATACTAGAGCTCTAGAAAGCCCCCCCCCCCCCCCCCCCGGCCACCAATATTGGAATTTGTGGAGAGGTGGAATATTGCGTTGGGGGACCAGCCCTCCCGTGTGAACATGGGACCCAACGGGTCCCACTTAGTCTTGTTTTATATATTTCTATCAGGTCTCCCCTCAAACTCCAGTTTTCCAGAGAAAACAATCAAAGTCTGTCCAAACTCACCTTGGAGCTAATACCCTCTAATCTATATTTAATTCTGGTAAATCTTTTCTGCACACTTTCCAAAGCCTCCACATCCTTCGGGTAAAGAGGCAACCAGAACTGCACACAATACTCCAAGTCAGCCTAAGCAAACCTCTATAAAGCTGCAGCAACAAGGGTCCGCAGTCGCTGGTTTAAACAAAAGGACACAATGTGCTGGAGTAACTCAGCAAATTAGGGTCAGTCTGAAGAAGGGCCCTGGCTGGAATCATCGCCTATTCACATTCTCCAGAGCTGCTGCCGACCCACTGAGTTACTCCAGCTCTTTGTATTATTTTCCTATAAAGCTGCAACATGACTTCCTGACTCTTAATGTCTCAACCAATGAAGGCAATCATACCATATGTCTTCTTTGCCATTCTATCTATGTGTGTCACTACTCTCAGGGAATTACGGACTTGGACCCCAAGATCCCTCTGCACAGCACTGCTGTTAAAGTTCATAAAACACAGGAACAGAATTAGGTCGTTAGGCCATCAAGTTTACTCTGCCATTCAATCATGGCTGATCTATCTTTACCACTCTTACCTATACCCCTTGCCTTCTTCCCATAACCTTTGATACCCTTACTAATCAAGAAAAAGGTCTTAACATTACTATATATTTTAATTATATATAAAACGACATAAAGAACATTCACCACCCTACCCTCATCGATCACCCTCGTCAACTCCTCAAAAAACTCGATCAAGTTCGTGCAAAGCTATGATGACTGTCTCTAATTAACCCATTCTCTTCCAAATGGGAGTACAGTCAAGACTCCAACAATCTCCTCTCTTTCTTCTCACAATAACCTGGCATATATCCCATTAGATCCTGGGGATTATCCACCTTAATGCTCTTCAATGCCTGTCACCTCGTCCTTAATCTCAAACTGCCCTTGAATTTTAGTATTCTCCACACTGATCGCACCGTACTCCATGAATCTCTCCTTGGTGAAAACAAATGAAAAGTACTTGTTCCGTACTTGGACTACATCGTCTGACTCCAAACACAAATTCCCTGTTTTATGCTTGAGTAATTCTACCTTTGTCCTGGTAATGCTCATTTTTCATATGTATAAAAACCCTTGGGATTTTCTTGAACATGACTCGCCCAGCAATTTCATGGCCCCTTTTGGCCCTTCTAATCACCTCCTTGATTCTTTCTCCAGTCTTCATATTTCACAATGGTCCTGTCGGATTTCATCTTCTTAATCTTTTCATATCATTCCTTTTTCTTTTTGACCAGATTTACAACCTCTTTGGTCATCTAAGATTATCTTATTTTTGCCATGAGTTTCTCTCGTCCTTACTGGAACATGCTGTTCCTGAACTTTGAACTTTGGCCTTTAAATGAATCCCACATGTCAGACACAGTTTTACTCAATAACAACTGCTCCCAGTGTACCCTCCCAAGCTCCCGTCAAATAGCGCTGCAATTTGTCTTACTCTAATTTAGTACCTTCCCACATGGTCCAGACTTATCCCAATTCAAAACAATTAAAAGGTTATGGAGTTGTGATTACTATCCCCTTGATGAGGCAGTATTTTTTAGCAGCACGTTATGTTCTGCAATCACTGATGTGACGAGAAACCTGCTAGTCTTTCGTGAATGAACAGGTGGTGGGACTAACTGGATATCTATTTCAATGAGTAAGAAGGAACTGCAGATGCTGGTTTAAACTGAAGATAGACACAAAAAGCTGGAGTAACTCAGCGGGACAGGCAGCATCTCTGGAGAGAAGGAATGGGTGATGTTTCAGGTCGAGACCCTTCTTCAGAATGAGGCAATTAATCGGCCACATGGCCTTCTCTTGACATGTATCATTCTATGATGTATGAAATATATAAACAATAAATACCTGTTACATTAAAGTTGTACCAATCTGAAGGGCAAAATATAGTTGCACAATGCTAAAAGTTCATTTATGATTCAGAATCTGACCCACTGGATCAATGAAAATAGTAACTCCTATTCTGTAAATGGAAACATTGAATTTGTTCTTCTCCTGTCAAATAATGCACTCTCATTGTGTGTGCTTGCATCACAAAGGGTGTTTCAGTGTCATTCTAGTCATACGAGGTCACTAGACAGCAAATGCACATTGTACCAAATGCAAATGGTACAGGGAGATCTATGTAGGAAGGAACTGCAGATGCTGGTTTACACCAAAAATAGAGACAAAATGCTAGAATAACTCAGCGGGACAGGAAGAATCTCTAGATAGAAGAAATGGGTGACGTTTCAGGTTGAGACACTTCTTCAGACTGAGTCAAGGGAGAGGGAGACACAGAGATATGGAAGCTGAAAGAAAATATAGAATAGATCATTGTTAGCTAGAGAAGGTGACAACGAGGCATATAAAACTAAAATTTAATCAGGAGGATAATCAGGCTGGTCGGAGAGCTCGGGTGCGAGAGGAATGGAGAGAGAAGGGTTACTTGAAGTTAGAGAAATCCCAGCAGCTTACAACCCAGCAAAAATGAATATTGATTTATCTAACTTCATGTAACCCTTGCTTTCCCTCTCTCTCCATCCCTCCCCCATCCTAGTTCTCTGATCTAGTCTGACTGGAGTGAAGAGCAAAACATAAATATTTTCTCACTTTTCTCCCCTACCGCTACACAGCTCACTGTTGTGATTCTCATCTCTCAAATATCCTTCCCGGTAAAATAAAGTTCACTTCTCCCATCCTTCCCAGTCAATGAACCTCATGAGCTCAGCAAAAATCATATAAATTATACAACAGTACAAAATTTGCTATCGAAAGTTAAGATATTAGAATTAATTAGAATTTGATAAAATATAACTGAATGAAAACCAGAAAATATACATCTGTTTTGCACCAAGCCTTATAAACGTTACACTATTTTTCAAAGTTCAAGACTCTTCATTATTCTCTTCCGAGAAACAATAAAAATAATAAAGTTTCTAATTTTTCATTCATATCAAACTACAAGAGAATGATTTGCTGTTTTAAGATATCTCTAACCATCTCAAAAAGTGATATGGCTACTCCAAAGATTATTCAATAACAAGATTACTTGATAAATAGTACTATATGTATTCTCACACCCTTCTAATTTAATCTCCATAAGTGAACACTTGGACAATTCTACAGCCTTAAAGTGACAAGTGTTTGATTCCCTATTTCAGAAAATTACTGAATAAATACAAACAACAGAGCATTAAACTGGTATCCAGCAGCAGTGAAAATTCCTGTCACTTTTTTTCCCCATTTGTAGAAACATAACACACTTCCTAATGCTATTGGCATAGTTATTAACAAACTTTAACCAGGTATCAAACTAAAAATCCATGGAGTTTACAAATTGATACTCGATGAGCAAGGTAGTGAAAGGGCACTGAAAGTAAACAGGAATGCTGAGATGAGGCTACAATCAGAACAGCCAAATTTTATTTTGACATTTACCTCAACCTATTAGACTATGATGCTAACATTTTTTTTACAAGTTCAGACTCCTCCCACAGCTATCTTGAATATACCTCCTCTCACCATGCCTCCTGTAAGGTCACTGTTACTTTATCCCAGTTTCGTACCCTCCATTGCATTTGTTCCAAAGATGAAGTCTTCCACTCTGGTGCCTCTGAATTATCCTCTTTCTTCCTGAAACAATGGCTTCCCCCTGCCATTATGAATGGAGCACTCAACATTGTTTTCATCCATTTCCCGCACATCTACTCTCACAACCACCACCCCATGCCGCCCCGCCCCCCACACAACACCTACAGAAGAGTGTCCCAATAGTGTTCACTTTGCACCGCACCAGCCTTTGCACTCAATATATTATCCTCGCAATTTCCCCCAGCTCTAATTGTTTCCACCACCAGTGACCATTTTCTCCCTCCCCCCTTTTCAATATTTCACCAGGGACTGCTCACTTCATGACTCCCTCATCCACTCTACATCCCAACAAACCATTCCCATCATCACCTTCTCATGCAATCAGAGGAAATGCAACTGTCCATCCCTGTCTTTCACTTACCTTTGCACCTTCCAGGAACCTAAGCAATCTTTGGGTGATCAAGCACACAAATTGGTTGATCATTTGTGCAGCATCTGCATTCAGTCCACAGGGGCGATCCTGAGCTTCCTATCGTATACCTCTTTAATTCTCAATTCTACTCAGAGTCCGGACCTGTCTGTCTGTAGCCTGCTGAAATAAACCTTGGATTCTTCAACTTCAGATAAAAAGATCTTCCATTGCTTCCCTCTATTATTCCTTTCTAACGTGCTTTCTAACAGTCACTTCTCATCTATCTATCTATACATAACTAATATTCTGATATTGTTATCTTCCGGTTTGCGCGTTTTTTCCATTTTCGCAAAAACAGTACTTGATAGTGCTACGATTGTACGCCAGCTCACTCACCATTCTCCTGTGCTGCGAGTGCACCAAATTTTGTTCCGATCGGTGGCATAATGTAAAAGTTAGTAAAGTTTAAAAATCGTAAAAAACGCGCATGCGCAGATCGATCTCCTCTCCTGCCAGTCAGCGCCGCGCAGATTAGTCTCTTCTCCTGTCACTCTGTGGGACGGGCAGCTGCTTCCTGCGCCATCGTGTCTTTACTGCAGCTGAGGGACGCTCCGGATAGCCGGCAGAGATCTCCAACCAGACACAATTTACAGAGGGACCAGAAGCGGCCCAGCCCGGTCCAACCCGGCCCAGCCCGGCGCGGTGAGCAGTCTCAGATGTCGCCATCAACTCAAGTCAAGTCACATTTATTTATATAGTGCATTTAAAAAACAACTCCCGTTGGCCAAAGTGCTTTACATTTGTATAACAATAGTATAACAAACAAACTACATACATATAGCCCTCGCTCAGAGGACGTCAAGAAAGGTTTGGGAGTACAGATGGGTTTTTAGTCTCGACTTAAAGGAGTCGATGGAGGGGGCAGTTCTGATGGGAAGAGGGATGCTGTTCCACAGTCTAGGAGCTGCAACCGCAAAGGCGCGGTCGCCCCTGAGCTTATGCCTAGACCACGGGATATTTAGCAACCCCAAGTTGGCCGATCTGAGGGACCTGGAGGTGGTGTGGTGGGTGAGCAGACTTTTAATGTAGGTGGGGGCCAGCCCATTGAGGGCTTTGTAACAGAGAGCAGAGACTCTGAACCCGGCATAGGAGAACAACCAGCGACCGCCAGCTCCAGCCCCTTCCCCTCTGGTCCCCGTTGCTGGCTCCTGCCCCCCTCCTCCGTGATACCCTCTTCTCCCCCATGGCTCTTCCTAGTCTTTTCTTTGAGCTCTCTACCCCATCCCCCCGCCCACACACCCCTCCCCCCACAACCCCACCACGCCCACAACCCCCCCAGCCAACACACTCCCCTCCCCACAACTCCCCCCAGCCCACACACCCCCCTCCCCCCACAACCCCCACCCCCCCTCCCCCACACCCCCCTTCCTACCCACACCCCTCCCGCCCCCACAACCCCCCTACCACAACACCCCCACCCATCCGTCCCACAACCCCCCCCTCCCACACCTCCCCTCCCCCTGCCATACAGGCCCCCTCCTCCACATCTCCCCAAACCACCCCCATCCTACACCTCCCCGCCCACACACAACCCCCTTCCCCACATCGCCCCAAACCACCCCCCTCGTACACCTCCCCACCCACACACAAACCACTCCCCTCCCGCCAGAACCCCCATCCACCACACACCCCACTTCCCTCCCCCCCTCCCACACATGAAGAGGAGGGGGAGAGAGTCCTGGGGGACGAGAGGAAATGAGCCGCGCCTGCGCAGTTAAGGGCTATGGGCGAGTGGTGGAATATTGTATTGAAGGAACAGGTTGCGTTGGGGGAACGGGTGAGTGGTGGAATATTGCGTTGGGGAATGGGTTGCGTTGGGGGACCAGGCCTCCCGTGTGACTGGGACCCAATGGGTCCCATTAAGTCTAGTACTCCTTATCATTTGATCTGTCTAGTACTTATCATTTGATCTGTCTGAACCAATCTCCATATAGTCTTTGTCTTACACTTCAATACTCCCCGAGATCAGCTGTGAAAAATCCTATACTCTTTCCCGGGTTTTGTGGAAGGATCATTGGCTTGAACTATTAACTGGTCTCTTTTTCCACGGATGCTTCTCGGCTGAATTCATCCAACATTTGTTTTTCAACCCGAGGCATAATTTGTTTAAAACGCAAGGCAGGCGTTAGGGTTGAGTCACCCACTCCTGTTACTAATTCTTACATTAGGATGCTTGCATGAACCTCTGTGTGTTGCCATTCTACTTATCAATGAAAACAAACTTCACTGACCATCCTTATACTCTTGGATAAATGTCCTTTAAACAGTAAAAATAACTCTAAATTGAAATTTCCTTCTGTAAATTATGGAAATGTTTTATCTGGATGCCCCCAAACAGTGGAAAAGACATGGAACAATCGTTACTTTCTTCCATGGAGATTTGCTGATTTTTGTGGAGGAATTACATCAATAAATTTAGTGCAAAACAATTGCTCCATTTTGCCTCCATTGAATTTTGTTTGAAAAAAAATATTTTATAATAAAATTAAAAAATGCTTTATAAATTCAAGTTGCTCTTGCTGCCATTTTATTGTATTAGAAATTGGCAACATTTCATGCAAATAATGCAAAACACTAGCAATAAGCCAGTCTTGCCAAGATTTGGAACAATTTTTTATTGATAATCTAAGTTAAGTGCAGCCCAATGATTTCATTAAAATGCTATTCATGACAATCTATACATTCATTATAGCTGGATGGCTTGATGTGATAACTGACTGATGATAACATGTGGATCCATAATAATGATTCAATCTGATATTGTATTGAAAACTAAGAAACCTTACTATTTCTATTGAAACGGTAAGAAATTGAGAATTCTGCCTGCTTCTGCTTATGACAGTCATATTGCTTACCCAATCTAATAAGAGGAATACATTTTGCATTATTTGAAAATATTATCAATTCATGATTACGGGATCCCATGATCTCAAAAAGATCCAATATTTTTGTCAAGTCACTGAGATAAATGGAAAATGACAACATTCTCCAAATCAATCTAAGGGTGGAACACAGATGAAAATGTAACCTTAAAGCAAAGATAGGGCTTGTTGCTTGGAAATTTTTACACAGCAACTTGTAGCTATTCCAAAGCACTTTAAAATAATGAACTACTTTTGAAGTACATTCTGTGCTGTAATATAGGAAAGTTGGCAATGAATGTACATACCTCAAGATCTCACAAATAGTAACGTGTTAACAACCGGGTAATCTGTTTACATGATATTGATTGAAGGATCAATATTGTTCTCCTGTTCTCTTTTAAACCAGTGACATTCTATTGTCACATTTAGTACTACATTTTAGTGTCAACAGCAATGCAACAGCTCATCAAATAAACTGCACCAGCAAAACAGTTCGACACTCTCTCGGTTCCACACCTCATTATGAACCGAGGTTGTTGTATACACATCTTTAGAGTGGAACTTTAATCCGCAAACTTACCTACCAACTGTATCGGAAATAATGTGAATATAAAATGTAAAATTTATGGAATAGGATTCTAATAGGAGAATGAAGGTAGTTTATTGGAATACAGAAGATTAAGATGCACGCGATGAACAGTAATTTGGTCGTATGGATTCAGAACCGACTTAGCAATAGAAGACAGAGGATTGTGGTGGCAGGACAATATTCAGCTGGAGGTTTATGACCAGTGAAGTTCTGCAGGGATCTGTGCTGGGACCTCCACTGTTTGTGATGCACATAAATGACTTGCACGTAAACATAGACAAATTGGTTAGTAAATTGGCAAATGATATTAAGATTGCTGAGGTCACGGTTGTGAGGAAGGCTGTCAAGGTATGCAGCAGGATATGGATCAACGACAAAAATGAGCGGAGAAATGGCAGATGGAGTTTAATTCAAGCAAGTGCGAGGCGAGACATTTTCGAAGGCAAAATGTAACGGGAAAAATATACAATTAAAGCATCATCCTCACAACAGCATTGATGTGCAGAGGGATCTTCGGTTTCAAGTCCATAACTCCCTGAAAGATGCAATGCAAGTAGATAGAGTGGTAAGTCAAGAGTGTTTAATGTCCGAAAACGGAACAATAAAATTCTTACTTGCAGCAATGCAACATAAATATAAACATTGTACTCTGTAAACACGATAATAAACATAGTCGGACACAAAGTGCTAGGATAACTTGTGTCGGAAGGAACAGCAGATGCTGGTTTACACCGAAGATATGCTGGAGTTTCTATACACAAAATTCTGGAGTTTCTCAGCAGGACAAGCAGCATCTCAACCCGAAACGCCACCCATTCCTTCTTTCCAGAGATACTTCCTGTCCGAATGAGTTACTCCAGCATTTTGTGTCATTTTCACAACGGTAACGCAGGTGTGTGTGTGCACACGTGTGAATGAGAGAGATAATAGTCACACAGCTTCAAACAAGCTATTCTGCCCAACTTGCCCACACCGACCAATATGTCGCATCTACACTAGTCCCACTGCTGGCATTTGGCCTCATATCCCTCTAAAATTGTCCTTTCCATGTACTTGTCCAATTGTTTCTTAAACGTTGCAATAATCCCTGCCTCAACTATAGCTCTGACTCTCTGGCGTCTTGGCAACATCCTCAGAAATCTTGTCTGTACCCTTTCCACTTGACAACATCTTTCTTGTAACATGGTGCCCAGAAGTGAACACAATACTCTAAATGCGGTCTCACCAACATCTTATGTAACTGCCACATAGCCTCCTAACTTCTATACTCAATGAATGGTAAAGGCGATGTGTGCGTGCGTGTGTGTGTTTTTGCCTTCGAAACATCTCCTCTAAAACCAGACGCAAAAACACTCAGATTTTTACATATTTCGGCAGGGCTTTAACATGATTTCAGAAATCCACTCCTCGCTAAATTTGGTCAATTATTACGCCAGATATTGAATAAAATTGTTCACAAAACTCACTTTAAAAAAAATAATCGCCACTTACCAGCTTCTGCCGTCACAATGCCCACATGCCCACCAATCGAGGCACACCTGCCTCCTGGCCCCGCCCCCATGTTGTGGATTAAGGCAGCTGCTGTAAATGCGCATGCGCAGATTTCCATGAGGTGCGTCAGCCCACCCACACCCCCCCCCCCCATTCTTCAAAAGACGCAGAAAGATCGAGAAAGTTCTGCAGAACAAAGATTCTACAGCTCAGCTCCGCTATAGGATCTATGTTCTGCAGATCTCGACCTCAGTGGCACCTCACGCGCTGAAAGCTTCTCCGCGTTGCCTGTGCAGCTCGTGAAACCCCGCTCCTCCCGCCCATTCCAGCTGTGGGTTTCCACAGAGTCAGTGGCCGCTTCTGTGTTCTCCTCTGTTCGTAGCCCACTCACTCGCCCGGCTCCCCTCCAACCCCCCCACCTCTCTCACCCCTCTCTCTCTCCCCCATATAACCATATAACAATTACAGCACGGAAACAGGCCTTCTCGGCCCTTCCAGTCCGTGCCGACCATTTATTTTCCCCTAGTCTCATCTACCTGCATTCAGACCATACCCCTCCATTCCTTTCCCATCCATATACCTATCCACTTTACTTTTAAATGTTAAAATCGATCCTGCCCCCACCACTTCTGCTGGAAGATCATTCCACACAGCCACCACTCTCTGAGTAAAGAAGTTCCCCCTCATGTTACCCCTAAACTTCTGTCCCTTAATTCTCATGTCATGCCCTCTTGTTTGAATCTTCCCTACCCTCAATGGGAAAAGCTTATCCACGTCAACTCTGTCTATCCCTTTCATCATTTTAAAGACTTCAATCAAGTCCCCCCTTAACCTTCTGCGCTCCAAAGGATAAAGACCTAACTTGTTCAACCTTTCTTTGTAACTTAGTTGCTGGAACCCAGGCAACATTCTAGTAAATCTCCTCTGTACTCTCTCTATTTTGTTGACATACTTCCTATAATTAGGCAACCAAAATTGTACACCATACTCCAGAATTGGTCTCACCAATGCCTTGTACAATTTTAACATTACTTCCCTATTCCTATATTCAATGCTCTGATTTATAAAGGCCAGCACACGAAAAGCTTTCTTTAACACCCTATCTACATGCGATTCCACCTTCAGGGAACTATGCACAGTTATTCCTAGATCCCTCTGTTCCACAGCATTCCTCAATTCCCTACCATTTACCATGTACGTCCTATTTTGATTTGTCCTGCCAAGATGTAGCACCTCACACTTATCAGCATTAAACTCCATCTGCCATCTTTCAGCCCACTCTTCCAAATGGCCCAAATCTCTCTGTAGACTTTCAAAATCTACTTCATTATCCACAGCACCACCTATCTTAGTATCATCTGCATGCTTACTTATCCAATTTCCCACCCCATCATTTAGATCATTGATGTACATGACAAACAACAGTGGACCCAACACAGATCCCTGAGGCACCCCACTGGTCACCGGCTTCCAATCTGACAAACAGCCATCCACTATTACTCTCTGGCATCTCCCATTCAGCCACTGCTGAATCCATCTTGCTACTCCACCATTAACACCCAAAGATTGAACCTTCTTAACCAACCTTCCATGGGGAACCTTGTCAAAGGCCTTACTGAAATCCATATAGACAACATCCACTGCTTTACCCTCATCAATTTCCCTAGTAACCTCTTCAAAAAATTCAAGAAGGTTTGTCAAACATGACCTTCCAGGCACAAATCCATGTTGACTGTTCTTGATCAGACCCTGTTTATCCAGATGCTTATATATATTATCTCTAAGTATCCTTTACATTAATTTGGCCACCATTGACTAGGTTTATTCTTTGAACCCTTTTTAAACAATGGAACAACATGCGCAGTACGCCAATCCTCCGGCACTATTCCCGTTTCTAATGACATTTGAAATATTTCTGTCATAGCCCCTGCTATTTCTACACTAACTTCCCTCAATGTCCTAGGAAATATCCTGCCAGGACCTGGAGACTTATCCACTTTTATATTTTTCAAAAGTGTCAGTACTTCCTCCTCTTTAAATCTCATAGTTTCCATAGCTACTCTACTTTTTCCCTTACCTCACAGAGTTCAATATCCTTCTCCTTGGTGAATACCGAAGAAAATAAATTGTTCAATATCTCCCCCATCTCTTTTAGCTCTGCAGATGGCTGTCCATTCTGGCTCTCTAATGGTCCAATTTTATCCCTCGTTATCCTTTTGCTATTAATATAGCTGTAGAAACCCTTTGGATTTATTTTGCCAAAGCAACCTCATATCTTCTTTTAGCTTTTCTTATTTTTTTTCTTAAGATTCTTTTTACATTCTTTATACCCCTAGCACCTCATTTACTCCATGCCTCCTATAGTTATTGTAGATATCTCTCTTTTTTCGAACCAAGTATCCAATTTCCCTTGAAAACCATGGCTCTTTCCGATTTCTACTATTTCCTTTCAACTGAACAGGGGCATAAAGATTCTGTACTCTTACAATTTCCCCTTTAAATGTCCTCCATTTCTCTTCTACATCCTTCCCATAAAACAAAATGTCCCAACTCACTCCTTTTAATTTGGCCACCATTAAAGGGGGTTATATTTAAGGGGGAGTTAGATGTGGCCCTTGTGGCTAAGGGGATCAGAGGGTATGGAGAGAAGGCAGGTACGGGATACTGAGTTGGATGATCAGCCATGATCATATTGAATGGCGGTGCAGGCTCGAAGGGCCGAATGGCCTACTCCTGCACCTAATTTCTATGTTTCTATGTTTTAAATCATTACACATTCCCTCAAAGTTAGTCTTTCTCCAATCAAAAATCTCAACCCTAGGTCCAGTTCTGACTCTCTCAATAATTATATTGAAACTAATGGTATTGTGATCACTGTTCCCGAAGTGCTCACCAACGCATACCTCCGTCACCTGACCTGCCTCATTTCCTAACAGGAGGTCCAGCACTGCCCCTTCTCTGGTCGAAACCTCTATGTATTGCTGCAAAAAACTATCCTGCAGACATTTAACAAACTCCAAACCATCCAGCCCATTTACAGAATGTGTTTCCCAGTCTATTTTTGGAAAATTGAAATCTCCCACAATCACTACCTTGTGCTTACTACTAATATCTGCTATCTCCTTACATATTAGCTCTTCCAATTCTCGCTCCCCATTTGGCAGTCTATAATACACCCCTAAAGGTGTTGCTACACCGATCCCACATCTCAGTTCCACCCAAATAGCCTCCCTAGACGAGCCCTATAATCGATCCTGCCAAAGCACTGCTGTAATATCTTCTCTGACAAGCAATGCAACACCTCCACCTCTGGTCCGTCCAATTCTATCACACCTGAAGCAACAAAATCCTGGAATATTTAGTTTCCAATCACAACCCTCCCGCAACCATGTTTCACTGATTGCCACAACATCATATTTCCAGGTGTCAATCCAGGCTCTAAGTTCATCCACCTTTCTTACAATGCTCCTAGCATTAAAATATACACATTTTAGAAACCCACCATCCCTTATTTTCTGTTTATTATCTTTTTCCTCTTTCTCGCCTACATTTTGGGTCCGAGTGCTTCCCTTCTCTGCCTCTTGCCCCTCACTCTGTCCCCTAGCCCCCTCTACCCGAGTCCCTCCCCCCAGCCTTTCTAGTTTAAAGTCTCCTTTGCAAATCTCCCCGCCAGGATATTGGTTCCCCTCGGGTTCAAGTGCAACCCGTCCTTTTTATACAGATCATGCCTTCCCCAAAAGAGGTCCCAGTGATCAAGAAACTTGAATCCCTGCCCACAGCACCAGTCCCTCAGCCACGCATTTATCCTCCACCTCATTTCATTTCTACTCTTACTGTCACGTGGCACAGGCAGTAATCCTGAAATTGTTACTCTTTTGGTCCTTCTCCTTAACTCCCCCCCCCCCCCCCCCTCCCAACTCCCTGAATTCTCGTTTCAGGACCTCTTCTCTTATTCTGCCTATGTCATTGGTACCAATGTGTATCACAACATCAGGCTTCTCTCCCTCCCTTTTCGGAATCTTTTCGATACGTTCCGGTACATCCGAGACCCTGGCACCAGGGAGGCAAACTACCATCCGGGTCTCCCGACTGCGTCCACAGAATCGCCAATCTGACCCCCTAACTATGGAGTCCCCTATTGCAATTGCCCTCCTCTTTTTGCTCCCCCTCTCTCTCTCTCTCTCTCTCTCCCCTCCCCCCTTCCTCTCACCCACCCCCCCTGCCCTCCTACACCCTCCCTCCCCTAAACCTCCTTCCTCATTGGGTAAAAGGAGCAAATTAATAATAGCAATATAATATCAAGGGGGGTAGTTAGTGTTTGGGAGTGGTTAGTGTGTGTGACGCAGCATGCCGCCGCCCCCCACCCCTCCTCCGCAAACACGCACTGGGGGAACAGACCCAAGGGGTCTGCACTTGGTCTAGTTTTCACTAAAATTGTTCACCAAACAGACTGTCTTTTACAAATATTGCCACTGGCTAGCTGCTGATCTCACAATGCCTTTGTTCCTCATGACCAGCTGCGCAGATTTTCAATGCGCCGCCAGTTACGCTCCCACTCCCCGCTCCCTTCCTCTTCCCCCCCCTCTTCCCCCCACCTCTTTCTCCACGACCACTCCCTCCCCCCCCCCCCCCCAACCATTCTTCAAAAGGCATAGAAAGAACGAGCAACTTCTGCGGATTCGGAGGTCACCTCCGGTCACCGGCTTGCTTTTGAATCCTCTCCGTCTCCCCCGCCCGATCGTAAAACATGGCTGTTATCGTCGCGCGGGGCAGCGCGATGAGATGGTGGCCATTACTCCCTCTGGGAAACCTGCAATTCCTCCGTTGATCGCAGGGACACGGGGAATCGTGACGCCAGTGAACTGCCGAGGTCCTCCACGACGCCCGAGATCCAGAGAGCTGCCGAGGCCCGCTGCCCTTTCACAGTTGGCCCCGTCCGAGCCACCCGCTCGCTGCCCTTTTCGCAGTCGGCGCCGTACGAGCCGCCCGGTCCACAAGTTGAAGTCAGCCCTTTCCCTCTCTCTCCCCATCCTCCTCCCCTCCCCCACTCCTCTCCTCCTCCTCTCCCCCCTCCACCCCCACTCCCCTCCCCTCCCCTTCCTCTCCCCCACACCTCCCTCATCTCCCACCCCTTCCCCCTCTCTCTCCACCCACTCCCCCTCCCCATCTCCCCCTCCATCCCCACTTTTCCCCTCTCTCCCCGTCCCCCTCCCTACGCCCCTCCCCTCTCTCTCCCATTCCCCCCTCTCCCCCCTTCTCTCTCCCCTCCCCCTCAGCCCCAGTCTCTCTCTCCCCCCCTTCTCTCTCCCCTCCTCCCCCACTCACCCTCCCTCTCCTCCACCCCCCCCCATCCTCTCTGTCTCTGGCCCCCTCTCTCTCTCTCTCTCTCTCTCTCTCTGTCTCTGTCTCTACCCCTTCTCTCTCTAGATGCGCCTGTGAATTGGGGACTACGCGTCAGTGGATAGGGCGGTTATGCGGTAGAAGGAGCAAATGAAAAATATTAATATAATATCAAGGGGGGTAGTTAGCGTGTGTGCGGGGGGTAGTTAGTGTTTGTGTGGGGGTGGATAGTAGTTAGTGTGTGAGAATGCATGCATGCACCCCCCCCCCACCCCCCCCCCCCCCCCCCAGCAATGGTGGAACAGACCCAGCGGGGCTGCACTTGGTCTAGTATTATTATAAAATCTGATCTTGGATGTTTACTTATGTATTTGTTTACTCGAGTCTTTTTCTTTGATTCGCCTCCTGGAAAACCCGACGCGCAAATGATGAAATGTTTACATATTCCGGTAGAGACTTACGTCATGATCCTGAAAACGGCCTCATCTGAAAATTTGATTAAGCAATTTATTAAAACTGTTCACCAATCTGAAATCTTTATAAAATCAAACGAGCTGATGACATCCCAATGGCTCTGCTCCTCGCGGCCAGCTGTGCACAGTTTTCAATGCACAGCCTGCTGGCCACTGTTTTCCACGAGCTGTGAGTTATGTGGCCCAGCCGCCCTCCCTCCCCATCCTCCCCAGGGCTCTGGATTGAAGCCGCTAAAGACGTGCTCAAGTCGTGCTGCGCACTCCCCTGGGCTCCTTGAAGTTCTACAACATTGCGGCGATCGCTCGGGCCCAGCGCCTGGTGGGGACGCTGCCGCCCCCCGCGACACACTCTCTCTCTCTCCTCCCTCTCCCTCCTCCCTCTCCCTCCTCTCCCTCTCTCTCAAATCCCCTCTCTCTCTCAAACCCCCTCCTCTCTCTCTCCCTCCCTCCCCCCCCATCCCCTCCACCCCCTTCCCCACCCTCCCTCCCCTCCACCCCCTCCCATCCACCCCCTCCCCTCCATCCCCTTCTCCCTTCCCTCCACCCCCTCCCTTGCCCTCCCCTCCACCACCCCCCTCCACTACACCCTCTCCCCCTCACCCTACTCCCCCCCCCATTCTCCTCCCCCTCCCCTCCCCACCCTCCTCCCCCAAACCCTCTCCTCCACCCCCTCCCCATTCATCTCCACCTCCCTCTCCCTCTGTCTCTCTCTCGGTCTCTGCCCCCTCTCTCTGCCCTCACTCTCTGCACCCCCTCCCTAGACGCGCCTGCGAGTTGGGGGCTCTGCGGCAGTGGATAGGTCAGTTATGGGATAAAAGGAGGAAATTAATAATATTAATATAATATCAAGAGAGGTAGTTAGTGTGTGTGTCACGACCATCGCCCGCAACAACGCGTTGAGGTGACGGGACCCAAAGGGTCTCCCTTGGTCTAGTATCCCTCTAAACCTTTCCTATCCATGTACATGTCAAAATGTCTTTTAAAAGTTGTGATACTATCTGCCTCAACTCCCAGCTCTGGCAGCTCATTCCATATAATATTGTAATTGGGTTCATTGGGAA
This sequence comes from Raja brachyura, assembly GCA_963514005.1. The sequence goes on along the minus strand of OY740798.1, from coordinate 47,247,396 downwards.
CATATCTAATAGATAGTGTTCAATATTCATTGATGCTAAATAGCGTTGTGCAGGTATAGAATAAATTTCAAGAACAATGAATATATAATTAAAAGGCATGCTTTATCCAAACTAGTATAAGTTGTAAATATTACAAAAGAATTGAACATTCAGGGATTGATACATTAAAACATGGCATTTCTGAATTAAGAATTCTTTAAACTATACATTCTGAATACAAAAAGGATTTTTAAAAAAAGGAATAGATAATGACGATGACCATTATTTTGAAAGTTTAATTTAAGATCTTAAAAATTTCCGATTATCAGTACAGACCTAAATTTTCTATATTAATTCTATATTCTATTCTATATTCTATTTCTAGATTCAATATTAACCATATAATCATATAACAATTACAGCACGGAAACTGGCCATCTTGGCCCTTCTAGTCCGTGCCGAACACTTACTCTCACCTAGTCCCATCTACCTGCACTCAGACCATAACCCTCCATTCCTTTCCCGTCCATATACCTATCCAATTTATTTTTAAATGATAAAATCAAACCTGCCTCCACCACTTCCACGGGAAGCTCATTCCACACAGCTACCACTATCTGAGTAAAGAAGTCCTATTTTGATTTGTCCTGCCAAAATGTAGCACCTCACACTTACATGCATTAAACTCCTTCTGCTATTTTTCAGCTCACTCTTCCAAATGGCCTAAATCCCTCTGTAGACTTTGAAAATCTACTTCATTATCCACAACACCACCTATCTTAGTATCATCTACATACTTACTAATCCAATTTACCACAGCATCATGCAGATCATTGATGTATATAACAAACAACAGTGGACCCAACACAGATCCCTGAGACACCCCATTAGTCATTGGCCTCCAACCTGACAAACAGTTATCCACCATTAATCTCTGGTATCTCCCATTCAGCCACTGTTAAATCCATCTTGCTACTCCACTATTAATACCCAACAATTGAAGCTTCTTAACCAATCTTCCATGTGGAACCTTGTCAAAGGCCTTACTGAAGTCCATGTGGACAACATCCACCGCTTTACCCTCATCAATTTCCCTTGTAACCTCTTCAAAAAATTTAAGAAGATTAGTCCAACATGACCTTCCAGGCACAAATTCATGTTGACTGTTCATAATCAGACCCTGTTTATCCAGATGATTATATATTATCTAAGTATCCTTTCCATTAATTTGCCCACCACTGACGTCAAACTAACAGATCTATAATTGCTAGGTTGAAATTGCTATAGTGAAAGCTGCATAATATCGAATTAGTTGCTACCATTGACGTCAAACTAACAGGTCTATAATTGCTAGGTTGAAATTGTTATATTGATAGCTTCATAATATCGAATTAGTTGCTACCTGGAAGTACGACAGAGCCTTGGTTACGAAACACTGGGCTGTGAAAAAGCAAACATTTGTAGCTGCATTTGTTGCCATATTCACCGGTTTGCATTTGATTATTCTTTCATACAATACAATAGAACTTTATCTCCCAGGAGGTAAATTGATCAGAATTATTTTGCCTATGTTCCTTTATATTTCATGACCTTCCTAATCAAAACTATTAAATTAAAGTTGATGAGCATCAAACTTGACATTTAAATATTCATCAAACAGACCAGAAAACCTAAAATCAAAGTACTTTTGTAAAGTCATAAGGTCATCACTGATAGGAACAGAATTATCGGCATTCGGCACATCAGGTCTGCTCCACCATTCAATCACGGCTGATCTATCTCTTCCTCCTAACCCCACTCTCATGGTAAAATCTACTTGAGTCATCAACCATCCAGGCAGATAAGTTTAAGAAAGAACTGCAGATGCTGGAAAAATCGAAGGTTGACAAAAAATGCTGGAGAAACTCAGCGGGTGAGACAGCATCTATGGAGAGAAGGAATTGGCGACGTTTCAGGTTGAGACCCTTCTTCAGGTCACCAATTCCTTCTCTCCACAGATGCTGCCCCACCTGCTGGGTTTCGCCAGCATTTTTTTGTCTATGCAGACAAGATTGTTTTTCAGTCCTTTTTGTTAACTTAGACATTTGACTATCAGAATTATTTTGCCTCTGTTCTTTTATATTTTGTTGACAAACTAATTTTACTACGAAGGGTGTACAAGTTACTGTGACAATGGAAACAGTTCAATATTTTTGATGGATTACTATTCTGCAATGGTAAGATATCCTTCATGTAAAGTTGATTAAGGCTCCTAGGTTACTTTTCAGCTTAATCCTTTTTCAAATCTTTAATGGAATATCCGTGCAGCTTATTTTTCCTTGCAATAGGCACCACACTTTTACTGAATTATATTTAATCTCCCGTTGTCAGGCTACAAAAATATTTAACCCAATTTATTTAGATAGAGTAAAAACCAAAAATGCTGGAAATACTCAATTCAGGCAACATCTACGGAGAGAATGAAACTTCGATTCAATTAAGCCAGTTAGGCAAAGAATAATCAAACCAAGGTTGGCACTTCTGGAAGAAGAATGGAGATGAAACTCCTTATATCAAGTCAGAACATTCTCTGGTGCTTTATCCCTAGCTGCCAGTATTTCACACAAATTATTAAATATGAAACCACCAATCATTAGTACCTAGGTTCACAGCACCTAATTCAGTTTTGAAATAACACACAAAACAAATTTTAAAATACAGTTAACAGAATAAACCAAGAACAAATCTTCAGCACAAAGTTAAAATTGAAGACTTGGTCTCACAGTCTCCCGAGTAATTCTCACTTTAATCTAAAGATCATATTACAAAATTTTGAAGGATGAGAAGATGGAAATTCTAAGCTGGTCAGTGTATCCACCTTCTCCAATCAAAACTCTCACCTTCAACACTTTGACTTGGCTTTGTCATCTCCGGACTCAACTCCACCAAGACCCAATTCACCCACACCATTCACCTAAACTGTCTTGCTGAATTCAAACATCACATAAGCATATCCGCATCATCCATGCTGAGCTCACCAGCTCCACCAATCCTCAATTTAAGATGACTAGGCTCTGCCCACAATGCACACTCTTCAAATCCAAGTACACTACACCCCAAACACTATTCCAAATTCAATTTCAATATTATCACCAGTGGGCAAACACCCTCCCCCCAACCTCTTCCTCCATACCTCTCGCACCCCTCCTTGCTCCTTCTTTCACCTCCTCCATCCTTCTAACTCCCCTGCCTTCTCTTTCCCAGCCTTCCTACCCTTTCTCATCCTGCTCATCTCTTATTACATCCCTCAACAACCCCCCTCCACTCCTCCTGCACCCATCCTCCATCACACTTTCCCCCTCCTCTTCATCCCTACCTTTTATTATCCTCCTCTCCACCATCCCTCCCTCTCCCCGCCTCCATCACTCTCTCAATATGTTCTCCCAACAACCTTGCCCTCCCCACCCTCCTTCCCCCTCTCTCCCTTCCCCACCATCTCTCCAATTCATTCCCCCCATCTTCTCTCTCACCCCCCCAATCCCCCCCCTCTCTCCCCAACTCTCCTCCACTCTTCTCTCTCTCTCCCCCCTTGTCTCTCCCCCCCCCCCTTCTCTCTCCCTCCCACTCTTATCTCTCCCTCCCTTCATCCATCCATCTCCCTCGCTCCCATTCACCGCTCCCTCCGCACGCCGCTGCCATGGCAACTCACTTTAATGGAGCTCACTCTAACGGCTCGGTTGGGGGAGCGCTGTCCGCCGCCGGGGACGGGGTGGACGGGGAGGCCCGGGGCGGTGAGCGGGGCGGGTCCGGTACTCACGGCATGAGGCGCTGCCGTTCGGCCGCTCGGGCCGCTGCTGTCCCGCTCGCTCCCGGACCTTCTGCCGCTTTACGGCGCGTCCCGAGGGACACGCGGATCAGTCCGCGCAACGCGGCAACGCGCATCTCGAAACGACACCGTCACCCCAACCCCGGGCCGGGCACGTCGAGGGGCGGCGGTCCTCCCGGCCGAGGGGCGGCGGTCCTCCCGGCCGAGGGGCTGCGGTCCTCCCGGCCGAGGGGCGGCGGTCCTCCCGGCCGAGGGGAGGTGGGCTTCGTGGCCGAGGGGAGGTGGGCTTCGTGGCCGAGGGGCGGAAAGTGAAATCTGACCGTTTTCTCCACCTCCTTAACGTTTACAGGATAATACATGTAATAGCGAGGAGCAGAAACATGGGGACCGCAGGCAACGATGTCTGTGCCCGAGGTCAGGATGATTCCTCGCCGTGCTCACCGCCATCACATCACCATCTCTGATCTGAGTATCTCCCTCTCCCCTGACTCTCAGTCTGAAGAAGGGTCTCGACCCGAAACGTCACCCATTCCTTATATCCAAAGATGCTGCCTCTCCCGCTGAGTTACTCCAGCATTTTATGTCTTCGTGTACATACCCTGTCGGACAACCAGTGACCGCTCCACAGCCCAGGTCATCGGCCTCCCTCCCTCTGTCACCTACGTTGAACTGTGAGTGTAAGTTATGCTCTTTGCTGAACAGAAAACCAATTAAAGACATTTTAAAAAATACATGACAAAGGAGACATTGCTTCATCACTGGCTGCTACCTTGGCCATCCCCTGTATTTCCCCCAACTCCTCTGTGATCTGTGCCGACCACAGGGAGAGTTTCCTCCTGGTCTGATGCCCATCCCTTACTCAGCCACGCCAGTTGAGTGACGACAGGCAACTCCTCCAGAGCAGCACAGGTCCATTGTAGGTGTAAATCATCCTACTGTTCTAAGGGAAACACAACAGACCTGCAGATGCTGGAATTAAGAGCATAAAACGATTCGAAACGCTGATTCCCCGTTTCCCTCCACAAATGTTGCCTGGCCAGCGATATGTCTCCAGCACATTGTTTTATGTCCTAAATAGAGTTTTTTTGCCCAAGTTCTTGTGTGTAAGTGAGTGATTTGGCCTTGGTGTTTAGGAAAAATGTTAGTAACTGGTATCAGGAAAATGGGAATAGAACAAAATTCTAAATCGGTGAAAGGGAAGAAAGCCAGGCAAAGAAATAAAAGATGAGTCCAATTGAAATATAAACATGGACATAGATGTCAAAAAAGGGAAGAATGGTAAATAAAGGACAAAATGTAATAAGAATTTTTCAATCAGAGCATGAAGTAGTCATCAGTGGGGGAGACGAAGATAAGAGGGGCAAAGATCCATATATTTTGGGAACAGTAATAAAAATTAATACAGACTGCAGATGCCAGAATCTTGAGCAAAACGCAAAGTGCTCGAGGAACTCATCAGGTCAGGTTGCATCTTCAGGTAGAAATTCACGGTATATGCTCTTTTACCCAAAATATAATAGACTAATACACTGTTCCAAAATTGTATTATTAAAGTCTTCTTACAATACATCATCATAACCGTAATAATCATGCATAAACTTGGCACATATTATTTTTTACATTCCACCCATAAACCAAAAACATTACACCTTGCTTTATGTGTTTTCATTTGTAAAGAACAAAATCCTCAAATCTTTTGGGTGTTCTTTTAGTCCTATTAGACCTGCGTCTCTCTGCCTGTGTCGGCCTTTGCCCGTTATCTGAGACATCAGGCTCTGGTTGTGATGATGCATTATCACTAGGGGCTAGAGGTTCCTCACTCTCTGAAGTTCCTTCAGAATCTACACCCTCTGTTGGAGTTGGAGAACTATCAGCGGCTCCTCGCTTGGTTGATCACCTTCTTTTGGTTGGGCGTCGGCGTGCTCATCACCGTTTGGCCAGTATGGTCTCATTTGATCGACATGACAACACACGATTCTTCCGTTGTACATGACTTCACTGATGACTTCTTCTATCATCCCATAAAGCCAAATAGGGCCTGATGTGAAGTTCTTGAACATGACATGTTCATTCACTTCAAAGACTCGTTCCTTGCTTCTTCGATCTGCTGCCTGTTTCATTGAAGCTTGCTTCCTTCGGACATATTTGCTGAGATCAGGTCGGAGATTGTCAAGTTTAGTGCGGATCTTTCGTCTGAACATCAGTTCACTGGGTGACTTTCCAGTCGTTTCTTGAGGTGTGACTCTGTACGTCAACAAGAACTTCTGGAGCGTTGGTTCCAGGTCGGATCCTCCCTTTTTTGACACCTGCTTTCACCGTCTGGACACCTCTTTCGGCTAGTTTGTTGCTGGATGGGTGTTTGGGTGATGTTTGAATGTGGCAAATGTTGTTGCTGCTGAGGAACCTGGCAAATTCCTCAGACACAAACTGTGTATCATTGTCGGTTACCACCGTCTCCGGTATCCCATGAGTTGGAAACAACCGTTTCAGGGCCCTCACTGTTGCTGCTGCTGTTGCGTATCGCACCTGAATAGCTTCAATCCATTTGCTGTTAGCATCGACCATAATCAGCAAATTCTCCTCGTCAAGGCTGGCATAGTCACAGTGAATCCTACTACACGGTCTCTCTGGAAACTCCCATGGATGGATCTGGGCTGCAACACGGCTATGTTGACTCTGCTGACAGCTTGGACAACTTCTCACTTGTTGTTCCAACTCTTTGTTAATTCCTGGCCACAAGACGTATGACCTGGCCAATGTCTTCATTTTCACGATGCCAGGGTGCATGCTATGAAGTTCTTCAAGGTTTCTAGTCTTCATCTCCATATTATCAGGTATAACCACGCGTGGTCCCCACAAGATTATGCCATCCTCCACTGACAGCTCTTCTTTCTTGCTGGCAAAGGGCTTTACTTCATCTGGAAGAACCCTTGCACTTGGCCACCCTTCCATGATGTGGTTCCTCACCTTTGAGAGAATTCTGTCCTTCTTGATAGCTCGCTTCACTTCCTGTGCATCAACAGGGCGTGTGTCCAGATCGGTGAGCAAGTTGATGCGTGCCTCTGGTGCTTCATCGAGCTTCGTGAGCTCAGGGTGATTCCATGAAGAGTCCTCTTCATGGATTGGCAAGCGCGACAATACATCAGCATTCTGGTGTTTCTTGCCTTCCCGATGGACAATCTTATAACTGTAGGCAGACAGGATCATACGCCATCTTGCTAAGCGAGCAGAGGCATTGGGCCTGCAGGTTTGTGGTATCCAAATAGTCCCATCAGCGGCTTGTGATCAGTCACAATGGTGTAAAACCTCCCATGTAACTGCTTGTGGAACTTCTTCGGTCCGAAGATTATGGATAAGCCCTCCTTCTCATATTGTGCGTAATTCACCATCTGAATCCACATGGCTTATCACAGCACTTAAGCCATAGGAGCTTGCATCAGTGTGGAGCAGGATTGTTTTGGCTGGATCACTTTGCAGAAGACGCTTGGATCTCTGGAAAGCCTGCTCTTGTTCCTTTCCCCATTTGAACCTGGGATCAGGCTTGCTGCTTCTCCTCCCACTCTTTGAATCAGCTGATAGGTACTCATCTTTCAGCATTAGAGTCAACGGTGCAATCTCCTGTGACAGGTTGGGCATAAACTTCCTGTAATACCCAAGTAATCCTAGGTATGCCTGCAGTTGGCTTTGGTTCACAGGCCGCTTTGCTTCCCGCACTGCATCAACTTTGTCTTGAAGAGGACGAAGACCATTCTTGTTCAGTCGATGTCCGAGATAGTTGACTGACTCTTGCATCAGTGCACATTTCTCCTTCTTCAGACGTAACCCACTGGTTTCTAGTCTTGACAGGACTAGAAGGAGATAAGGAGTCCTCCAAGGCATCCAGAGACAAGGAGCCTGGACTAAAGAAGACATGGAGTCCACCAAGGGCATCCAGAGACAAGATTCACAACTCCAAGAAGTGATGGAGATGTGGCGGCAGCCATGAGCCGGCGACGTGTAAATTCCGAGCATCCAGGTTCCTGAGGTGTTCTTCACCAGTCCTTCCGCTGATGATGATATCATCCAGATACGCTTGCGCATGGTAATATCTGCTAGCAGGCTCTCCATTGTTCTCTTGTGCGCTGGATATCCCAAAAGGTAATCTAGTATACTCGAAGAGACCTTTGTGCGTATTCATTGTGGTGAACATCTGAGCGTCAGTGTCTAACTCTACCTGATGTTAGGCATGGGAGAGGTCGAGTTTAGAGAACTTCTCTCCTCCTTCTAGTTCCTACCATCTCGGAATTTACACGTCGCCGGCTCATGGCTGCCGCCACATCTCCATCACTTCTTGGAGTTGTGAATCTTGTCTCTGGATGCCCTTGGTGGACTCCATGCCTTCTTTAGTCCAGGCTCCTTGTCTCTGGATGCCTTGGAGGACTCCTTATCTCCTTTAGTCCAGGATCCTTCCTTTGAAGCTGATGGATGGGGTTAAAATCATCCTGAGGCCTTCCGATCTTCCTGATCTGTTCTACGTCTTGTTTAGCAACCTCCATTGCTGTCACAATATTGACTGCGTTCTCGAAGGTTAATTTAGGTGTACCCAACAATTTTCACTGGATGTTAATATCTGCACATCCTACCGATATCTTTGCGCTATTCCTGTTGGTTTTGGTGAGAAATTAGCAATTAATGCCTCCTTACATTCCTCGTACGTTTTACTAGCGGGCTTCGCTGGGATAACCCTTGCTTCCTAAGCCTGTAAGGAACAATGCTCTTTTCTTGTCTTCCGTGGTGATATCATTTGAAGTGAACCAAGCCTCTAAGACTTCGGTCCATTCCTCAAAATTATACCCAGATTCTAACTGGGGCACATTCCCCACAATTGAAGTAGCCATGCTACACTGTTGCTATTCAGGGACACTATGTGCTGTCCTCTTACACAGTGTTTTCTGCACTGGACTGAATTCCTTTACACACTAAGCAGTTATCCAGTAAAATCACTACTAATAATTCTTATACTAATTGATTAATACTAATAAACCAACATATTAATGTTAATAAAATACTAGTATATTTCAAGCCATATACATGCTATGCACACATATTTCCTTAAATTATATTTGACAGTGAACAATACATTAAATTCATAAAGTCCACTTTTGCTGCGAGGAATTCACCAGTCCGACTTGACTGTCTCTGGACTCCGGTGCCTCGGCGACCTCTCGGGCTGTCCTTACGGGCTGGCTTTGCTGCTTTGCTGGCTTGCTTTGCTGCCTAGCTGGCTTTGGTGGCATACCCGGCAGGCTTTTGCTGGCATCAAGGGCAGCACTGCTTACAGCTGTGGCCTTACTTTATCACGACACTGGCTCTCGGTGACTCGGCTTCATCGTCAGTGGCGGTCCGCTTGACTTGTCCGTGGGCTGCACGGCTCTGGACACTCGATCGACGTCGGTGGCGGCTGCTGGACCTGGCCGTGGGCTGCACAGTACTGGACAGCGTTCAAGGTAAGCAGACCCCGACTCTGTTCTGCTGGTTCCAGCTTTCAGCTGCGCTATTCGGTGAAACGTGCTGCCCCGCTTGTTGCCTTGCGATCTTGCGTTCCCGTTCCGACTTTTCTTGCCGTTTTGCTTGGTGCTGTTCCAATTTGTTGTGCCAAATACCAACTCTTTTTTAACTTTCTTTTTTTTTCTCTTGGAAAGACCTGTTCTATTTTTTTCTGTTCTTTTCCTGCTAATGGAATCCCAGCCTCGTCGCCAATTGTTGTGTATTCATACTTGGAATGGACTTTAAATAAGACTCGGACATGAGAGTAATTTAACCATCTACTTGTATTCTGAACGCCATGTTGAGTCTCTCCTGCTCATGCGTACCATTGCTCATGGGTACCAAGACATACAAAATATGCTAATCATATTTCATACACACCAAGGGGGACAACATTGAAAATTACTGAATAGCAAAAGACCTGGAGAGAGTGGATTTGGAGAGGATGTTTCCATTGGTGGGATTGTCTAAAACCAGAGGCCACAGCCTCAGAATAAAAGGACACACCTTTAGAAAGGAAATGAAGAGGATTTTTTTTTAGTCAGAGGTTTGTGAATCTGTAGAATACATTGCCACAAATTGCTGTGCAGGCAAAGTCATTGGGTATTTTTAAGGCGGAGATATACAGATCTTTAATTTGTCAAGGGTTATAGAAGGAGTGCAGGAAAATGCGTAGACTCGAAGGGCCGAATAGCCCAATTCTGCTCTTGTGATATATGAACTTATGAAACGTTACATTTTCCAGAAGGTGGTGCCTCGATGGCAGACTCGCAGGCCTACAGTCTGTCTGTCCTCTTCATCTTATTTTTCTGTTAATTTTAGTGTGTTAATGTTCTCTGGTTTGTTTTATGTGGGAGGTGGGTGTGGGGCGTCGGGGGACTGACTTTGGGCCCTCCCGCTGGGCGTGGACTTACCATCGGAGGCGATTCCTTGCCTGAGATCGACACTCGAACCTTGGCCTACGGACTTTAACATCAAGGAGCTCGCTGTCTCGGGTTTAGAATAACGTCGGGAAGCTCGAAATGCTGCATGACTTTCAACTAGCCCCGCCCTGGGGTAGATTGCCCTATGTGGGGGAGCTGAGATTCCCCACCGATGCAGGAGCTTGTTTGCCCTGACGAGGAGGCCCGCCAGCGGCTACGGGAGTAAGATCATCCCGTCAACGGAAGGTTGGAGGCCCCCGACCGCTGGAGGACAAAGAAAGGAGTGATTAAACTTTTATTCGCCTTTCAACACAGTGACGAATGTGGTGGAGTCACTGTGGTGGATGTTTATGTTAAAATGTATTTTGTGTGTTCTGTTGCTTTTTATTGGTATGACTGTATGGCAAATCAAATTCCTCGTATGTTGCGAAACATACTTGGCTAATAAAGTATGATTATGATTATTATGATTTGAATATCCATGTTCTCCAGACATGCTGCCTGACCTGCTGAGTTACTCCAGCACTTTGTGTCCCAAAGTGGATGGTTTAAAAGTTTGCAGATGGTACAAAAATAGGCAGAACGGCATGCTATAATGAGGGTATTCCGATTTTCCAACAAGATATAGGTAGATTGAGTGAAAACCTAGCAAATGAAGTTTAACGTGAGGAAGTGTGAAATCTTGCACGTTGGAAGAGGAATCAAAAAGTACTTGTCCAAATAACGAGAAACTGAAAATGAGTGAAGTTCGGAGGGATTTATGTCCTTTGGTGCATGAATCACAAAAGGTTAGCAGGCATGTTCCAACAAGTATTTTGGCCTTTATTTGCAAAGAATTTGGAGTGTATGATTCGAGAGATTTGTTACAGTTATACAGGGTGTTGGTGCTGCCACACTGTGATAACTATGAATATTTTTGTCTCCATGCCTAAAAAAGAGTGTAAAAGCATTGGAGCCTGGTCACAGAAGATTCACCAAGCAAACTCTTGGAATGAGAGGTTGCCCTATCAAATGAGGCTGTATCCCTTGGAGTTTATAAGAGCAAGGATAGACCTTATTCAGACACATGATGTCTTAAAGGAGCTTAAAAGGGTAGATGGTAAGATGTTGTCATTAGTGGGAAAGTTACGTGCAAGGGGACATTGTTGTAAGATAAGAGGTCAACTGAAGGATTTCTGTTGAACTGAAGGAAACTGCATGAATCTCTGGATTTCTTTGTCCCAGATAATAATGTCTCTTTGTCTTACCTTAGAAATATTTAAGGTAGAAGATCAAAAGATCGAGGAATTGATTATTCTGGAGAAGTGGCACAGAGGACGTATTGAGCCCAGCATGGGTCAGCCATGGTCATATTGAAAGGTAGGGCAGGACTGAGAGCCTGGTGGCTTAATCTGGCTCCTGTGTTATTGTGTTCTCATTGTAACTTGCTTCCTTTAATTAACATTCCACTTCCAATTTTAATGTTACAATCGATGAGGTATAACAATTAGTGTTATATGCAAATCTGATTACACAGAGGAATTGTAAACTTATGCACCTCCTCCATTCCTTTTGCCTGAGATGAAGTTACCTTTGATGAATTAGTTCTCAATATATTCCAGTGAATCCCAACCTGGGAAGTGGTCGTGTTAAGAATTAGAAGCTCGGGATTCAATAATTTAACTTACTCAGCCTCGGGACATTTATATTCTTAATGTTAAATTATTAAATTTAGTAAACTTAGTGCAAGAAATAAATGTGTCAAAAATGCAAGTTATTATTTTAAAATTGAACCATTTCAGAGAATTTGTATTAAAATGTGCAAAGAACACAGTGATTGACCTATTAATCAGGGTCCAATTCTGAAATGCGTATTATCTCTGTGTCTGCTCTAGATTTGTGGTTTCTTCCAGATGCTCCAGTTTTCTCTCACATCCCAAAAGCAAGCAGATTTAACAGTTAATTGACTCCTGTAAATTGCCCCCTCTCTGGAGAGAATAAGTTATAGGGAAAATTGGAAGTGATGTGTGATTGTTCTGCGAGCTGGTATTGGCCCAAAAAGTCAAATGGCTTCCTCAAAGGTCATATGGAAATATGAAATGCAGATATATTGTCATGCAATTTGGTTATCTTTATTGCCTTGCAATATATATTGTAAGCCAAGATAATACTCTGCATTGGGTCTAATAATTGTATAATAATCTTTTTTTTTGAGTGGAGTGATCTGCAACTAAATTCCCATGCAGCCAGCCAAGCAAAAACAAGCAGTAATATTTGCTGAATAGATTCAGGTTATTTAGTTTAAAATATTTGACTTTATTGAGTGTCATCCTCAAATGAATTAACTAACAACCCCTCCCCTCCTCAAGTCACATACCATTGTGAACATAAATATATTATAATTTATTTATTGTCGTAAGTCCAAATTCCTGGTATTTCCCATCAACCAATACTACAAGAGTATCTTCACTACACCAGTTCAAGAGATGGGTTGTTACCACTTGCTTAGACTATTATTGATAAGCAATGTAGTAGTAGTTTCCCTTGATTAGCAATGTAGTTACCCTTGCCCCTGACTCTCAGTCTGAAGAAGGGTCTCGATCCGAAAAGTCACCTATTCCTTTTCTCCAGAGATGATATCTGACCCACTGAGTTACTTCAGCTTTTTGTGTCTATTATTGATAAGCAATGACTTTGACCTTTTCCACAACATGCAGATCCTATGAATGAATCAATTAAATGAACTTTGTCTTAATTTCTGATTGGTCATTGAGTCTTCACGAACAGCCTAACTGCTGATGGATTTCAGTACAACATGTACAAAGTCTGTTTTAGAATTTGTTGACAACTGGATTCTTTGTGATGCCGCTCTTTCTTACTTATTGTATTACACGGTGCAGTTGATTCATCTTCTCTTTATTTCCTGCTCCACCAGATTTTCCAAATATGAAAATCCTATCAGGTTGAATTTCTGTTTCTGATTTTTCCATTACCATGTTGGTGTTCTCTCGATTATATGGGGTTCTTCACAACATCATGTCTCCAGATCATTTTTGTTAATTATTATTATGGTCACTGCAACACATTGCATTGGATTTTACTCCGTTTTGATTGACATCATTTGATACTTTTGTTCACCAATTTCTTTCTTGGACATGCCATTTTTCATCCTTTAGTTTATTTGGCCTTTTATTTCAAAACTACACAAAAAACATGAGGAGGAGTTGTTCCTCTATCCTACTCCATCCAACTGGAGGTGTCCTGGTCCTCAACTCCAGTTGCACATACTCTGAATTATTTGATCTTTAAAAAAATTCCTGATCCTCTGTAAATGTCTCCAATGATCCAGCCTCCACCACCATTCCAGCGGATCCTAGTGATTCACCAATCTCTGACAATTTTCTGCACTCTTCAGTTTTAAATGGTAAGCTCCTTGTCTTGGAGAGGTTGCAAGGGGATCAAATTATTTGAGATCATCATTTGACTGTGCTAAATTTGACCTTCAAACACCCCCTCCCCCCACCGCCTCCCCCTTCCCCATTTGATTTTGTTGGGAATATTCCATTTGTATTCTTTTTTAGCTAATTGGGTGCCGTGGATGGCTGTAGTAAAGCATTTGGCCATTTACGTTGGATCTGGGTGGGCAATATATGTCAAGTTATTAATTATTTCTCTGCGATGTCAAATCCTACATATCCTAAAGTGCTATTTCTCCTTGTAGCACAGCCACTGTTTTCTATTGGTGGCAGGTTTTTATCAAAGTGCATTCAGCTATTCTAACTTCAACCTTGGTTTTCTTCAGATCTAAATGTGGAGAATAAAGGAAATTGTAACATAAAATATCTAATGTTCAGGAATAAATTAACAGCTTGCATATTTATTATTAAATTCACTGCGTGCAAATGTCTTTATTCGCCTTTCTGGAAGCAACAACAGATGCCAAGCCAGTCATGTATTGTCTCATAGATTTCTTGACAGGGACTGATCCTGCTCCCATCCAATGCTCACATAATTTTCAAAGATATTTCATTAACAGTGATAATAAATAAAGGTTTATTTTTCTGCCCCTGATTTAATGATTGCTCTGGTTAATTATTATTATTATAAATGAATAATTTATATGAAGTTGGTTTAATGAACAGGAAGTGTAGATTTTCCTTCCTGTACCGCGATAACATTTAAGTCCACAAGTGATAGGAACACAATTAGGCCATTTGGCCCATCAAGTCTTCTGCCATTCAATTACAGCTGATCTATCTCAACCCCATTCTCCTGCCCTCTCCCCATAACCTTTGACATCTGTACTAATCAATAATCTATCTAGAACTGCCTTAAAAATATTAATTGATGGCCTCCACAGCCTTATGTAGCAATCAATTCCACAGATTCACAACCCTCTGACTAAAGAAATTCCTCCTCATCTCCTTCCTAAAGGAACATCCTTTAATTCTGAGGCTATGATCTCTGGTTTTTGACTCTTCCACTAGTGGAAATATCCTCTCAATATCCACTCGGATAGAGCCTGTCGTGATTCAGTAAGTTTCAACGAGGTTACCCCTCATCCTTCTAAACTCCAGCCAGTAGAGGCCCAGTGCCATCAAACGCTCATCATATGTTAACCCACTCATTCCTGGGAACCTCCTCTGGATCCCCTTCAGCGCCAGCACATCCTTCCTCAGGTAGGGCCTCCCCAGCGCCAGCACATCCATCCTCAGATACTTCACATCTAAACTGCTGGAAGAAATCCTGTCAGTTTAAAATTAGGTACATTGTCACTATGAATAACTATTGTGTCCGCAGGATACTTTTGTTACTCTGTTCACCATTTCACTTCTAATATTAGCTCACGCAGTCAAACCTTTTTACTCCCCTCCCCGTACCAACCTTTCTGTCCTTGGCCAGAGTGAGGCCACATGCAAACTGGAAAAACAGCACCTCATATTGTGCTTGGATAGCTTGCAACCGAATGGTCTGAATATTGAATTGTCCAATTTCAAATAATATCCCCACCCCATTCGCCCACCCCAACCACTCTGTGCACAATCTCTCCCACCGTCTTCCACCACCCTAGTCAACCTGTTCCTTTCCCCTCCTCTGTATGCTCATCTCCCATCCCTAAGTCCTATATTTCCCTTGTCACCATTTTCCCCTTTCTCCCTGTTCCCTTTCACCTACATCCCTTCCTTTAGTTTTATGTTTCACCTTCTCTCCTTATCTGACGCCCTTTTGTATCCTTTTCACCTACTTTCTCACTTACTCTGCCCATCTGTCCATCACTGCACCTGACATGTATCCACCTATCACTTGCTAGTATTTGTCCCGAACCCCATCTCTCTTTTTCAGCTTTTCTCTCACCGCCCCCGCCCCCCCCCACATCATCAGTCTGAAAAAGGGACCCAACATGAAATGTTGTCTCTCCATTTCCTGCACTGATGCTGCCTGACCCATAGATATACTCCAGCACTTTGTCTTTTGCTCATGATTCCAACATTTGCAGTTTTGTGTGTCTTCAAACGTAGACAACCATGTGACTCACAAGATAACATCAAACCAGGGTCTGATTTAGCTCAAGGCATGCTTAAGTCAGATGGGTGAGTTATGATCACTTGGTAATTTATTATTTGCTTCTTAATACTAGTTAATATGTAAACCAATTTATTTGCCCAATAACAGTTCTTTGTGACTTAGAGACATACATCATGGAAATAGGCCTTTCGGCCTAACTTGCCCATGCCGACTAACATGCCCCAACTACCAGCCTATTGGCTCATTTCCTTCAAAATCTACCTTTATCCACATACCTGTCTAAATTTTCCTAAACATTGCAATACTGTATTCCTCCCGCAGCTTGTTCCATACACCCACCGCACTTTGTGTAAAAAAGGTTATCCCTCAGGTTTCCATTAAACCTTTCCCCTGTTACCTCAAACCTATGTCCTCTGGTTCGTGATTTCCCCTACTCTGGGCAAAAGATTCTGTGCGTTTACCCGACCTATTCCTCTCATGATTTTGTACACCTCTATAAGATCACCCTTCATCCTCCTGTGCTCCAAGGAATAAAGCATTAGCGTCTCCCTAGGTCCAGCCCTCAAGTCCTGGCAACATCCTAGTAAATCTTCGCAGAACCCTTTCAAGCTTGACAGCATCTTTCCTATAACTATATGGTGACCAAAACTGAACATAATACATAAATGTAGCCTTATTAACATCTTATATAACTGTAACATGACTTCTCAAATTCTACACTCACTACTCTGACTGATGAAGGCCAATGTGCCAAAACATGCACAAGAGGTGGTGCAGAAGTCATTGGGAAGTTCAGTTAATGGCAACTTATGGGCTGTGAGTGAGTCAAAAGGCAACAGTAAGAGTCTTGCAATATTTAGATAGGCACTCTGGACACCGAAAACTACAATTCAAAATATGAACGATGAAATTCAATAATAGACTTTAGAAAAACAGCGCAAAAACAGGTCCTTCGGCCGACTTAGTCAGCGCTGACCAGTGATCAGCCTGTACACTCGCATAATCCTACACACTAGCAACAATTTTTTTTTTTACAGAAGCCAATTAACCTACAAATCTGTACTTCTTTGGAATGCAGGAGGAAACCGGAGCACCCGGGGAAAACCCACAAGATCACAGGCAGAACATACAAACTCCATAAGGACAGCACATATAGACATAGACAGCACTAAATCGAAGCTGGGTCCCTGGAGCTGTAAGGCAGTAACTTTACCACTGTGCCGCCCCAACAGTTAAACAGAGACTAACATTTGGTCACTTTTGCTACATTACAAATTAAATGGATGATGCCATTTGCAGCTCACAAAGTCATGAATGTGATTATCATTCTGTTCCATATTATAATATCTGTTCTTCCTGAAATTATGGATGATACAAAAGGCCAATGTATTTGTTAGTGAGTCATCCACACCTTGGCAGTAGAATGTGGAATTCATTGACTCAATTTTAAAAGTGATATGCAATACAGTACTGCGATTAGAAGACATTCACAATCAACATTGGTAACGCTAGAGTGCATACCGTACAATGGAAGAGATAGGATAAATGCTCCATGTGCAGTCTTGTATATACAAAAATGATCAATTTCTATAACTCCTTACATGATCGGTGAGAACAGAAAGTACCTTTGTGTTTGACAGATTGACAGTTATGTATGCCTGCACCATCTTTGATACAGTATATGGCATCGTTCACAGTCTTTATGGTCTGCTTCATGATTTGTGAGCAATTCATGATGATGTAAATAACATTAGGTGAAATTGTATGTGAGATTCAAAGCAGCTCCTGTGGTTTTACGCATTTTTGTTATAGCAGAAAGGCATGAGCAATTTGTAACCAGTTTTATTCAGTCAACTTTCTGAAGTGAGCTTTCAAGCCATGCTCGCAGAAACGATTACTATAATGCTCAGCAGCTATGCAGAATTGATTTCCACTAGACTTTTACTGCCAAAATCTGAAACCATGTTCTTCTAATTATTAGGGTTGTCTTAAGAGTATCTTAGGCAAATATCAGCTCCCAGCTGTCATGAAATGATTCATTTCCCAGCAGACACATCAGCCTAAAAAATTACTCACGGCACTTCTATAGCCAACAAAAATAGATGTACTGTAAAGATTCAAAATTATTCATACATTAATAATCTGCCCAGCAGCACAGAACCCGGAGTGTAAATCACAATCTCTTGCGCGGCAAAAAAATCATGGCTCTGAATTTGCATTGAGAATAATAGTGAGGTTGTTAGCAGTTAGCAGTAAAGTCATGGCAATCTGATAGCAATTGAAAATTCTGCTGATACCAAGTTATACTGGGTATTCCAAATCTGTTCAACAGGCAATTTCATCCAGGCAATCAAAGTGAAGTCTGTTAATCAATTTGAACTTTAGTTATTCTCACTGCATTTCAAGTACTATGCCTTATTGGGTGAGGTGTAATACCTGGCCACGAGTATTGCCGAACATATTTACTGCATTTAAAAACAAATGTTATATATGTGTAGTTCTATTTCCTTAAAATAATTATAAGAACATTCTGTATTTTTTAGTGTATGATTCTTCAACCTTACCTCAATCTACCTTGATGCTCACGTACACTCCAAGCTTCTCGTTGCTCCCAGTAAAATGATGAAAAATTCATTAGAAACAGTTCCTGGCTTGTTGTCTGTCAGAGCCCAATTAGCACAAATTCCGTTAGAAGATATTAATGTTGTTAAATGCTGCAGATCCTCAACAAAAAATACCTGATAGCAACCAAACTCAGGAGTGGGAGATTGCTCTCCACTAACCAGAACATCCCAGTCACTATTCCTCTCAGGCTGAGCAATAAAGAGTCTTTATCCAGTCAACAAATATTTGATCCCTTTGCAATGGGAATTGCTGCCATTTACTCGTGAATTTAAATAAAAACACCTTCCCTAACAATCAATCACCAACTAAACTGTAACCATCCTACCTAATCCCAGGAGCAAGGAAGCTTGGATGATGAAAGAAATCAAGGCTCTGGTCAGGAAAAGGAGGTATGGGACAGGTAAAGGAAACTGGGATAAAGTATGCCCCTGTAGGGGCTTCTGTCAAACTTCCGAAAAACAATCTTCGACCATCACCCTCTGCTTCCTTCTCTGAAGCCGATTCTCTATTCAGTTGGCTAGCTCTTCCTGGATCCCACGTAATCTAACCTTTCAGAGCAGCCTATAATGCAGAACCTTATCAAATGCCTTGCTGAATTACATATAGACAAAGTCTGCGGCTTTGTCCTCTGCAATTTTTTTACTTATTTCTTCAAAAAACTCAATGGAATTTGCGAGACCATGATCTCCCATGTACAAAACTGTGCTAACTAGCCCCTGTCTATCCAAATACATATATATTTTATCCCTCCGAACACTCTCCAGTAAATTGCCTACCACAGACATTAGGCTCACTGGTCTATAGTACCCTGGCTTTTCTTTGCAGCCCTTCCTAAATAGAGGCATACATTAACCACCTCCCCAGGCTTCTGGCACCTCACGGTATCTAATGATTATTCGTACAGCTCAGCATGGCCTTCTGCAATGTCTTCTCGAGCTTCCAAACGTCCTTGGATTTATCTGATCTGGCCCAGGAGATTTATCCATCTTGATATGCCTTACGACGTTCAATACCTCCTCGATTCCTCAAGACATTTCAGTTAACTGTCCTAGGTTCCCCCCAGTCTTCACACCTTTCTCCAAAGTAAATAGAGGAGAGGAACTCATTGAAGATCTTGCCCAGCTCCTGTGTCTCCACACAGAGATTGCCACTTTGGTTTCTAAGGGTCCCCTATTCTCCCCCGAAATCACCCTCTTTCCATTAATGTACATAAAATCTATTTCGATTTGCCTTAATCCGCCAGAGCAAACTCCTGCCATCTTTTTGCACGACTGTACCATTGCACAATCGTTAGTAAAAAAGTTAAGTGACTTTCTGCATCAGAGCTTTATATGATGTATTCTTATCTAAACATGGTCAACAAGAGCCTCCTTATGTCTCACCCAAAACTCTATTTAACTGGACCACTCTAATTGCTGCAGCTTCTACAATGCCCAGAATGCTTGTTAACATCCAGGAAAAAACAACCTGTTTGATTGGCCACCTTCCAAAACATTCACTGTCTGAACTGCAGTATGTACCATTTTCACACTGCACAGCAATTCCTTTCCTTCACTGAGAGCTCCTCCTAAACCTCTACCATCAGAAAGACCATTGAGTGCTCCGCCATTCGATCATGTCTGATCTATTTTTCCCTCTCAACCCCATTCTCCTGCCTTTTCCCCATATCCTTTGATGCCCTATTAATCAAGGACCTATCAATACTTATAAAACTCTCATCTTGTATGTGGATTTGTATGTATATAATCACATATTCTCAAAAAAATGACCTGTCTACCTGTGACGCCAATTTCAACGAACTATGTATCTGTAACGGTAGAATTTTTACATATTCCAGTAGACATTTTTCCCGTGGAGTCCAAAATCGCCTTAACTGAAAATGTCATGCTTTATTTATTGAGTTATTAATGAAAATGTTCAAAAATGTGACAAAACAAATTTTAAAATGACAGTCTTTCGCTGATGACGTCACAATGGGTCCGCGTGCCTTCTTCCTCACGATGCGAGTGACGTCACCCGCCTCCCAACCCTCCGTTCTCCACCCCGTTATTCAAAAGACACAATCGGAGATGAAGTCGGGCGCTGGACTGAAGACCAAAGATCATAGCTGAAGACTGAGACGGCCCACCTCAGTCGAGTTGGGGGCTATATGTGAGTGGATAGGGTGGGGGATGGGGGAAAAGGAACAAATTAATAATATTAATATAATATCAAGGGGGTGGTTAGTGTGTGTGTGTGTGTGTGTGTGGGGGTAGGGTGTAATTAGTGTGCGTGTGATGCCGCAGGCCCCCCCCACCCATCCCCACAACCAACGGGTCCCACTTGGTCTAGTCTACTTTAAATATACCCAATGACTTGGCCTCCACAGCCGTTTGTGGCAATGATCCACAGATTTACCACACTGAAATTCCTTCTCATCTTCATTCTAAATGTACGTCCTTTTATTCTGAGTCTGAGCTCTCTAGTCCTAGACTCCCATGACAGGAAATAGCCTCTCCACATCCACTCTATCGAGGCCTTTCATTATTCGATCCGCTCTATCTAGGCCTTTCATTATTCATTAAGACAATGGAAGCAGGTGTATGGAACTACCATACATCAATTGAACTACAAATAAACACTTTACTCCACATCATCCTTGAAATCCCATATCCAACAACTTTGTGGAAACACATTCAGCAGAAGATTTACAGCTACTCATTGCCACTCATGATTCCTTACTAAAGACGGTCGGCGGTAGACATTAAAGGTAGTTCTGTCTACAATGCCCAGGGTAGCCTAATTTGGCTTTAGAGTGTCAGCCTAAATTATATTGCTGAACTAATAACTTTCTCAATCTGATGGCTCTTTCTAATAATTAAAATGTGGAATAATCATTACAAGAAAAGAAAAATGAGTGATGAACTCAATTACTTAAAATAAGTAATGGAAGGAAGCAGAGGGTGATAGTAGACGTTTTGTTCTTGAACTGGAGACCTGTGACCAGTGGAATGCCTCAACATTCTGTGCTGGGCCCATTCCTGTTTGTCATCTATATCAATGATGGATGAGAACGTACATGGCAAGATTAACAAGTTTGCAGTTGATACCAAAATAGATGGTATTGCAGATAGTGAAGATGGTTGTCAAAAATGTCAGCAGGATCTTGATCAGTTGGCCAGGTGGGCTGAGGAGTGGTTGATGGAGAGAATGGTGAGGTGTTGCATTTTGAAAGATCTAATATGGGTATGACCTACACAGTGAATGGTGGGGCTTTAGGAAGCGTTGTAGAGCAGAGGGAACTCGGAGTGCAGATACATAGTTCGTTGAAATTGGCGTCACAGGTAGATAGGGTAATGAAAAAGGTTTTTGGCACATTGGCCTTCAGGTCAGAGTATTGTGTATAGAAGTTGGCAGGTAATGTTGCAGTTATATAAGACATTGGTGAGACCACATTTAGAGTATCGTGTTCAGTTCCGGGCACCATGTTATATGAAAGATGGTTTTAAGTTGTAAAGGGTACAGAGAAGATTTACGAGGAAATTGCCAGGATTCAATGATCTGAGCTGTAGGGAGAAGTTGAGCAGGCTGGGATTCTATTCCTTTAAGTGCAGGAGGATGAGGGATGATCAAATTATAATAGGAATGGAGCGGGTAGATGCACAGTCTCTTGTCCAGAGTATGTGAATCGAGAACCAGAGAACGCAGGTTTAAGATGAAGGAGAAAAGATTTTAAAGGAATCTGAGGAGTAACTTTTTAACACAAAGGGTGCTGGATATATGGAAGGAGCTGCCAGAGATGGTAATTGAAGCAGGGACTATCACAACATATAAGAAACAATTAGACAGTTACATAGATAGGACAGATTCAGAGGGCTATGGGCCAAACACAGGCAGGTGAGACTAGTGTAGTTGGGACATGTTGGCCAGTGTGAGCAAGTTGGACTAAAGGCCTTATATTTCTACGCTGTATCACTCTATGGCTCTAAACAGATAGACACAAAATCTGGATATTTAAACTTATTTCATACTGTCTTATGTCTTTGTGTAGGAAAGAACTGCAGATGCTGGTTTAAATCGAAGGTGGACACAAAATGCTGGAGTAAGTCAGCGGAACAGGGAGCATCTCTGGAGAGAAAGAGTGGGTGACGTTTCGGGTCGAGACCCTTCTTTAGTCTGAAGAATTTAGATAAAAATCCAGGAGGTCTGATTAGTAAATTTCCAGATAACATAAAGATTGGACGAAGATTTTTCAGTCTGAAGAAGGGTCTCGACCTGAAATGTTACCCGTTCCTTCTCTCCAGAGATGCTGCCTGTCCCGCTGAGTTGTTCCAGCTTTTTGTGTCTATCTTTCTTATATCTTTGTCCATCTGTTGTACTTTTTTTCTGTCGGGGTTCAGTCTTCTGTTATATGCTGTTAAATGCTGACTGGTGGTTCCGTTAACCTAAATCTGCATTATTTGACTGAATCAAGACAACTCTGGACTATTGTGGGAAAAGGAGAACAAAGATCTGTTTTTCTAAAGATTGCTCCAGTCAGATGGAATGCCGCAGGGGAAAGGGAAGATTGAAAGAAGAAAATAAAAGTCATTTTAAGAAATATTTCCTATACAGTTGAATTTTGAATAAAGAGGTGAATGAGATTGGTGTAGCGGCACCAAACATGGTCAGGAAAAGGCCAGACGTCAGGCAGGTTCAAACGGTAGTTTTATTCAGGTGTTACATGTTAGTTTGGTCCGCTAACGTAATTGTCATTGCTGCTGTAGCTGAGCGAGGTTGTTCTCTGGAACTCAGCTACCTGTGGACTGCTTGGACTCAAGTTGAGATAAGCTTAAGTAGCAGGACACTCCCCTAGCCCATGACGTCAAATGCCAGCCCTCGTAGCTACTGACGAGGGTTCGACCATAAGTGGCCTGTGTATCAGCTGACGCCACACTGGAGAACTATGCACAAACATAGTTATTTTCTGTTGTTGTTGCTTTGTGACGAACAAAGACTCTGTTCATTTTCCGTATTTGACATTCAAGAGAGAATGTCAAATTTCTTACCTGCACTGTGTAGGCCCTCATTTTCTCCATTAATGTTAAGAAAGACTAAAACCTGTTTGACATCTAACATTGGATTTTGAGCTTGTAAATCGAGCATTTGGCAGAATAGTGAAAGAAAATAATAAAAGTTGCTGAAGAATATTTCAAGTAAACCGTAAGCAGACAGATAGGTCCACAGCAAATCAATGTGAAGTGTTTGAATTGAACATTGAAATCTTTTTGTCAGTAGGGCAATGAAAAATAGCTAACTGGAACACAAGAAGGATAGATAGACATTCCAAAAGGACTATTTATTGTATAAGGAACAAAACAAAGTGGGTTGCGGCAAACCACATGAAGTAATTATACCATTTATATGCTTCAGTTTAATGGGAGACGACACAGCTGGGTTGTTTCAGAAAATCTTTTTTTTAGCAGTAATCTAACATTAGTCTGATTGCCAAGCACTTTAATTTAAAAGCTTTTACAACTGTCCCCTTCAATTCCAACACAATGGACATGGAATTATAGGTGTCTGCTGATTTATTTTCACCCACAGTGATGAAACAATAACATTTGACAAGCTTTTCTTGAAAATTGCCAGAAATTAATGTATGCAATATCATTTTCTTAGAAATGGAAAATCATTTGTCAAATTAATACAGTTTTAAACTGGATTAATGTTACGTTTTACAATAATCATGAATAAGGATAACCATGGACCTTGTAGAAAAATGCTAAGTTTGACAAACTAATTCCAACAGTATTACACAGGAACTGGGAAGAATAGATAAATCCACATCTATTATTGGATAAATCCACATCTGACACGTGGGAATCTTTGAATGACCAGTTGGATAGAATTCAGCACCAGTATGTTCTTGTGAAAATCAAAGAATGGAATGGCAAGATTTGGAAATCTTATGTGACAAGATATATTGTACTTCGCACTAACGTTATCATGGTGCAAAAAAAAGGTTTGTTCCTGCAGCCAACAAGAGGGCGAAATAGTTGAATCCTACATTGGTGCCCTCAAGAACATTGTAACCGACAAGGAAGTCATACCTGTCGTTCGTTCTCCTCACCGAATCCCGCAAGCAATGAAGGACCGCGTCAAAGCTGAACTAGACAGAATGGAATCACTGGGCGTAATAGCCCCTGTAAATTACCCCTCTGCCTGCGTCTCCACCATGTTGCAGCAGTCAAGAAGAACAAAGACGAAATAAGGATATGTGTCAACCCTAAGGATTTAAATACTGCTATCAAACGGCCACACCACCTGATGCAGACAGTGGAAGAAGTCACTGCCAATCTGGGGAAAGCCACAGTCCTTTCTGTCCGAGATGCAAAGACCTCATTTCGGCAAATGCCACTTGACCATACATCCTCCATGTTAACCACATTCACAACGCTCTTCGGACACTACCGATGTTTACAAATGCCATTTGGCATCAATTCAACCAATGAAGTTTTTCAACGTACTATGGAACAACTCTCTGCTGGGTATCCATGTTACATAATCGTGGACGCCATCGTGATCGCCGGGCACAATGCACTAGAACATGAATCAAATCTGAAACAGGTCCTGGATCGTGCCAGGGAGGTAAATCTCAAACTCAACCCTCTCAAGTGTAGGTTTTGGGTCGACGAAATGACTTATGTGGGCCATGTGTTCACCAACAACGGACTTAGGCCAGACCTGTCTACAACCATTGCCATCAACGAAATGCCAGCACCTACGGATGTGACAGCTCTACAACAATTTTTAGACATGGTAAACTACCTGGGAAAATTCATCCCAAACTTCAGCGAGCTGTCAGCCCCGCTGCGACAACTGACCCACAAGGATACCCACAAGGATACCCACTGGTCCTGGCACCAACACGAGCAGAGGGCATTTGAACCCCTCACCAACCCTTGCGTACTTTGATGTCAAGTTACCCATCACCCTCACCTGCGATGCCTCCCAGTATGGACTGGGCGCTGCTTGCCTACAAGACGACGGAAAAGGTTCCAAACCAGCTGCCTATGTCTCCCGTACCATGACCAACACTGAACAGCGCTACACTCAAATTGAAATGGAGCTATTCGATGTAAAGAAATTCAAGGACTTTTTCTTTGGCAACCCGATTACGGTCGAAACACATCACCAGCCCATGGTCATTATCCTCAGTAAACTGATCCGCACGGCACCAGCGTGTTTACATTGCATGATGATGAATCGACAGAGATATGACATCAGACTAACATACAAAGGTGGTAAGGGCATGCACGTAGCTAACACCCTCTCACGAGCACCTCACCCAACTTGCGAAAACCACCTGTCTGATGATGAGCACGAGGGGTACATGGTTATGATGGTCTCCTGCCTCCCATCTGCCGGTTTAGACATCCTAGTGTCAGAAAGAGCTAAAGAAATAACCCTTCAACATGCAAAAGGCATGCTATTCTGGCCAGACATGGCTAACTACATTCTTGAGAAGGTTGCTGCCTGCCCGATCTGCAGTAGTTTGACTCCGCACCAACAGAAACAACCACTTCTCCCGCACCCCATACCGGACTTACCTTGGTCCACAGTAGCAGCCAACATCTTTGACACGGCAAACAATACCTGGTTTTAGTCAATTCCTAATCTGGATGGTTCAAAATCGACCTGCTCAGTAGCCCGACCTCAGCCATGGTCATTCAGAAACTAACTCGCCACTTCACTATCCACGGAGCACCCCTAAAGCTACTCAGACAATGGACCTCAGTTCTCCAGTCAGCTCTAAAGAAATGTAGCGATAAACTGGGACTTTCACCACATTACCAGTAGCCCCGAGTACCCGCAGTCTAATGACCTGGCTGAGCATGCGGTAAAAAGTGCAAAAGTACTAATGGAACACTCACACAGGGCCAGCTCTGATGTTTATCTCAACTTACTCATCCTACAGAACATCTTCCGCGACCCTCTTCTGGGATCTGCAGCCGAACTGCTCATGCCACGGCGAAACCGCTCCACTCTGCCTATGGCCAAGCAACTACTAGAACCCCAAGTTTGTGAACTGTCAGTTATCTAATCCCAGCTCCAACACTGCCGTGACATACAAAGAAAATACTACTATAAAACCAGCTCGCCGCTTCAACCGCTCAACAAGGGTCAAGGATGTCCACTTGCGATCACTCCGAGGTTATGACCGCCTCGGAGTCATTCTGGGGTCCACCGCAGAGCCACGCTCGTACCTGGTCAGTATTGACAACGGCATCTATCGGCAAACCCACCAACACCTCCTCCCGGTTAATGAACCTCCACCTCCACGTCCTTACCCGGACTAGCCCACCAGTCTTCCCTCACGCTCTGCGAATGCTGCTCCAGCAATTCCTCTGCCGGTGCCAGCGCCATCACTGCCTTTCCCGCTGCCCCCATCTTCACCGGTGTCTTCTCCTCTGTGTTCGCCCGATTAGGGACTTGCTTCCCCAGCGAAGGATGAGGTGTCTGTTGGGGGTTATTACCGTACACGTGCAGTTCGTGTCCGCAAACCAAACCCGCTGATTGGAAAATTTACCGGCTACACCTGAACTGTGCATGACCCGTTTAGTTTTATGTGCTCTCAAATGCAGTAAAGTAATAAATGCTGCACCTTATACTGGTGTTTTACAATGTGGCCTATTAACCAATATATATATATATATATATGCTTTACTTCTTTAAGAGGAAGGATGTAGATTAACCCATATTAATTCATGCCATTTATAACCTTCACCACACATATATGCATGCCACCCTTCACATAGTATTATGGTACTGCACAAGGACAGTCAACTCTCACACACAAGCCAGCGGAGCCAGTCGCGAGCAGCTGGCTGTTTGAATGTTCCTGTTTGCCCATGGAATAAAGATTGATTTCACCATGTGTGTGTTGTTGTGGATCACTTATAAACAAAGACAAAGAAGGGAATTTTGCTTGGAGCCCGAGGAAGTGAGCAAGGTCACTAAAGAGTGTTGTGCCTTGGCATTCGCCAAAGAGAAGTACATATGTGACAGTGAGACCATGGAAAGGCATGTTGATATTTTAGGGCATGTTCACATTAAGAACGAGGAGATATTTGGTCACGTGAAGAATATTTGATGTATAAGTCCCGAGGGTGTGGTGGGACCTATCCAGGATACTGAGGGAGGCAAGGCAGGAGATTGCTGGTGCCTTGGCAGAGATTGGCCAAGTGGAACAACGGTAGAGTTGCTGGCTTACAGCGCCAGAGACCTGGGTTCGATCCTGACCACGGGTGCTTGTCTGTACAGAGTTTGCACATCCTCCCAGTGACCTGTGTGGGTTTTCCCCTGGATATCCGGTTTCTTCCCACACTCCAAAGACGTGCAGATTTGTACGTTAGTTGGTCTTGGTAAATTGTCCCTATTGTGTGTAGGATGGCGTTAGTGAGTGTGGGGATCGCTGGTTGGCACGGATTTAGTGGACCGAAGGGCCTGGTTCCACGCTGTACCTCTAAACTAAACTAAACTAAACTAAATTGAACTAAATCTGGAGAACAACCAACATTTTTTCCTTTGTTTAAGAATAATTGACAAGTCTGTGTTTCCACAACATCTGATCCATCAATAGCACTTCAATGTCATGGCTCTCGAAATTGTAATAATTTCCAACATCCAAAGAAAATTTCAAAATTGTATAACTACATTAAATAACTGTCTGAAGAAGGGTTTTGGCCCGAAACATTGCCTATTTCCTTCGCTCCATAGATGCTGCAGCACTGAGTTTCTCCAGCATTTTCGTGTACCTTCGATTTTCCAGCATCTGCAGTTCCTTCTTAAATACATTAAATAACTTAATTAGTTATGAATAAAGGGATCATTTTATTTTTCAGTTAATAAAATGTCAATATTTTAAATATAGATTGTCCCACGTCAAAGGCTGATCAAGAAGATGAAGCCACATGGTATCCAAGGTGAGTTGGTTTGTTGGATACAAAATTGGCTTGGTCACAGAAGGCAGAGAGTATTGGTGGAGGGTCCCATTTTGACAAAGGATCAGTGACAACTAATATTCTACAAGGTTTTGTTCTTTGTAACGTACATTAAATATAAATTTATTTTGATAAAAATCCAGGAGGTCTGATTAGTAAATTTACAGACAACGTAAAGATTGGACAAAGATTTTTAGGTGAGGAAGATTGTCCAAGGACATAGATCAGTTGGAAATTTGGGCAGACAAACGGCAGACAAATGCCTAATTAAAGTTGCCTTGCCTTCTATATAATTAAAGGTCTAATCTTGACCGCTTCCTGTTTGCACTTTATAATAATAATAATATCTTTTATTGTCATTACACATAAGTGCAACGAGATTTGGTTTGCAACTTCCATCCAATGTCATAACTTAATCGACAAATAAAATGTAGGTTTAGATACCCCGAGAACAAGGTTTGTAAAAACGAACATTATACCAGTAAATCAACACAGACTAAAGTGCGAGGCCAGGGGAGACAGTCCATGGGGGGGGGGGGGGGGGGGTACACAGAAGGGCCGGTTCAGAGCCGCTAATGCTCTGGGAATGAATCAGTTCCTGAGTCTGGAGGTGCGGGCGTAAAAGGCCTTGTAACATCTGCCAGAAGGGAGTAGTTCGAACAGTCCGTTACAAGGGTGAGAGGAGTCTTTATGTATGCTGACGGCCTTCCTGAGGCACCGTGTGTGGTAGATGCCCTCCAAGGCTGGTAGCGGTGTCCCAATAATCCTTTGCGCTCTGTGCACGACGCGCTGAAGTGCTCTCCCCTCTGCGTTAGTATGCTCTCTGTGGTGCAGTGGTAGAAGGTTATATTGATTTTAGAAAAACGCTACCACTTACGGTTGTGATTTTTGGCCACCTTACTCAGAGTCCCCTCCGCACATCAGGTGCCGAGGATTTTTCCCATCGATGAGTTATTAGTGTTTAAAAAATGTTGAGATGCTCTCTACTGTCAATCACGCCATGAAGGCCATGCCCTTTCTGGTGGGAGGGGGAGGGACTATAAAACCCAGAAGTGTGGGCATGGCTCAGTCTCTGCAAGATGGAGAGGGAGAGATCACGACTCGCTGTCTTTTGTGGCCTTGCAGTAATCCAGAGGTTGAAGAGGTCAAAGAGTAATTCAGAGGTTGAAGGTCCAAGGGGTTTATTCCTGTGCTGTATTGTTGGAGGACTTTTTCCTGTCCATTCCAAGAATATCTTGCTTCTTTAACTTTTATGAATAGGTCCAGTACTGATTCCACTTGGTGGAGGATCATTGAGAATTATGCACACATGAGAAGTTGAGAGACAAGGAAAACCAAGAGATGGATGAGAGAAATGTTTCAAAAGACAGCAAAAGTAAATTATTTTGCAATTCCATCAGTAAAAGAGGTGCTGCTTAGAGTGAGGTCACAGGCTTGTCAATTTCAGTTTTCATTCAAGGGAGGGTAGTTGAATGGGGTGACACTGGCTGACCATGAGGAGGTCGAATAATACCACAACAAAAGCAAAATACAGGAAACGGAAGCTGCCATTAAAAGTGGCAGCAACATCTCATTCATCGTTACTCTGTCCACCGATGCTTAATTTGCATTTTGCCAAGCCACTCAGCTTTGGAGCTCATCACAGTCTTGACCCAAACTTCTGCATTCCAGAGGTGAGGTGAGAGTGCCTGCCCTTAACAGCAAGGCAGTATTTGTCAGGCTGACATCGTGCAAGGAGAAAATAAACAAAAAGACAAAAACAAGAAGGTTCCCACTTCTGACTGTAGTGAGGGAAAAAAGCTGGAAAAGAGTTGAGAGGACAGGACAAAATTAACTAGTTGGGAATTCTCCAGAAATGTAGGCTTCATCAGAACAAAGAATTTCATTACACCCTGGTGTGTTTGACAAATTAATCTCATCTCATCTGAATCATGTTTCTTGCCGAGGAATCACCGCAGCCTCTTGAAGCCTCTTAATGCCTGCCATTCTCAACTCTGCCAAAGGATGGAGCTGTTCCCTCTAAATTAAAAGTGTTATTTTGATCAGACATAGAATATAAAACAGTGCAGAAACAGACTGTTTGGCCCACAGTGCCCATGCCGAACATAGTGCCTTCGATAAACTAATCTCATCTGCCTGCTCATGGATAGGTGCGTGCAACTGGGTTATTGTCGCCATTGCGGAAACATGGTTAAATGGTATGCAGGACTGGCAGCTCAATGTTCCAGGTTACAGATGCTTCAGGAGGGACAGAGGTGGGGATAAAAGGGGAGAGGGTGTTGCGTTATTGGCTAATGGTTCAATGGTACTTTACTGTCACATATAGAAACATAGCAAAGTAGGTGCAGGAGTAGGCCATTCAGCCCTTCGAGCCAGCACTGCCATTCAATATGATCATGGCTGATAATCTAAAATCTGTACCCCGTTCCTGCTTTTTCCCCATATCCCTTGATTCCTTTAGTCCAAAGAGCTAAATATAATTCTTTCTTGAAATCATCCAATGAACTGGCCTCTGTGGCTGATAATTCCACAGATCCACAACTCTCTGGGTGAAGAAGTTTTTCCTCATTTCAGTCCTAAAGGGCCTACCCCTTATTCGTAAACCGTGACCCCTGGTTCTGGTCTCCCCCAACATGGGGAACATTTTTCCTACATCTAGCCTGTCCAATCCTTTATGAATTTTACATCTACTATCTCTCTATCTTCTATCTATCTATATCCATACATAACTAAAACTCTGATCTTGTGCTCTTCCGGATTGGGCGGTCTTTCTATTTGCGCAAAAACGGTGCACGATTACGCTACAATGTTTCACCATCTCACTCGCCATTCTCCTGTGCTGCGATTGCACCAAGTTTCGTTCCGATCGGTGGTCTATTGTAAAGGTTAGTGAGGTTTAAAAATCTTTAAAAACACGCACGTGCAGATCGATCTCCTCTCCTGCCATTCAGCGCCGTGTGGATTGGTCTTTTCTCCTGTCACTCCATGGGACGGTCTGCCCCTTCCTGCGACGTCGCGTCTTTACTGGAGCTGAGGGACGCTGTCGGTGGCCGGAGGAGCACAATTTTCGGAAGGACCAGAAGCGACCTGGCCCGGCAGATGTCGCTAAATGGAAAGCTGAGAATCTGATCCGGGCGGAGGAGAGTGTCCAGCGTCCGCTGTGAGTCCCAAAAGCAGCGCCACCGCAATGCCCCGCAGATCCAGTCCCTTCCCCTCTGATTCCCCTAGCTGGCTCCTGCCCCCTCCCCCGCGATACCCACCTCTCGTCCATGGCTCTTCCCCCATCTTTTCTCCAAGCTCTCCCCTGCCTACACGCTACCATAGCTGTTGGTGCTTCGCTCCAATGGCTGTTGCTCCTCCAGAGCACGGAAGACGGGAGAGGAGCGGCAACCTCGAGATCATCAGGAGGTGAGGAGGTAATGTGGAAGGGGGGTGAGAGGGGATAGAGGGAGAGGTGTTTTGGAGGGAGGGAGGGAGTGACTGAGGGTAGGGGAAAGGAGCGGTGAGGGAGTGATTGGGGGAGGGTAGGAGGAGAGGGAAAAGAAGAGGGAGGAGGTGATGAAGGAGAGTGGGGGGTGAGGGGGCATAGAGGGAGAGGAGAGGGGAGTAGAGGAGCAGGAGTGGGGAAGTAGGGAATGGGGAATAGAGGAAGGGGAGGGCAGTGGGGGAGGTGAGGAGGGATAGTGGGGGGGATAGGGGGAGGTGAGGTGTGGAGGATAGAGGGATAGGAGGGGGTAGGGAGGGGCGAGGAGTTAGGGAGTGACTGAGGGTAGGGGAAAGGAGAGGGAGAGGTGTGAGAGAGGGATTGGGGAGGGGAGGAGGAGATGGGAAAGAAGAGGAAGGTTAAAGAGGAGGGGGAGATGGTGCTAGGGATAAGGGGAAATGAGCTACGCCTGTGCAGTTGGGGGCTGTGGATGAGTGGTGGAATATTGCGTTGGGCGACCAAGCATCCTGTGTGACAGGGACCCAACGGGTCCCACTTAGTCTAGTGTTTCTATGTCCCCTCTCATCCTTCTAAATTCCAGTGAATACAAGCTCAGTCAACTAATTCTTTCATCATATGTCAGTCCCACCATCCCGGGAATTAACCTGGTGAATCTACGCTGCACTCTCTCAATAGCAATAATATCCTTCCTCAAATTAGAAGACCAAAATTGCACACAATACTCCAGGTGCAATTTCATCAGGGCCCTGTAAAACTGCAGTAGGACCTCCTTGCTCCTAAACTCAAATCCTCTCGCAATGAAGGTCAACATGCCAATAGCATTCTTCACTGCCTGCTGTGCCTGCATGCTTACTTTCAGTAACTAATGTGCAAGCACACCCAGGTCTCGTTGCACCTCCCCTTTACCTAATCTGACACCATTCAGATAATAATTTACCTTCCTGTTCTTGTCACCAAAGTGGATAACCTCACATTTATCCACATTATACTGCATCTGCCCACTCACCCAACCTATCCAAGTAACCCTGCAGCCGTCTAGCATCCTCATCGCAGCTCAAACTGCCACCCAGTTTTGTGTCATCCGCAAACATGGAGATGTCACATTTAATTCCCTTGTCTAAATCGTTAATATATATTGTATATAACTGGGGTCCCAGCACCAAGCCTTGCAGCAACCCACTAGTCTGCCTGCCATGCTGAAAAGAACCTGTTAACTCCTCCATTTTGCTTCCTGTCTGCCAGCCAGTTCTCTATCCATGTCAATATCCTACCCCAATACCATGTGCTCTAATTTTGCACACTAATCTCTTGTGTGGGACCTTGTCAAAGGGCTTTTTGAAAGTCCAGATACATCACATCCACCGGCTCTCCCTTATTCATTCTACTTGTTACATCCTCAAAAGATTCCAGATTAGTCAAGCATGATTTCCCCTTCATAAATCCATGCTAACTTTGACCGATCCTGTCACTGCTTTCCAAATGCGCTGCTATAATATCTTTAACAATCGGCTCAAGCATCTTCTCCACTACCCATGTAAGTCTAACGTCTATAATTCACCATTTACTCTCTCCCTCCTTTCTTAAAAAAGTGGGATTACATTGGCTACTATCCAGTCCACAGGAACGGATCCAGAGTCGAGAGAACATTGGAAAATGATGTCCAATGCATCACAATTTCTAGGGCCACGTCTTTGAGTACTCTGGCATGCAGACCATCAGGCTCTGGGGATTTATCTGCCTTCAGTCCCAATAGTTTACCTATCACCATTTCCTGACTGATGTGGATTCCCTTCAATTCCTCCCATCCACTAGATCCTCATTCCCCGAGTATTTCAGGGAGAATGTTTGTGTCTTCCTTAGTGAAGACAGAATCAAAGTACTCATTTAACTGCTCTGCCATTTCAGTACAGTGAAATTCCTTTTTTTGCATACAGTTCAGTTAAAGTATTACTGTACAAAAGCAAAATCTTAGTTAAGTGCAAGTGTATCATAGTTACGTGAAACTGAGACAGCACACAAGAGTTGCCATGTTTTGGTGCCAATTTTCATGATTCAAGTCTAAAGTTGTTATAAATGTAGGAGTCTTAAATTGGCCATAAAGAACTGTTGGCCTGAAGGCATTTCAGAGTTGTCCTGGCCAAGCAAAGTTTTTGGTGTCCTCCACCTCTGCTCCACGCTGCTGTAGGAAGCGTCCAATCCATGCACTTATCCTCCTGGAGTTGCACCAATCCAAGCGAGCCCCAGTGTGCTGCAGGGCTGTTTTGGGGCATCAGCCCCTCTGGGGAGGATGCCACGGCAGTAGTCAGAGGCGACATTACGGACTGTTTGGCTAATGAGGTTTTGGGTGGAGCCGAGAAACAAAAAAGGGATGATCACCTTGTTGGGAGTATACTACAGGCCCCCAAGTAGTCAATGGGAATTAGAAGAGCAAATATGCCAGAAGATTGCAGGCAGCTGCAGGTCTAATAATGTTGTTGTAGTCGGGGATTTTAACCTCCCCAATGTTGACTGGGAATGTTATAGTGCAACGGGATGCAATTTGTCACATGTGTTCAGGAAAGTTTCCTTTGGCAATATGTAGAGGGCCTCACACAGAAGAGGGCAGCGCTTGATCTAGTCTTGGGAAATTGGAGAGGCAAGTGGATGAAGTGTTTGTGGAGAAGCCTGTTAGGACCTGTGACAACTGATCTATCAGGTTTAAGATAGTTATGGATAGAGACTGGGTGTGCCTATGAGTTAAAATTCCGAACTTGTGCAAGTCCAACTTTGAAGGAAAAAGACAAAAGCTCGCTCAAGTTGATTAGAGCAGGCTGTTTAAAGGAAATTGAAAGTCAGGAGAGTGGGATGTTTTTGAAAGTACTGACAAGTGTCCAGAACAAGCATGTTCCTGTTAGAGCGTAGAGTAAGGCAGGTGAGCATAAGGAAGTTTGGATAGCGAGGGAAATAAAGGCTCAATTGTATACCTGGTACTGGGATCAAGTGTATTCCTGGAGGAGTTTCGAGAAGATAGCTTTGGCAGATAGCAATAAGGATGATCCTGGTGAGCAGCACGGCCGGGATTGCCCCGGCGAGCAGGGTCAAGCTCTCAGTAGTCCCAATAGGCCCGGCTCACCCACCATGGACATCTATGGGACGTGCACTGCAGGAGCGAGGAGGGACCCACGAGCATTCGCCATGAGCGAAATGGACCACCGTAGAGCGCATTGGGCCATCGGAGAGAAAGATGAACCATCAAAGAGCGGGGGGATCATCAGAGAATGAGGTGGGCCCTCGGAGAGCAAGGTGGGCCGTCGGAGAGCAAGGTGGGCCGTTGGAGGGCATGGACGGCTACCGGAGAGCGAGGAGAGACATCAGTGAATGAGGAAGGTCAACCTCGGGCGAGGGGATCATCAGACAGCGAGGAGAGCCATCAGAGGGGAATCTAAGGGCTGATGGACTGTTGCCGGAGAGCGAGGAAGGACGCCAAGAACGAAGAGGGACCCGTTGGGAAGGGGATGGGGGGTGGTTGTTGTCACTTTCAGCGACAGTGAGTTGTTAGGACTATTTGGTGAACTTTTATAACTTTGTTGGCACCAAAATGTGGTGACACTTGTGTACTGCCAAGGTGAAGTCTGGTGCATGTTTTATTTCTGGAGTAAGCAAAACAAAGCATTTCACTGTACGTAGGTACATGTGGCAGTAAAGCATAATTGAATCATTGAAATATGCCAAGAGTTTTTCAAAGTACATAAAGGGGAAATGGGTATCCAGACAGAGAATGATACCCCACAGGAATCAAACTGGTCAACTCTGTGTAGAGACACAGGAGATGGGCAAGTCCTCAATGTATTTACTGTGAAGAAAGTCGTCCTCTTGTTTTTACTGTGAAGAAAGATGTGTGCAGTGGGGAACTTGTAGCAGTCAATTACAGTTGAGGAGGTGTTGAAGGTCCTGACCCGTATGAAGGTAAACAAATCTCCCGTATCTGATCAGATCAATCCAAGGTTACTGTGGGAAGCTAGAGACGTAGCAATGTTACAAAATTTTGAGATTTAAAAAATCAAGTCTGCAATTTATCCCATCAGATAAAGCATAAAAAGTTTAATTTGACACCTAATTCACTTTCACATAGAAACAGGAAATAGGTACAGGAGTAGGTCATTCGGCCCTTCGAGGCAGCACCGCCATTCATTGTGGTCATGGCTGATCGTCCGCAATCAATAACCCGTGCCTGCCTTCTCCCCATATTCCTTGACTCCACTAGCCCCTGGAGCTCTATCCAACTCTCTCTTAAATCCATCCAGTGATTTGGCCTCCACTGCCCTCTGTGGCAGGGAATTCCATAAATTCACAGTTCTCTGGGTAAAAACGTTTTTTCTCATGTCAGTCTTAAATGACCTCCCCTATATTCTAAGACTGTGGCCCCTGGTTCTGGACTCACCCAATCTTCAGTATTAAAAAGTTATGGCCATTTTCATACTTGGAAATTAGCATCTTGTTCCCTATTGCTTTTCCATTGACTTAACACAACAGCTGTGATCAAGGACAGTCAAAAGCCCATAACTTTCTTAAAAATTAAGAGAACTGAATAACATTTTCAGTCATTATAGATTGAAGCATTCTGAAACAAATATGAAACAATCTTACTAGGATGACTTGGAAATTAAAGCATATAATTAGTTAGTTACCTACCTAATTGTAGCTAATTACAAAATTCAATTACTAGATCTAAACATCTATCCATTTCTTAAGAAAAGGTTAACATCTTTAAAAAGCCTAAGTGTCCAAATAACATTCACACAAGAACTCACAATATAACATGATTTTTAAATCTCGTTGTCATGAATTTATAGGCCAAATGGAAGGAATTTAGTGTTTAATTCCCGTAAATTAATGGGCATTTTAGTCATCTTGCGAGTGCGAATTTGTGGAACGCGATCGATTTGAACCTTGCGGTTGCAGTGAATTTAAACTCCATGTCGGCAGGAAAAATACTGCCAGTTTGTATGGGTCCCAAGTCACCTTTTCGCAACATGAAATTTTGAGTAAAGGCATCCTGAGAAGCAAGTTTATAAGAAAAAATAAATGGTGTACCTTGCCTTGTCCCCTACGTGAGATCCGTCCCATTGTCGGCGTTGACGACATTAGAAGATTATTTTAATTTTACTCCTGCTGTTAAATTATCCAGCGCTAAATTTTAATAAAACGGCAGTCGAAGTAATTTTTCTTCAGCAACTAAACAGTCTGTTCTAAATCGATTTGAATAGCCTGAAGAAAAAACACATTTTAAACCTGCCCCGCTCTCAAAGGCGCCAAAGTCGCGCACATGGCCAGTGACACAACTGCAGCGCAGCTGAAGGTAAGTTTTGTAACATACCTAAGAGAGGTAATCACAGGTGAAGTGGCTGAGATTTAAAAGTCATCATTAAATACAGGTGAGGTAACGGAGGACTGGTGGGAGGCAATTGTTGTGCCTCTATTCAAGAAGAGCTGCAGGAAAAAGACTGGGAACTGCAGGCCAGTGAGCCTAACATTGGTGGTTAGAAAGTTATTAGAGTGTATCATGAGGGATAAGATATACATGTATTTAGATGGACAAGGACTGATTAGGAATAGTCAGATGTAGACATAAATGCTGGAAAAACTCAGCGGGTGAGGTAGCATCAATGGAGCAAAGGAAATAGGCAAAGTTTCAGGTTGAAACCCTTCTTCAGACTGATGTGAGGGTGGGGGGCAGGAAGAAGAAAGGAAGAGGTGGTGCCAGTGGACTGAGGGAGAGCTGAGAAGGGGAGGAGAAAGTATGGACTACCTGAAATTAGAGAAGTCAATGTTCATACTGCTGAGATGCAAACTGCCCAAGCGAAATATGAGGTGCTGCTCCTCCAATTTACAGTGGACCTCACTCTGGCCATGGAGGAGGCCCAGGGTAGAAATGTCGGATTCAGAATGGGAGGGGGAGTTAAAGTGCTGAGCCACCGGGTGATCAGGTTGGCGGAGATGTTCGCCGAAGCGATCGCCAAGCCGACACTTGGTCTCACTGATGTAGAGCAGCTGACATCTAGAGCAGGGATGCAATAGATGAGGTTGGAAGAGGTGCAGGTGAACCTCTGCCGCACCTGGAAAGACTGCTTGGGTCCTTGAATGGAGTCAAGGGGGGAGGTAAAGCGACAAGGGAAAGTGCCCGGAGAGGGGGTGGTTCGGATGGGAAGGGACAAATTGACCAGAGAGTTGCAGAGGTCTCTGCAGAAAGCAGACAGGGGGTGAGGTGGGTGGATTTGGCAAGGGGTGGGATCACGTTGGAGGTGGCGAAAATGTCGGAGGATTATTTGTTGTATGTGACAGCTGGTAGGGTGGAAGGTGAGGAGTTGGGGGGGTGGGGAGTGAGAGCAGAGTCATGGGGTATAGAAGAGACCCTGGTGAGAGCCTCATCTATGGTAGAAGAGGAGAACCCCCATTCCCTGAAGAATGAGGACATCTCCGATGCCCTGGTATGGGACACCTCATCCTGGATGCAGATGCGGCATAGATGGATGAATTGGGAGTAGGGGATGGACTCCTTACAGGAAGCACGGTGGGAAGAAATGTTGTCCAGATTGCCATGGATAGTCAGCATATTTTTGTACGTGGGTCATGTCTCACAAATATGATTGAATTTTTGAAGATGTAACCAAAAAGGTTGATGAGGGGAGACCTGTAGGCATTGTATATATGGATTTGAGCAAAGCATTTGACATGGTTCTGCATGGTAGGCTGATCTGGATGGTTAGATCACATTGGATCCATGGAGGGATAGCTGAATGGATAGAAAATTGGCAGGAAGCAGAGGGTGATGGTGGAGGGTTGTTTTTCAGACTGCAGGCCTATGACCAGTGCTGTGCCCCAGAGTTTGGTGCTGGGCCTATTG
Organism: Raja brachyura; assembly: GCA_963514005.1. The sequence goes on along the minus strand of OY740798.1, from coordinate 47,208,740 downwards.
CTGTTTGTCATCTATATCAATGATTTGGATGAGAACGTACATGGCATGATTAGCACGTTTTCAGATTAAATTAAAGTGGGTGGTATTGTAGGTAGTGAAGATGATTGTTATATATTGCAGCAGGATCTTTGGGCATTTGGGTTGAGGAATTGTTGATGGAATACAGATAAATTTGATGTGTTGCATCTTGGGAAGTCTAACATGGGCAGGACATAAACAGTGAATGATAGGGCTCTGGGGAGTTTTGTAGAGCAGAGGGATCTAGTAGAGTAAGTGTTAAAATCTGATTCGCTTCAAACAGACACCAACACAAAGTTAGTGACGTCTTTATTTCACAAGGCGGGTGGGGGGGGGGGGGGGGGGGGGTGGAGGCGAGCTCTGAGTATGATAACAGAGACACAGAGCTCCTCGTTTTCCCCACACAGGTGTAATGTTCAATCAGATGTACTTATACCCCAACACTCAGCAATTCAGCAATTCTTTATCTTTACAGAACATTCTCGGGGCCGGAAAATGGCGCACCAATAACATTAGTGGCTGAGACGCGGCAGGAGCTTGAAATGTCGGGGAATGTCAATGTGGGCACTGGTGAGAGGAGGGAAGTAGATGAAATCAACGTTAGCGGGGGAATGATGTGAGGGATAGCACCCTCTGAATCACCCACGTCCCATCACCTCTGGTCATGTACATGAATAAAATATCCCCAGAAATAACAAGCTACATTGATGCACGTCTGCGATGTTATGTCCATTCAGCCATACTAGAACATCGGAATGGGCCAAGGCCACTCTGGCCCCCAAGCCTGGCCTATCTATAAAGATGGTGATGGATTATCGTTGCTGATCTCAACTGCGCTCAACCGATGCCATCGGCTGTTGTAGCACCCCCACTATTTCAAACAGTAATTGGAAGTGAATAAATGTAGGTGGATTATACAGTCAGCGTTCCTGAATTTGAAAGTCAGAAATGGTGTCCATCATACCATTTTGAATGGTAGAGCACATAAAATTTGCTGGCTCAGCTAAAGTCAACGTAATTTATGAAAGGCGAATCGTGCAGAACATATTCATTGCAATTTGACATTGCGGATATTTGTATGTAAAGGACATAACAGATTAGAGAGACGCGGAGATTTTGCACTTTGGAAAGATTCTCAATTACGTCCAAGAGGCAGAACATAAGATCGACCGTATGACACCATGAAGTCCTTCCAGAAATGCACCGTCTGGAATCTAGTGTGGGGAGTAGAGGTGAGCGACTGGCCCAATCTTGCCTGTCAGGCAGCACCTGTGGAGGGAAATGGACATTTCGGGCATGACATTTCATTTTACTGGATGTTTGCCTTCATTAAGCACATTCATAATCTGAATCACCAATGCCTCATCACCTCGAGTCATGTGCAGGAATGAAATGTCCCCAGAAATAACAATTGATAATTGATTAATTTCCATGACATTATGGCGATTTAGCCACACAAGAACATCGGAACAGGACAAGGCCACTCTGGCCCTCAAGCCTGCCCTACCTATAAATATGGTGATGGATTATTCTTGCTGATCCCAAGTGCGCTCAACTGATGGCAAGTGTTGATGTACTGACCCCACTATTTCAAAGAGTAATTGGAGGGAACGGTAGATTAAAAGTTTGCGGATTTTACAGTCAGTGATCCTGACATTGAAAATGAGAAAAGTGCTGGCACACATCAACAAATTTAGAATAGCAGAGCAATTAAAAATGTGCTGGTTCAATTAAAGTCAACGTAATTAATTAAAGGCAAATTGTGCAGGGCGAATACATTGCAATTTCACCTTGCGGATATTTGTATGTGAAGGTCATAACAGATGAGAGAGAATTCAGAGATTTTGGATTTTTTGAGAATTTTCAATTACATCCAACATATGAGATGAGCGTGCAAAAATGCAGAACATGGAACCGACCATAATGATAGAGAACTGAACTTGTGTTACAAAACGAAGAGTGGGAATGTACACATATTTTTACAAGTGGCAGCGGGTGAATGGAGGGGTGCTGAAAAGAAGAGTGCATGCATTACAAAGATTTTCTACTGTTTTATAGCAATAGAATCATAGTCATAGATCTTACAGACAGAATTGGACCCAACACCTACCACATCAATGACTTGCCTATCCACACCAATCAAATTTGCTAATTTTCGGACGCCATCCATCTGGACCTTGCCGATTTATTTGTTTATCTGAATGTTCCTAATGCAGAGTGACAGTATCCGTTTCCACTAGTTGCTGTGTCAAGGAGTTCCAAATGTTAACCACTCACTGCGTAAAAAGATTTTGACAAATCCCATTGAAAGCCCTTTCTTCTCACCTTAAATCGTTTCCACAATTCTAACCCTAGCCCTATCATGGAACGAGAGATAGTAATATCTATCCTATATATGTCTCTTATAACTTTACATCAATCTGATTACACTTTTGCTCTCTTCCCACCAATGCAAAAAAGTCTATCAAATCTCTCCGTATTACAATCCTCCAGTCTAAACAACATCATAGCGAACCACAGCTGCACGCCCCATCCTTCTTATAGTGAAGTGACCAGAACTGCACAGGCAATATGCAGAGGACCTGACAGGGAGAGGGCAACAACACTCGATCTACACTTAATAAATTTGCAAAGGGCAAGTGACTGAAGTGTCCTTGAGCAAGTCTTGGGGACCTGTGACCCCTGTTATGTTAGCTTTAAAATAGTTATGGATAAAGACAGTGCTGGGCTACATGTTAAATGGTTGAATTGAGGCAAGACAAAGTTTATGGTATTTGACAGGAACTTTCTAATTTTGACTGGAATAGGTTGTTTGTGGACAAAGGAGCACCGGGAAACTGGGATGCTTTTTAAGGTGTGATGGCAAGAAATCACGCATGTATATTCCAGTTAGAGTGAAGGACAAGGCAGGTGGGAGTAAGGAAGCTTACAAGACATGATACATTGTGGCCCTCGTCATGAAAATGAAGGGGATATGGGGCAGGTGTAAGCTGCTGGGATCAAGTATATCCTTGGAGGGGGTTGGGAAACTGAAAGGCAAATGTGGAGGGCAAAATGGGGAAAGGTGATATCACTGGCAGATAATCTTAAAGAAAGTTCTGAAATTGTATGTACATTAACTATAGGGAGGGAATAGAGCCCTTGGGGATCATCACTGGGTCCGTTGCTGTTTCTGGTTTAGATGGATGATTCGAATGCCATTGCACGGGGCATGATTAGTACGTTTGTGGGTGACACTAAAGTGGGTGTCAATTTAGACAGCAAATATGGTCGTCAAAAATCACAGCAGGATCTTGATCAGCTCAGCAAGCAGGATGGGGAATGGTGAATGGAGTTTAATGCAGATAAATGCGAAGTGTTGAATTTGGGGAAGTGAATCCAGGGCCGGATATTCACGGTGAATGGCAGAGCTCTGTGGAATGTTGTAGAACAGAGGGATCTAGAAGTGCAGGTATATGTAGAGAGGTACGACAGGCTAGGACTTTGTTCCTGGAGCGCAGGAGGATGAGGGTTGTTCTTGTAGAGATGTATAAAGTCACAAGAGAAACAGATAGTGTCAAAGCATAGTCTTTTACCCAACGCAACCTGTTCCCCCAATGCAATATTCCACCACTCACCCATAGCCCTTAACTGCGCAGGCGCGGCTCATTTCCCCTCATCCCCGAGTACGCCCTCCCCTCCTCTTCATGTGTGGGAGGGGAGGAGAGGAGAGGAGAGAAGTGGGGTGTGTGGCGTGGGGGGTGGGAGGGGAGGAGGGGTGTGTGTGGGTGGGGTAGGAGGGGGTGGGGTGGGGGGTTGTGGGGGAGGGGTGGACGGGGGGGCAGGGAGACTGGCTGTTGCACGGATTGGGGAGAAGAGTGCGGTTTATATTAACAACATTACAGAACATTCGATATATTCGATGAAACATGCTGCCCAAAAACTACCACAAAATGCAATTAAATGTCGGCTCATGAACGTTACACGTGGCACTGCCGTGGGGTTTCCTTCTGGTGCCATAACACTATCTCTCACCACCGAGGGAATTCAAAATAAGCACCAAGTCCTCTCCGGATGGGGCACAGTCCCCATCGATGGGGCACCAATAACATTGAGACGTAGGAGCTCAATATGTTGGGGAATATGCTTTTTACAACTGAAAGATAGTGACTTCTGCAATGTCCCAGGGGTCAGCACTGGGCCCTTTGCTGTTTCTGGTTTAGATGATATAACAACATTGAAAAGGCATTTGGATAGGTACATGGATAGGAGCGGGTTAGAGAGATATGGGTCGAACATGTGTAGGTGGGACTAGAGTAGATGGGGCATCCTTGTTGGCGTAATAACTTGGGACAAAGGGCATGTTTCCGTGCTGCATGGTTCAATGAGTCAATACCATTCCTATAGAGACCGCAACTGCACGCAGTAGTCTGTGTGGTCATCCTACCAATTATTTGTACAGCTGCATCACGGAGTTTATGTGAAAAGCGTGAAACATTTGTTACGCCATAGCTCAAACATTGAACATTTGGCGTCAGTTTGACAATGAAGTCTTGTCACACCCACTGCAACAGTTTGGCTCCACAAGAAGATTCATGCTGTCAGATGATCTGCGCTGCTGAGCTAGTGCGGAACGGTCAGACTGATGTCCGCCTCCCGCAACGGCCCCACCCACAGGAGCGCCCAACCGGGCTTGCCAACAACTCACCTCATTACAAAGACAGCAACATCTCCGACTCGGAGTTAAAGTCTCGTTCTTCGCCTCTTTGACTCTGAGCCGGGAGCAGCGCAGTGATGGGAAGAGCAATTCTAGTTTACTTCGGAGTTACGTGAGTGACTACGTGAAGAACCCCATACAGCCGTTCGTGCGGAAAACTAACCTAAACGGTTAGGCTGGGTTCCCGGTGCAGGGGAAACCCAAGTATATGCAGTTTTACATCGCAGTAGTCCCCAGCACATGGGGTTAAAATGAACCTAAATGGTTAGGCTGGGTTCCCGGTGCAGGGGAAACCCAAGTGTATGCGGTACCCAGACCGCAGTAGTCCCCAGGAAATGGGGTTAACTCACATAAATGATTAGCCTGCATGCCAGGAGGGTACCGCGGGTATATATTTATATATATATATATATATATATATATATATATATATATATATATATATAATTATATATTTATATGGATTCCCGGGGAAGGGAAATTCACCTATGGGGTTCCCAAACTACAATAATCCCCAGGGTATGGGGACAACTGACAGAAATAGTCAGTACAATTAGGAAAGTTGGGAGGTTTCACCTCTGGGAATTAACTTAGAGAGCAGCACCTTTGGGTAGGGCTGCTTCATGGGAATGCCAAGTTATGGCAGTGCCAGCCTATGGGAAAGGCTGTGCCAGCAGTACCTTTGCTCAGGGCTGCTCATGGGGATGCCAAGCTATGGCAGGCAAGCCTATTGCAGAGGCGGTGCCAGCAGTACCTTTGCTCAGGACTGCTCCAGGGGAATGCCAAGTTATGGTAGGCTAGCCTATTGGAGAGGTTATGGCAGCAGCACCTTTGCTCAGGGCTGCTTCATGAGAACGCCATATCTATGGCAAATACTGGCCTATGGGAAAGTCCACGCCAGCAGTACCTTTGTTCAGGGCTGCTTCATGGGCGCCAGCGGTACCTTGTTAGGGCTGCTTTATGGGAATAGCAGTTTAGTAGGGTATTCCCATTTACAGTGATCATGGGGGGTGAGGAGGCATTGTTAGGATGGCAATATAACAGAATGATGACAAAAAAGCATTCAAAGAAAACTATTCACAGTTTTAAAAAGCGCTGGTTATATATGTGCTAAAATCCACTGTTAAGTCTCAAACTATATTTGAGAAATTGGGCTCTTCTATCCAGTTAGATTAAGTTCCTATCAAGTAGACTTGTAGGATGTTGGGATTTACTATTAGGTGTTCAATTGGCCATGATGCCAGCCTGGGCAACAGATTGCAGTCAATAAGACTTTGGTAACAGTTGTTGTTATAAAACAGTTATAGTCGTTAGACTAATTGTTAATTGTATAGATGCAATTCAGCTGTGTAAGTAGAGCAACAGTTATTTTGTTAAATGGTTAATTATTAAGTGCCATCTGGGTCATTGTTAACACCAGCTGAAATTAATAAAGTCACGATGATGGATAAACAGTGTTCATTACTGCTCCAGTAGTTGTTAGATAAATCTTTCATTATATTGCAAATTGGTGCTAATGGCCCTAAATGGGAAATTGTGTCAGCAGGGCTTTGTAGCAGGCCTGCTTTATGGCTCCCTCATGTAAGAGGAGAGCATGTGGGATTGGTATAGTTTAACGCTGAGTCTGCGGGTATAGCCATAGAGCATGCCCAAGGGATCAGGGCATATGCCAGAGGTCTATGCCTGGCAAGAATGTTACCATCCCAAACACATATGCAGTGAACACTGCTCTCAGGGGGACATTACAGTTGGCTGCCGAATCTTCTATTCAGGTAAGACTTTTTCATAGGTGAAACCTGGAGGGCGAAGCACAAGCTATTGGAACGAGCAAGGTTCCATAGTTTCGGCGACGTACTTGTGCTACTCTACAATTAAGGGACCACTTGCAGTTTAGTAAGGTGTATACTTAGTTATACATTACAAATGATTGAGACATTATCAGCTACTTTGAATGGTAAATGTAAAATGTACAATATTAGCTTTTCAAGCAGGTTAGAATTGGGCAGGTTCAGTATATGGACCAAGATTGTCTTGCAAGACTGGCTTGGAAATCGGGCCACAGTTGCTGTTTAAGGTAGTTACCAAGTAGCTCAAATATCATCACGAGTTTGGAGATGGAGCAGATTTGCATGACTTGCCAAAAATTTCTGTTATTAATATCAACTATCTATAGACTCTACGGGCATTGTATGGGCTATAGAGTGATTGGACAAATAAGCATATTGTCATGCTCATTTTCAGGTTGATGCATTGTGATGATGGCATATGTTAGTCACGAGGGTGCAATCAGTTAAAGACCCGAGGAATGGTTACATAATCTTGTTGCCACAGGAGAATCATCAAGTGTGGGTAATGGCAACACAGAGTTGGTGTTGAATTGCACTGTATTATGAAATTCTGGTTAAATGGAACACCTAAAATATATATGTTGGTTTCATGTTTATTTCACTGGTTGCAAAATATTTGGCATAGCAGTGGTGAAAGATACATTCTCGCCAAAAGGAAAAGGCGGGTCTACTTATGGCGACCTCCATTTTGCTTCATCAATCGAGGCTTCAAATAAAGTCATTAAGAGGCTTTAAGTTCCTATTGTGTGATTATGCAAATTGATTCCTGATTTGTTGTGAATAATAATATAACCTTATTGGTTATTTTAAGCGTAAATTTGCTTGTTCAGCCTGAGGCTTCGGAAATCAGATGGTGCATGATAAACTCAAATTATGTTCTGCAGGTTTAACAAACTGCCCTAAGATTTGGGTTGTTACATCTATCCTTCAATGTGTTCAAAGTGTTTGCATAGCACCAAACTGCTGAATTTTCTTTTCCAGGAGATGAAAGAGTTTGTTATGCTTATGTTCCATGGAAAATGGTATTGATTGCTAATGTTTCGAGTTCATGCTAAATGATTGTCTGTTAATTATGGAGTTATACAGCCATTAATTAGCTCGATGAGCTTCCTCATTGATTTGGCTGTAGCAAACAAAACTCGCTCTGTCGGGTCCACACCGGTTATCAAGGGATAGGATATCTTCAACATAGGTCCCAGGACCAGTATAATGCCATATGCGAGGTTGACATTTGTGAACACTTTCACCAGGAGGCTGCAGCTATATCCTTAAATTTGGCTGGAGTTTATTAGGTAGTTATCCTTCTGGCACTGGTTTAGTGCTGCAGGTTCAGTGCTAAATAATTGTGATGGTACAGGATGATAACGTCTGTAAATTATAATATTATGTTACAAATACTTGAGCAGACCAGAAGGGGGTCGGGTCTCAAAATAGTCAGAAGCATACCAGGGGACCTTTGATAAGGTAAGCACACATATATACAACAATATGTCAAGGTCATCAAGAGCCTTGGAGTTCTGGACTAGCAATGTTGTTAGTCACAAAGAATTTGGGAGACCTTATTGTTCAGGCCATTCCAGATGAGAAAAATGGACTTGTGTTATGTACTAATGGATTCTGTTTCCAGATTGCATTCCACCAGGGCTGCTACAATATCAGCAGCAAGGGTATTTATGTTCCACTGGGTCGCATTGTTACGGCTGGAGCATGGTCCATCGAACGAAATCCAAACATCTGTAATGACCCATTGCTGAACCAGGAGTATTTGTTAACTTTATTTATGTTCTGGTTATATTTTCCATCTGGGTGAGAGATGGAAATATTATTGTTTCATTTAAACAACATCAGCATGTTTTACATCTATGTTATGACTGTATGCATTATGAATGTTTTCCCTTCATTTGTCAATGAAGCCGTTGTGGTTGTGTATACTCGTATCACACGGCATGAAATCACAGAGCTTTGAAGTCTTCACGTAGTCACTCGCGTGACTGAAGTAAAATAGTAAGATTAAACGAGAACTTACCAGTTTGATCTTTATTTTATGAGTCGAGTTGAGGGACTACGTGCCCTCCGCTCCCAGCCCTCATAGATTTCATCTGGTAGTTCTAGTCTTTGTTATCTTACCATTATACTTCAGTCACTATTAGCTGATTTCACACCGTTGCTTTGAAGATTGACGTGCGAACAGCTGTACAGGGTTCTTCACGTAGTCCCTCAACTCGACTCATAAAATAAAGATCAAACTGGTAAGTTCTCATTTAATCTTACTATTAGTTGTTGCAATATTGGTCTTGACTCAAAGTGTACATTGGAGTTGGTGAATATATTTTGTATTCACTTCAAGAGAGCTCGGGGGCAACGTTTTGGGGAGCATTGGTTTTTGAAGCTTCTCTCTTCTTCCGTCCACACTTTTAATTTCAAACTTCAGTGATATTGGGTATGACATTATAAAAGTCCCTGTAACTTATTAGTAAATGGTCAAATCCCAATGCTGTTGTCCAGGGCTCGTTGGTGAGTTTGTGCTGAGCCACAAATACCGCAGTGCGCTGTGTGGACCCATCCCACACAATATATCTCAGCCTAATGGGAATAAGATTTGTGTTGGGAGTGCCAATCTTTCAACAGATACAAGGTAGACACAAAATGCTGGAGTAACTCAGCGGGACAGGCAGCATCTCTGGAGAGAAGGAATGGGTGACGTTTCGGGTCAATACCCTTCTTGAATACAAGAGCAGGGAGGTTCTACTGCAGTTGTACAGGGTCTTGGTGAGGCCACACCTGGAGTATTGCGTACAGTTTTGGTCTCCTAATCTGAGGAAAGACATTCTTGCCATAGAGGGAGTACAGAGAAGGTTCACCAGACTGATTCCTGGGATGGCAGGGCTTCCATATGAAGAAAGACTGGATAGACTCGGCTTGTACTCGCTGGAATTTAGAAGATTGAGGGGGGGGATCTCATACAGACTTACAAAGTTTTTAAGGGGTTGGACAGGCTAGATGCAAGAAGATTGTTCCCAATGTTGGGGAAGTCCAGGACAAGGGGTCACTGTTTAAGGATAAGGGGGAAGTCTTTTAGGACCGAGATGAGAAAATCATTTTTCACACAGAGTGGTGAACCTGGAATTCTCTGCCACAGAAGGTAGTTGAGGCCAGTTCGTTGGCTATATTTAAGAGGGAGTTAGATGTGGCCCTTGTGGCTAACGGGATCAGGGGGTATGGAGAGAAGGCAGGTACAGGATACTGAGTTGGATGATCAGCCATGATCATATTGAATGATTCGTATCTGTGTGTCTCCCTCTCCACTGACTCTCAGTCTGAAGAGGGGTCTCGACCCGCAACGTCACCAATTCCCCTATCCAGAGATGCTGCCTGTCCCGTCTGAGTTAATCCAACAGTTTGAGTCTCTCTTGAATGGAAATGAATGCTGCTTGCTGGAAACGGGCCAACTTGCTGTTTGCAAAGCCATAGTTGTTTTTTGTGCAACAGCCATTATCTGAAAAGTAGTTATTGATACCCTGTAGTAAACTTGGTTGGTTGTTTTCTCTTTGAATATATTTACTGGTTCTGGCCTGTTCTTTCTCTTCCATAATACTAGTTCGTAGGGAACGGAGCTAAATGTAATCTACATCTATGGAAGGTTAGCTAAATTCTTCCACCATTTGGTGGCTTCACACAGTATTTTTAAATACTGTCTTTTCATATTATTTATGTTATTTAGCACTTTGTTTGCTTTTTCCTTTTTAGGGCACATGTCACGGGGATATACCTACAGAGTTCAGCAACTGGGAGCACCCACCCAACACCCAGAAGGTTGAGGTATTATGTTGCACCATCTGAAATAAAGGAACCAATGGAATTTACAATGCAATTCAACCCTCTAAAGAAAACTGGAGAAATTACGTTTTGTAGCTGTAATATTAGGGGCGCATATGTGCCAATTAAAAGGAGTAAGATTCTTGCCCAATTAAAATCACTCAATGCCGATATAATATTTTTACAGAAAACACATCTGAAAGTTCAAGCTCAGACCAGGCTGAAGGCCAATTGGATCGATCAAACATATCACTCTTCCTATCTCTCTAAATCCAGAGGTACTGCAATTATAATTCGTAAGGCATACCATTTAAACATAAAAATACCATTACAGACAAAGAGGGGAGGTATGCCATAGTCTCTGGAGAGATACATTCTACCCCAATTACCATGGTAAATATTTATGCTCCTAATTTTGATAACCCACAATTCTTTAACAAAATCTTGAATATAATTTCTGAGTCGAATCAGCAAAACGTGATAATCGGGGGAGATTTCAATTGTGTCTTGGATCAATACCTCGATAAATCTGCCCAGCAAAAGAGACTTAATATAAAATCAAAATCGTGTGAACTTTTAAATACGTATATAAAAAATACCAATATATCAGACGAATGGAGGATTGCAAACCCTGCCGGAAGAGAATACTCCTTCTACTCATCAGTACATAAAACCTATACACTTATTGACTACTTCCTCGTGGACACAAAATTAATACCCTTTACAATTAACCATAAATACCATAATAATGTAATTTCCAATCATTCTCCACTATCCTTCTCCTTAAAGCTAGAAGGACTGTTTAATAAAACATTGTTCTGAAGGTTTAATCCTCAAATACTAAACAATCCGGATGGTTGTAAATATTTAAAACAACAGATGGAAGTTTTTTTTAGTCCAATGATACCCCAGACATCTTGCCCTCCCATTATGGGAATCTTTTAAGGCGTTTATTAGAGGTTCTATCATTTCATACCAAGCTTATCAAAATCAAAAGAATAGGACAGAATAATTGCAACTAGAACAGATTAGACGACTTGATTTGGAAAATACGAAAGTTCCAACTGTAGATAAACACAACAAGATAGCAATATTGAAATTTAAACTAACCAAATTTTATCTGCAAGTGTCATCAGATTATTTCAAATTACAAAACAGGAAAATTTCGAATTTGGCGACAAACCACACAAACTTTTAGCACGCCAGCTGAGAAAAGTTGAAAAGGACCAGACTATTCTTAAAAAATAAATCAGATAAAGGTGAACTGTTAACGCTTCCCAAAGATATTAACGAAAGATTTGTCCAATTTTATCAAAATTTATACACATCCAAAACATCAACAGAAAAATTACAAACTTTCTGGACAATTGTAAACTTCCAACACTTAACCCGCTGGCACAAGAGGAATTAGGAGCACAGATTTCAATTAAAGAAATAGAAGAGATGATCAATTCACTGAAGAATGGTAAAACACCTGGACCAGACGGGTTCAGTAACAAATTTTATAAAAGATTTCACAAGGTAATTTCACCACGTTTACACAAGCTTCATACATATGCATTTAAAGAACAGACATTACCACAAACACTAGCTGAATCAACTATCACATTTATACCCAAAAAAGATAAAGAACTAGAAGACCACGGTTCCTACAAAGCAATTGCCCTGCTGAATACAAATCAGAAAATATTAGCAAAAACTTTGGCAAGAAGATTAAGTAAATACTTTAATAAATTAATACATTCGGATCAAACTGGGTTCATACCCAAGAGACATTCATTTAATAATTTGAGACGCCTTTTTAACATAATGTACTCGTACAGAACTAAAGAAGACGTCAATTATTTAATTAGATGCAGAAAAAGCATTTGACCAAGTAGCATGGAAATACCTTTTTACAGTACTGCAAAAATTTCAGATCGGAGAGAATTTTATTTCATGGATAAAATTACTATATGATAGGCCAACTGCAAGAATACTGACCAACCACATACTTTCTCCAAAATTTCAACTATCCAGGGGCAATAGACAGGGATATGCATTATCACCCCTGTTATTTGCCCTTGCGATTGAACCCTTAGCGGTAAGTATAAGAGTACATCCAAACATTTACGGCTGTAATACTAAACACTCCAATAATAAAATATCATTATATGCAGATGTATTATTATATATCACCAATTCTCAAGTTAGTATTCCAAATATATTAAATTTTATAGAGGAATTTGGTTCCTTCTCAGGATATGGAATAAACTGGAACAAAAGTGAAATTATGGCAATAAAACCTCAAGAGCTGACACACCTTTTAAAATTCCCTTTCAGAATTGCTACAGAAAAATCTACATATCTGGGTGTTCAAGTAACCAGAAAATATATTTCTTGATTCAATGCAAACTTCCCACCTTTAGTTACTAAATTAAACGCTCTTATTCAATTCTGTAAAACACTTCCGATGTCTCTAATAGGCAGAATAAATGCCATAAAAATGATTTTCCTCCCACAATTTCTCTATTTATTTCAATCAATACTGATATACTTACCTAAACATTTTTTTAAAATCTTGATTCCCAGATTACAAACTTTATCTGGGATTATAAAACACATAGAATTCATAAACGACATCCATGCAAACCAAAATAAATGGGCGGACTGGCGCTCCCCAATTTCTTATACTATTATTGGGCAACTGGCTGGATAACCCATGCCAACAGGTAGACTGGTTAAAAATGGAGAGAGAGGATTGCTCGCCTTTTAATATAGGCGCGATTCTTCTCTCCCCAATAAAGTTGAAGAACACAATATATGAGAAAAATCCGATTATTCACAGCACTTTACGAATCTGGAGACAAGTAAAATCAACTTTTATACTAAGAAATTTATCTCTTCTTTCACCAATAGCTAATAACCCGTGGTTTAAGCCATCTATTATAGATAAAACGTTTACTTGTTGGGAAAGACTAGGAATTAAAATGCTTGGAGGTCTGTACGAGACGGGAAATCTGTCATTTCAGAAATTACAGTCAAAATACAGTTTGAAAGGTAATCAATATTTTAGATATCTTCAAATTTGAGATTATTTGAAAACTTATACCCATGATTATCAAACACTGCTGCCAGATATATTAGACTAAGGTATGAATAGAAACTCAGAGTCAAACAATCTAACATCATACTTGTATAATACCCTTCTAAATATAACAATTCCATCGTCAGACGCAATTAGAAGAGAATGGGAAGAGGAATTAGGCCTACAAATTTCCAAAGACTAATGGGAAAAATATCTCTTATATATACATAATTGTTCGATTAATGTTAGACACATTTTAACTCTACTACTCAAAGACTAAACTGAATAAGATTTTTTCAAATGTTTCCCCTATTTGTGACAAATGTCTCCTTCAAAAAGCAACTACAACACATTCCTTTGCCTTGCATAAAACTACATAACTTTTGGAAAGGAATCTTTAAAATATTCTAAAAAACATTAAAAACAAAACTGGACCCCCATACCGAACTGATTATTTTCGGAACAGCAGAAGCCTGCCCTGAGCTATCACTATTTCAAACATGTTTTAATTATGGCCTGATAATGGCGAAAAAACGTATACTTAAATTTTTGAAAAATACATCTGCCCCTATTCTTAAAATGTGGATTACAAACATGTCTGAGACGCTACATCTTGAAAATATGACACTTGTCTTAGCAGGAAAATCAGAGCAATTTTCAAAGACATGGATTCCTTTCATTGATTCATTACAAGGATAGTATGGTGCAACACAACTTCAGAATCAAACCGATTTACGGACTGGGTGATGGGTGGGGAGAGAAATGAAGCAGGTATATTAACACTTTTTTCCCCCCGTATTTGTCTTTTTATTTCTTTATGTTTTTCCTATTTCTTTTACTTACTCACTCTTTGTCTGCACTCATTTGGTAGTTTAAGGGTTCTATTCTTACACATTCACGTTCTCTTTCATTTTCTTTCTTTCTTGCTCTTTATCTCTTTTTCTATTTCATCTTTGCTAAAATTAAAATTGAAGCTGTACAATAAATGTATTATGTCATATGCAGCGGTTTATACTTTTGTACATTGCTTCTAATAAAAAAAATTTTTTTTAAAGTTATTGCAAGATGAATGGAATGAAAGCTGTTTGCTGCAAATAGGCTAACACGGCATTTCCAAAGCAGTAGAGTTATTTTTCATACAGCGGCTAGTAAATAGTGGTTATTAATAAAGTGTCGTAAATTAACTTCCTTCATGTACTTCGTGATGATGCGTCGCTTGGCGTATTTTATTTGATTGGAGCATCTAGCTCTGAAAGGTTATTGCCAGATGGATGGAAATGACTGCTGTTTGCTGCCAATGGCCTTTCTTGGTAGGAGAGTTCTTTTTAACCTATGGCTATTAATTAAAAAGTAATTAGTAATAACATTTTGTAAATGATTTTTTGTGATGTATTTCATGGCGCTTTATCGATGGGGGTCATTTATTTGATTGTTGTGCCTTGCTCTGTTAGTTCATTGCATGATGAATGGAAATAAATTCTGCTTGCAGACTAATTTGGTGTTTCCAAAGTTATAGACTTATTTTTCATACAACAGCTGTTAAGTAAAATTTGGTTTGTAATAAAGCATTGCAAACAACCATTTCTGCTGTATTTGACACTGCATCGATTGGACTTGGTTGAATGATTGAAGCACCTTGCACTTGAAAGATATTGCAAGATAAATGGAAGTGAATGTTGCTTACTGTAAAATTGATAATTCAGAATGTCCAAAGCAGTAAACTATTGTTTATGATGTATTTCACGACACCCGATCAATTTGAGCCACGTAATGCATTCGATTGTAGCACCTTGCTCTTAAACGTTATTGCAAGATGAATGATGAAAGCTACTAGGCTAGTAGATGAAAGGCTAATGCAGTGTTTTGAAAGCCAAAGTGCTAATGTTCATGCAACAGCGATTAACCAAAAAGTAGATAGCAATAATGTGTTGTAAACTGTCTTTTCTGGTGTATTTCATTATGCTGCATTACCTGGAGTGATTCATTTCTTTGTAGCAAATTACACCGAAAATATATTACAAGATGATTGGAAATTAATGCTGCTTATTTAATACTGGCTAATTTGGTGTTTCCAAATCAAGAGTTATTTTTCATACGACAGCGGTTAGCTAAAAAATAGTTCGTAAAAACTTGGGGTATTCTCACTTACCTGATGTTTTTCATGACACTGCATCAATTAGAGTCATTTATTTGATTGCAGCACCTTGCTCTGCAAGGTTATTGCAAGATCAATGGAAATTAATGTTGTCTGATGCAAACAGGCTAGTTCAATGTCTCCAAAGCAGTAGATAGACGAGAAGACATGTTTTGTGCCTATCTGCAAACTGGCTAATTCAGTATGTCCAAAATAGTAGAGTTATTCATCATACAATGGCCATTGTCTAAAAATTAATTACCAGTGAACAAACATGTATTTGACAATGCATGTTGACAGTGCTTGCAAAGGTTTTCATACCCTTGAACCACATTTTGTCACCTTACAACCACAAATGTAAATGTATTTTATTGGGATTTTTGTGATAGACCAACACAAAGTGGTGCGTCATTGTGAAGTGGAAGGAAAATGATACATGGGTTTCAATTTTTTTTTACAAATAAAAAACTGAAAATGTGGCGTGCAAAAGTATTCAGCCCCCTTTACTCTGATACCCCTAAATAAAATCCAGTGCAACCAATTGCCTTCAGAAGTCACCTAATTAGTAAATAGAGTACACTTGTGTGTAATCTAATCTCCGTATCAATACAGCTGTTCTGTGAAGGCCTCAGGGGTTTGTTAGAGAACATTAATGAAAAAACAGCATCATGAAACCCAAGGAACACACCAGACAAGTCAGGGATAAAGAAGTTTAAAGCAGGGTTAGGTTATAAAAAAATGTCCCATGCTTTGAACATCTCACGAGGCGCAGTTCAATCCATCATCCGAAAATGGAAAGAGTATGGCACAACTGCAAACCTACCAAGACATGGCCGTCCACCTAAACTGACAGGCCAGGCAAGGAGATCAGAGAAGCAGCCAAGAGGCCCATGGTAACTCTGGAGGAGCTCGGGTGGGAGAATCTGTCCACAGGACAACTATTAGTCGTGCACTCCAAAAATCGGGCCTTTATGGAAGAGTGGCAAGAAGAAAGCCATTGTTGAAACAAAGCCATAAGAAGTCCCGTTTGCAGTTTGCCACAAGCGATGTGGGGGACACAGCAAACATGTGGGGGAAGGTGCTCTGGTCTGATGAGACCAAAATTGAAGTTTTTTACCTAAATGCAAAATGCTATGTGTGGCGGAAAACTAACACTGCACACCACCCTGAACACACCATCCCCACTATGAAACATGGTGGTGGCAGCATCATGCTGTGGTGATGCTTTTCTTCAGCAGGGACAGGGAAGCTGGTCAGAGTTGATGGGAAGATGGATGGAGCCAAATACAGGGCAATCTTGGAAGAAAACCTGTTAGAGTCTGCAAAAGACTTGACACTGGGGCGGAGGTTTACCTTCCAGCAGGACAATGACTCTAAACAGACATCCAGAGCTACAATGATTGGTTTAGATCAAAGCATATTCATGTGTTAGAATGGCCCAGTCAAAGTCCAGACCTAAATCCAATTGAGAATCTCTGGCAAGATTTGAAAATTGCTGTTCACAGATGTTCTCCATCCAATCTGACTGAGCTAGAGCTATTTTGCAAAGAAGAATGGGCAAAAATTTCAGTCTCTAGATGTGCAAAGCTGGTAGAAACATACCCCAAAAGACTTGCAGCTGTAATTGCAGCGAAAGGTGGTTCTACAAAGTATTGACTCAGGGGGGCAGAATACTTTTGCACGCCACACTTGTCAGTTTTTTATTTGTAATAAAATTTGGAAACCATGTATCATTTTCCTTCCTTTTTTAATTTTTTTTATAGAGGCCATATGTATTACAAATAATATGATAATTTTTTCAGGTATACATATTACATCTTTCCAAAATTATATAAATATTACCAAGCCATATATAGGCCTCAATTTTTTTTTAATAGTGTGAAGAAGAAAAAAGTGAAGAAAGAATAGAGATTAATTTAAAGAGTGTGATTATAATTTTGATTAGAAGAGAAAAAGAGAGAAAAAAAAGGGGGAAAAAAACCCAAAAAAAACATATAGCTAATAAACAATTATTATACTTAAAAATAAAAAAAAGTATACATCTTGACAATGAATGGAACAATTTATAATTATAATATATAGAGACAAGTATATAAATCTCAGATTAAACATTTTTGTTTGATTTTACCACCGGGTACTTGTTGAGTTTCAATGCTGAGCCCAGCTACCCCTTCATATAAACAGTGAATGGAGACCATATTTGTTTGAAAAGCTCGTGTTTATCCATTAGGATAAATCTAATTCTCATCAATTTCAACATCTCCAACATTTCCACTGTCCACATTTTAATTGTAGGGGATAATGGTCCCTTCCAAAATTTTAATATTAATTTTTTTCCAATTATTAAACAATAATCCAGAAAGTTTATTTGATTTGCTGTTAATGTTTGATTTGAATCTGAAACACCAAATATTATTAATTTTGGGTCAGGAATTAATGTGATCTTAAGAACTATGGAAATAATTTTGAAAATCTCAGTCCAATAACTATTAAGTTTTGTACATATTGCAAAACTATGTTAAATCAGCTTCTATGTGCTGACATTTATAACACAATGGTGATATATTAGGAAAAATTCTATTTAATTTCTTTTTTGAGTAATGTAATCTATGTAATACTTTGAATTGTATCAAAGTATGTCTGGCATTTAACGAACAGCGATGTATTCGTTGTAAGCTTTCTTCCCAAAAATCTTCTAATATCGGTAAACCAGTTTCATTTTCCCATTTTTGTCGAAATGATTCTGTTGTTGGTATTTCCCTGTCCAAAAGAATGTTTTATTTATATATATATATATTTAATTATTTTTTCTGTATTTGGATGCTTATTAAGTACTTCATCCAGTAAACCTGGATCTCTATTTCTATAATCTTGCGTATTTGATTTGACATAATCTCTGATTTGTAAATATCTAAATAAGTTATTTGCCTGCAATCCATAAATCTCTTTCAACTCCTGAAATGAGAGAAATTTCCCATTCCTGTAAAGATGTTCTATCCTTATAATTGCTAAATTTTTCCAATGTCTAAACCCCACATCCAATGTCGAGGTCTTAAACAGAGGATTATTCATAATTGGTAAACAAAGCGGCATAGTTTCTAAATGTAAAGTCTTAACAATTTGTTTCCAAATACGTATATTATTTAAAATTATAGGATTTTCCTTATGTTCTTTTTGTACCACCCTTGGAGCAAGGAGTATTGTACTTATATCGAAGGGTAAACAATCTTCCTTTTCTATTCTTAACCAAACTGGGTCCTGTTCCATATGTAGCAACCAAAAATTATAGTTCTTAATCTGAACCGCCCAAAAATAATATAAAAAATTAGGTAGAGCTAGGCCACCATTTATCTTAGATTTACATAAGTGTTTTTTACTTATTCTGTGATTTTTACAATCCCAAATAAAGCTGTTGACAATGAAATCAATTATAAAAAAAAAATAAAAAAATTTTAGGAAGATATAGCGGGATGGCTTGAAATAAATATAGTAATTGTGGCAAAAAAATCATTTTAATGGCATTTATTCTACCAATCATTGATATTGGTAATGTTTTCCAATATAAGATATTTTTTAGTTTATTTAGTAATTGGGGGAAATTTGATTTAAATAGAGCATTATAAGATTTTGGTACATTAATTCCAAGATATTTAATTTGATTATTAACTATTTTAAATGGAAATTTTTGTAATTTATTCAATTTTATTCCTGTTATAGGCATAATTTCACTTTTATTCCAATTAATTCTATATCCTGGGAACATACTAAATTCAGTTATAACATCAAGTAATTTAGGAATACTAATCTCCAGTTTTGTTATGTATATCAAGACATCGTCTGCGTATAAAGATATTTTGTTAATTGTGGTTTTGGTATTGTATCCATAAATTTCTGGTTCTGATCTAATCCTCTCGGCTAATAATTCTATAGCGAGTGCAAATAATAAAGGTGATAACGGACAACCTTGTCTACAACCCCTAGAAAGATTACATTTTGCTGATAACATTTGATTTGTTAGGATTCTTGCTGTTGGGCCAGAGTATAAAATTCTAACCCATTTGCAAAATCCTTCTCCCAGTTGAAATTTCTGCATTATCCTAAATAAGTAAGGCCATTCGACCTGGTCAAATGCCTTTTCTGCATTCAGGGATATAACTGCTAATTCAATATCATTCACTCTTTTTGAATATATGATATTGAATAGGCATCTTAAATTATAAGTGGAATATCGTTTAGGAATAAAGCCTGTTTGATCATGATGTATTAATTTATTGATCACTAAACTTAACCTTCGAGATAAAATTTTAGTTAATATTTTTTGATTTGTATTTAGAAGAGCTATTGTTCGATATGATCCTGGATCTTCTAGATCTTTATCTGCTTTAGGAATAAGTGTAATTGTGGATTCTTTTAGAGTTTCTGGAAACTGTTCTTGCTCATAGGCATCTTTATATATATTTTGTAGCCGTGGGGCAATCAAATCATGAAACTTCTTATAAAATTCAACACCTAAACCGTCGAGGCCAGCAGCTTTACCGTTCTTCAATGATCTAATTGATTCCTCAATATCTTTTGCTGATATTTCAGCATCTAATAATTCTCTACCTTCCTGATGTAATCCATTAATATGACATTCCTGTAGGAATGCTTCCATTCCATCGGATTGATCCATCACTTTTGATGTGTAAAGTTTTTGATAGTATTGTTGGAATCTATCATTAACATCTTTTGGTAAAGTTAATATTTCTCCTTGTTCAGATCTAACCTTATATCATTTTTTCTTCATCTGATTTTCTTAGTTGACGAGCTAACAATTTATGTGGTTTATCCCCGAATTCAAAATATACTTGTTTAGTCTGTTGAAAAAGTTTAATAACATACTTTGATTGTATCTCATTTAACTTATATTTTAATGTTGCAATTTTATTATGTATAACCCTAGATGGAGACACAGCATTTTCCATGTCCAATTGCCTTATTTCATTTTCCAAATTCTGTTGAAACTTTCGATTTTCCTTATTAAGATGTGCCTGCGCAGATATTAGAGCACCACGTATAAAAGCTTTAAATGTGTCCCATAAAAGAGCCGATGAAATTCCAGGTTTATCATCAGTCTCAAAGAATAGTTCAATCTGTTTAACCAGATAATCATAACAAGCCTTATCATTTAATATTTGAGGATTGAGTCTCCATTGCGAATATCTATTAGTTATACCCTTTAAATTAATCTTGAATGTTAATGGAGCATGATCCGAAATAATAATATTATGATATTTTGAGTCATACATAAATGGGACAAGCTTTGAATCTATTAGAAAATAATCTATCCTAGAATAAGTTCCAAATACCGGAGAGTAAAATGAGTATTCTCGACCATTGGGATTATCATTTCTCCAAATATCCTAGACATTAGCTGAACTAATAAACTAATTTCTGAATTCACTTGATTTAGATATAGCCTTCCTTTTAGTTGATGATCTATCTAAATAATTATCAAAAGTGCAGTTTAAGTCGCCCCCGATTATTAAATTGTGCTGTGTAACTATAGGAATAGTGTTGAATATTTTCTTAAAAAACAACGGATTATCAAAATTAGGTCCATATATATTCATAAGTACAACCTTCTTCGAGTATAATTCACCAGTGACTATTATGTATCTACCTTCAGGATCTTCTATTATTGAACTATGTTTAAATTGAATACCCTTACGAATAAGTATAGCAACTCCTCGAGATTTATGAGTAAATGATGAATGGTACACTCTAGAAATCCAATTTGCCGTTAATCTATGTTGTGCGTCCTTTTTTAAATGGGTATCTTGAAGATAAATTATATCTGATTTCATTCTATTTAACTGCGCCAAAACCTTACCTCTTTTAATTGGTTCATTAATACCTTTTATATTCCAACTACAGAAGGTGATTCCATCACCCCCCTTTTTCCTGTTAATGTCTTGCATTTTAGTATAATGGTGGATTATAATGAGGTAGATGTCTCAGCATATTCATCCCAATTTCATACCCTAGTTTGTGATCAACAAATGCTAATACTAATAACTTTATCTGACATGCGTATCTCCTCCAGTCTACTGTATAATACCATTCATAAGTAAAATAATATAATTCAATGCATAACATATAAAAAACAATATAAAAATAAAAAAAGTTAATAATATTAGTAGAAAAGTGCAGGAAAAAAAAGTGACTATTACTGTGTTAAGTGTGATTAGTGTAAGCCACACTAGCGTGGCTATTAATCTACGGACTTCCGTTGGGGGAAAAAAAAAGACGTTTATAATTCCAGCTCTGTAAATGCCTTAAGGGCAATATATTTAAGGGTGGGGCGTTAAATTTCTATACTTATTAATGCTTTGTTATTTTAAATACTACTATCGATTTAAATTGTTTAAGGAGGAGTA
Source organism: Raja brachyura (assembly GCA_963514005.1). The sequence continues at coordinate 47,186,743 of OY740798.1, read as the reverse complement.
ACATACATTTGTAAGTAATGATTAGTACTAAACTAATACTATTGTATATTAATTTATTATTAATAATCATTAAGCTCTCCATGTCCAATGATTTTAAAAGTTCATCATTCTTCCTCCTTCTCGCTGGGTAAACATCGGCATCAGGTAAGTGTTGAATATAATTCAAGTTCTTTATTCTTCATCCTCATCTTCTTCTCTCTGTGTTCCCTCGGCTTCTCCTTCATCTTCCTCTTCCAGCTCCTTCTCGATATTACGAGCGAACTCAAGAGCCTCGGTATGCTTGATGAAGTGGTGCTCTTTATTATCATAGCTTACTTGTAGTGTGGCAGGATACATCAACCATATTTCAGGCCCTTTATATGCTTAAGGATATGTCTTGTTTCAGTAAATAAGGCTCTTCTCTTGGCCACTTCCGCAGGATAATCTCTGAATATGCTGATCTTGTCGCCATCATAAAACAGATTCTTTCGAATTATTATCTTCATCATATCTTCCAAAACATGATCGTAGACCACCTTCACGATCAGTTGTCTTGGTGGTGAGCCCGTCTTTGGGCGTCGTCTCAGTGCCCTGTGCACTCGGCCAAGCAGGGGTGCTTGCTCCAGGTTCAAGACATTTTTCAGAAGATTTGCAGCAAATTTCTGGTGTCCTGTACTCCCTCCTTGCCTTCACGCACGCCCACAATACACAAGTTCTGGCGCCTTTGCCTTCCCTCCAAGTCAATACATTTCTCAGTTATTTTATTCAATAAATCTGTTAAACGCTTGTTCTCGGAGAGAAGTTTCTCATTCGCCTTAGCACTTGAGTCAGCAATACTGGTCAGTTCCTTTATTGCTTCGTGTTGTTGATCAAGTGATCTTATAATAGGTTCCAACTTAAGATAACCACAAGTTCCACACCACCAACTTTGTGATTTACTTCATCCATCTGTTGTTTTAGATCAGCATCTGCTTTTTTCTTCCATTCATCCATCATAATTTTTACTGTAGTTATAACTTCTTTTTTCAATTCATCTTTAACTTGTTCTTTAAATAATTCAATATCAGATCTGAGTAACTTAAACTCTTCTTTATATTCTTTTTTCATTTTTTTAAAGTCACCCATCATGGTAGTTTTCAGATCTTCCATTTCAGATTTCTTCCTTGGGATATCTTCCAGAGAGCCAGTCAAACTCGAGGCCGAGGCTTCAGCTGGGCCTACTTTTTTCGGCACTTTTTTTCAGTTTGGGGGGGGGGTTCTTTGAGTTGACATTAACGTCGGTAAAGTCGCGCGCCTGATGACGTCACAGACCTTATCTAGCTGCCGGTGCCATTCACAGACGTTCCTTTCTGGTGAGTAGCTTTAAATAACCCCGTTTTCTCCCGTTTTTAATGCAATTTTTATGGAGCTGGATGGCACGAGTTCCTCCTACTCCATAGTGCCACCGGACGTTCCATCATTTTCCTTCCACTTCACAATTATGCACCACTTTGTGTTGGTCTATCACATAAAATCCCAATAAAATACATTTACGTTTGTGATTGTAACGTGACAAAATGTGGAAAAGTTCAAGGGGTATGAGAACTTTTGGAAGCCACTGTATATTGGACTCCATTGAATTATTGTAACAAATTTCCCTGGCAGGTTATTGCAAGATAACTGGAAAGGAATACTGTGGGTGCAAAAATCCCAGTGTTTCTGTATAACCGAAGAGCTATGTTTTATACGACTAACAGTAATTTATTATAACATATTGTAAACTAACCTTTCTAATGTATTTCATGACATTGCATTGATTTGCGTCAATTATTTGATTGTAGCAGCTTCCACTGTGAAGTTATTGCAATAAAAAGTGAAAGCTGTATTCTTCAAATAGGGTAATTCTGTGTTTCTAAAAGGAGTAGCGATATATTTCATACAACAGCGATTCACTAAAACATAGTTACAGTATAACGTGTTGTAAATGAACTTTTGTGGTGTATTTCATGATGCTGAATTGATAGGATGCATTTATTTGATTGTAGCATCTTGCCCAGAAAAGTCATTCCACGATGAATGGAATTGTTGCTTGCAACAAACAGGCTACTTCAGTCTGTCTGAGGCAGCAGAGTTATTTTTATACAATGGAGATTAATTAAAAGTTAGTTTGTTATAACATGTTGTAACCTACATTTTCTGATATAATGCATGCCACTTCATTGGTTGGAGTCATTGATCTGAATGTAGCACCGTGCTCTGAAAAGTTGCAAACAAACATTTCTGATGTATTTGATGAAGTGGCATCAATCTCTTACATTGACGGAGATCGCCTATCCTGATGATATCCTATTTCATCTGAAGTGTAGGATTAAATCAGCATTCATGCAAAACCGGTTCCACAAACAAGTAACAGTCTTCTCACTCTCACTTCAACGAAAGCATGCAACTCATAATACTTTGATACACCCAAATATGTTAATACATTGTTCATCAATTCAACACATACTGAAGAACAGTCACAATCCAAAACACACATTTAGACATTTCTATATCCCTCTTGACTCTCTCTCTCTCCCTCTTAGACACTGCTCATAGATTCAAAGTGTAAGCTACATTCCACATTCCCTTTCCTCCTTTCCAACATACACAAATTTTATCTGAGAGCAGTGCTGCCAGTGGCCCATCAAAGCATCATGGCGCAGCCCTCTAGTTTTCATAGTTATTTTTGCATATACGACGGCGTTGCCCTTGTCTGACAAGACCGTTCTGTCTACTAGAATCTTTGGTTCTGTGGGGACCAGGATAAAGAATTTTCAAGCTGCCTTGCAGGCAGTATTGTCATCTAGGGCATTCCCCTGGGAGACTGTTTGTCGGCCCACTCATATAGGCATCACACTTAATAATGGCCAGGTGCAGTGTGAGGACTGAGGCCTGCAGTGCGCCTATCATTGTCTTTAAGTTGTGAAAGCATTGTCTTTAAGTTGTGAATGTCTTGTCAGAATGTGAGTGTTAAAATGAGATGGATTACTCTGCTAGGAATGGGCGGGCAATATTCACAGTGGGATGGTCCAATTCCCTGTCAGTCAACATCCTGGGTGCTGTGATTGGACATTGACCCAGATTGTGATTAGTCAGACTCCCTGTCATTCCAGGTCTTGCCACACCCCACACCCATCAATCTCCACAAACAAAGACGCACACGCTCCTCTATGTTTCTATTCAGCAGAAGCGAGCTTGCTGCTCTGTGCCAAACGTTATTCAAAGTTTGAAGGCAAGTTTGTTTCAAACAAAAGTACAGGCTGTTGGCTGGGGTTTAAAGGTCTTGAGCAGCCTCATAGATGTTGCGCCAATGACTAGTGGACAAAGCTTAGTGAAGAAATACAGATGGCCGCCATAACAGGGAATGTCAGGGAAATATACAATGGCATTAAGAAGGCATTAGGACCAGTCCAGAGCAAGAGAGCCCCCCTCAAATCCTCCACTGGGGAAGTAATCACAGACGAATGGCAGCAGATGGAGAGATGGGTGAACACTACTCCGACCTCTACTTGAGAGAGAACACTGTGTCCACCTCAGCCCTTGATGTCATCGAGTGCCTGCCGACCATGGGTGAGTTAGACGCAGAGCCGACGGTAGAAGAGCTCGGCAAGGCCATTGACAGCCTGGCCTCGGGCAAGGCCCCAGGCAGCGACGGGATTCCCCCTGACCTGATCAAGCATTGCAAAACTACCTTACTGCTTCCATTGTATGAGGTCCTCTGCCAGTGCTGGCAAGAAGGAGCTGTACCGCAGGACATGAGGGATGCCACGATCATTACCCTCTACAGGAACAAGAGTGAGAGAAGCGACTGCAACAACTACAGAGGCATCTCTCTCCTCACCATCGTCGGCAAGGTCTTTGCTTGGGTCATCTTGATCCACCTGCAGAAGCTGGCAGAGCGTGTCTACCCAGAGTCACAATGTGGTTTCCGAGCTGGAAGGTCAACAGTAAAAATGGTTTTCTCCTTTTGCCAGATCCAGGAGAAGTGCAGAGATCAGCAGATTCCCCGGTATGTTGCTTTCATTGACCTCACCATAGCGTTCGACCTCATCAGGCCCTATCAAAGATCAGCTACCCACCAAAACTGCAGAGCATGATAGAATCCTTCAACACCAACACGAAGGGGACAGTGCAGTTCAACGGCAACTTCCTGGAGCCCAACTTCCACAGTGGTGTCAAACAAGGCTACGTCCTCGCTCCCACACTCTTTGGGATTTTCTTCACTCTGCACCTGAAACATGCCTTTGGCACTGCAACAGAGGGGAACTACCTGCGTGCTAGAACAGATGGCAGGCTCTTCAACCCCACCCGCCTCAGAGCAAAGACAAAAGTACATGAAGCTCTCATCAGAGACATGTTGTTTGCCGAAGAGTCTGCACTTGTGTCCCACACACAGCAGGAAATACAGTCATTGATGGACTGCTTCTATCGGGCATGCAAGGACTTCGGGCTGACCATCAGCTTGAAGAAGATGAGCGTCTTGGGGCAGGATACAGAGGCGCCGCCTGTCATCACCATCAATGACTACGAACTTGATGCCGTCCATCAGTTCACGTACCTCGGCTCCACCATCACCAACAACCTCTCCTTGGACACACAGATTGATAAGAGGATCGGGAAGGCAGCTACAACTCTCTCTCGTCTCACAACTCGAGTGTGGACCAACCCAAAGTTGTCAGCGAAGACAAAGATAGCAGTCTACAATGCCCGTGTCATCAGCACGCTGCTGTACGGCAGTGAGACATGGACTACATATGCCAGGCAGGAGAGAAGACTCAACACCTTCCACCTGAGAAGCATCCGCCGTATCCTGGCAAGACAGTGTCCAACGGCGAGATCCTGTCTCACGCTGGCCTTCCCTGTATGTACACTGTACTCGGGCAGCGCAGACTGTGGTGGCTGGGCCATGTCCACTGCATGGAGGATGGCCGTATTCCAAAAGACATCCTCTATGGAGAACTGACATCTGGAAGGAGAACCATTGGCCGACCCCAGCTACATTACAAGGATGTCTGTAAGAGAGATATATTAAGGTGCTAGACATTGAAGTGGTGTCTTGGGAGAGCCTTGCAGCTGACCGCACGAGGTGGAGATGTACCCTGAACCAACATCTCAAAACAGGGGAAGTGAAACTGTTGACCGCAGCAGCACACAAGCGGGCACACAGAAAGGAGCGCAGCAACTTCAACAAAATAGAGACCACACACAAATGTGACCTTTGCAACAGAGACTGTCACTCCTGCATTGGTCTCTTCAGCCACAAGTGATGCTGCTCTAGCCGAGGTTTCGAGCAAGCAGCCAACAACTAGGATGCATCACCTATGGTTATTCATGACCGAGGGGGGGCCTACGAGCAGCCTCAATTCTCATGCTTCTTTTTCTTCTGGTTTGTCGGATGTTTCTCTCTCTGGTGCTCTGTGTTGTTTAACCCTCTCACTGCTGGCTGGATTCAATACTGCTCCTTCCTCTTCTGCCCCAGCCCTTTCCCTTTTTTTTCATCTGTCTTTTCAGTCTCCAAGTCGCTATCAGCATCATTTTCGTCTGGGGGTGCCTTCCCTTTAGGGGTACTGGAGCCTCTCCCCCCCCCCCCCCAACACCCCCACTGAATCTTATATGGGGGAAGGTGGTCTACACTATTCCCAAATTTGTTCCTCATTCCCCACCGATCATTCATCTCCCCTCTTCTATAAACAGGGTCGCCATGCCAGACAGGGGGTCTCCTGAGAAATTACCAGTACTGGGTTTGTTCTTAACTACTAATTGTTAAGTCTTAAGTCGAAACTCTTCTTATCAGCACTTTCTTTCTCTGACTTGGTCCTTAACAATTTGCAATTTTATATTACCTAATTATTCCCTATTCTTCCTGACTTTACCTGTTCTGCCCAGACAGACACCTTATTCTTCTTAAGGGTGGTATCCACAGAATGCCTTGTCCATTCAGACCCCTTTCTCTTCTCAGGGCGGTATCCACAAGGTCCATTCTTATCACACAGAATCTACTTTCTCACATTAATTAATTTCTACTTGACCTTCTGCACAGTATTCTTGAGTAATCCTCCGGGTCTCCTCTTAAAATTTAGTTACATATTCTTTGGATTGGAGAGGCCCTCTGACTGCCTCGACGCTTCTGTGTCCCCCCCAGTGGTTTCCCATTTACCATAGGTTATTAGTCCAAATGAAGCGGAAAACAGCCTATCTTTTTGCGGGTGGCCACCCTTGTCCTGTTGTCCCTGGGAGTCACTGAGGAGCTGGGAAGTGCCCTTGGCTGCTCATTCTTTATTGAACGGACCTCTTTTTGATCCTGCTGACTGCGGCTGATTTGCAAATCAAGGCTGGGACAATCAAAGAGTCATTTGCATGACTGCACTTTTAGACCAAGAGCTGCTTCTTTTTATGGCATGTTTAACTCTGTATGTCTCACCCCCGGTACATTTCCATACCCAATCACTTGAAGACATTCCCTTATCGATAACCAATTACCTGCATCCAGTATTTCTCCTCCTTCCCGGTTATTTGCATTCCGTAATTCCTATTTAAACAACATGACTTCCCCTTTCTTGGGCTCCCTTATTTCTCTTAGCTAGGGCTTGATACAGAGTTACAAAGGTCATATATCTGTTACAAATGATTTACGCTAATTGCTGCAAGAGAAAACCCAAAGCTTACCGCTCCCTCCACAACTCCCTTGTCAATTCTTCCCTTCCCTCCCGCTCCACCCCTTCCCCGGGCACTTTCCCTTGCAACCGCAAGAGATGCTACACTTGTCCCTTCACCTCCCCCATCCACTCCTTTCAGGGACCCAAGCAGTCCTTCCAAGTCCGACAGAGGTTCACCTGCACCTCCTCCAACCTCATCTACTGCATCCGTTGCTCCAGATGCCAGCTGATCTATATCGGTGAGACCAAGCGGAGGCTTGGCGATCGTTTCGCCGAACACCTCCGCTCGGTCCGCAATAACCAACCCGACCTCCCTGTGGCTCAGCACTTCAACTCCCCCTCCCATTCCGTATCCGACATCTCGGTCCTGGGCCTCCTCCACGGCCAGAGTGAGCAACACCGCAAGTTGGAGGAACAGCACCTCATATTCCGCTTGGGGAGTCTGCATTCTCTGGGCTTAAACATTGAATTTTCTCAATTCTGTTAACCCTGGCTGCCACCTCCCCTTCCCACCTCTCCCTCAGCCCTCGGGCTCTGGCATTCCTTCTCTCTCTATCTCTCCCCCACCCAAGTCGCACTAGCTTCTCATTTTCACACTACAAACAGCTTACAATGACCTGTTTCCTTTATCATCGATACTTTTTTGCATATCTTTCATTCATTGTTCTTTATCTCTCCACATCACCGTCTATATCTCTCGTTTCCCTGATCCCTGACCAGTCTGAAGAAGAGTCTTGACCCGAAACGTTGCCTATCTCTTTCGCTCCTTAGATGCTGCTGCACCCACTGAGTTTCTCCAGCTTTTTGTGTAACCCTCGATTCTCCAGCATCTGCAGTTCCTTCTTTAACACTTACTCCCCTATCTTGGGCCTCCTTTATCTCTTATAAATACAATCAAACCAGAATACAAGCCCTTCACATAGAGCACAAACAGGCAGGGTTTCCTAAGTTTTAAAATACAAAGAATAATAGTTAAATATCTCAAGTATTAAAGCACCAAGGATATATAAAAAATATAAAGATACAATACTGATTTCTGTACTCCCATATAAACTTCCATAAAACCTTGACTGGAAGATGAATGGAAGTGAATTTTGCTCGCTGGAAACACTCTAATTCAGTGTCGACACGTGAGGTCTGCTGTGTGATTTTACTAGGTTATATGCAAAACAAAACATTTCACTGTACCAATATAATACAATAAAGTATCACTGAATCATTGAATCACATTTAAACATTAAATTGAATCATTGAATGTTAATTACTGCAAACTGGATAATTCAATGTCTCCATGGCAAGGAGACATTTGTCATATAACGGCTGCTAACTAAAAAAGGTCCTCAGTTATAACATGTTATAAACTAACTTTTCTGATGTATTTCATGACGCTGCATCCATTGGAATCATTTATTTGATAGGGTTGGGAGATTGCAACCTTCACGTGGTCCACCCTGTTTCGACGAATACAATCAACCTGGCGTGCACAAACAGAAGATCAAACGGAACAAGTTGTCTTACAACTTTAGCCTGTGAACGCCATACGCAAGAAGAAGAAGATGTGTTTGATTGTAGCACCTTGCTCTGGGTGCAGGCCAGTGCACCCAGCTGTAATGTTGTAATTCATGAATCTCTGAATTGTTTTGTAGATGTGAGCTAAAAGATTGATGAGGGCAGAGATGCAGATGTATATGTGTGGCATTCAACAATGTTTCGCATGGTTGGCTGTGCTGGAAGTTTAGATCGCTTGAGATCCAAGGAGAGATAGCAGAATGAATGGAAAATTGGCTACATGGCAGAAAGAAGAGTGTGCTGGTGGAAGGAAGATTTTTGACTGGAGGTATGTGACAAGTGGTGTTCCTCAGTGTTCCGTGCTGGGTCCATTACTGTTTAAAGCAAAGTATCCTTTATTGTCATTCAGACATTTCAGTCTGAATGAAATTGTAAACCTTTCAGTCATAACATAGAATAAAATAACAAAACACACACTTAACATAGTTTAACATTCACCACAGTGAGTCTACCAGGCACTCCCTCACTGCGATGGAAGGCAAAAATCTTCTTAAAGTCCTAGTCTCTTCCCTCCTTGTTCTCCCTCTGCGTTGAGGCGATCTAGGCTTCCGATGTTGGGATCCCGCCGGTGATGGTAAGTCCAGCGGCCGCATCTGAGGTCCACGAACGGGCTGGTTCAAACTCCGCGCCCGGGGCGGTCAAAGCTGCCGAAGCTGCCACCCTCCAGTCCAGCGGACGAAGCTGTCGTTGCGGGAGCTCCGGAGAACCGGTCACCAACCTGAGACCTGCGAGCTCCCGACGATGTCGTCCACAGGGCCCGCGTCCGAGTCGCCGAAGTCGGGTCGCCGACGCCACCACAGCCACGAAGTCGGCCAGCCTCGTGTTGATAAGTCCAGGCTCTGCCTCCGGAGCCTCGAGGTTGGTCCCAGTTGGAGGTCGCCAGCTCCGCGATTAGGCCTACGCGCAGACGGGGGATACGACAAGAAAAGGTCCCATCCCCCCCGAAGGAGGAGACTAAAAAACAGTTCCCCCACCACCCCATCCCCCCCACACACATACACAACTAAAATAAACAAAATTAAAGTGAAATAAAGAAAAGGCAGACGGACTGCAGGTGAGCTTGGGCAGTGCCACCACTTCCGGTATGTTATGTATATCAATTATTTGATATATTTCGCAACATTTAAGAACCATTTAGACAGGTACATGGATAGGATACGTTTAGAACGGATATGGGCCAAAAGCAGCAGATGGGTCACGTTTAGATAGGGCATGTTTGGTCAGCGTGAGCAACTTCGAGCCGCTGGGCCTGTTTCCATGCGGAATAACTCTATGAGTCTCGGACTAAGACAAATGGTAATGAATGATGCTTGCTAAAAACAGGCTACTTTGGTGTGTCCTCGGGAGTAGATATATTTTTTGCACACAAAGGCGATTACGAAAGATAGTTCGTAACAAAATGTCACAAACGAACATTTCTGATGTATTTCATGACACTGCATCGATCAGTCATTTATTTGATTGTTCTAGCACCTTGTTCTGAAAAGCTATTGGAAGATGAATGGAAATGAATGTTGCTTGCGGCAAACGGACTAATTCAGAGTTTCCAAAGCAGTAGTTATTTACCATACAAAGCTGTTAAATAAAAAGTAGTTAGGAATAACGTGATGTAAAATAACTTTTTGGATCAAGGAGGTATGGAGGAGTTGTGTGAAAGGCATAAGCAGCTGGGAACATGTATCCCTGGAGGAGCTAAGGAGCAAGCTATAAACAGTGATGGAAATGTGTGTGTAGGGGGAGGGAGGGGGGGGGGGGGGTACGCAGGGGGACGGCATTCCCCTAATTTCCAGTTTCCAGTTCCTGTGCGGGAATTCGCCACTTTATCCTGCACTACTCAATCCAAGGGCGAGCGAACGAGCGGATAAACGGACAAAGCAACCATAGCGGAATATATGACATTTCGGGTCGAGACCCTTCTTCAAACTGTGTCAGGGGAAAGAGGAACAAGAAATATAGACGATACTAAAGATAAATGAATGGAATATATACCTATACTTCCCGTTTCCCTTTCCCTTGACTGTCAGTCTGCAGAAGGGTCTCGATCCGAAATGTCACCTATTCCGCACTATGATCGTTGTTTTCGTCCGTCTGTCCGCGCGCGTTTGCTCGCTCTTGGTGCCGGCGCTTCTCCCCTCAGACTCCTCCAAACACACACAAACACGCACACACACACACACACACACGCACACGCACGCACACGCACACGCACACACACACACACACACACACACACACACACACACACACACACACACACAGCATGTCCGGCAGATCGGTGCCGAATCACTCTGTGTTCCTCCAGCACTCTGTGTTTTTTGTTTAGCTCTGGAGTTGAAGGTGGGCATGGGGGGGGCTGGGGTGGCTCAGCGGGCCGGGCGGCGGCTCTGGGGAGTGGGTGGCATTTCGGGTCGAGACCCTTCTGCAGACAATCACAAGTACTCGCACCGACGAGAGTGATGTACTCTCACCGAAGAAGGGTCTTCTCTCCAAAGTCGCTGCCTGTCCCGCTGAGTTACTCCAGCTTTACGTCTAACTTCAATTTCAAGAGTTAAATAATAAACACAAGTGCTGGAGGAACTTAGCAGGCTAGCCGGCATCTGAGGTGGGAATGGATTAGGAGTTGTTTCAGGCCAGGGTTCTTCTTCAATAGGAAGGAACAGCAGATCAAAGATACTGGAGCAGACTTTGCTGCAGATCAGGCATGATATTCTTCCGATTTAAATCGTAATTCCGATTTTATTGTTTTCCTATTTTCAATTTTTTGTGCCCGATTATTTGGTGGCCAATCAACTGCTAAGGAGGTTGCGTTCAATCAGCGACCAGATTCCCTTAAAATTCCCATCCAATCAACAAATCGGTTTCCTCGTCGCCATCGCCAAGGGCATTGTGACCAATCACATAATGCACTGGTCACTCGGTGGCCAATCAGACACACTCCTAGGGGCCTTTTGGTCAATCGTCGACCTGCTTCCCTCACCGAAGCAGACGATGGCTGCATCCAACAGAGAGAGAGAGAGATGCAAGAAAGCAGCTATGGCATGATACACAATAAACTATATTATAAACACACAATAAACAAGTTATGCATTCTTGTACTCTTACATGGGTATGACAGCACAACCTGTTACCAAGACCAGGGAACTGGGTCTCTGCACATCCCTTTGCAACTGCATTCTCGACTTCCTCATCAACAGACCACAACCAGTAGAAATTGGCAACAACACTCTTCCCCGCTAACCATCAGAACAGGGGCACTTAAAGGCTTTGTTTAGTCCATGCTTACATTTGCAAATGATGTAACAGTTGTTGGACAAACTACCGGCAATGATGAATCAGATTGTAGGAGGATGATGGATCATCTGATTGAATGGTGCCCGCACAACAACTTTGCTTTATATGTCAGTAAGACTAAGGAACTGATTGTTGAATTTTGAAGATGAAGACCGAGAATCCACCAACAAGTCAATGGTGGGGAAAGTCAACAATTTCAGGTTAGTGGACAGGCATATCTCGGAAGATTTACCATTGTCCAGTGCAATGATGCAATCATACAGAAAGCCCATGCATGCCTCTACTTCCTCGTAATATTGAGAAGATTCGGAATGCCATAAATACTCTGTTGAACCGCTATAAGTGTATGGTCGAAAGCATTTTGACTGGATGCAACATGGCCTGGTTTGGGCCATGAACGCTCAGGATAGAAACAAATTACAAAATGTGGCAGACACTCCTCAGTCCATCAGGGACAGATTTAGTTCCTTATACCTCATATTTATTTCCCGTTATTCAAGGGATCTGTAGGAGAAGCGGCCTCAAAAAGGCAATGAGCACCATCTAGGACCTCACCACCTTCGTCACGCTCTCATTTTAGTCCTGCCATCATGATGAAGGTATATGTCTGAAAACGCTGACCTCCTGTTTCAGAAACCACTTCTTCCCACCAACCATCAGGCTCTTAAACAACACAAGCTATGAACTACAAACTACTTTGTTTGCACTAGGGACTTCAGGCTTTCATTTTACCATTTTCTACATATATATATTTAATTTATTGATCTTTCTTATATTTTCTATGATACCAGTACATTGTTTAATATGCTGCTGCAAGTAATAATTCTATTGTTCTTTTTTCGATACTTCTAATAATTAAACATTCTTGACTCTTAATTTGGGGAAATGTATCACTTGGGCTCTGTAAAGAGGTTTACACGTACACAGTGTCTCTTTACCAAGTCTTTTATTAATCACATACATCGATGCCCTAGTTGCACATGGTCTGCACGTTTTACTAGAGGAGGTACTAGGGATGGAGAGACAGTAATATACTTGGTGAAAGGGGAGTGGCTACACAACCTACAATTAAAGGGACATGCACTAAACATCTACATCCTTCCTCTTACAAAAGAAAGGAACGTGACAGCCGACCATGTCTCATACACTAGAGCAACTGGAAAAGGATAAACAGTAAAATAGCAGCAATCAAACATAATCGCCATAACAGTCAGGCGCCCTCACAATCCGCCCCGAGCGGGTACGAACCCCGCTCACACCCTCTCCCCCCAAAGAAATGGGCACCGGGGGAGACCCCACGACAGAAGGACTACAATGTGGGGACTTGCGTGGTGACAAAGGGATTGGAGGCGAGCGACCTGGCGATGGGGAAGAGACGGCCGGAGGCACGGGAATAGGCACAGGGAGAAGAACCGGGACAGGGCGAGCAGGCACAGGCTTAGTGACCGCTACAGGCGGGAGAGCGGACAGAGGGGGAGCATGGGGGTGAGCAGGAGGAGGAGGAGAAGGCTCGTTCACCAGGCGGAGGTGTCGCCTGGACCGACGGTAAACAGTACCATCGAGGTTCACCAGATAGGAGCGAGGTGAACCAGCCGTCCCAACAACAACCGCAAGGCCAGGGTGACCGGAGGTGGAATGCATGCGGACAACCTGACCAGGAGACAGAGGAGGCAGGGCACGGCAAGACCTGTCGTGGGAACGCTTCTGAACGGACTGCTTGGTAGCAATACGCTCACGGACCACGGCAGGTTTTACAACAGCTGGGGTAAGAGTCTGCTGGGCCACCGGAATGGGAGGTCGAGTAACCCGGGACATGAGGCGCTGCGCCGGGGACCCCAGAACACCGTCACGGGAAATGTTTCGCAGGTTGAGGAGGGCGAGGTAAATGTCAGACTTCGATGCGCGGCAGCGATTCAACAAGTCCTTTGCGCTGCGAACAGCACGCTCGGCCAGGCCATTGCTCTGAGGGTACTCAGGGCTACTAGTGTAATGCCGAAAGTTCCAGCGGTCAGCAAAGTCCTTGAACTCCGCACTGGTAAACTGGCTGCCGTTGTCTGACTGCAGGCTCGCCGGTGATCCAAAGGTCGCGAAGTGGCGGCGCAGCTTCGCGATGACAGCAGAAGAGGAGAGAGAAAACAGCTGGTCGACCTCATACCAGTTGGAGTAAGAGTCGACAAGCACCAAGAAGTGCTTGCCGTGCCACTCAAAAATGTCCGTTGCCAGTGCCGACCATGGCAGGTCTGGTGCGGGCTGCTGCAGAAGGGGCAAACGCTGCTGCTGCGGGGCGAGACTGTTGCAGGTAGGGCAGGATGACACCCGGTCCCGAAAATACATAGCCATATCAGGCCAATAAAACTGGCTTTGGGCGATAGAGAGAGTGGCCTCGGCGCCAGGATGACCCCGATGTGCGGTGTCGAAATACTGTTGGCGAAGAGCCTCAGGTACCACAACCTTGTGACCCTTAACGATAACTCCATCTCGTAGCACCAGCTCGTCACGGACCAGGAAGTAGGGCACTGCCGCGGCGGGCAGGGAAGAACGTCGCTCGGGCCAACCCCTTTGAATGACCGCAGCTAGCTGTTGGAGCGAGGCGTCAGCAGCAGTGTGTTTAACTAAGCACTGTAGTTGTTTTGAAGGAACAAAGTTGACGTTCAGGACAATCATACCTGATGCCTCGTAAGGGTGACGGGTGGTCGAAGCCAGAGGAGCCCGAGACAACGTGTCAGCAACAAACATGTCCTTGCCTCTACGGTACACTACGGAGAAGGTAAAACGCTGCAGCTGCAGCATCATCCGCTGCAGCCTGGAGGAGGCAGCGTTAATCGGCTTGCCGAGGATGGTGACCAGAGGCTGGTGGTCGGTCTCAATAGAGAATTCAGTTCCCAGGATATAGTCCTTAAATTTTGAACATGCAAACACAACAGCCAGCAGTTCCTTTTCGATCTGGGCATAGCGCTGTTCAGCTGGAGTCATCGTGCGGGACGCGAAGGACACGGGTAACTGGACCCCATCATGAACTTGCAAGCAAGCAGCACCCAGCCCGAACTTTGAAGCATCGCACGTGAGGACAATAGGACGGTTCAAATCGAAATATTGCAGCGTCGGAGTGCAGACAAGCTTTGAACGCAGCATATCGAAAGCAGCCTGGTGTTGCGGGAACCAGGACCATGCAGTGTCTTTCTTCACCAAGTCCCTTAAAGGGGCACTCAACTCGCTCAGATCGGGGATGAATTTTCCCAAGTAGTTAGCCATGCCAAGGAAACGCTGAAGGCTCGGCACATCCACAGGAGCAGGCATCCCCGAGATAGCAGCGGTCTTCTGTGGGTCGGGCTTCAGCCCGGACGCTGTGAAGACGTGTCCCACATAGGTGACCTCCGGGACATGGAACCGGCATTTACTGGGGTTGAGCTTCAGATTTACCTCCCGAGCTCGGTCCAAAACTAGTCGGAGGTTGTGGTCGTGCTGTTCCACATCTCTACCATACACCAAGATGTCATCTACAATGATAGCGCACGGGAGCCCCGCAAACAGCTGTTCCATCGTCCTCTGGAAAACTTCACTGGCGGAGCTGATCCCGAACGGCATGCGCAGGAATCGGAACCTCCCAAAGGGAGTGGCAAAGGTCGTCAGGTAGGACGATTGTTCATCTAGCGGTATCTGCCAGAACGAGCTCTTAGCATCCAGCACCGAAAACACAGTGGCAGGGCCAACCTGTGCAGCAACATCTTCGACAGTACGCATGGGATAGTGCGGGCGCTTGATAGCCAGGTTCAAATCTTTGGGGTTGATGCAGATCCGTAGCTCACTCTTGTCCTTCTTGGCAGCAACCACCATGGTGGAGACCCACTGAGTGGGCTCGCTCACCTCTTTCAGAATGCCTGTAGCCACCATGTCCCGAAGGGTGGACTCGACCCTATCCTTCATCGCAAAGGAGACCCGGTGTGGAGGGCGTACAACTGGATCCACGTCAGGTTTTAGAGAGATCTCATAACTGCAGGGGAGCATCCCCAGCGCATTGTCAAACCGATCAGGGTACTCGGCTAACGGGTCCAAAGGTTGCTGAACTAAACGGATCTCCCGGTGAAAATTGACCAATCCGAGGTCTTGGCATGCCCGAACACCGAGCAGTGTAACACATTTTTCGTTAACCAGGAAGAAGGAGAGGGGCCGAACGGTCTCTAGCACTTCACAGTTCAGGGTAGCCTTCCCCACAGGGACAAGCAACCCTCCCCCATAAGCACGAAGGACAGAGCGCTCGACAGTGACTCGCTCATTATTCCTTATCTTCTTGAAAAGGCTGGTAGACATAACGTTCGTGGCGGCCCCAGTATCGACCTTGGCAGAGAACGTAGAACCATTGACAGTAACTTGCACAGTAGGGTCTGTTATTCGAGCAGGTGCCTTCCTAACTGAAAACACGCTGAGCTCACTCTGAGAAGAGTCAGAATCAGACAGTGGGAGGTTGTCAGGAGAGTGATAAGAACCAGACGCAGTACCATCCCGTACCAGGTAATTAGAGTTCCTGCGCTGTTGCTGGGCAGGATTTTTTTTAGCTCTGCATGCTGACGAGAAGTGGTTAGGCTTGTTGCAGAAGTTACAAATCTTTCCAACCGCAGGGCACACGTTGAAACGATGAGTCACAAAGTTACAGTTCGGGCAGCGCTTCTCCAGCTTGGAACTTGAACCATAGCTGGCCCCACGGCGAGTCTGCTGAGCAGGACGGCGGGTTGCGACGGTAGCTGCCCGAACCTCATGATCAGGGGGTGGTGCAGCAGAGATAACCGCCTCAGACATCTTTGCAGCATGCAGGGCAGCCTGAAGAGTCAAGTCTGCCTTACACAGGAGCTCCGACCGCAGCTTTTCATCTCGTAGACCATACACCAAGACATCGCGGGTCAGGGTCTCTGGGGTAGCGTCATTCAGGTGGCATCGCCGAGCCAGGTGCCGTAGGTCAGCGTAGAAGTTGCCGACAGACTCACCGGGTTTCTGACGACGTCCAAAAAACTTAAAACGCTCCAGAATAGAGTTCGTGGGCACGTCGCACATCTCGCTGAACTTCCCCAGCAGACAGTCAAGGTCCTCGGGGTCCTCACCCGGCCCGTACTCAAACGATTCAGAGCGCTCCAGAGCCGCGGAGCCGGCTAGATTCAATAGCAGCGACGCTTTAATGGCAGAGGAAACCCCCGGGTGCACGATAGCCACATAATGCCGAAAATCCCGGCGGAACGTATTCCACCGGTGAGCGATGTCGTCGTCAAAGACAAGGGGCTCAGGCTTTCGGCAGGAGGAAGCCATACCCAGGCAGGGAAGGGTAACTGGGGCAAAAAAACTAAACCCGATAAACAGAAGGCGCGCAATTCGAAACGACTGACACCATGTAAAGAGGTTTACACGTACACAGTGTCTCTTTACCAAGTCTTTTATTAATCACATACATCGATGCCCTAGTTGCACATGGTCTGCACGTTTTACTAGAGGAGGTACTAGGGATGGAGAGACAGTAATATACTTGGTGAAAGGGGAGTGGCTACACAACCTACAATTAAAGGGACATGCACTAAACATCTACAGGCTCGGCATCTTATTTTGAAGTAAAACAAAAAGTGCCGGAGAAACTCAGCGGGTCCGGCCACATCTGTTGAGGGGTTGGGGGGGGGGGGGGGGTGGTGGGAGGTGATGTTATGTTTCGGGTCGGGACATTTGTTCAGACTGGAGTAGGCGGGAAAAAGTTGGAGAAGAGGGGTAAGGATATAATAGCATTTCTGTTGTTGGAAGCGCGCCCAATTTTCATTCATTGGCGTGGTCATATTTTCCATTCTTGCTGTTCTTTAATTAAATTACTGAACTAAATGCAAACTGTGCCAGCAGGGATTACACCAGGCTGCCGCAATCTGTTCGTATTACCTAATGTTAAATCATTACGATCTCAGTTCCCCAATGGGCATCTCAAATATATAAAAACAACTGAGCATTGAGAACCTCCGAGTTTCACCTAGGACTGTGTTTGCAGCACAAAGGCTCAGATCGCTTCACACAGAAAATGCGGGAAACGTATGACAGCGTGGAGAAAATATTGTACGTGATCATTGCTGTTGTTGGAATTCCTGGTAAGTGTGAGGAACAGATTCAGTTCAGTTGCGTGACTCGTGTACGGATTTAAAATGGACGAGCAGGAAATATCAGGATAATAAAATAAATACTTCGGTCCTCTATTCATAGAAGTGCACTTTACTTGAAAGGATCCCAGGAAATGCTCGGGTTCTAAGAACAAAAATGGCAACAACAAAAAAGAACGTGTTTAATTCAAAAATGTGCTGGGGTATTTAATTGCACTAAACGGGATAAATCCCTGAATTCCGATAGTTTTCTTCCCAGCACAGTAAAGTTTGTAGCCTGAGAAATACTGAATGTAGTTAATGGTAACACCATTAATAGCATTGATGTACAGAGGGATATTACGGCGCAAATTCATAATCCTCTGAAAGTGACAACACTCGTAGACAGAGTGGCAAAGAAGGTGCATGATATGCTTGCCTTCATTGATAAGAATCAGGAAGTACTGCTGAAGTTTGTAGCTTTCATTCGACCCATAAATGTGTAAGACAACATAAAAAACCCATAAAGGTGTAAGACAAAGTTAGCACGGATGTATAAAACGGTGGTTGTCTTTAGCAAAGCAGTTGTGACAGAGAGTTGTGGATGTAGCCCAGCCCTTCACACCGAGCATATCCTCACCATCAATTCTATCCGCGCTGCCTGTGGAGATCAGCCAACATAATCAAGGACTTTTTTCCTCCTCTAGCGCAAGTAGATAGATGGTAAATTATACGCATGGTGTGCTTACCTTCGTTCCTTGTGGCATAAATATAAGAGTCAGGAAACCAAGATGCGGCTCTATAGTTATATCGCATTTGATGTATTGAGTGCAGTTTTGGTCGCCCCTGTGGAGGCTTTGGAGAAGGTGCCGAGAAGGTAGACCACAATGCAGCCAGGATTAGATGGTTTTAGCTACAGGGACTGTACTTGCTGCAGTTTAGATTAATGTGGGGAACCTCTTTGAAACGTACAGAATTGTGAAAGGTGTGTATAGAGTGGGGAGAACATGTTTGTCCTAGAGGTAGCGTCTTGGACCAGGGGGCATAATCTCAGAATAAATGGTTGTACGTTTAGAAAGCGGAGTTTGACAGATTCTTGACTAGTAAGGGTGTCAAGGGTTATGAAGAGAAGGGTGGAGAATGGAGTTAGGAGGGATAGATAGATCAGCCATAATTGAAGGGTGGAGTAAACTAGATATTCCGAATGTCGTAATTCTGATCCGATTACTTACGAACTTATGAATATATAAAATTATGAGGTATAGATAAGGAAAACAGAGCTTTTTTCCAGGGTGGAAATGTTCAACGCTAGAGGCCATAGCTATGAGGTGAGAGGGAGAAAGTTTATTGGAGATATGAGGGGCAAGCTTTTTGTACACGGAGAGTAGTCAGAGCCTGGAACGAATTGCCCGGGCTGATGTTGGAGGCGGATGTGATCGAGACAGTTACGAGGCTTTTAGATAGCCACATGGAAGGGCATGGGATAGAGGAATTTGGATCATGTACTTACAGGTGAGATCAGTTTAACTTAGCATCAAGTTCGGCGCCAACATTGAGGGGCGAGGATCGTGTTCTTGTGCTGCGCTGTCATATGTCCTGTGTTACCAGACGACTGAATGGCCCTCCTACAAGCTGGAGGGTAATTCCAATCTCCCAACCGACCTTAATTGTGGATTCCAAACATTTCTTCCATTTAACTGTAATTCTACAATGCTGTAAAATGATATTCTACACTGTATTTTTCTCTTTACATTACCCGTTGTCGTTCATGGCTTGATTGTACTCCTGAATAGTACATCTAATTTGACTGTATATTTTGCACAATAGTAGTTTTCTCTTTGCACTACCTGTTCTATTGGTGTATGGCTTGATACCATCATGTATAGTGTGGTTTGATTTAGCTGGAGAGCATGCAAACCAAATTATTTAACTGTATCTCGCGACATGTTGCAATTAATGCCAACCAAAATTAGATCATGTGGCATCGGGGAAGTGAAATACAGCATAAAGCTAAAGGAAAAAACATATAATATTGCAAAGATTAGTGGGAAGCAGGAGGATTGGGAAGCTTAAACAAAAACAATAGAACGTGTAACTAAAAGGCAATATAGGGGGGAAAGATGAAATATGAAAGCTAAGCTAGCCAATAATATAAAAGATGATTACAAAAGTTTTGTCAGATACTGTATATCAAGAGTAAGAAAGGAGCAAGGGTGGACTTTGGACCACTGGAAAATTATGCTGGAGAAGTGATAATGGGGATTTAAAAAATGGCAGATGAAGGGAATACGTTTTTTTTCATCAGCATTCACAGTGGAAGACACCAGCAACGTGCCAGAAATTCAAGATAGTCAGGGTATGGAAGTTAGTGAAGTGATTATCGTGCAATGGGAATGGGAAGTAATGGGAATCTGAAAGGTCTGAAGGTGCATAAGTTACCTGGACCAGATTGATTGCACCCCAGGGTTCTGAACGTGGTGGCTTTAGAGGTTGTGGAGGCATTAGATGTGATATTTCAAAAAACAATAGCTAACAATGCTGGCTGACAATGATATATCCTACATTTTCCTTTATCTGTGTCCCCTATGATGTCTCGTTTTCACACATTACCCTTCCATATCTTTGTTTGTCTCTCTCCCCTGACTCTCAATCAAAAGAAGATTCCCAAACCGAATCGTCACCCATTCCTTCTACCCAGAGATGCTGCCTGTCCCGCTGAGTTACTCCAGCATTTTATGTCTATATTTCTGCAGCTTTTCCAGCTTAACAACGTCTTTCCTATAACATGGTGCCCAAAGCTTAGTAGAATACTATAAATGTCTAAATGCCACTTCACCAACGTCTTATATAACTGCAACATGACCTCCCAACCTCTATACTCTGACTGACAATAGACAATAGGTGCGGGGCTAGGTCATTCGGCCCTTCGAGACAGCACCGCCATTCAATGTGATCATGGCTGATCATCCCCAAACAATACCCCGTTCCTGCCTTCTCCACTTTTCCCCTGACACTGCTATCTTTAAGAGCCCAACCTAGCTCTCTCTTGAAAGTATCCAGCGAACTGGCCTCCACCGCCCTCTGAGGCAGAGAATTCCACAGACTCACAACTCTGTGTGTGAAAAAGTGTTTCCTCATCTCCGTTCTAAATGACTTACTCCTTATTATTAAACTGTGGCGCTGGTTCTGGACTCCCCCAACATCGGGAACATGTTTCCTCCATCCAGCGTGTCCAATCCCTTAATAATCTTATATGTTTCAATAAGATCCTCTCTCATCCTTCTAAACTCCAGAGTATACAAGCCCAGCCGTTCCATTCTCTCAGCATTTGACAATCCTGCCATTCTGGGAATTAACCTTATAAACCCACACTGCACTCCCTGAATAACTAGGACATCCCTCCTCAAATTAGGGGACCAAAACTGCACACAATACTCCAGGTATGGTCTCACTAGGGCCCTATGCAACTGCAGAAGGACCTCCTTGCTCCTATACTCAACTTCTCTCGTTATGAAGGCCAACATGCCATTCGCTTTCTTCACTGCCTGCTGAACCTGCATGCTTACTTTCATTGACTGATGAACAAGGACCCCCCAGGTCCCATTGTACTTCCCCTTTTCTCTACTTGACACCATTTAGATAATAATCTGCCTTCATGTTTTTGCTATCAAAGTGGATAACCCCACATTTATCCACATTAAGCATCTGCCATGCATATGCCCACTCCGCCAACCTGTCCATGTCATCCTGCATTCTCATAGCATCCTCCTCACAGTTCACATTGCCACCCAGCTTTGTGTCATCTGCAAATTTGCTAATGTTACTTTGAA
Organism: Raja brachyura; assembly: GCA_963514005.1. The sequence goes on along the minus strand of OY740798.1, from coordinate 47,165,305 downwards.
GACCGAAAGTTGTTTTGACTACCCTATCTACCTGTAATGCCACTTTTAAGGAAATGTGTACCTGCACTCCTAGATCCCTCTGCACTAAAACAGTTCCCAGAGTCCCCCCATTCACCGTATAGGTCTTTCCCATGTTAAACTTTCCAAAGCGCAAGATCTCACATTTTTCCATATTAAATTAAATTAACTCCACATAGCGGCGGCACGGTGGCGCAGCAGTAGAGTTGCTGCCTGACAGAGATTACAGCACTGGAGACCCGGGTTTGATCCTGACTACGGGAGCTGTCTTTACAGAGTTCTCCCCGTGACCACACTTGGAGTTTTTAGCCGAGATTTTCGGTTATATAAATTGGCCTTGCGGGCCAAAGGGCCTGTTTCTACGCTGTATCTCTAAACTAAACAACCATTCCTCAGCCCACCTACCCCAGCGATCAAGATCCTACTGCAACTTTTGATAACCATCTTCACCATCTACACCCACCTTAGTGCAAACTTTCTAATCATGCCATTTACATTTTCATCCAAATCATTGGTATAGATGACAAACAGTAATGGGCCCAGCACTGAACACTGTGGCACACCACTAGTCACATGCTTCAAGTCCGAAAAGCAACCTTCCACCAACACCCTCTGCTTCCTACTATGATAGAAACATAGAAACATAGAAAATATGGACAAGGCCATTTGGCCCTTCGAGCCATTCAAAATGATCAGAGCTGAACATTCAGAATTCCTGCTTTTTCCCCATATCCCTTGATTCTGTTAGGCCTAAGAGCTATATCTAACTCTCTTTTGAATACATCCAGTGAATTGGCATGCACTGCCTTCTGTAGCAGAGAATGCCTCAGATTCACAACTCTCTGGCTGAAAATGTTTTCCATCATCACAGTCCTAAATGGCCTACTGCTATTCTGAAGATTATGACAATTTTCTATTAATTCAGCAATCTCACCTTGCATCCCATGCACTCTAACTTTCCAGAGCAGTCTACCATGCGGACCCTTCTCGAATGCCTTGCTGAAATCTTATTTTACAATGTCTACATCTCTGCTCCCATTAACCTTTTTGCTCTTATCTTCAAAAAACTCAATGCGATTCGTGGGTCACAACCTCCCATATCCAAAACTATGCTGAATATCCATAATCAGCCGTTATCCATCTAAATGCGCGTATATCTTATCCCCCAGAGTTCTCACTAGAATCTTTTAAATCTATATTTTATTTTAAATCTATGTCCTCTGTTTCTTAATTCCTCTCCTCCGGGTGAAAAAAAATCTGTGTCTTTAACCTATCTATTCCTCTCAGGATTTTATTCACCTCATAACATCAACCTCAACATCATGTGCTCCATGGAATGGAGTCCTAACCTGCTTCTAGAAATAGAGTCCTGGCAACATTCTTGTAAATCTTTTGTGTACCCTTTCCAGCTTAACAACATCTTTCGTACAACAGAGCCAAAACAGAACACAACAATCACCATGTAGCCTGACAAATATCTTGTATAACTGCAACATAACCTTTTAACTTCTATAATCAATACTCTGATTGATGAAGGTCAATGTCCCGCAACCTTTCTTGACAACCCTATCTCCCTGTGATGACACATTCAAGGCACAATGTACCAATGATCATTCTGCTCTACATCCCTGCCATTCAATGTAAGTCTGTCCTGCTAGGACTTCCCAAAATTCAAAACCTCGCACTTATCTCTATTTAACTCCATTCACCATTCCTCAGCCCACCTGCCCAACGATACTGTTGCAATTTCAGACATCCACTTCGCTATTACACAATACCAGCCACTTGAGTATCATCTGCACACTTACTAATCATGACTGGTATGTTCTCATCCAGAGTGATGATATCGGTGACAAACAGGAATGGGTGCAGCAGCAAACCCTTGCTTTTCCTCTCTCTCTCTGTCCCTCCCCCACCCCAGCTCTCTGACTAGTTGCAATGTCCTGCTTATTAATTTTACTGTTTGTATGCCTTGTTGTTACCTTCCCCACAGCCAACAATGAACCATTTTACATGTCCTTGTCCATTGTCTGCTTTGATCTGTCATTTTCTCACCTTACCCTTCCATATCTCTAGTTTCTCTCTCCCCTGATTTTCAGTCTGAAGAAGGTTCTCGATCTGAAACATCACCCATTCCTTCTCTCCAAAGATGCTGCCTGTCCCGTTGAGTTACTCCAGCATTTTTTGCCTTTCTTCGGTGGAAACCAGTATCTGCAGTTCCTTCCTTCACATCTCTCCCCTTTCTTTTTGACTCTGTCTCCATCACAGGGGACAGATTGTGGACTAGAAACCTATCGACTGCTACATTTACTTGGACTTCACTTCCTCCTAACCCGCCTCTTGCAAAGATGCTAACCTCTACTCTCCATTCTTCTGTCTCCGCTGCATTTTCTCCCAAGCTTCGGCTTTCTATTATAGGACATCTAAGATGTCCTCTTTCTTGAGTAGACATGGTATTCCCCACTGCTGTAATTGAATCACCTCTTCAGCATCTACTCTGTGTAGTTCTGCTCTTGCTCTACCTCTCCCCCCAGGTGGAACAAGGATGGTGTTCCACTGGTCCTAACCTTTCACCCCACCAGCCTTTGTATCCAACACATCATCGTCCAACATTTCTGTCGTCCAATGTGATCTCAACATCAGGCACATCTTCCCATCGTCATCCCTTTCCACATTCAGCAGGGAATGCTACCTCGATAACTTTTTGGTTCACTCATCCCTTCCCACCAATACGACCCCCTCCCCACGTGCATTCTCCTGCAATAGCAGGAGTATAACACTTATCCTTATACCATTCCCTTGCATCCATCCTGGGACATCAGCAGCCCCAGGTGAGACAGAGGTTCACGTGCACTTTCTCTAACCTTATATACTGCATCCAGTGTTCCTAAATGTGCCCCCTTGTACATCAGCGAGTACAAGACTACATCCAGCAATCATTTCGATGAACACTTGCGCTCAGCCTGCCTAGCGCCTATCTGTTCTCCCAGTTGCTAACTCACCTTCCTGTTGCCATACTGACCTTCCTGTCCTGAGCCTCGCCCATCACCACAGTAAAGTTATGTGCAAACTGGAGCAACAGCACTCCATATTCCGCTTGGGCAGCCTCCTCCCTCTCGATTATGTCCCACCTGTATACACATATGTCTCTATTCCCCCCGTCCCCACCCTATTTCCTAGTTTCTACATATTTAAAAAATACGTATTGTTCGAGACACAACAGTATGAAGGAAATGGAATGTGAGGAAATAAGATGCTGAGATAAGGATCAGTTTTTAATGCTTTGGAATGGCATGGTTATATGTTCAGTTTCTCTGTTGCCTCAGATTGGGCTTGCTCGTTTGGTCACAATAATAATAATTGAGTTATAGAGTCATAAAATTATATAGTGTGGAAACAGACCCTTCAGCCCAACTTGCCCACACCGGCCAACATGTCCCAGCTGCACTAGTTCCACCTGCCTGTGTTTGGGCCTTATCCCTCCAAACTGTCCTGTCCATGTTCCTGTCTAACAGTTTTTTTTAAGCATTGGGATAGTCCCTGCCTCAACTACCTCCTCTGGCAGCTTGTTCCATACACCAACCACCCTTTGTGTGAAAATGTTACCCCTAGGATTCCTATTAAATCTTTTCCCCTTCACCATCAACCTATGTCCTCTGGTCCTCGACTCACTTATTCTGGCCACGAGACTGTGCATCTACCCGATCTATTCCTCTCCTGATTTTGTTGGGCAGCGCTGACTCGGTGAGCCAAATGGCCTGTTTCCACGTTATATCTATAAACTAAATTAAACTAACCCCTTGTGCCTGCCTCGTCTCATTCTGCAGTCAACCTAGTGGCGATTGTGATCCTATCCCTCGGAAAATGCGGCCTCTCCACCTGCACAACTCGCTACCTGATGGCCATGGCAGTGGCCGATATAATGGTTATTATCAATGAGGTGATTTTCCTTCGGATCAATGTTCATTATTTTCCCGTCTGTTTCCTGTACATCACAGTTGTGTGTAGCGTTATCAATGTGTTCCGTCGCGCAGCCACTGACTGTTCCGTCTGGTTCACCGTCACTTTCACCTTCGATCGGTATGTCGCCATTTGTTGCCAGGAGTGGAAAACAAAATATTGCACCGGGAAAACTGCGACTACGGTTCTCGCAACAACCGGCGCACTACTCTGCCTGAAAAACATTCCCTATTACTTTACAACGGAATATGTTGAAATCGTGAACAACGTGCAGTGGTTCTGCGTTTGGGCAGCAAGTTATTTTATTGAACCCGCTTGGATTGGATTTGACTGGTTCGACACGGTTTTGACACCATTGCTCCCTTTCGCTGTAATTCTGCTGCTCAATGCTCTGACAGTCAGGCACATTATAGTGGCCAGTCGCGTCCGCAAGGCTCTGAGGAGTCAGAGCAAGGGGGAGAACCGCAATGATCCGGAGATGGAGAGCAGGAGGAGGTCTATGGTTTTACTCTTCAGTCTTTCCGGCAGCTTCATTATACTGTGGCTGACAAATGTTATAGACTTTGTTTACTATCAGATCACAGGATCAGGAGCCGACCGCAATGTCCAACAATTTATTTTCAACTATGCCGGCCACTTGCTGCGGAATTTCAGCTGCTGCACGAACACCTTTATTTACATGGCGACTCAGTGCAAGTTCAGGGATGAGGTAAGGAGCGGGGTGCAATATCCATTCACCAGGTTTCTCCAGTTCATCAATAAAGTCTGATCCTAAAAACTGCGCACAGAGAGCGCCATTTGTGTATGTCCAGGTTCCAACGTCAATTACTCGCCCACTGGAAGTTCCTGCCGAACGGAGCATTCAACTGATGGCCGGCACGGATTCACCAGTCACCGGCCGCAGATGCTTTGTCCTCACTCATTTTTCAACCTAGTACCAAGGGGTGGTAATACTCCAATGCACCCGCAACCCCCTGGGACTGTAACCTCTGACTGACAATCCCTGGGGCGGCAAATCTCCACCATAACTCCTCGAGTCGACACAATCCATGCAGCAGATACCGTCAACTCAAGGTACATTATGCTACATGCAACCAAGGGCGGTACTGACATAGCTCACACATACCGGGGACATTGACCTTCCAATCGAAATCACGGGGGGGGGGGGGGGGGGGAGGGTTATAAACCTACGGATATAAGCCTTGCGAGATGATATAGGAGGCTGAGAGATTATCTATGAGGCTGTTGGGTGATCTAGGAGATTGAAAGGCGTTCTAGGAGGCTGATGGGTGATCTACCAGGCTGATGCATCGTCTGAGAATTGTGGGGGGGGGGGGGGGGCATCTCACTCGATCCACCTGCGTCACTTGATTACACTGCCAAACGCTCACAGCTTCATACAGCAAGGAAATAGGTCCTTCGGCCCAACTGCTCCATGTGGACCAAATACCCCATCTAAGCTGTACCTGCATTTGGCCAATTTACTCTCCAGCTCTTTCCTGTAGATGTACTTGAGTTTGTACTTGATGTACTTGAGATCCAATTGAGTTTCAAATGTTGTTATTGTACCTCCTGCTTGAAGCTCTTTCCATTCCAGTCTGTGCGAAAAGATTGCTCCCCAGATTCCAACCAAGTACTTCCATCGTCACCTTAAGCCTGTGCCATCTGGTTCTTGATTCCTCTACCCTAGAAAAATAGACATATTCGCCCTGTCTATTGCCTTTGTACTTCTATAACCCTCATTAGATGATTTCCCCTTCCACAATTCTAGATACCTTCTGCTTCCTTAATCCTTCAGACAGAATATCTGAAGAGTCTGAAGACGGGTCTCGACCCGAAACGTCACCCATTCCCTCTCTCCAGAGATGTTGCCTGACCCACTGAGTTACACCAGCATGTTGTGTCTATCTTAAGTAGAATGTTTATTTGGTGTTTCTAAACTAGTCGACCTGAAACAATAGCTCTCTTTCCCGAGGATATGTGACTTACCGAGTGTTCCCAGAATAGAGGGGAGGTCATTTAAGACTGAGGTGAGAAAAAATGTTTTCACCCAGAGAGTTGTGAATTTATGGAATTCCCTGCCACAGAGGGCAGTGGAGGCCAAGTCACTGGATGGATTTAAGAGAGAGTTAGAGCTCTAGGGGCTAGTGGAGTCAAGGGATATGGGGAGAAGGCAGGCACGGGTTACTGATAGGGGACGATCAGCCATGATCACAATGAATGGCGGTGCTGCCTCGAAGGGCCGATTAGCCTCCTCCTGCATCTATTTTCTATGTTTCCCAGAATTATCTGCTTTCATTTAATTTCCAGATTGACACCTGGGGATGTATTAGGAACCGAGAACCGGCATCGGTCTTCTCCCAGCTGCCCCCTCTGTCCCTCAGATACACCTTGCTTTCGGCGTCTTCACAACATGAGGCATCTCTGGGAATATGTGTGTTTATCATCACTTTCTGCATGATGGTCACAGGATACACAATATCTCCACCAGGGATGCAGGGATAGAAGACGGAGCAGGAGTATGCTCCACATCGCACACGACATCCTCCTAAATGTTTGTCACCTCCAATGTGATCCCACCACCTGCCGCATCTTCCCGTCTCTACCCCTTGCACAAACAACGCTCTCTCCACAACTCCTTGGTTCAACCACCCTTCCGGCACAAACCACCCGCTCCAAGGAACTTTCCCCTGCAAGCGCAGGAGATTCAATAGCTGATGTAATATCTCCTCCCTCACTTCCACCCAGGTGAGAAAGAAGTTCAGGTACACCTCCTCTAACCTCACCCCGCGCATCTGATACTCCAGATGTGCGTCCTGTACATCGGCGAGTTCAAGCTCAGGCTCGGCGATCTCGGCCCGTCCAACCAAACGGTATGAACATTGAATTCTACATTGTAGATAACCTCTAACAATTCCCCCCTTCCCCCTCAGCCCTTTTATTCCTCCCTCCGGTTCCCCATCTGGACTTTCATCTATTTATTTGCTCTCCCACCGATTACATTCCTTCCTCTGGCTGCAGAATTCACAACTGTTCAATCCTTCTGGCTCACGCCATTTACAAATAAAAAAGCTGGCCTTTGTCGAACCATTGGCCTATCAAGCTCCCCTCTCACCTGTGTTCACATATTACATCCTACAATTTGTCTTGCTCCTCTTATCTTATACCCCTCCATCTCCCTGTCTGTACAGAGTTTGTAAGTTCTCTCTGCCATCACGCGGGTTTTTTCCGGGTGCTCCGCCTTCTTCCCACATTCCAAAGATAGGTTAATTGGTTTCGGTAACATTATCCCTCGTGTGTCGGATAGAACTAATGTACGGGCTGATCGGTGCTCAGTACGGACTCGGTGGGCTTTATCTCTAAAGTCTAAAGGCCCCCGACTCGAAATGTCACCCATCCATATTTTCCGGACATACTGCAGGAGTTGCTCCAGCATTTTGTAATTTCTGCACAAATACGGAGTCACAGAATCACACACTACAGAAACAGACGCATTTGCCAACCTTTCCGCGATGAAGAAGATGCCCATCTAAAACAATCCAATTTGCTCACGATTCTTAATCTCTCCTATTCCTGCACTTGTCCAAATAAATATTATACCTATCTCAACTACTTCCCGTGACACCTAGTTCCACATATGCCACACCCTCTCTGTGAAAAAGTTGCCCCTCAGGTTCCCTTTCAATCTTTATCCCCTATCTTAAACTTATGCCCTTCAGTTATTTTTACTTAACTTCAGAGATGCTTATACATCTGGTGTAGACACAAAATGCAGGTGTAACTCAGCGGAGCACGCAGCATCTCTGGAGAGAAGGATTGGGTGACGTTTCGGGTCGACGCCCTTCTTCGGACTGGTGTCAGGGGAGTGGGAGGTTCGCAGCAAAGATCAAAGAGCGGAGCAAGATACTCCACTCCGACATGAACCAACGCACTGAGGCGGAGTACGTAACGGAACGTCACCGTCGCCATCTGTCAATGCAAAACGCGACTTCCGTTGTGCCTCCCGCTGGGCACTCCGTTCTATCATCTTTGGTGTAATCAGTGCTGTAGGGAACAGTGTTTGATATACCTCATCTATCACATCACATATTTTAGTTAATTTTATTGTAAATGTTTTCCCCCTGTTCCGCCATTTGCCTCCCATCTTTCCTCCCCAGCCCCCTCCTTTGCGTAGTTTCCCTTGCATTGTATTGTGCAGTTTCCCTTCTATTGCTTTAACACACACTGTGCACAAAATTAAATGTAACATATATATATTTGTATGAATGTGTGTTTGTGTGTGCCTGTGTGTGAGAGGCAAGTTGGAGATAAATAGATTTATTTCTCATGGATCAGAAGCAACTTTGATTTAAATAATCACTATTACTCTCTATCTTATTTGTCAGATGATGTACATAAACCATAAAGGCAATAATATATATAATTATATACATATAAATATATGCATATGTACATATATATTTACAAAGCTGCACAAAAAATGACATATTGGGTCAAATTTCAAATTCCTTGACAAGCACTTTATTGGGTACATAGTATCAACAACAAATATAGAAAATATAGCACATTGATGACAAGTTTCCAAAAATGGCATCAGAATACACAAAATCATTTTGTGTAACGGTTGTCGCATGGTGACCACCAGTGCCCTGGTTGGCACAGTAATTGCACGTATTTCTTATTCCTTTCTATGTTGATGAATACCAAATGGAACAATAAATCGCAAACACCATTTCCACTTCATTCACCTGATCAGAATACTAGTAGAATACTGCATCCATCTGAGTGGACACTGCATGTGATCTAAACGGTACATTACCTTGTGGGTCTGGGTGACATAGATGGCTGATGAGACAGTGTGTTGCCAAATTGAAGATTGGCTCAGTTTTAGTTTTGATGACCAATTCATGTAAAAAAATGCGATATCGATGTATATATGCACACACACAAACACATATATATTTCTCTAGTTTCTTGCTTGTGATTTCCTTGAATTTGTTTAGCAACCTTTTTCTTTCAACCTCTCTCTCTTTCTCTCTCTATGTATATATATATACATATGTGTGTGTGTGTGTGTGTGTATGTATATACATATATATATATACTAGCAATGTTACAAAATCAAGTCTGCAATTTATCCCATCAGATAAAGCATACAAATAAGTTTAATTTGACACCTAATTCACATTCATATCTTCAGTATTAAAAAACTTATGGCCATTTTCATACTGGGAAATTAGCATCTTGTTCCCCATTGCCTTTCCATTGACTTAACACAAAAGTTGTGACCGAGGATAGTCAAAAGCCCATATCTTTCTGAACAATTGAGAGAACTGAAATAATTTTTCAGTTATTATAGGTTGAAGCATTCTGAAACTAATATGAAACAATCTTACTTGGATGACCTGAAATTAAAGCATATAATTGACTTGAATTGAAATTGAATTTATTGGATTGTTGGCCCTGCGCTCACTGTGCTTGACTTGACTTCATTTGACTTGAAATTGAATGGAATGGATTTGATTGGCCTTGCACTCAGTTTGCTTGACTTGACTTGACCTGAAATAGAGTGGATTGGCTTGTTGCCTTGCACGTACTGTGCTTGACATGACTTGACTTAAATTGGATGGGTTGGATTGTTGGCCCTGCATTCACTGCACTTGACTTGGGTTGATATGAAATAAAAAAGAATGGATTAGACTGTTGGATGTATGCTCACTTTGCTTGCCTTGACTTTATTTGATTTGAAATTGAATGGATTGTTTGACCTGCACTCACTGTACTTGACATGACTTGACTTGAAATGGAATGGATTGGATAGTTGGCCTGCACTCACTGTGCTTGACTTGACTTGAAATGGAAGGATTGGATTGGATTGTTGGCTCTGCACTCAATGTGCTTGACTTGATATGACCTGAATTGAAATTGAATGGATTGGATTGTTGTCCCTGCACTCGCTGTGTTTGACTTGACTTGAAATGGAAGGATTGGATTGGAAGGTGGGCTCTCCACTCAATGTGCTTGACTTGATAAGACCTGAATTAAAATGGAATCGATTGGATTATTGGCCTTGAACTCACTGTGCTTGACTGGACGTGACTTGAATTGAAATGGAATGGATTGCATTGTTGGCACTGCACTCACGGTGCTTGACTTGACTTGACTTGAATTGAAATGTAATGGAATTCATTGGATCGTTGGCCCTGCATTCACGGTGCTTGACTTGACTTGACTTGACTTGACTTCAATTGAAATGGAATGGATTGGATTTCTGGCCCTGCACTCAGTGTGCTTGACATGACATGACTTGAAATGGAATGGAATGGATTGGATTGTTGGCCCTGCACTCACTGTGCTTAACTTGACCTTGACTTGACCGGAATGGAATGGATCGGATTGTTTGCGCTGCACTCGCTTGACTTGACTTGACTTGAATGGAAATGGAATGGAGTGGATTGTAGACTCTGCACGCACTGTGTTTGACTTGAATCGAAATGGAATGGATTGGATTGTTGGCCCTGCACTCACTGTGCTTGACCTGACTTGATCTCAACTTGAAATGGAATGACTTGGATTGTTGGCCCTGCTCTCACTGCGCTTGACTTGAGTTGAATTGAAATGGAATGGAATGGATTAGATTGTTGGCCTTGCACTCACTGTTTTTGACTTGATTTGGCCTGAATTGAAATGGAATGGATTGGATTGTTTGTCCTGCAGTCGCTTGTCTTGACTTGTCTTGAATTGAAATGGAATGGAGTGGATTGTAGGCCCTGCACGCAGTGTGCTTGACTTGACTTGACTTGAATTGAAATAGAATGGATTGGATTGTGGCCCTGCACACACTGTGATTGACTTGACTTGACTTGACTTGACTTGGAATGGAATGGATTGGATTGTTGGCCCTGCATGCACTCTGCTTGACTGGACTTGACTTGAAATGGAATAAAATGGATTGTTGGCCCTGCACTCATTGTGCTTGACTTGACTTGAATTGATTTGACATGACTTGACTTGACATGGAATGGATTGGCTTGGATTGTTGACCCTGCACTCACTCTACTTGACTTGACATGAATTGAACTGAAAAGGAATGGATTGGATTGTTGGTCCTGCACGCACTCTGCTTGACTGGACTGGACTTGACTTGAAATGGAATGGATTGGATTGTTGGCCCTGCACTCACTGCACTTGACTTGACTTGCTTGACTTGGAATGGAATGGATTTGAATGAAATGAAATGACTTGACTTGACTTGACTTGACTTGACTTGACTTGACTTGACTTGACTTGACTTGACTTGACTTGACTTGACTTGACTTGACTTGACTTGACTTGACTTGACTTGACTTGACTTGACTTGACTTGACTTGACTTGACTTGACTTGACTTGTATGGCTTGGATTGTTGGCCCTGCACTCATTGCGCTTGACTTGAGTTGAATTGAAATGGAACGGAATGGATTACATTGTTATCCTTGCACTCACTGTGTTTGACGTGACTTGATTTGACTTGACTTGAATTCAAATGGAATGGATTGGATTGTTAGGCCTGCACTCACTGTGCTTGACTTGACTTGACCTGAATTGAAATGGAATGGATAGGATTATTTGCCCTGCACTCGCTTCACTTGATTTGACTTGAATTGAAATGGAATGGAGTGGATTGTAGGCCCTGCACGCAGTGTGCTTGACTTGACTTGACTTGACTTGGAATGGAATGGATTGGATTGTTGGCCCTGCATGCACTCTGCTTGACTGGACTTGACTTGAAATGGAATGAAATGGATTGTTGGCCCTGTACTCATTGTGCTTGACTTGAGTTTGATTGAAATGGAAAGGAATGGATTAGATTGTTGGCCATGCACTCACTGTCCTTAACTTGACTTGAAATTGAATGGAATGGATTGGATTTTTTTGCCCTGCAATCACTTTGCTTGACTTGACTTGAAATGGAATGGTTTGGATTGTTGGCCCTGCACTCACTGTGCTCGACTGGACTTGACTTGAATTTAAATGGAATGGATTGGACTGTTGGCCCTGCACTCACTGTGCTTGAATTGAATTGGCGTGACTTGAAGTGAAATGGAAAGGATTGGGTTGTTGGCACTGCACTCACGGTGCTTGACTTGACTTGAATTGAAATGTAATGGAATTGATTGGATCGTTGGCCCTGCATTCATGGTGCTTGACTTGACTTGACTTGAATTGAAATGGAATGGATTGGATTGTTGGCCGTGCACTCACAGTGCTTGACTTGACTTGACCTGACTTGAATTGAAATGGAATGGATTGGATTTCTGGCCCTGCACTCAGTGTGCTTGACATGACTTGACTTGGAATGGAATGGAATGGATTGGAATGTTGGCCCTGCGCTGACTGTGCTTGACTTAATCTTGACTTCACCGGAATGGAATGGATCGGATTGTTTGCGCTGCACTCGCTGGACTTGAATTGAAATGGAGTGGATTGTAGGCCCTGCACGCACTGTGTTTGACTTGAATCAAAATGGAATGCATTGGATTGTTGGCCCTGCACTTACTGTGCTTGACCTGACTTGACTTGACTTGAAATGGAATGGTTTGGATTGTTGGCCCTGCACTCACTCTGCTCGACTGGACTTGACTTGACTTGACCTGACTTGACGTGACTTGAAACGGAATGGATTGTTGGCCCCGCACTCACTGTGCTTGACTTGACGTGACTTACCTTGAAATGGAATGGAATGGAGTGGATTGTAGGCCCTGCACGCAACGTGCTTGACTTGACTTGACTTGATTTGGAATGGAATGGATCGTATTGTTGGCCCTGCACTCACTGTGCTTGACTTGACTTGACTTGACTTGACTTGACTTGGAATGGAATGGATTGGATTGTTGGCCCTGCACTCATTGTGCTTGACTTGACTTGACTTGATTTGACTTGACTTGACTTGATTTGACTTGGAATGGATTGGCTTGGATTGTTGGCCCTGCACTCGCTGCGCTTGACTTGAGTTGAATTGAATTGGAACGGAATGGATTACATTGTTGGCCTTTCACTCACTGTGTTTGACGTGACTTGATTTGACTTGACTTGAATTCAAATGGAATGGATTGGATTGCTGGCCCTGCACGCACTCTGCTTGACTGGACTTGACTTGAAATGGAATGAAATGGATTGTTGGCCCTGCACTCACTGTGCTTGACTTGAATTGAAATGGAATGGATTGGATTGTTGGCCCTGCACTCACTGCACTTGACTTGACTTGACTTGAAATTGAATGGAATGGATTGGATTTTTGGCCCTGCAATCACTGTGCTTGACTTGACTTGAAATGAAATGGAATAGATTGGATTGTTGGCCAGCACTCACTGCACTTGACTTGAGTTGTATTGAAATGGAATGGAATGGAGTGGAGTAGATTGTTGGCCATGCACTCACTGTGCTTGACTTGACATAAATTGAATGGAATGGATAGGATTTGTGGCCCTGCAATCACTGTGCTTGAGTTGACCTGAAATGAAATAAATTGGATTGTTGGCCCTGCACTCATTGTGCTTGGCTTGGCTTGACTTGACTTGACTTGAAATAGAATGGAATGGATTGCATTGTTGGCCCTGCACTCACTGTGATTGACTTGACTTGAATAGATATAAAATTGAATGGATTGGCTTGGATTGTTGGCCCTGTACTCACTGTGTTTGACTTAACTTGACTTGAATTTACTTGGAATGGAATGGATTGGATTGTTGGCCCTGCTCTCACTGTGTTTGACTTGACTTGACTTGAAATGGAATGAAATTGATTGGATTGTTGGCCCTGCACACACTGTGCTTGACTAGACTTGACGACTTCAATTGACTTGACTTGAATTGACTTGATATGGAATGGATTGGATTGCACTCAATGTGCTTGACTTGACTTGAAATGGAATGGACTGGATTGTTGGCCCTGCACTTATTGTGCCTGATTTTACTTGACTTGGAATTGAAGGAATTGGCTTGTTGGGCCTGCACTCACTGTGCTTGACTTGACTTGACCTGCCTTGAATTGTAATGGAATGGATTGGATTGTTGGCCCTGCACTCACTGTGCTTGACTTGACTTGAATAGATATAAAATTGAATGGATTGGCTTGGATTGTTGGACCTGTACTCACTGTGTTTGACTTAACTTGACTTGAATTTACTTGGAATGGAATGGATTGGATTGTTGGCCCTGCTCTTACTGTGTTTGACTTGACTTGACTTGAAATGGAATGAAATTGATTGGATTGTTGGCCATGCACTCATTCTGCTTGACTTGACTTTGCTTGGAATGGAATGGATTGGCTTGTTGGCCCTTCACTCACTGTGCTTGACTAGGCTTGAATAGACGTGAAATGGAATGGATTGGATTGGATTGTTGGCCCTGTACTCACTGTGCTTGACTTTACATAGAATGGAATGGATTTGAATGTTTGAATGTGCTTGTCTTGACTTGACTTGACTTGAAATGGAATGGATTGGTTTGTTGGCCCTGGACTTACTGTGCTTGACTTGACTTAGAATTAAATGGATTGGATTGGTGACCCTGCACTCACTATGATTGCCTGGCTAGACCTGACTTGAATGGGAATAGAATGGATTGGATTGTTAGCCCTGCACTCACTGCACTTGATTTGAGTTTAATAGTAAGATTAAACGAGAACTTACCAGTTTGAAGTTTGATCTTTATTTTATGAGGAGTTGCAATGAGGGATTTCGTGAAGAACCCGCCAGCACGCATGCGCGACATACTTCAAAGCCGCGGTGTGGAATCACAGAAAAAACCAAGCCAAGAAATGACTTGTTATAGTAAGATTGAAGAGACTCTAGTTACCAGTTGACTTTATGATCGAGGGTTGGGAGCGGAGGGCACGAAATCCCTCATCGCAACTCCTCATAAAATAAAGATCAAACTTCAAACTGGTAAGTTCTCGTTTAATCTTACTATTTCATTTCGGAGTCACGTGAGTGACTTCGTGAAGACTTCAAAGCTTCTGTGATTTCACGCCCTGGACAACGTCCATGCTATCACACACGCTACTGAAAAGGTGGACAGCAGTAACCAATTTCCGTCACTGTTTCTCTGAAAAAGTAATAATATTTATTAATAACAACAAGAAAGGCCCCTCACTGAGGGGTAACTGTATGCTCTCGGCCTGCATCCAGCACGGCTCCTGCGAACATTCCAGGTACGGTGACGGGTTTGTTGTAAAACCGTTGAAAAGTGGCTTCACTGGCCCATCCCGCTGTGGCAAGTATCTGGTCCATGGGCACCTCCATGACCTTTGCCGCCGATGTTGATGCTGCCCTGGTGGAATGGGATTTAAAAACATCAGTGTCAATACCTGCCTTGTTTAAGACGATCCTGAGCCATCGGGATATCGTCTGCACCGTCACTCTATGGTGAGGTTTTTTGTGACTGATGAACAGGTATTGCTCCATTCCCCTTATTTTCCTCGTCACTTTGATATAGTGGCGGATATGGGTGGCTATGCATAGCCTAGCATCAGCGGGGTATGCTGGAAACTCCAGCTGCAGCCCTGTAAATCCAGGTCTATGCTGCTTGAGCAATTCATCAATGAAGAAAGTGACCCGTTCAGGGGTAGAGATCATTCTGTCGATCTTGGCCTTGTGAAGCGTTTGCACCCTTTGTGCTGAAGTAAGTGCCATCAACATCACCACCTTCAGGGTGAGTTTGTCCAATTCGAGCCCCGTCATGGGTGACCATGTTCTCAGCAGGGTCAGCACTTTGCCAATATCCCATGTGACGTTGTAACGGGGCCTCGGCGGGTTGGAATTAAATATCCCCCGCATAAGTTTGGAGACCAATTTATTGGATCCTACCTCAATATTGAGGTAGGACGATAGCGCACTCCTGGCGCTATTGATGGCACTATAGCTGAGATGTTGATCATGGTGTAGCCCCGCAAGAAATTCCAGCACATCTGTGATGGAGACGGAGTCATATGCAACGTCCATGCGGCCACAATAGGACTCCCATTTCCTGATGTACGATAAGTACTGCCGTCTTGAGGACTCCCTGCATGATGCTCCCATGGTATCCATTGTCCTTGAAGATAGACCATACTGAAGTAGTGGCCTGTTCAGATCCTGCAAGCCAATAGATTCAAATGACTATGGCAGGGGTGTGGTTCCCCTGTGGCAGGGTTCGTCACCAATTGTGGGCAACCCTCTAAGAGGACCCATGGTTGACTTATCATTCCAAGGACCACCGGATACCATGATTGCGTAGGCCAGTCGGGTATAATGAGGATGCCCTTGGCAGCATCAAGCTGGATTTCCGCAATACCCGACTGATGAGGCAGAATGGAGGAAAGGCATAGAAGAACCATTTCCCCCAGTCTAGCGAGAATGCGTCCATCGCCATTGCCCCAGGATCTGGCTCCCATGATACGTATGTTGGTACCTGATGGTTCAACCGTGACGCAAAAAGGTCAATATCCGGTTTACCAAATTTGGCTGTAATTTTGGTGAATATTTGGGGGTTCAACATCCACTCGATGTTGTCATTGAACTTCCGTGACCTGGTGTCCGCCACTGTATTGAGCTCACCTGGCAAGTAGGTAGCTGAGATCCAAATATTCCGTTGAATACACCAGAGCCAAATTGTGTTTGCCAATTCATTGCATGAAATTGACCTGGTACCGCCCATATGATTCAGATAAGCCACCGCAGTGGTATTGTCTATTTGGAGACGGACATGAGTGTTAGTCATGTTTGAACAATAGGCTCTTAGTCCGTGGAATGCTCCTAGCATCTCCAAATAGTTTATCCCTTGTGCTAATAACAAAGTAGCTTCAAGTGAATCCCATCTACCTCCACAACTGTTGTTGTTGTCCGTAGCTCCCCAGCCATGGGAGCTTGCATCTGTTTGCAAGTATACCATTGGACGAGGCACAATGATGGGTTAAAATGAGTTATGGATATTGCCAATCCACCATAGTAACTCAAGTTTTGCCTTAACCGGCAACTGCATAGGTCTATCATAATGTCCAGCATTTAGTTTTAATGCTGTTATTTTTGACCTTTGTAAATTCTGATAGTGTAAAAGGTCCATATTGAGCAGCTGGAAATACTGCTACAATTTTGCCAATTACCCTGGCAGTTAATCTGATAGACGGTATACTGGCGCAGACCAGGTTCTTGCATGCTTGAAACACATCACCAACTTTGTTAGTTGGGATGGTGGTGATCATGCGATTGGAGTCTATCGTGAACCCCAAGTAGTCCATGATCTGTGCGGGGAGGAACTTTGATTTGTCTGGATGGATTATAAACCCCATTTTTTGAAAAATTTCCACTGTGGCTGAAACCCCCAACTCTGCTGATTCCAGAGTGTGCCCAATTATCAGAATGTCATCCAAATAGGCCATGACCGTATGATTTTGTCTCCGCAGTGTAGATAACACTGGCTTGAGTAGTTTGGTGAACAGTCTGGGGGCTGTAGTAAGCCCATTGGGCAATGCTTTGTATTGCCAAAGCTGATCCATCCAGGTAAACTTCAAGAACTTCCTATGATGTTTCCGAATGGATACTGAATAGTATGCATCTTTTAAATCAATGCATGCCATGAAGCAGCCCTCCGAAATCAAAGATTTGGCTGTTTCAAATGTGTCCATTTTGAAATGGGTGTATTTTACAAAGGTATTCAAGTGAGTTAAATCTATAATGACCCGGCATCCACCGTCTTTTTTAGTTTTAGTAAATATATTAGACACAAATTCAATTGGTTCATGTGTGGTTCGTTCTATCACACCTTTGTCTTGTAAACTCAAGATTTCAGCATAGCCTTCTGCCAATTCTTTTTTGGAAAGTGCAAATTTGCGATTCGGCATATGCTGGGGTGGAGGCAATTGGCCATGAATAAACTCAATTTCATAACCCTGAATACTTTGCAAGATAAACTCATCTGAAGTGATGGTTTCCCAAGCCTCCTTAAATCCCCGTAATCTGCCCCCAACTCGTGAGGTTAGACATGCAAGTGCATGGAATCCAGACCCCCTTACCTTCATGGTTATCGGCGGTCCCTGGGATTTTTGGTGGGACGTGGAGGTGCTGGGTTTCGTGGTTGGTGCGGAATCCGCATCTTCCATGCTGGCCGCTGAGGGCCTAGCCCTAAAAAAGGCCTGGGCTGAGGAGGCTGTTGATATTGAGGAGGTGCCGGAACGTAGGTCCTTGTTGGCCTGTCGGTCTGACCTCGTGGCCTGAAGTAAGGTGTCTTCTTGGCCGAAGGTCTGGCCACAAAATGTGGTCTCATCAGACCTATGGTTTTCGCATGGTCATCCAGCTCTTTGACCTGCTTTGGGAGGTCTTCCCCGAACAGCTGTCTAGGTGGGGGGGGGGGGGGGGGGGGGGGGTAGGAGGTGCTCTGCATAGTCCCGCAAATTTGGGATTCAAGGAAGGTTTAATAATGCTCTTCCGGAAAGCGTTGATCTCGTACTGCGTATTGCAGAGCTAGAGCATCCTCCTGTTCGGTGCTTAGATCAACCCCATCTACCGACTTTACAAAAGCGGTGATCCCAGACGTAAGTAGTTTTAAAATCCTCTGCAGTTTCACTTCCAGGTAATCTATGGTTGCGGCCAGTTTGATGTTGAGGGGTTGTCCTGATGATGCGGGTAACCCGAATTTGGCTGCCACATCCAGCAGATCTTCCTGAGGGACCTCAGGTGCTGCTGGGGCATGTACCAGGATGTCCTCCTCATCTGGTCTTATGCTGTCCATAGATGGGGACGGGGATATATCCATGAGTCCCCTGGAGCTGTGTGTGTCCTGTTTCTGATTGAGAAGAACTTGCTCCAATATCCTCTCCATACGATCCAAGCGCCCTTCATCGGGCGGGTGTGGGAGGTAAGAGGGCCTCACGCCCGAAGGAACTCCGGAGGCTCCGATCAGCAGTCCGTACCTCGTCGAGGTAATATCGGTACTGTGATGATGTGTCGCTACCAGCCGCCTCGGCGAAGCTGAAAGCTGAGCGATTCCCGCGCGGACCTGCTCAAGCGCCTCCTTTTCGCTGAGCTGGACCCGGCTGCCTCGAAGGGCATGGGTGGGGAGAGGTCGGCACCTGACGCCGCAGCGTGGTGACCCGACGTCCGCGCGGGCTTGCCGACTGTCCTTGATCTGGACCCAGACGGCGTACGGTCCCGACCTGCCCCCAGCGGGCGAAGCGGTGACCTAGGCGAGGCTCCACCCTTGTGACTCCTCCTGGTCCCCCTGGGTGGTGAGTCGACACTGGCCCTCCTTGGTCTGCCAGTGGACTCGGGCCTGCCTGATTCACCAGACCACTTCCTAGTGGCTCCTGGTGAGACCTCAACCCGCGAAGGGCTAGGTAGTGGAATTGCATCCCTGCCTCCTTCAAGAGGGCTCAGGGAGAAGGGCCGTGCATCAGCACGCGAATCCCTCTTGCTCGTCTCTGCAAACGACCCAGTGGGTGAGAGCGAGATGGAGTCAGGATGCACCTGCTCCGGCGCTGTACCGACTGTTTGTACTGCAGGTACCCCGCTAGGGCATAGCTGCGTCGGTAAACCGGATCCTGTGAATACAGGGCTCCCCGGCTTGCGCGCCTTTTTCCCGGCCCGTCCTTCTGCCGTGGAGGGGGGGCTCCGGGTTGGGTTGCCGACAACTCCTTGTAGAAGTTTTACGGCCTTTATTTTTCCTGCTGTCCATGTTTCTGTGGAAGAAAACACAATTACTTACACAGAACAACCAACTCAAGGTTGTTAGTACTTACCTGAGTGGCCCTTATGAAGGGCTGGTGACGAGCCGCGCTCCTCTCCAGCCGTCGACTGCAATGCGAGCGACGATATGTCGCGCATGCATGCTGGCGGGTTCTTACGAAGTCACTCACGTGACTCCGAAATGAAATTGAAATGGAAAGGAATGGATTAGATTGTGGGCCACGCACTCACTGTCCTTGACTTCTTAAAATTGAATGGAATGGATTGAATATTTGGCCCTGCAATCACTGTGCTTGACTTGACTTGAAATGGAATGGATTGGATTGTTGGCCCTGTGCTCATTGTGCTTGCCTTGACTTGACTTGAAATGGAATTGAATGGTTTGGATTGTTGGCCCTGCACTCACTGTGCTTGACTAGACTTGACTTTACTTGACTTGACTTGACTTGAAATGGAATGGATTGTTGGCCCTGCACTCACTGCGCTTGACCTGAGTTGAATGGAAATGGAATGGAATGGATTGTATAGATTGTTGGCCATGCACTCACTGTGCTTGACTTGACATAAATTGAATGGAATGGATAGAATTTGTGGCCGTGCGATCACTGTGCTTGAGTTGATTTGAAATGGAATGGATTGGATTGTTGTCCCTGCACTCATTGTGCTTCGCTTGACCTGACTTGAAATAGAATGGAATGGATTGGATTGTTGGCCCTGCACTCACTGTGCTTGACTTGATCTGACTTGAATTGAAATGGAATGGATTGGCCTGTATTGCTGGCCCTGTACTAACTGTGTTTGACTTAACTTGACTTGAATTTACTTGGAATGGAATGGATTGGATTGTTGGCCCTGCAGACACTGTGCTTGACTAGACTTGTCTTGACTTGACTTGAATTGACTTGACTTGACTTGAATTGACTTAAAATGGAATGGATTGTTGGCCTTGCAATCAATGTGCTTGACGACTTGAAAGGGATTGGATTGGATTGTTGGCCCTGCACTCACTGCGCTTGACTTGATTTGACTTGACTTGACTTGACTTGAAATGGAATGGATTGTTGACTCTGCACTCGCTGTGCTTGGCATGACTTGACTTGAAATGGAATTGATTGGATTGGTGACCATGCACTCACTGTGCTGGACTTGACTTGAATTGAAATGGATTGGATTGTTGGCCCTGCACTCACTGTGCTGGACTTGACTTGACATGACTTGAATTGGAATGGATTGGATTGTTTGCCCTGCACTCACTGTGCTTGACTTGAATTGAAATGGAATTGAAATGGAATTGAATGGATTGTGGGCCCTGCACTCACTGTACTTGACTTGACTTGACTTGAATTGAAATTAAATGGATTCCATTGTTGGCCCTGCACTCACTGTGCTTGACTTGACTTGACTTTACTTGGAATGGAATGGATTGGATTGTTGGCCCTGCACTCACTGTGCTTGACTTGGCTTGAATAGACGTGAAATGGAATAGATTGGATTGGATTGTTGGCCCTGCACTTACTGTGCTTGACTTGACTTGATTTAGAATCAAATGGATTGGATTGTTGGCCCTGCACTGACTGTGATTGACTTGGGTAGACCTGACTTGAATTGAAATTGAATGGATTGTATTATTGGCCCTGCACTGACTGTGCTTGACTTGACTTGAATTAAAATGGAATGGATTGAATTGTTGGCCCTGCATTCACTGTACTTGACTTGACTTGAATTTAAGTGGAATGGATTGGATTGTTGGCCATGCACGCACTGTACATGACTTGACTTGACTTTATTTGACTTGACTTGACTTGACTTGACTGGAGTTCACTTGACTTGAAATGGAATGGATTGGATTGTTGACCTTGCAATCACTGGGCTTGGTTTGACTTGACCTGACTTGAATTGAAATGGAATGGATTGGATTGTTTGAGAACCCCCCCCCCCCCCCCCCCCCCACAATGTTGTAATCCCGGGACACTCCATCGTTTCAGCACTAGAAAATGCATTTGCAAGCTACAATGTTGCAATCCTTTTTCTTTGAGATTCCCTTCCTTGCAGCAAGTATACTCCTGGCAGCAAGGATTTAAAAAAATGTTAAGGTGCATTTTTTAAAAATATTCCTGGCAGCAATGAATTTTTTATTTTTATTTTATTTTTTTTAAATTTTAATATATATTTTTATTAGAGTAGGTAAGCAGTGAATTAGCAAACACATATTATGATAGCAATATTTAATATACAACAATCATACATTATTAATTTTATCAAATGAATCATTTTGTCTCTAATAATTTTTTTTAAATAAAAAGAGAGAAAAACAGAGAGTAAAATAAAATAAAAATGAAAAAGAAATCATAATGAAGGGAATAATTTACCATTAATACGTCATTGGAGATATGATCAAGGAATATAGAATATAACTTTTCATCTAATCCTGATCCAAGTTTCAGTTAGGGTTCCCTGCCGAACCTATCTGCCCTTTTAAGTAATCAATAAAAGACCATATTCTAACAAAAACTTCTTGTTTGTCCATTAGGGCAAATCTGATTTTTTCCAGGTGTAGGGTCTCCGACATTTCCATAATCCACATTTTAATTGTGGGGCATATAGGACCTTTCCAAAATTTTAATATTAATTTCTTCCCAATTATTATACTGTAATCTAGGAAATTTCTTTGACTTGTTGTAAGTGTTAAACTTTGTTCTGATATTCCAAGTATTATTAATTTTGAGTCCGGATCCAATTTAGTATTAATAACTTCAGAAGTTTTTCTAAAAATCTCAGTCCAGAAATTCTTAATTTTTATACAATTTGCAAAAGTATTCGCAGATAGAGGAGTCCTGTGGGAAGTTTCTATTCAATTTAATTTTTTAGTAATGTAGTCTATGTAATACTTTAAATTGTATTAAAGCATGTCTGGCATTTAACGAGCATTGGTGTATATATTGTAAACTTTTGTCCCATATATCTTTTGTTATGGGTTGGTTTATTTCATTTTCGCATGTATGTCTATATGATTCCGTTGATGGTATCTCGCTATCTAAAAGGGTATTATAAATATAAGTTGTTAGTTTTCTGTATTAGGATGCTTATTCAAACATTCATCAAGGATTTTTGGTTCCTTATTCCTATAAACTTGTGTATGTGATTTGACATAATCTCTGAGTTGTAGATATCAAATAAAAATATTTTCGTGTAATCCATAACTCTGTTGTAATTCCTGAAATAAAAGAAAAGTGCCTTTCTTATAAAGGTGCTCCATCTTTTTGATTACATAGTTTTTCCATTGTGTAAAACCTTTATGCAGCATGGAAGGTTTGAATGAGGGATTGTTTACAATAGGGAGACAGAGTGATATATTATCCAATTTTAAAGCCTTTTTTAGTTTTTTCCAGATTTGTGTACCACTATTTATTATAGGGTTTTCCCTATAGGTTTTTTTGTGCAATTTTGTCGGTGCAAATATAATCAAACTGATTTCAAAAGGTAAACAGTCCTCCTTATCCATCCTTAACCAGTCTGGTTGTTGATCCATTTCTTCCAGCCAAAAATTCATGTTTTTAATATGGACTGCCCAAAAATAAAACAGAAAATTTGGTAGAGCTAAACCTCCATTAATCTTTGATTTACATAAATGTTTTTTATTTATTCTATGATTATTGTAATCCCAGATGAAACTTGTAACCGTAGAGTCTACTTTAAAAAAAAAATTTTTGGAATATATATCGGGATTGACTGAAATAAGTACAATAATTGCGGCAGAAAGATCATTTTTATAGCATTAATTCTACCGAACATTGAAATAGGAAGTGTTTTCCAGTATTGAATATTCTTATTTAGTTTATTCAGTAAAGGTGGGAAATTTGATTTAAATAAAGAAGTATACACCTTAGTTACATAAATACCTAGATATTTAAATTTTTCCTCAACTATTTTAAAAGGTGATTGTTGTAGTATATGTAAATTGAGTTCCGTTATTGGCATGATTTTGCTTTTATTCCAATTAATTCTAAATCCTGAGAAGTGACCGAATTGAGTTATTAGATTTAATAAATTTGCAATACTCATTTCTGGCTTTGTAATATATATTAATACATCATCTGCATATAGAGAAATGTTATTCATTGTATCTTTAGTATTATACCCATGTATTTCTGGATTAGATCTGACATTTTCTGCGAGTGGTTCAATTGCTAAAGCGAATAATAATGGCGATAACGAGCATCCTTGTCTACAACCTCTAGAAAGATTAAATTTAGTTGATAACATTTGGATTGTTAGTATTCTAACTGTTGAGTTAGAGTATAAAAGTTTAACCCATGTACAGTACTTCTCTCCCAGTTGAAAAATTTCCATCACTGAAAATAGATATGACCATTCTACTTGATCAAAGGCTTTTTCAGCATCTAGTGAAATAATTGAAAGATCTGGATTAACAATTCTATTTGAGTATATAATATTAAATAATCGTCTCAGATTGTAAAATGAGTGACATTTTGGGATAAAACCTGTTTGTTCAGGGTGTATTAATTTGTTAATCACTAAGCTCAATCTATAAAATAGGATTTTAGTTAGTATGTTCTGATAAGTATCATATAGAGCAATGTAGAGGCTGGGTCTTCCAGATCCTTATCAATTTTAGGTATAAGTATTATTGTAGATTTGTTTAAAGTTTCCAGGAGTTGCTGTTGAGTATAAGCGTGTTTATACAGTGTTTGTAAGCGTGGAGAAATCAGATCATAAAATGTTTTATAAAATTCAGAGCTTAGGCCATCAGGGCCTGCGGCCTTTCCATTTTTTAAATATCTAATTGACTCTTCGATATCTTTTGTCGTTATTTCAGCTTCTAATAATTCTTGCTCTTGTAAATCTAAGCCTTTAAGGTTACATTTCTGTAAAAATGCTTCCATTCCTGTTGATTGTTCTGTCACTTTAATTGAATAAAGATTTTGATAGTATTGTGAAAATCTGTCGTTAATATCTTTGGGGAGTGTTAGTATTTCTCCCTTATCTGATCTAATCCTATGAATTGTTTTTTCCCCGTCCAATTTACAAAGCTGGCGTGCTAATAGTTTTTGTGGTTTATCACCAAATTCAAAATTTAATTGTTTTGTGTGTTGATAATGTTTTATTACTTGGTCAGAGTATATTTTACTTCGGAGTCACGTTAGTGTGAGCGACAGACAGGGAGGAGCGTTGCTCCTCTACTGCAGGGACCTGCAGGTAAGGGAAATACTAACCTGCAGTCTTTTTCTTTCAGGTGACTCTGTCGCAGGGTCTCGAGGCCGCCTCGAATCTGACTGCCGCGGCAGTCAGCGGCGGCACCAACAGTCTGGAGTCGGGCAGCCCGTTGACCAGGAGGGTCCGGGCTCACACACTCGCCAGCGGAGGACGGCAGAGACAGCCCGACTCTACACCGCAGCCCGCGGGGGACACCACGGGCTGCCGGCGTGCATGTAGGAATGGGGCTTGCAGGCTCACTGTGCGAAGCAAACGGCGGCAGAGCAGCAGCCCGACTCTACACCACAGCCCGCAGGGGACACCGCGGGCTGCCGGCATACATGAAAGAGTGAGGCTTGCAGGCTCGCCGTATAAAGTAAGCGACGGCAGAGCAGCAGCCCGACTCTACACTGCAGCCAGCAGGGACACCACGGGCTGCCGGCATGTATGAAGGAGGGGGCTTGCAAGCAACGGCAGAGCGGCAGCCCGACCCTACACCGCAGCCCGCAGGGATACTGCGGGCTGTCTGTATTAAAGGTAATGGTGTTCTTCACTCAGTTTAAGTGAGTGGCTAGTGGCAACCCAGAAATGCCAGTGCCTCTCCTGCATGGATTGAGGGACTGTGTCCACACTCATGGCAAAAACAGCTGCCATGCTACTCCAGGAAATGTGTTGTCTTCAAGTAGCTGAGACTGCCAGCACTTAAAGTTTATTAAATCATGAGAGGCTGGTCACCATTGGAGGGGGGGGGGGGGGGGGGGGGGGGGGGAGGGGTGGAGAGTGTGCTCCTCCACTGGATACTTCTCAAAGACCCTCAGGTAAGATACTAACCTTGAATAGCTAAGCTTCTGTACTAGACTTTGCTTACAGATGGATGGAGACCAGAATGAAGGCATCAAAGCATGCCTGCAAGGGACATGGGACTTCAGATGGGAGTCAGCGGCCACCATTCCCGGAGCTGCCCATAACACCGGCAGTACCCGCTCTGCGGACCGGGATAAGAACGCGGAGATCGGGGAGCCCTGCGCAGCCAGGACCCGTCTCTCCACCACGGCTGACCATGGGGCCGCAAAGTGGTAGGAGCACCGCGCGGGAGCAGGGTAGGCAAGACCCTGACTCCCTACCACTGTCACCTAAGCATAGCGACAGTGGAGCAAAGGTGTCTAAACATGTGACCCGCTCAGTGGCTCGTTCTGTCTCCCCTACTATGCAGGTCACCAGAGCAGGGGAAGCGCTGCGCCCAGGTCATGCCCTGCAGCAGCGGAAGGCATCGACATGCCGCCGGGATAAACCTGCTAGATTGCGGGCCGGTGATGGATCTACTGGAAGTCGGGGAGCCCTGCAGGAGCAGGAGGTACCGGCATACCACCGGAACAGGCTGCCGGCAGCAGTTTTTGGTCAGGCACCCCCGTTGCGACGGGTACAGCCGACTATGCGCCGTCACCGACCCATGTGGTCAAGGGTGACGGCAAGCCTGCATGGACAGCGGGGAGCCCGGCTATGGGAGCCGGCACCGACTCATTCCCTCTGCCTTCACACCAGGCAGAGGGGCCACTTATGTCCAAACAACGGTGGACTAGCGGGAGTCGTACAGCCCCGCAGGAGCGGCTGCTGACGACGACCTATCAGCGCACTTCGATGAGGTGCGACCCACTGGTATAGGCCCCAGTGTCTCAGGTGAGCCTGGGGAAGTCGGCTTGTTGTTCACATGTAGTGGCAGCGGTCGCATGGCTAGGATGGAGCTAATGGTGGAGCAACTATATCAGCGGGACCTGGATCGGCAAGAGTGTGAGTCTCAGCGGTCTGGAAGTCGGATCATGCCACCACCTTCAATCTCACCTTCGCCTGTCGGCAGTGCTAGGAGTCAGCAGTGGCCGATTTTGACGAAGAAGCGGCAGCAGAAGAGCCCATGGCTCTAGATCCAGAAGAAGAAATGCTGGAGGTAGTGTCAAAATTTGCGAAGCCTGTATCTTCAGGGGAACCGCTGCACCCTACACTGGCAGTAGGTATCAATTCCTGACACCATCTACACACCAGCTCCAAGACCAGGTACTTTCAGAAACCATGGAGAAGTACAAGGATCCTGGAAATTGTGTTACCCTGAACGTCCCAACGGTCAACTCAGCCATCTGAGGGAACATCAGTTCCAGTGGCACAAGAGGTTAAGATGCAGAAAATTCTGAAGCTGTTGACGTCGGGCATCACGACACTCGCCAGGACCCTCGATGGGGCAGGTGTATCCGCAGAGCAGCAGGATGCTCTAGCCCTCCTGTGTAACACACTTTGAAATAAACTGTTTTAGTCAGAGCTCCATCCGGCCCAACCTTAACCCGAAATTCGCTGGGTTGGGTTGTACCTCCACCACACCACCAAGACAGCTGTTTGGGGAGGACCTGCCCAAGCAGGTCAAAGAACTTGGTGAGGAAGCCAAAACCGTGGGGCTGATGAAACCACCATCATCGTCAAGGGTGCAGATTTACTGAAGACAGCCTTATCCTCCCTCCAAACCTCGGGGGGGGGGGGGGGGGGGGGGGTGGGAGGGGAGCCGGAAGACCATCAAGAACATATCTGCCACTTGCTCCCCAACAGCAGAAGCCTTGTTTAGGGCAGGGCCAGCATAGACTACTTCACCACACACCAGCTGCAGGAACAGGAATTTACCGAGGCGATCGAGCAGCACCCAGCAACGATGGAACACCAGAAACCAGGACGTCAGGCCCGCCGGTAACCATGGAGATAAGGGGGTCTGGTTCTCTTGGAAGTACTGCATGCATAACCTCACAAGTAGGAGGGATGTTACATACATTCAGGGGCTCTGTTTGTCACTATCCCAGGGAACAGAGCAATAGACATAATAGACGCATGTAACAGCCTTCCTTGCGCCAGGGAACCGACTATTAGACATGCTGCTAAGGTAATTGGTAAACTTGTAGCTACATTCCAGCCACATAATTTGGGCCGTTACGCTATCAAAGCTGGGAAAAAAGCAAAAATCTCGGCATTAAAAGCGAATGCTGGACATTTACGAGCCTATGCTGCTGCCAATCGAAGCATAAATTGAGCTACAATGGTGGATTAGCAATGGTTGTGATTGTTAAATCCCATCATTACATCAAACTCATTCGTCGTGTTACAAACCGACGCAAGCGCCAAGGGCTGGGGAACTACCAACACCATTCCAGTTGGGGCGGTAGATGGGATTTGCATTAGTCTACTTCTCTTCAATCACAAGGAATAAACTGTTTAGAAATGCTGGGAGCATGCCAAGGGCTGCGGGCTTAATGCACTAATCTGCAGCATACGTATGTTCGTCTTCAAAATAATACCACTGAGGTGGCATATTTAAACACTCACGTGACTCCGAAGTAAAATAGTAAGATTAAACACGAACTTAACAGTTTGACGTTTGATCTTTATTTTATGAGGAGTTGTGATGAGGGATTTCGTGCCCTCTGCTCCTAACCCTCTATCATAATTTCAACTGGTATATTCAAGTTCTTTAATCTTACTATCATTAGTCATTGTTGTTATCTGTGATTCCACACCGCTGCTTTGAAGAATGTCGCGCATGCGTGCCTGGCGGGGTCTTCACGTAATCCCTCATCGCAACTCCTCATAAAATAAAGATCAAACTTCAACCTGGTAAGTTCTTGTTTAATCTTACTATTTTATTTAACTTATATTTCAGTGCTGCAATTTTGTTATGTTCTGCCAAATGAAGATGCTCTTGCATTTTCTATGTCTAATTGCCTTATTTCCATTTCCAATGTCTGTTGTTTAGCTCTATTCTCTTTATTAAGAAATGCCTGAGAGGAGATTAATGCCCCTCGTATAAATGCTTTAAATGTTTCCAGGAGAAGGGAAGCAGAGATTTCAGGCTGGTCATTGACCTCGAAAAACATATTAATCTGTTTTACAAGATATTCACAACATACCTGTTCGTTTAAGATTTGAGGATTAAGTCTCCATTGTGTCTGTTTCTTGTCCAGTCCATTTAGTTTAATGATAAATGTTGATGGAGCATGATCCGAAATTATGATGTTATGATATTGTGACTTGTAAGTAAATGGAATTAGTTTAGAGTCTACTAAGAAATAGTCTATCCTTGAATATGTTTTATGCACAGGTGAGTAAAATGAATATTCTCGTCCAGATGGGTTTTCAATTCTCCAGATATCCTTAATATTGAGTTAAAGAAGGAACTGCAGATGCTGGAGAATCAAGGGATACACAAAAAGCTGGAGAAACTCAGCGGGTGCAGCAGCATCCAAGGAGCAAAGGAGATAGGCGACATTTCGGGTCGAGACCCTTCTTCAGACTGGTATTCTCAAGGTATGTGGAAATGTGTTCGGTGGGGCACGAACAGGCAGAGACAATGGGTCTGTCGGGGCAGTCAGGTTTGTGGATTTTGGGGAGAAGGTAAAATCGGGCCGTGCGGGGATGAGAAACGATGAGGTTGGAGGCTCGGGGGGGTAGGGATCCAGAGTTGATGAAGTCGGTTATGGTGCTCGAGATGGTGGCCTGGTGCTCGTCAGTGGGGTCATGGTCCAGGGGTAAGTAGGACGAGGTGTCCGAGAGTTGGCGCGTGGCCTCCGCTTTGTAGAGATCGACGCGCCAGACTAGCACGGCACCTCCCTTGTTGGCGGGTTTGATAACCCAGTCTGGGTTGTTACGGAGTGAGTCGATGGCAGTACGTTCGGGGGGGGGAGAGATTGGAGTGAGACAGGGGAGTGGAGAAGTTGAGGCGGTTGATGTCCCGACGGCAGTTCTGTATAAAGAGTTCTGAAGAAGGGTCTCAACCCGAAACGTCGCCTATCTCCTTCGCTTCTTAGATGCTGCTGCACCCGCTGAGTTTCTCCAGCTTTTTGTGTAATCCTTAATATTGATATTGTTTATATATGAGTTTAAAAAATCACTTGACAGAGATTTTGATTTTCTTTGAGTTGATGAACTATCGAAATATGAATCTAGTGTACAATTTAAGTCTCCACCAATTATTAAATTATTTTGTGTGCATTCCGGAATAGTATTAAGTATTCGCTTGAAAAACAGTGGACGATCAAAATTTGGTCCATATACATTAAGGAGAGTCACTTTTTTTTAGTATAATAATGATTATATTCCGATAGTGGAATAGTTAATAATCCTAAAGTAAGTAAAATATTAGTTTCATATGACAAAAGTATTAGGCCATGATTAGTCAAAATAATATCAAATATCAAGGATTAAACCTCCATTTTCTATTTTAATCAACATGGTTTATCCTTTTAACTAATTCTGAGTTAATCCAATTAACTATAATTTATGATAATTAATAATTATGATTAATAATGATTAGTAATAATTAGTACTATAATATAAAATATTATATAACAATAATCAATTTCATTCTAAATTCATAACATTCATATCCTTGAGTATAGTAATTTAAAGTTCAGTTTCTTCACAATAAAGCACCGAATCCAATATCCTCACGTATATATTTAGCTGTGCAAGAACCACCGTGGTCTAAAAATCCATCAGGCAAGAATGAAATGCTCGGAGAAGGAGAAAGAGGTGCAGCACACAGGCCTTGAACCTGGTGAGACGCAGGAGGAGCCCGGCCAGGACTCACCCCACAGAGCCCAGTCCCTCCACGCACTAGAGTCTCCCAACCCCTGCAGAGTAGTTCCACAGCTATTGATTGAGTGGCCCCCAGCCAGCAACCGGAATGAATGGCTGCAGTTTGACAAAGGCGTGACCAACATCATTCAAGCCACAGCCAAAGGAGATGTAGATCGCCGACTCCAAACAATGACTACCATCATAGTCAGTTATGCTTTGGAAAGATTCGGCCTTCGCGAGAAAGGTATCACCAAGCCCACCACCTACACCATGAACCGCAGTGCCACCAAAACTGCGGCTGGAGCTTCGAACCCTCAAAAACCAGTACAAGAGATCTACCGATGAGGAGAAGCAAGCCTTGGTCGAACTACGAAACATCTTAAGGAAAAGGCATATGACCCTCCGCAGAGCAGAATGGCACAGGAGAAGAGGTAGAGAGAGAGCTAGGAAGCAAGCTGCGTTCATTTCCAATCCTTTTGGCTTTACCAGGCGATTCCTTGGGGACAAGCGCAGTGGCCGCCTCATGTGCTCAACAGGTGAAGTAAATCGCTTCCTCCATGACACCCTGAGCGATCCAATGTGGGAACAGGAGCTCGAACCCAACAAAGCTCTCATCAGCCCAGCCCCCCCAACAACAGGGTTCAATCTGAGGGAGCTGAGTCTGAAGGAGGTTGAGGAAATCGTCAAGGCGGCACGCTCAGCCTCTGCTCCAGGCCCTAGTGGCGTACCATACATAGTGTATAAGCGCTGCCCAGAGCTCCTTCGACACCTATGGAAGATCTTGAAGGTGGTATGGTGAAGGGGGAGAGTTGCTGACCAGTGGAGGTGCGCTGAGGGAGTTTGGATCCCCAAAGAGGAAAACTCAAAGAACATCAATCAGTTTCAGTCAATCTCGCTGCTGAGCGTCGAAGGGAAGGTGTTTTTCAGCATTGTCTCCCGAAGATTAACTGAGTTTCTCCTCAAAAACAGCTACATCGACCCCTCAGTGCAGAAGGGTGGGATTCCGGGAGTTCCCGGCTGCGTGGAGCACACTGGAGTAGTCACACAGCTCATTAGAGAAGCCCATGAAAACAGAGGCGACCTAGTTGTTCTGTGGTTGGACCTCGCCAATGCCTATTGCATATACTGCCATATATATATCGCCATACTGCACAAACTGGTTGAGCTTGCACTACACCGACACCATGTTCCCAGCAAGATCAAGGACCTGATCCTTGATTATTACCATAATTTCAGGCTGAGGGTGACTTCTGGGTCAGAAACATCAGACTGGCATCGGCTTGGAAAAGGAATAATTACAGGATGCACTATTTCTGTTATTATTTTTGCTCTTGCCATGAACATGGTGGCCAAGTCAGCCGAGGTGGAATGCAGAGGCCCCCTAACCAAGTCTGGTGTGCGACAACCCCCAATTAGAGCTTTTATGGACGACCTTACCATCACCACAAAATCGGTCCCAGGAAGTAGGTGGATCCCAAAAGGTCTTGAGAAACTTATCACCTGGGCAAGGATGAGTTTCAAGCGAACAAAGTCAAGGTCCAAGGTGCTGAAGAAGGAAGGTACTGAAAGATTCCACTTCTTACTATCCGGAACTGCCATTCCCTCCATCACCGAGCAACCTGTCAAGAGCTTGGGGAAGGTTTTTGACGCAGCTCTAAAAGACTCTGCCGCCAATCCAAAGTCCATCAAAGACCTTGAAGCCTGGCTCACTAAAGTCGACAAGTCAGGTCTGCCAGGCAGATTCAAGGCCTGGATCTATCAGCATTGCATCCTGCTCCGAGTCCTGTGGCCTCTGCTGGTTTACGCGGTTCCATTGACCACAGTTGAGTCCCTCAAAAGGAAGGTCAGCGGCTTTCTCCGCAGGTGGCTTGCCCTTCCCCGCAGCCTCAACAGTGCTGCACTGTATGGGACCAGTAACATCTTGCAGCTCCCATTCAGTGGCCTCACGGAAGAGTTTATGGTGGCGCGAACAAGAGAGGCACTGCAGTACAGGGACGTCAGGGACCAGAAGGTGTCATCGGCTGGCATTGAGGCGAGAACAGGGAGGAAATGGAGGGCGGTGAAAGCAGTGGAGGTGGCAGAGTCACGCCTAAGGCAAAAGGCATTGATGGGAGTCATGGCAACTGGCAAAGCGGGTTTGGGATACTTCCCTAAGACGCCGGTTGGCAAGGCCCAGGGCAAGGAGAGACACCATCTAATCCAGGAAGAGGTCCGAGCAGGTGTGGAGGAAGAGCGTATGAGCAGGACGGTGGGGTTCAGGCAGCAGGGAGCGTGGACAAGGTGGGAGAGCATACCGCAGCACAGGATTACCTGGTCAAACATCATGCAGGCAGACTTCCAGCGCGTCCGGTTTCTTGTCCAAGCTGTCTACGATGCCCTACCAAGTCCAGCAAACCTCCATGTCTGGGGCAAGAGCGAGACACCTCCCTGCCCACTTTGTTCTGGAAGAGGATCATTAGAACATCTCCTCAGCAGCTGCCCAAAGTCTCTTGGGGAAGGTCGCTACCGGTGGCGGCATGACCAGGTGCTCAAGGTGGTTGCTGAGAGAATAGCCACTGCCATCTGTAACAGCAAACACCACCATGCCCCAAAGAAATCAATCACTTTTGTCAAAGCTGGAGAGACGCCCTGACCATAACCAAAAGCAAGGACGGGCCTCCTCTACACAGCCACTGACTGGCAGCTGCACGTCGATCTGGGCAAACAGCTGACATTTCCACAGCACATCACAGCAACATCACTCCGGTTGGACATGATCATCACTTCCGAAGTGACAAAACAGCTGATCATTCTGGAACTGCCAGTGCCCTGGGAAGAGCATACTGAAGAAGCTAATGAGAGGAAGCGCGCAAAGTACCAGGAACTGCTGGAGATTTGCCAGGACAGAGGCTGGAAGACAGACTATGAGCCAATAGAGGTGGGCTGTAGAGGCTTTGCAGGACGCTCACTCTGCAAAGTCCTCAACCAGTTGGGCTTTACGGGGCTGGCAAAGAAGAGGGCCATTCAATCCGCAAGTGAAGCCGCAGAGAAAGCCACTAGGTGGCTTTGGATTAAGAGGGCTGATCCATGGGCGGTTGCTGCTGGGATGCAAGTCGGGGCGTGAACTACCCCGGCTGGGTTGCCTGGGCGAGGGTGTCTGATGTTGTGAGACCCGAAACACCCGATGACCACAGGTCACATCACTGAGGATGTGTCCTAGCGCATCCAGAAGATGTATCTTTCACAGTGTTAAGTATTAATCCTCATTGTCCTCTTTTTCACTCTCGCTCTCGGTAATTTCAATATTCTCAATGTTCTTTGCAAATTTAAAGGCCTCTGTGTGGTTGGTGAAGAAGTATCCTTTCTTGTCGTAGGTGATTCTCAATGTTGCAGGGTACACCAATCCATATCTCAGGTTCTTTATATTCTTAAGTATTCTTCTTGTGTCTGTAAACAATGCTCTTTTCTCCGCCGGGTAGTCTCGAAATATGCTGATCTTGTCTCCTTCAAATTCAAGATATCTGCTGTGAACGATTTTCTTCATCATGTCATCCAAGACATGGTCATATTGCACCTTCACTATCAGTTGTCTTGGAGGGGCATCCACCCCAGGACGATGTCTCAGTGCTCTATGTGCCCGAGCAAGTAAAGGTGTTTGATCCAGATTTAAAACTTTCTTCACTAGATCTGCAGCAAATTCACGGGGGTCACGGTTCCCCTCGTTTCCTTCCCGGACGCCAATAATTCTAAGATTCTGGCGTCTCTGTCGTCCCTCCAAGTCAATGCATTTTTCAGTTATTTTTTGCAATAAGTCCGATAAACGTTTGTTCTCGGAGAGAAGCTTGCTTGTAGTTTTAGAGCTTGTTTCAGCGATTTCCTCTAATTCAATTACAGATTTATGTTGTTGTTCTAGTGCCTGCGAGATGGGGTCCAGCTTCGAATTAAATACGGAAATCATCAGTTTCAATTTAACATTTACCTCTTCAATCTTTTGATTTAGATTTTCTTCCATGGTCAGCTTTCAGGAATCCAGTTGTTCATGTACGATAGCAACGATATATTTCTTAATTTCTTCTTTAATTTCTTTTTTTAAAGTTTCCAACTCATCTGTAAAGTCATGTTTGAGTTTTTTTAATTCTACCATTATTTTTGAAATTTCTAAAGCGAGAAAACTTCTTAATTCTTCCACATCTGACTTTTTTTTCTTGAGATTTCTTCTTGGGACGCTGTTAAACCTGAGGCCGCGGCTTCGGTTGCGCCTACTTCCTTAGACCTAACCGATTTTCTCTGTTTGGGGGGGGTATGTTATGGAACCATACCGTCGGTTTTGTCGTGCGCCTGATGACATCACAGGCTTACTGCAATCAGTCTGTAGCGTTGTTGAGTAGGTAAGTCCCGATTTTTCCCCTTTTTTTCGGATTTTTGGAGCTAAATGGTACGAGTCTGCCCACTCCATAGTGCCACCGGAAGTGAGCAATGAATTTTTTAAAGGGAAATGAGCCGCGCCTGCACATTGTGGGCTATAGGTGAGTGGTGGAATATTGCGTTGGGGGAATGTGTTGCGTTGGGGGAAACGGGTGAGCAGTGGAAATGGATTTTGTTGGGGGAACGAGTGTGTGGTTGAAAAGGGTTGCATTGGGGGAATGGGTGAATGGTTGAATATTGAAAGGCCTCCCAGGGGGGCTATTTATGAGTGGTGGAATATTGCATTTGGGGACCCAATGGGTCCCACTTGATCGAGTCTATCATATCTATACAGTTAAAAGTATGATCTTGGATGTGTGTGTATGTTTATTTGTGTGTATAATCACTACTTCGTCAAAAAAATGATGTAGAAACAGTAACATTTTTACATATTCCAGTAGAGATTTTTCCCGTGGAGACCAAAACGCCATATCTGAAAATGTGTTGCTTTATTTCTCAAGTTATTACTGAAAACATTCAAAATTCTGACAAAACTTTGAATTTAAAAATGACTGTCTTTCCCTGATGATGTCACAATGGATCTGCATGCAGTTATTCTCGTGCTGCAACTGATGTCACCCCCCCCCCCCCCCCCCCCCCGTTATTCAAAAAGAGGCAGAAAGAACGAGCAAGTCGAGCCTTAGGCTGAAGCCGCAGACTGATGTGAGGGTGGGGGGGAGCGAAGTAGATAGGAAGAGGCTGAGACTGTGGGAGAGCTGGGGAGGGGAGGGGTAGTAATTAGAAAGCAGGGACTACCTAAAATTGGAGAAGTCAATGTTCATACCGCTGAGGTATAAACTACCCAAGCGAAATATGAGGTGCGATCCTCCAATTTACGGTGGGCCTCATTCTGGTCATGGAGGAGGCCCAGGACATACATTCCAGCTGTATGAACATTGACTTCTCCAATTTTAGATAGTCCCTGCTTTCTCCTTCTTTTCCCTACCGTTGCCAGCTCACCGACAGCGCACTGTCTCTGCCTCTTTATTTCCTCTTCCCGCCCCCCCCCCCCACCCCATCCCCACATCAGTATGAAGAATGGTCTCGACCCGAAACGTCGCCTATTTCCATCGCTCCATAGATGCTGCCTCACCCGCTGAGTTTCTCCAGCAATTTTCCAGCATCTGAAGTGCCTTCTTAAACACTGGTAAAGCCATGGTTCGTTGCTTCTAGGAGACTCTAGAAAATGTCCTCAAGCACGAGAATGCAACTTCAGAACCCCCTCGTACTGGAGATCTCCGTGGGCGAAGGAAGAAATGACCTAAAGTTTGCATTGAGTGAACTGAGTGTTCTTACCGTCCTCATCATACACTGGCATCTTTTGAGAGTGGTTAGATCCCGGGATCAAGGAGACAGCGTCCATGGTAGCCGTTACCTCATCGCTGGAAGAACGAAAGCCCCTGTCCCACTTAGGAGACGGAAACAGCAACCTCTGGTGACCTTGCCCGCCACCCAAGGTTTCCATGAGGTCACTGGAGATTTTGGTCACTCTCCCTAATGGTCAAAAGTGGTTTCTGCGTGGTCCAGGCTTCATCTAGGTTGCTGGTATTTTGTCATAATGTTTAAAACCGGCCTCCAAAGGTTGCCGTTTTAAAAATCTATGATTTTTTTGTCGAAAGTCTAGTCGAAGCTGGTTTTCTTCATAGTCGAGAAAGGTTTACAACATATGCGTGGGAGGTGGTGGGGGATTGCAGGGCACCTCAAACTTGATTTTTTTTGGGTGGCGAGCAAGGTTGCTGGTCTCCTAAGTGGGACAGAGGCTTAACACCTCTACTCTCGGTTCGGACGCTGCCTCTTCGACCCCGCTGCTCGGCGGCGGCCGAGTAGGATTCCAGAGGATCGCCGATGCCTCACATCAGCTCCTGATCCCCCGCCGCCTGCCCGGATAATGTGACCGACGTTGGTTGAGCTGAAGCTGGGATCCAACCACTCTCACAAAACGCCGGTGGACGGCGAGGACGTTAAGAACTCAACGCAAACATGAGGTACCTTATTTGCTCCTTGCGCCCGTTGGAATCCCCGCTCCCATCCATCCTAACCGCGGCGCACAAGTCTAATGTGTAGGAAGTCTGAAGGAGGGTCTTCTATCCGGAGGTCCGCGGACGGGAGTGTCGGTCCAGGCCCGCAGTCAGCGAGGAGGAGAGGCGCCGGCCGCAGCTCGACTCTGCCTGTCCCGCCGGCGGGGGGGGGTGGGGGGCGGGGTTTGAGCTGGAGTTGGTTCTTCTTTTTCGCGCGGCCTGCGGGCCTGGGCCGCCGCTGAGAAGGGTTCGCGCCCCGCCGGGTCAGGCAGAGCCGAGCTAGAGCAGGTGTCCTCCCCCTCCCCTTCTCCGCCGCTCCCGCCGGCCCGGGGCCGCCTCGGACGGGACACTCGGGAGGGGTCGGGGACGGGGACGGGGACGGGGACGGCCCAGCGACGGCTGGATAGGGATGAGACGCAAGTCGGCACCCATGCAGCGGCACGGCCGCCGAGAGTGTTTAGCCCGAGCGACTTATGACCTGTGCCTGCGCAATATGCCGAACTGGCACATTGAAGGAGAGAATGTAATGTTATGTCTGGACCCTGAATTAGCTTTACTTGGGATCCAGCTCAGTTAAGCTCAGACACAAAATAAAACATCTCGTAGATCAGTAGTGAGTTTATCTAACAAGTCAGATTATTGAAGGCCTGAAGAGTCTGCAAATGGAAACATTCAGAGAGAGCATTCAAAGATTCACAGCACACACAGCATTTTTATATTCTTAAAGACTACTTGTGGATTCTATATTTAAAAAATGTCATTATTGGTCAATGTCTCTGTTACCTTGCATATTACTCCGTGTGGAATAAGGGGCGACCGTGGCTGACAAGGGACGCCAGGGACAGTATAAAAATAAAAGAGTAGTGCAACGTAGCAAACGTTGAGCAGGAAGCAAGAGGATGGGTAATGTTTAAAGCGCAACAGAAGAGAACTAAAAAGGCAACACGGGGAGAAAAGATGAGGCGCGGAAGTAAGCTAGCCATGAATATAAAGGAGGATAGTCAAAACTGCTTTAGGTATGTGAAGAGGAAAACATTATTTAAGACCAAAGTTGGACCCTTGAAGACTGAAAAGGTGAATTTATTATGGGGAACAAGGAAATGGCAGATGAGTTGAACAGGTACTCCGTCTTCACTAAGGAGGACATAAACAATCTTCCTGATATACTCGTGACCAGAGGATCTGGGGTGAAGGAGGAACTGAAGGAAATCCACATTAGGCAGGAAATGATGTTGGGTAGAATGATGGGACTGAAGGCTAAAAAAAACCCCAGGGCCAGATGGTCTGCACCCCAGGCTGCTTAAAGAAGTGGCTCAAGACATCGTGTATACATGGTGATAATTTTCCAATGTTCTATAGATTCGGGATCAGTTCCTGTGGATTGGAGGGTAGCTAATGTTATCCCAGTTTTTAAGAAAGGCGGGAGAGAGAAAATAGTGAATTTTACTTCGTAGTCATGTGAAGAATACCCCATCAGGCCGCATGCGCATCATTCACGTCAGAAGCACTGGCGCAGTGATCAGTTAGGAGGAGTAGCACTCCTCCAGCGGTAAGTTTAAAAACCTCAAGGTAAGTGCTCAGATTAGTCGGAGGTCACTTTCTTGTTGGAGTGAGGTTTCTTTTTCAGATCAAGTTCAACGATGAAGAAAGCGTCAAAGGTTAAGGTGAGGGGAGCCACTAGTAAAACCATGACAGGAGTGCGGGAGTGCGGGTAGCGGGCGCAGCCCAGTTCACCTATTCTATCGGTGGCAGGGAGGCCAGCGACTGCAGACTCGATGCCTTTGAGCACCATTGCCGCTCCGTTGGGGAGTAAGGCCATTAGAAAGTCTGCATGGCCCATAGACTCAGGTGAGTCGGACCAGGAGGGTTCCCCTCTGGCCAAGGATACCGTTCTTGCACGGTTAACTAAAATGGAGCTCCTAATGGAGAGGATGCTCCATCAGGATACACTCCATGAGGAGGAGTGGTATCCGTGCCGGCCTACGGGAGAGCCCGCGCCCGCAGCACCTGAAATAGGGCTGCTCAATCACTCCCTCTTGGAGTAGGAGAGCTTGACGGCTCAGGGTTATTCTGTCGCCGAATCTGTAGATGAGCAGAACCCAAGGGATGAGGGGCATGAGCCCGAAATACCTTGTCTGGCAGCAAGATTTGCTATCCCCAGAGATTCAGGGGAGCCGTTGAGTGAGGAATTGGCAACAACCATAAATTATTCACTCTCCCATCAGCTGTAGGAGCTGACCATGGATGGTACAGCGAAAAAATATGAAACCCCAGTTAATTGTCTATTACTGAAAGTACCGGCGGTTAAACATTTAATATGGGGCCATATGGGCATTGGTATTCAGGCACAAGAAATGAAGCTCCAGTGGGTGCTTAAGTTGCTCGCCGCAGGCATTACTGCATTTGCCAGATCGGTGGACGAGGGGATGTCTGAATCACAGTCCCTTAGCCCTCATGTGCAGTGCACATTTCAAAATTAACTGTTTGCGAAAAAGTGCCATATGCCCTACTATCCACCCTAAATTTGTGGCGCTCTGTAAGCCCAGCAATATTCAGCCGCCAAATCTACTATTTAGGGACGACCTCGCAAAGAGAGTGAAGGAGCTTGACAACGAGGCAAAGACGGTGGGGTTAATTAAAGCACCGATGGTCAGCATAACGGTTCGGCGGCAGTACCCATACCGATGGATTGCAGAGACCGGGGCCGGTCAAGGAACGAGCCGGTCATTTACGAATGTGCGTAGTTGGCGCACTGCTACTGGGACATGAGCAAACGTGAATTTTCCCACCAGGAACCGGGGGCGACAAATTCCCCCGGTAACCTTGGAGGTAGGTGGGTCTGGACCTGATAGGAACATATAAAGTGAACCTACAAGTTGGGGGGTGATTACACTTGTTCCTAAAATAATTGTATGAGATAACATCAGATCCATTTATACTGTGCAGTATACAAGGTTTTCGAAATGAATTCTATCCCAATTGGTGTCCACCCACTCAGCATGTTCCAAGCCGGACACTCATGTTCTCACAGAAAGAGAATATGGAGATACAGGCAGAACTTGAAAAATTATGCAAAAAAGGGATAATTGAGGTCGGTTCGCCAACTCCACCAATTTGTGTCAAATATTTTTCCTAGGTCAAAAAGATGGAGGATGTAGAATCCTCGTCTTTCCCCCTTTGTACAGTATAAACATTTCTAAATTGAAACATTTGCTATTGCTAAATAACTGCTTTCCAGAATATGTTATATGGCAAGCATAGATATTAAAGATGCATATTACTCAGTGTCTGTTCACTGCGATGATAGGAGATATTTGAAATTTAGCTGGATGAGTCAATTATGGCAATTCAGAGAACTGCCTAATGGATTAACCTCAGCTCCTAGATTGTTTACCAAATTGTTAAAACCAGTACTGGGGCTACTTCGAGCTCAGGGTCATATTGTAATGGCCTATTTGGATGGTATTTTAATTGTAGGAAAGACTCTGGACACAGCTGAATCATCCAAATGTTAAGCTCACTTTTGGAAACTGGGGTTTATCATTCATCCAGATAAGTCCAAATTAACACCAGTCAGAGTCATTGATTATTTGGGTTTCACTATTAACTCAGATTACATGTCAGTTACTCTGCCCAGGAACAAAAGGCTGCAGCTAATTGAAGGCTCATTGAAGACCAACCACCTTCTGTTAGAAAGGTGGCCAGCTTAATTGGCAAATTAGTGGCTTCTTTTCCAGCTGTGCATTACCAACAATTACAATGAGCAAAGCAACAGGCACTGAAGATACATTCAGTTCGTTATGACAGGCCCGTGCAATTACCAACTACAGCCATTGCTGAAGTTGAAAGTGGATCATGAATGTCTCAAGTTGTTCCAGCAAAATTCTGGTTGAACCACATTCCATTGCAGACTGATGTCAGTGTTCCAGGGGTGGGGTGCTACTGACACCATTTCCAGCTGTGGAGGCAGATGAAATATGCATGAGGCACCTCTTCTGCAATCACGAGGGATTAATTATTAGCGCTTTTGGGAACATTTTATGGGCTTAAAGCTTATTGCACTAAGTGTCACTTGCATGTTCAGGTTCAGATTGACAACACTACGGCAGTGGCGTATGTTAATCCTATGGGTGGAATCAAGTCGGAATCTTGTGATAGATTGGCGAATCTGATTTGGGGCTGGTGTATTACCAGAGGCATTTGACTTTCAGCTATCTACCTACCAGGTAGATTCAACATAGTAGCAGACACAAGGTCATGCAAATTCAATGACAACACAGAATGGATGTTGAGTCATGAGACAAAAACCACCAGTTACCTAAATATGTTTCCTGGGAACGAGATCCTGGGGCAGCAGCAGTAGATGCTTTCTCGCTGAATTGGGGTGGAATGTTTTTGTATGAATTGCCTCCATTTTGCCTCATCAGTCGGTGTCTGCAAAAAATGAAGCAGGACTCCGCCTCAGGAGTATTGGTGGTACCTGACTCGGCTACTCAGCCATGGTTCCCTCTCGTTTTGCAGATAATCACACAGCCCCTTATGACTGTTCCCAAACATAGAAACCTACTGGTGCACCCTGTAACTGGCGATCAACACCCTTTACATGATCGTATTGATCTATTAATTTGCAGATTCTAAAAAGGCCATACCTGGGGAAAGGACTATCCAATCGCATCGTGGATGTTATTACTGCGGCCTGGAGGGATAGAGCCCAAAAGCAGTACGTCTCTTATATAAGGAAATATCACATGGCGGGCATCTCAGGTGTCCTAGAGTTCCTGTCAACTCTCTATTTTGATCAAAGATTAAGCTATAGTGCAACCAATGCAGCCAGAAGTGCCCTGTCTTCATACTTATGGATGGGATCAGAACAATATTCTCTGGGATCACACCCTCTAATCTCTAGATTTATGAAGGGAATTTTTAATTCCAATCCTCCCAGGCCCAGGTATTCGGTAATCTGGGATGTAAGCGAAGTACTTATGCTCCTTCGTCAGTGGACTCCTGTCACGACCCTGTCTTTGGCCAACGTCACCATGAAGATGGCCATGCTCATGGCACTGATTTCAGTGCAACGGGTGCAGACATTGCAGAAGCTGTGACTAGACAGGATGGAAATATCTGCAGATGCCATTACGTTTTACATCTATGATCTACTCAAGCAGAGCAGACCAGGCGTGACAGGGTTTAAGAT
The DNA here is from genome assembly GCA_963514005.1 of Raja brachyura. The sequence continues at coordinate 47,123,155 of OY740798.1, read as the reverse complement.
TATCTTTTTGACATTCCCTATCGATTCACGCCTATGTGTGGTATCACACTTGCTATACTATATTAAGGCCACCAGAACCATAAGAGGTGTGGAATCAGCATTATTTACTAGCCACAAAAAAACACAAAGTAAGGTGTCGGTTCAGACTATTTCAAGGTGGCTGAAGCAGGTTCTGGTTTATGCAGGGATTGAGACTGACAATTTAAAATCTCATTCTACCAGGGCGGCATCAACATCTGCGGCCAGGGCAATGGACGTCCCCATAGACCATATCCTCGCAGCCGCAGGATGGTAAAGTGAATTGATGTTTCAAAAATATTATAATAAACTGATTGCCAAACCAGGGGTATTTGCCCATTCTGTTTTAATTTCAGTTTTATAGCTTCCCCCTAGGACACAGGGATTGCTATTGTTTTCTTTATAAAAAGAAACCGCTAATACGTTTAAATCAATGACATGGTTTAATGCATTGTTGATCATTTACTCTTTCTGAGTCAATCGATGCAGTGAGACGCCTGGATTTGAATCTACAGCATGAAATTACAGAGTTTTGAAATCTTCACGTAGTCACTCACGTGACTCTGAAGTAAAATAGTAAGATTAAATGAGAACTTACCAGTTTCAAGTTTGATCTTTATTTTATGAGGAGTTACATTGGTGAGTACATGCCCCGCACTCCCAAGCCTCTCTCACAAAGGTCATCTGGTAGTTCTAGATTTCTGGTCTTACTATTATACTTCAATTACTGTTACCTGTGATTTCACGCCGCTGCTATGAAGATTGACGCGCCTGCTGCCTGATGGGGTCTTCTTCACGTACTCACAATGTAACTCCTCATAAAATAAAGATCAAACTTCAAACTTGTAAGTTCTCATTTAATCTTACTATTATAGACCAGTTAGCCTTACATCGATGGTGGGAAAGATGCTGGAGTCAATTATAAAAGATGAAATAGCCGCACATTTGGATAGCAGTAACAAGATCCATCCGAGTCAGCATGGATTTACGAAGGGGAAATCATGCTTGACTAATCTTCTGGAATTTGCTGAGGATGTAACTATGAAAATGGACAAGGGGGAGCCAATGGATGTAGTGTACCTGGATTGTCAGAAAGCATTTGATAAGTCCCACATAGGACATTAGTGAGCAAAATTAGGGCACATGGTATTGGGGGTAGAGTGCTGACATGGATAGAAAATAGTAAGATTAAATGAGAACTTACCTGTTCGAAGTTTGATCTTTATTTTATGAGGAGTTACGATGAGGGATTACGTGAAGAAGCCCCGCCTGATGCTGGATCGGCATACTTCAAAGCAGCGGCATGAAAAACACAGAACCAATAGCCGGAGTAAAATAGTAAGGCTCAAGATAGACTAGAACTACCAGATGATCATTTATATTATGAGGGTTGGGAGTGGAGGGCATGTAATCCCTCATCGTAACTCCTCATAAAATAAAGATCAAACTTCAAACAGGTAAGTTCTCGTTTAATCTTACTATTTTACTTCGGATTCACGTGAGTGACTACGTGAAGATTTTAAAGCTCTGTGTTTTTTATGTCATAAATTCATTCCATACGACTCTGTTTAGTCAAAACAGTAGTGAGTAAATAGTGTTTTAAGACATTGTTACAATTTATGTAATAGTCCTTTAATCATAAAAAAGAACAACTTTTTTAATAATAACCCCTCTATCACAGGGGAAAATTACAAAAGAAAAAATGATAAATGATGTCAATGGTAACATAAATCGATAATATAAATTGATAATATAAAACAAAGCAAGCATTTAAAGGGAATCCAGTACTGCGTGTCCAAATCCTGGCACCGTGACAACAGGTTTATTGTAGAACTTTGAAAATGTTTCTTCTCTACACCACCCTGCGGCCTCTAAAATTTGATCGATTGGTACGTCCTGTACCTTCGCCGCGGACGTAGCTGCCGCCCTAGTGGAGTGAGATTTAAACACATCAGTGTCTATTCCTGCTAGACCCAAAACCTGTTTTAACCATCTAGAAATGGTTTGAACTGAAACTTTTGTATGTGGCTTTTTGTGCGTTATCAATAACGCTTTCTCAGAACCTCTGAGATTTTTGGTTACCTCAATGTATTGAGTTAAATGCTTAACTACACACAATGTTTCATCAATAGGATATGCTTTAAACATTATCTTAACTCCAGTTCTCCCTGGTCTGCTTTGTTTGATCAAGTCATAAACATAAAACACAATGTTATCTGTAGGCACATGCATGCAATCCAACCGTAACAATTGCAAAGTTTGTACTCTTTGAGCTGATACCAATGCCATTAACATAACCACCTTAAATGTTAATTTCTGCAATGACATTGAAGTAATTGGAGTCCATTGCTTAAGCAAAGTGAGAACAATGCTAACATCCCAAATTTCTGTATATCTGGGCTTGGGAGGATTTTTATTAATAATTCCTTTCATGAATCAGGATACTAATGGGTGAGACCCAACTGAATCCTGATCCGAAATTTGTCCTAAATAGGATGACAATGCACTACGAGCACAATTAATGGCACTATAACTCAAATGCTCATCAAAGTGTAACCCAGCAAGGGTTACATTTGAAATTGTTTGAAATGTTTGCAGTATAAGATATCTTTGACTGTGTACAAAAAGCTTCCCATTTCCTTATATGCGACATATATTGTTTTTTAGTGCTATTCCTCCAAGCTGCATCTATAACATCCATGGTCCTGTCTGACAGTTCAAACTCTTGCAATGGTCTGGTCAGAACCTGCAGATTAACAAATTCATATGATCATGCCACAACATTGTCTCTCCCTGGGAGATAAATAGCTGAAAGCCAAATATTTTTACCAATACACCATTGCCACATCTGGTTTACCAGATGATCACATGATATTGATCTGACACCACCCATGTGATTGATATATGCCACAGCTGTGGTATTGTCTATTTGTATTTGGACATGCAAATCTTTTTAATGTAGAACAATAAGCTTTTAATCCATAAAATGCTCCCAGTAGCTCCAAATAATTAATACCATATGTTTGGAGCAATAAATCCTCTTGGACAGCCCATCTGCCCCCACAGCTGGTCTCATTATCCGTAGCCCCCCATCCGAGAGAACTTGCGTCAGTTTGCAAAAACACTATTGGCTGATGAACTAAAATGTTCTTAGCAGCTTGTGGAACACTCTCAACCGACCAATGTAATTCTGATAAAGCTTCCTTTGGCAATTGCATTGGCCTATCAAAATGGCCTGCTCGCTGAATAAGCGCTTGAGTTTTTGCCCTTTGAAGATTTTGGTAATGTAGTGGACCAAATTCTACTGTGGAATTGCTGCTACCAACTTCCCAATAACCTTAGCAACTTCTTGGATGGAGGGATAAGGTTTGTTAATCAGGTTCTGACACACATTTGTCAAATCTATCACCTTGTCCATTGGTAAAGTTACCAACATGGTAACTGAATTAATCACAAACCCCAAATATTCAATGGTTTGGGATGGCTGTAACTTAGATTTTGTTGGATGAATCAGGAATCCCAACTTTCCAAACAAGCTTGTAGTTGCTGAGACTGATTTTTCAGCTGACTCCTGATTAGCATTGACAATTAAAATGTCATCTAGATAAGCCATAACGATGTGTTTTTGTGCCCTTAGCAGTGCAAGCGCTGGCTTCAACAACTTAGTGAACAATCTAGGTGCTGAACTTAATCCATTAGGTAATGCTTTGTATTGCCACAGCTGTCCCATCCATTTAAACTTTAAATACCTGCGAAAACTATGATGAATTGGGATCGAATAATATGCATCCTTCAAATCTATTGTAGCCATATAACAACATGTTGATACCAGCTGCATTGCAGTGTTGAATGTGTCCATTTTTAAATGTTTATACTGGACAAATGTATTCAATTGTGTGAGATCTAAAATGATTCTACAACCCCCATCTTTCTTTGGTCTGAGGAAAATATTTGATACAAATTGTTGTGGATCCTCTCCTGTTTTCTCAATAACTCAATTTTCACACAAATTCTTAACCTCTTTGTCAATTTGAATTTTTTCAAGAGCTGAAAACATCAAAGAATGATTAGGCTTATTCTGTCCCAATGGATCCATACCTTCTACAAAATCAATGGTAGATCCTAACACAGTATCTAATACAACACGATCAGCTGTTATACTGTCCCATTCATTATAAAACATTCGGGGTCTACCACCAATCTGAGGTTCATCCAAACATTCTTCTTTAATAGGATAAAGTTTATGTACCTCTCCAACTGGACGAAATGATCTCCTTTTCCCAATAAATGGGTGTACATTCGGCTGTGCTAGCTGGAAATTCTTTCTTATCATACTCCTGCCTCGCTTGTTCCAGCTCCAAAATCAAATCCCCTTTTCATATGGCCAGCCCTTCTCTGGCCAAAACTGAAGGGTTTCATAAGGCCAATAGTTTTTGCCTCTTCATCCATTTCTTTAATTTGTTTAGAGAAATTCTCTCCGAACAAATAACCAGGAGTTTGAACATTGCTTGGCTTGCACAACCCTGCAAATCTTGGATGTAACAGAGGCCGAATGGCAATCTTCCTCATACAATTTATCTCAAAAAATGAGTTGCAAAATAAAGCCAACATGTGCTTCTGAACTTTGGTCATTCCACAACCTTCCACTTGTCTTCCAAAGGCAGTAATGCCAGCTGAAATCAGCTTGAGAACTCTGAAATCAAATCTCCTGCGCCCGCATCATCGATGACATTGGCGCCCAAACACCCGGATTCACTGTAGGTACCTTCAATGAGGCACATTTAATAGGTGTTTTATACAATTCTGCTGTCTCAACCATAACACCTTCTTGAAGCGGGTGAGAGACCATATAATTAATATTGGCTGCCAGGTTTTCTTCCATGGCCTCAGCGCCTCCTCCAGGTATAGCAAAACTTTGTGCCACATCAGGCACACCTGGATCAATATATTTGTATTGTGGTGTGTACTCCGGACCGCAATCACCACTTTCAGGGTCTGTCTCATACAGCCCTGGTACTCCTGAAACTTGTTCAAAGGAGACTTCCTCCAGTCCAATCCCAGACACTGGAGTTTCAAATTCCCAATTCAAACTGGCACCAGATTGATGATATGGAACCCCCTCAGGGGCTGCCTGGGAATATTCTGGGTACTTAGACCCTTGGTTGATTATATTTTGGAGCATTTTCTCCATTTGATCCATTCTGAGCCATAAGGCTTTTCTTTCTGGACCTTCTCAATCAGAGTCCTCAGAAACCTCAGGCCTTTCAGCTTTTCTTTTACATTTTTTAGGTACTGGGTTTTCCTCCAAAGTTTCTGTTTGTGGAGCAATCAAAGCCTCACTAACGGGAATTTCAATGGCCACCGGTATCGGAACCGGCTCCACAATAATCTCCTGTCCCGACTCTTCTCCTCCCCGGGACGCACGTTTTACCTGCTGTTTTTTGGCTTTCTCCATTTTCTTTCTAACTCCTCCTGGTTTACCCACCAGGCTACGGAGTTCTGAAAACCGCCCTAGAACCGAAAATCTCTCTTGCCTGTGGGCCGTTTCCTTACCGCTGTGTGGAGCTGCGCTCTGCAGCTCTTTCCTCTGCCAACAGCGATGACGTAATGCCGATCCAGCATCAGGCGGGGCTTCTTCACGTAGTCACTCACGTGACTCCGAAGTAAAATTAGGTGGCAGACCGGAAAGAAAGGGTAGGGATTTACGAGTCCCTTTCAGAATGGCAGGCAGTGACTAGTTGGGTGCCACAGGGCTGGGACTGCAGCTATGTACAATATACATCAATGATTTAGATGAAGGGATTTAAAGTAACATTCGCAAATTTGCAATTGACACAAAGCTGGGTGGCAGTGTGAACTGTGACGAGGATGCAATGAGAATGCAGGGTGGCTTGAACAGGTTGGGTGAGTGGGCAGATGCATGGCAGATGCAGTTTAATGTGGGTGAATGTGAGGTTATCCACTTTGTTAGCAAAAACACAAAGGTAGATTACTATCTAAATGGTGACAAGTTGGGAAAAGGGGAAGTACAACGGAATTACGGCCAAGATAAGAGTTTATGCATTTAAGAACTTGAAACATGATGGACACAAGATGGTACCGCAAACGTGTGGACTATTTACCCGGCGCTGTTTACTATTACTGCTCTGTAATTCTTGCACTTTGGTGTTTATTTATGATTGAACTTATGAACAGTATCATTTTACTGAATTGAATGCAAATAAAGATATTCACTGTATCTATGTACATGTGACAATAAAATACAATTGAACCAGCGACTTTCAAAGCAGCATCATGGTGTCGGGGAAGGTTCTGCTATTTCCACAGCCTGACACTATTTCCAATCCACTATCTTGATTCCGAAGCATCGAATATTGTTGGATAACGGGAAATTATTACATTTGGAGTATGGGATAGCACAGCAAAGGGACTGCCAGTTCGTTCGCCCGTCTAAAAGCCTGTTAATCGCCACCCTTGTTTCTGCTTCCATCCCCTCTCCTGGCAGCGCATGCCAGGCATGCTATACTCTGTAAAATCAAATTTGCCAAAAACATCTCTTTTAATATTTCTGCTTCTCACCTTATGCTATCGAGTATTTCGTATATCGACAAAAGGGTATCTGACTATCTATCCTATCCCAGTTTGAAGAAGGGTCTCGACCCGAAACGTAACCTATTCCTTTTCTCCAGAGCTGCTGTCTGACCCGCTGAGTTACTCCAATAGTTTGTGTCTCTCCCCTTACAGCTAATACTATAATCAGGGCAGCATCCTGTGAATCCCTTCCCTTGATGCGGTGACAAGAACCATTCAAATATGGCCCCGTTCGTTACCCTTCTACTTGTGGTGGCATGTTGAAGGAGCTGTAGACTTGTACCCCAAAATCCTCGTACATCAGTGCACCTCAGGTTCCTGTCAATAGTTGTATTTGTCCATTGAAAAAAAGCGTCACCCTGAAAATTCACAGGAACATTAAATAATGACTGCAACATTGGGTAGGTGATTAAAAACAGCAAAAAAAACTCAACGGCGTTCACAATATCAGAATGATTTTAAAAATATTTTGGACAAAAATAGCTAAACCTGTGCTTGCATAAATACATCTGCACAAAACTCAGATTCAACCCGAGCCGTGGAATAACCTCCAGTGCGATTTTACCACATCCTTCAATTGTTCTCTGAATTTGCTCTGGGTCAGAGCGTAAATGCAAGTGTTTGAACAGGAGCTCATGTACTTTAACATAGCTCCAACTTCCGTGGCAACGTAGGCTGGGTCGTTAAGGTCACCGTGGAAATGATTTGCGTTTGTCAGCCCGGTGACTCCAAAAGTGACGGCCGCTGTAATCCACAACAACACGAAACTGCCGGAGATGGTGAATACCAAAATAACGGACTTTCTTCTGTTCGCCACCTCCGGGTCGGATTGTTTGTCGTTTCTGTTACCCCGCAGCGCGCGGCGAGCTCGACTGGCGGCTACAATACGCGTGGCTGTCACTAAGTTAAACACGAAAATCAACCCGAAAGGAAGAGCGCCCACACAGACGGCGTGAAACTTCAGAAAACCCACGCCCGCGGGCGAGGTAAAGAAAGGCACATTTACCCTGCAGCCCCACTGCACCCCGTCAACGATGTGCACGGGGTCGTATGCAAAGAAAAAAGGGATGTTTTTGCATACGGTCAGAAGGGCGAGCGTCGTTAGTACCACAGTCGCCGTTCTCCCGGTGCAATACATGGTTTGTAACTTCCGAGAGCAGATTGCTACACATCTGTCGAACGTGAAGGAGAGGGTGAACCAAACTGACAGGTCCAGAGTGACCGTGGTCATGTATATGATGAACTTACACAGGGGGTAGTTTGTCAGGAAGGAATGTGGGTAGTGGTGGGTGAAAATATAAAACAGCACCACATTGAAGACCATGACGAGAAGATCAGCCGAAGCCATGCCCACCATGTAGAGAGAGCTGCACTTGGCGAGGCCGCACTTTCCTCGGGAGAGAATTACGATCGTCACCAGGTTTGCTGCAACAGAGAGAAAGAGGAATTAAAGATTCTTGTTTCTGTGTAGACGGGTTATCTTAAACGACACAAAGTGCGGGAGTAACTCAACGGGACAGGGAGGATCTCTGGAGAACATGGATAGGTGATGTTTCAGGTCGGGGTCCTTCTTCACACATATAATGATGGGGGTTGCATGGGAAAGGTGGAAGACAGGAGGGTTAGGACTAAGGCTGGCGAGTATTGGTTGATACACGAGAGGGTGGGGGGGGGGGGATACTCCGACCTTCAATGGACCTCAACTTCATTCACCCAGACCTGCAAAGGACCTGAAATGTAACAAATAATCTGATGGGTCGCGACCCGAATCGTCAACATGTTTTCCGGATATGCTGCCTGACCCGCTGAGTTACTCCAGCACTTTGCGTTTTTTTTTGTAAACCAGTATCTGTAGTTCATTGTTTCTGGACAGGTTATCTCGATGCCCTAGTTACGTATTTAAACACTGGAGCTTCAGATGGCATCGTGCCGTCAGAGACTATGCGCTTCCAAGGCCATCGTGTGGGCAATGACATGCAGTTAACGCACCCCAGCCTTTCCCTTCGCTCTGTGAACCTCGGCGCAGTGACCGCGCATTGTGTAGAATCCACTCACCAGGAACACCGAAAATCGCCAGAATCGGATAGTAAATATCTTTCACCAGCAGAACGGGAGCCCGCCCCATTTTCTGTCAGTAGAAGGCAGCGGGTGAAATAGCGGATCAATTAAAGACAGTCTATTTATACACAGACAAATCTCCCGTGAATCAATCAGTTTACTTATTACATTGGTCGCAGATATTTCATAATCACCTTGTTTACTTTTATGACACATTGTGTTGGAGATAACCTGTTGTTGCCGAACAGGGACAAATACTTGGATATGTTCAACTGAGTGGGACAGGCAGCATCTCTGGACAGAAGGAATGGGTGACGTTTCGGGTCGCGACCCTTCTTCAGACCTCTGACTTCTGAAGGAGGGTATCTACACGAAACGTCACAATTTTTTTCTCCGGAGATGATACCTGCCCGCTGAGTTACTCTAGCTCTTTGCGTCTATCTTCGGTTTAAACCAACATCTGCAGTTCCTTCTTATACGTTATAGGATAACGGCCAAATGAGGGAAAGAGATAGGGTTCTTGGGGCGCAAGTCTATCACTGCCCGAAAGCAAAAACACAAGTAGACAGTGTGGTAAAGAGCGCGTTTGCCTCTGCGACATCCTGTATAAAAGTCAGCAATATTTGGAGAACATTGGATGTTAAGCGACGTGGAATGTTTTCTCTGGAGCCTCCGAGACTGAGTGGAGATATGACGGTTTATAACATCATGACAACATGAGAATCCTGCAGATGAGGTTCATAATGTTTATTTACAAATTCCAGATTAATTCACAAATTAATAGTGAGATTAAACGAAACCTTACCAGTTTGAAGTTTGATCTTGATTTTATGAGGAGTTACGTTGGTGATTAGGTGAAGAAGGCCCGCCAGGCCGCATGCGCACCAAACTTCAAAGCAGTGGTATGAAATCACAAATAAGCAACACCGAAGTACATAGTAAGATCAGGGACTCAAGAACTACTATATGATCCTTTA